>OY770152.1:0-1200000 GCA_963669345.1 Gortyna flavago | reverse complement strand
ATCCACCACGCGGGCCCAGTGCGGATTGGTAGGTGTCACATGTCTTCGAATTTTTGGTTCTAGGACATGCCGGTTTCCTCACGATGTTTTCCTTCACCGTTTGGAGAGCAATGTTGATGAAATAATTACACAAAATAAAGCGCCTGTCTGGGTTCGAACCTACGACCTACAACTCGTAAGTCGCGGCCGTTACCACTGGGCCACCACTGCACAAGATTTGCCTGTTGGCAAATCTCAACGGAGATTAGCCAGGTACGCAGGAGATATTATAGTGCACAAGTGTGTGCGCGAACTCAAGCGCACCAAAAACTTCCAAACTCGAGCTGTCACTAAGAAATTCCCAATGGAAAACCCAATAACCGTTTGTCTCACCCGGGAATCTAACCCAGGACACCGAGACCAATGGGTCAGTCAATGCCAATTAAGGCCAGCAGTTACATTGCTGCTCAATAACAAACAAGATTGGTATTATCAACTCTATAGAGATAACCCAAGCAGTAATAATTTGGGATTAAAATATGCATTTCTAGATATAATGTTTCTTTTCAATCCTAGTGCCTAAGAGTGGCCGCAGACTTGTATTAGTGCTAGCGCGCCTTCTTCACGCTTGCTCGAGTTTTGGGACCGGTAGATATTTTGGTTTTCTACCGTAACGTAACGTAATCAGCCTATAATGTTCCCACTGCTGGGACACAGGCCTCCTCTCTGTGAGAGGGAGTGGGCCGTAAACCACCACGCGGACCCAGTGCGGATCGGTAGATGTCACATGTCTTCGAATTTTTGGTTCTTGACATGCCGGTTTCCTCACGATGTTTTCCGTCACCGTTTGGAGAGCAATGGTTATGAAATAATTTACACGAAGTAAAGCCCTTGACAGGGTTCGAACCTACGACCTTCAACTCGTAAGTCGCGGCCGTTACCACTGGACCACCATTGCTCGATATTTGGTGTAAATGTGAGAACGTTTTAAGAGCAGTGGTGATGAAATTAAATCTAGGTACACCTACACACAAAGTTAAGTACCTGTCTTTTTTTTTTTTTTTAAGGATGGGAAATCATCAAATGACCCTCCCGCTCTGGGTGGAGCGGAAGGGAGTGTCAGACTCTTACTGACTAAAACCCATCCGTGTTCCTTCCTTAGCCCTGTATGTTCCGTGGCAGCGGTAACCCTTTCGGACAATCCCGCTGCCCCGTAAGTACCTGTCTGGGTTCGAACTCACGACCTTCACAACTCGTAAGTTGGGGCCAGCACTGCTCTAAGTTATATTTAACTCCCTTGTAAAAGGGGCGAGTCTATTGTACAGAGTCAGACGCCAGCACATCAAGCTTGAAACTGAAAAAAGTCCCAACCAACTTTGAACCTTATGCTTTAGCGATAAAGTTGAAAATCTGTTACAGTAATTTGACAGATTGTAGTAGCTTGATGTGCTGGCAGCTGTACATACAAAAATTTAATTTGGTTAAATAATTACTAGCTTCCGCCCGCGGCTACGCCCGCGAGGTATGTCGATAAAAATCCTATGTCCTTCCCCGGGATGCAGTCTATCTCTCTGCCAAATTTTATCGAAATTCGTTCAGTGGTTTAGGCGTGAAAAGGTAACTAACATACAGACAGACAGAGTTACTTTCGAATTTATAGTATGATATTGTTTTATATTTTGTGGATGTCTAGCAGTGGACCTGCTGTAGGCGATGAAGTATCTATGGAAGCATAAATGTGTCTCATTGGGAGAAGACTTTTGATTTAAAGAATAATACTTAAGCAAATATTCGTTAAGCCGTTGGTCCCGGCTGTCATTCGTGGATCTTTGACTGTCATTACGGGTAGTCAGAAGCCCGAAAGACTAATAACCAGTCTTACCAAGGGGTATCGTGTTATACCCAGTAACTGGGTTGTGGAGGTCGGGTAGGCAATCGCTCCATGTAAATACCGGTATTCAGCTGCATCCAGTTAGATTGAAAGCCGACCACAACATAGTTGGAAAAAGGGATGATGATTATTCTTTTGATTTGTATTAGATTTTTCCAGATTTTAACCTAAAACCTCGTACACTAATGCTATTATTCAGTAAATGACTTTTTATATGACATTACAACCAAACATTAACAGAACAAACGACTATTCCTGCTTCACCACGCTGGGAAGATTCTAATGGTAGTTTGTCTGACTATGGTGTATCTCTCGTCATCATAGCTGCCAACCCATATTTCATAGTAATATAGCGTTATGTTACTACAGTTGACAATAACGCCATCTGTGATTCTATATCTGAACTTCTTTGAAAGCTTGCAAGCTGAAGAGACTTGAGTAAGCAACGCATGTTCATGGTTTCCTATCCCCCCATAGATGGCGCTTGCTTTTTAGTCTTACTATTGCCTCATAGATAGCGCTAGTTACATTTTTCATCAACAAATTTAAAACTGTCAGAAGGAATTAATTTCGGTGATGGTTTCAAAATAACAAATAATACACGTTTTGTATCAATATTTATTAAATCTATAAATGCAAATGAAATGCCCTCAATTAATAAACTAATAAATGCATTTTCTCGCTTAAAATTAAGTAAGTAAATAAATATAACAGTTGCTAAAAGCACAACAGTTTTTTTATTTTCTCACAATTGAGTATTTAAAAACAGACATTTAAAACAAAACTTAATGTGTAAACTACAAAAAAAAAACAAAAATAAAAAATATCTCTTAAAAATGCTTTTTACGATTAAAAGTAAAAATTACAATTTTACAATACTTAAAAATGTTTAATTGTTACTGGCAATCTTAAAACAAACAAAAAAAAAAGTTTTTCTCTCCCATAAATAACTGCTACATTTAAAATAACGGATAAAAAACCTACAACCTATTGTAACAGTTATTCAGTACGTTATAGTTCATTCTGAAGCCATTTTCGGGAATACCTTCAGTTACTATGTTGTCACTGTGGAAGTAAACGTACAGGGGTCCAGGTGGCGTTGCTGTAAAGAAAAGTCTTCATTAGTATCATTTATATATCATAATATCAGAGGGGCAATTCTCGTATTATTTTCTTAAAAACTAAACGAAAATCGAACGTGAATTTTCAGTCTGGATCTCAGTCTCAATCTGTCAAAAATAACTCTAATTTACATTTTTTATAGCCAATGTGTTAAAGTGTGGGACCCCCCAACTAGATGGACTGACGACGAAGGTGGTGGTGTGGCGCAGCCTGGGAAAGGCTTATGTCCAGCAGTGGACGGCGATAGGTTAAGTTAGTCGACTTACAAGCAATAATCTGATCTGCAGCACTGCTCCCACAGAACTTGGCTCCTCTCAATCCGTCAACAGTCTCTGCTTCTGGTATAAATAAGTAGTCTTCTGACTGGGCAACCCCTCGAGTGACGGGATTGATTTGACAGTCAGTGTCAAGGTATAGGTTGCTGTCATCACGGTAGGCTAGATTGAAACTCGCTGATGTGAACCTGAGGAAGAAGATAATATGAAATAAGAATTATTATTATTTAACAGGTCTGGCCTGGCCTGGGCTGGCCTATTTTTTGGCCAAAGCATCGGCATCGCCATGCAACGTCATTTGGGCACTTTCCTGCTCACAGCGATGCGGACGAATTTTTTGATGTCCTATGTATCTTTCCCCTCCTTTTAATATACATGTACAATTGTATATATAATTATTTAAAAGCGTAAGGCCTGGTACGGTTTGATACTAGAGGGAGAAAGAATGAAATAAGAGAAAGATAGATGTATAGGTAAGTATGCCGTAATATACGCCAAAATAGAAAGACTAGGAAATCTAAACTAAAAGCGGTGGTAATGAAGGAAAAAGGAGAAGAAAATAACGAAAGAAAAGAAAAAAGAAAATAGAGAAGGCAAGAAAATAAAGAAAGGAAAGAAAAGAAAGAAAGGAAAGAAAAGAAAGAAAAGAAAGAAAAGAAAGAAAAGAAAGAAAAGAAAGAAAAGAAAGAAAAGAAAGAAAAGAAAGAAAAGAAAGAAAAGAAAGAAAAGATAGAAAAGATAGAAAAGATAGAAAAGATAGAAAAGAAAGAAAAGAAAGAAAAGAAAGAAAAGAAAGAAAAGAAAGAAAAGAAAGAAAAGAAAGAAAAGAAATAAAGAAAAAGTATTGTTAAAACTTATATAAGCTGAGTATACGCGATTCAGTGCCACCGCGAAATTTAGTTACAGTTAAGTATTTCGTTTTTTTTATCATTGATCCTCTCAACCAAAGCAACTGTCATCTAATCTCTTCACCACCCTTGGTTGACTGGTAGAGAATGCATAAGGCATTATGTCCGCCTTTGTACCTTTTTGTGCGAAAAGTTTATATAGGTAATGAAATAAAATAAATAATAATTTCATTTCGGAACAAAGAATGCATAGAGTGTTAGTAACATAATATTAAAAAATAACTTATCTAGTATTAGTACCATTATGAAATAGACAGTCGATTAGGTGGACCGACGACCTGGGGGCCTAAAAAGGCCACTTTGGCAGAATCATAAAACAATTCATATCATTGCGTGATATTCATCTGTTTGACAGTTTCACAACCAAATATCCCTGAAGGGTTAGGTTAGAGATGTACCTATAGCATTTTACGAATCTCCATAAAAAACTGTCATACAGATGAAATTGCGTGATTTAAATTATTTTATGATTCTGCCAAAGTGGCCTTTTTGGCCCCCAGGTCGAGATTGCTGGACGACTCTGACTTATGAAGGCTAGAGACAGAGAAGAGTGGCGTGCATTGCAGGATGCTTACATTCAGCATTGAGTGGCGAAAGGCTGAAGAAGAAGAACGAAGACGAAGAACGAGTAGCTATACCAATCACCCTCCGCAGAAACTGCTTTACAATTGGAGAGCTGTAACTCTCTGTTACAGTTCTCAGGATGCTGTTGCGAATCTTTCATTCTCCTCAGTAGTGGAGCTGTTTTCTTATCAGCATCATCATCTGCCTAGCCTTTTCCCAACTCTATTGGGGTTGGCTTCCAGTCTAACCGGATGCAGCTGAATATTTTCTTAATATTATTTATAATTTTCTTGCGCACAATCGCGTGATCGTGCGATCTTACGCAAACATTTCCGACGCGCTACAGTGGTGAGTCTCCCACAACATCCTGAAACCATTGCTGTACTGGACGCACAGGACATTCAGCGATATTTTACTATAATGAACTCACTTGATACCGCAGACATCAGAACTCTTCTTGAAGCAGGTGGCATAGATCAAGTTCGCGATGTACGGGCCAGCTCCCCTGTTGTAGTTGAACGATTCGAAGGCTGATTGGCGTTCAGGGTAGTATTGTAGACAGCCGGGCGGTGCTGGTGGTACAAAGATGAATCATTTAATTAGACCATTCAGCAATGCTGTTCTTGAAAGTACGGATTAGAAAATATCGAATGGAGAACTTAGTTACTTTGGAAAAGAAAGGCCTTGTTATATAAATACAAATGGTCACCGGCAAGCGTAGCTTACCTGATCGAGAATGAAAATCTTGCATAAGTTGGTAGAATAAAATAAATTTAGCTTACCAATGAGATACTCGTCTCTGTCGGCTGAAGAAGTGAATGGCGTTGAAGGTAGAGACATTGTGAGGGCTTCTAGGATACCGTCACGGTATTTACTGGGAACAAAAGAAAACAAAGTTTTTAAATCTGAACAGATCAACCCATTACCTGACCAAATGCTTGCTAAAAGTATAGAAAAAAAAAATATTTTTTTTTCTAAATACGCGCGTGCGTGTCTATTAGCATCAAAATCAAAATTAAAATATTTTATTTCACATAAACCTACATGGGCACTTATGAAACGTCAGAAGCTAGGTGCACGGTTCCAATTGGTCGTTTCCTATGGAGAAGAACCGGCAAGAAACTCCACGGTTACTCTTTTAAAAATAGTTGGCTTTTACAATGTTTTCAAATTACAATAGGTATGGGAGGACAGCGTAGGCCTGTCAACAAGTACCAGGTACTTGATAAAATAAAAAAATTATCTACATATCTAAAGTCTACAAGGCCTACAAAGTCCTCACATTTACAAAATAAGAATCCATCAAAAGGATAAAGTAAAAAATAAAATTTAAAAATCCTACTAAAACCAAGTGATATGATTGCCATTACAACAACTAAATAATAAAGAGGTCAAAAATTAGAATTGTCTGTGCAATGTGAAATACCAAAAAAAGATTATGTAAAAGAAGCACGCATTTGTTTTAGATGGAGGCGACATCGAGGTAGCGAGCTGAACCGCGACCGCTAGGCGTCGCTGTGAGGTAACTTCGGCTTGTTATTACTCTAGAAATAAATATACTTAAAACAAAATTGCGTTACCAGTGACTTACCCAAGAGTATTGAAGCACTCCAGCTGGGTGACCTTGATCTTCCAGGTAGCTTGAGGAAGGTTTGGCTGTGAGCTACGATCGGCTATCTTGAAGTTGATACGGATGGCACGGCTATTCGTTGACGCGTTCACTCTGACGTATACTGTGTGTGATGAGAAACACTTATAACATTTTGAAATCAGAAAAAATAGAGAAATGCCTAATTGAGATATTGCCTACGCCCATCAATGTTGCACTAGTTACTATTAGCTTCCACCCGCGACTGCGCCCGCGTGGTATGTCGATAAAAGACACACTCAAACAAACGAATTACGGCCATGGCGACCAATCTTAGCGGAGACCAGCCTTCGACGCGGGAGATATTGCAGTGCACAATTGTGTGCGCAGACACAGGTGCACTCTCTCTTCCCTCACTCTCATAGTCCAATGGGACGGCAATCCGACACGACCGGAGAGAGCGACCAATGGCTTTTAACATGCTTTTCGAGGCACGGGGATATCACACTGCTAACTTCCAAACTCCCACGGGAACCCACGTACAGCAGTCGCACTTGCAACCACGAGACCAACGGCTTAAAGACATGAATGTATAGAAGGAGAAGATATGCTCCGCTGACCAGGAATCAAATGGGAGGAGGGCAAGCATATGATGGCTACTGGAAAGGATAGTATACTCACAATGCTGTCCGTTGTTGTCTCCGCAGAGGGCCGGCAAGATGTCGGAGTTAGCTTGCAGATTGGTCACTTGGAAGATGTCATTCCTGCAGGTGTAGCCTGGACGCTGGGTCACATTCTCAACAGGTTCAACCTGAAAACGCCACTTGATTAAGTTAAACTATTTAAAATAGTACACTTCATTTTCCCTCCTTTTTTTGAAAGAGGATTCGTTCGGGTTCAGTTTTTACTTAAAGCGACGGCCTATCCGAGGGGCAATTCTCGTATTTTAAGAACGTTCACAGTCTGATCTCAGTCTCTATCTGTCGAAAATACCTCTAATTTCCCTACATTTTTGACAAGTATTTAACATTGATTGTCACTGAGATGAGATTGCGACTAGATTTTGAACGTTTTTAATTACGGGAATTGGTCTTCTGGCCTCCATAACCCAGTTACTGGGTAAGGGTGCTTACATAAAGCAGACGGTTCTCCAGTGCTGAGAGCTGCAGGTTGATCTACGGAAAGAAACGGTCACAATGTTTCTTTATGTGTGAGCGCAGAAGTTAATAGGGGGATATTTTTTATCCGCACCGATCGGTTCCGGCTTTTCTTTACCAGGAACCCGCGTCTTCATATACCCTAACACAATACCCCTTGGTAAGACTGGTTGTCCGACTTCTGACTATACGTACATTTATGAATGCGGAAAATTTTTGGCTGATTAAACTCACAGTGGTAGGTGGAGCCAAATTGAAGGTTTCGAAGTCGATCCTCATTTGGCAGACGTTGTTGTTGTTGATCTCAACGTTGTAGGAGCACTCGAGACCAGAAGACTCTCTGTTCAGCGGCGGGTTGATGAAGACTGCGACCTTCGTGTTGGTGCGGACGTCACACGCGTTTACTGGAAGAAAAACGATTTATAATACTATAAACTATCCATTGTTGGTCATCCATAATATTACGCTTGGAATCCTCGAAAGGATAAGCAGATCTCTGCCTATTCTTGATCCTCAAGGAAATTCTTAGGAGCACCCGGAGAAATTGGATAAACTCACATTTCGCCAGGTATGTTTTACGAGTAAGTGGCATTGACTTTGACAACGTACAAATCCATGCTTCAAGTTGCTGCCGAGAATTCCCTCAGTAGACTAGGATCTTATGCTAGAAAAGGGAGGATCCTCCGACCAGACGGAGGTTGTGTCGGGTGTGCTAATGCCCGACAATCGGGACATTGTATGTATGCTAGACGAGCGGTAAACTCAACAGTCGCTTTTGCAACTAGGTAGTTAACTACAATATGAAAAGATAGGCTTGGTAGAAGGTCGTCTTTGCTGTGTGACCGTCTCTTCGTCCGCAGGTCTTGTACAACATTACCAACTCGCACTGTCTCCGCGTGGTGGATTCCGGCCAACTCCCTTTCACAGAGAGGAAGCCTGAGTCCCAGCAGTGGGAACATTAGAACATTTTGCTGATTATATTATACTATAGTAATGTGAGCACTTACAGGAACAACAAGTTGCGAAGACCCCACAGAAGCCAATAGCCTTGCCTCCTTGCGTGTTGCACTGGTTTCTAGACAGGCAAACACCGCCGGTTATCCTGTCACTGCCCTGACATTGCTCACCGTTGCCCACCGTGAAGATACTGGCAGGTGACTGACGAGCGGCTGTAGGATTAATGTAATCATTAGCTAGGTCCACAGCGGACGATCCAGTGCGCTCCGATCGGATGCGGCGGCAGGAGCAAGGTCGCGATTAGAACACATGTGGTGGAGTTTTTTGAAGTGCTAGCTAAGCGTACGTATTGTGGACCGCAGTAAACGATCCCACCTACATTTTTATACAAAGCAAAGCCAAGTATGCGCATGTCATGTCAATGGTGTGTTAAGAAAAGGACGTTGATGTTCAGTATAAATTAAAAACCGAAAGTTTTCAACTGTACGTCGAAACTTTATGTATAGAATTTTACGTTTACGGGCTGATAAAGATAAATCTTATCTGACCAATTTTAACACAGTCCTTTATGGACGTAAACGTCCACATCGATAGGAATTAAATGAGGATACATAATGCTTTTACAAATGCCCTAGATATCATCTTCAAATCATAAGTGGACGTTGACGTCACTACATTGATTCCTCTCAAAACTCACAGTCCAGCATTGAACAAAAGTAGCAGTGGACGTTAACGGTCTTACAAGTGGACGTAACCGTTACTTACTTCTATAATTTTGTCCATCGTCCACTACAGAAGCGCTGCTGTAACTAACAGCGCATATCAGTAGCACTCGTAATAGTCTGTGTAACGCCATCTTGGATTTACTGGAACAAAAAAAATGCATTAAAAAAAAATGATAAGAGCAGAAAAACATAAACACAAAAAATAACAAGTTGGGGGAAAATATGCGTCACTAGCCACTAACACGCAAAACGGCCATCGCTCAGCATAATGCTGTGACCCTATGCGAGACAGAGCCAACATCGCACACAGTAATGCCACAGATAATATAATACTCTAGGTAATGCTAAGTCCTATGTCCCATTTTCAAGTCCCATGTAATAATAAGGGCCTTGTATTTTCCAGCCGGAATCCAATCTAGGTTTCGGCTTTCGACCTGGGGATCCAGTCCCAAGACCTCATGCACACCAGTCGCATTTGTGGCCACTATACCAATGCACGAAACTATGACGAAACAGTAGTAGAAGCTTGATGAGTTTTTTTGTTTGTTTGATCAAACAATAAACTCTTCAAGCGTCTTTGCAACTACCAGTCCTATTTGAAAAATCTTTTTGCAATTGATAGCTTAATTCTTGAGGAAGGCTACTTTCGCTATTTAACTTCACGCTTTGACCCTTAGGAGCAAAGCAAGGAGAAATAAAGTCAAGAAAAACTATACGAGAAAAAAAAAACGAACGACAGGATGGGTTGGAGGAGCAAGGTATTCCTTGCTCCTCCAACTACCCTACTAGCGTCTGCCCGCGACTTTGCGTGCTATTGCACGCAGACGCTAGTTTACTATAATCATCTGCCGAGCCATTTCCCAACCATATTGGGGTCGGCTTCCAGTCTAACCGGATGCAGCCTGAACGCCAGTATTTTTTTATAGAGCGGCTGCGTATCTGACCGAGCAGGAGACCAACGGGCAGTTAAAAAAAATGGAATTAATGGGAATAGTTATCACAGAACAGGTTTCCTTAGAGTATCACACAGCGGACTAGAAAAAAGCTATTTTCCAACGCGTCCACAATATGAAAGAGGAATAGTTTCAAAAAGAATCCAATTAATAAAATCAAATCTACATTCTTACAGAACAACAAAACGAATTTTAACATCAAACCTACATTAAAGACTGCCAAAGGGCTCATAAAACCAATTTATGAACTACAGTTACTAAACCAATATCTAATAAGTTCAATAACCTACCAACCGGTTTGCACCAAGATTCTAATTATAGGTAGGTACTCCCCAAGGTAGGAAATTGATGTCAACGGGAAATAGCACCAACCTACACTTTAATAACACATATTGCAGCACACAGCATAGTCATAGACAGTTTTGAAGATCTCTAGCATCCTGTTGTAGGATTCAGGATATGACGAGCTTATTATGTGACAAGAAAAGTATTGAATAGAAAATGGTAACCAATAATTCGAAGACATTGGACATCTACCAACCCGGCGGGGTGGATTATGGAACACTCCCTCTGTCAGAGAGGAGGACTGTGCCCCAGCAGGGGGAAAATCAAGCTATTGAGAAAAGAGGCAGCGTGGGGAGACTAAATAAAAGAGGATATGTCTAGATAGAAGGCTAGGAAGTGAGATGACGACTAATAGCGATGTAAGGAAGAGGAAGACGAACTGTTTATTTATTTTACTTCGATGGTCCTAGTTTATCATTTATGACTTCGAGTGCCAGCAATGTGAACATAACCAGCATTGTATAAATATTATGTAAGCTGTCACGCCCTTAACGCCTGGAGGCTTTTATTTAGGTGTTAAATTTTATTTTCATTTATAATATACTTTTCATTATATTTATTGGTATATTGGCGTGGCTAGCTGACTTATGGCTAAATAGTTTAATCTAATGTTCTGTGTTTCGTTATGTTAATTAGTAATACTATTGTTGTATAGAAGCAAGTTCTTCTAACTGAATAGACAGCCGTGCTGCTGGGGAGTTTGTTGCGCCATTTCTTCTTCCAAGAAAAAGCACTATGAAGTGGTGAAGGGGGGCGTTTTGGAGAACTGTTATAAGTAATTTTGACGTTCGAAAAGTGTTGATCCTCAGCCTAATTTGAATAAATGACTTTTAATTGATTAATTTGCTGAGCAGATCACTAATATTTGGGATAAGGACAGGTGATTGTAAACGTGCATTAAAATAGGCTCTACGAGTGTAAAAAATGTGTAGTTGACTGCAAGTCATTGGTAACAAAACTCGTGCTACGTTAGGCTAGCCCAAGGTCCAGTCGGGGGTTGCGGAAGGCTCGTACGTTCCCACAACCCCCGGCGTAGGTGTGAGATGGAACACCGGGGTGGTTTTTAGTCAGCAAGAGTCTGACAGACCCCGCCGCCCGCCCCAAGGCGGAAGACATCCGTGAGGATTTTCCACCCCGGAAACAAAAAATTGATAAAATAAAAGCTAGCCCAAGGTCAAAGTGTATGCCATGCAGTCGACTTTAGCTATGTGAGGCGCACTCCTGAAGCTCAATTCTCGTAATCAAAAACGTTCAAAATCTAGTCGCAATCTCATCTCAACGACATATCAATGTCAAAAATTTAAGGAAATTATAGGTTTTTTTGACAAATTGAGACTGAGGTCATACTGTGAATGTTCTTAAAATTACGAGAATTGCCCCTTTGGCTGTCCGTCTCGCTACGACTTTGCTCACTGGCTTTTATTTTTAGGGATGCTTGATCTAACATAAATTATGAAGTCTAAACTCTGATATGTGAAGATAGGTTCAAAACGTCTATCGAGATCTTTCTGTGAAATGCGCTCCCACAGGAAATCCGGATGGCAACCAAGCAATTATTATCCTTTAAAGTTAAAGTAAGCGAGCACGTTCGCAAGAAGCTGGCAGGATCGTCACAAAGGTAATGTTTTCTCATTGATTTTTGTTTTATTTGTTTTAGTGTACTCGTGTAAATATGTATATATATATATATATATTAAATTGTGCTTCTTTTTTATAAAATTATGTATATCCTATATTTATAGTTCTAATAGGTTTTTGCGTCCCTTTATATTTCAAAATATTGGTCAGTGGGTCGTCTTAGGGGATTTATTCCTCAATTTGGCACAATAGCACCTACCGCTGTTTGTCTCTGCAACACCCGAAGGTTGACTGATAGAAAATGCCTATGCCATTAATTCCGCATCTACATTTGTGTGTTTAAAGTATTAAATAAATAAAACATTAGTTCTCTCTCTAATCAGCTGTCAAATAAAATGTTGTGACTGGCTGACCGACATAAAACCAATCATACAATTTGAAAAGAGATTAGGAAACTGATTCCATTGATTACCTTGCTGACACTAAGATGTGACTTTAGTCTCTTCCTCTTAGTATACAAGTATTTTCATCTACGTTCAGTAAGATGTACGTCTTACCATTAGCTTAATCTTATGAGTGACGTTTAATCTAATCTGCCAGCTAATACCTTTTTTGCTTCCACTCCCAACTAACACGACAAACTGGTTTTCAAAACGGTACAGCTATAAGTGTGCATCTGACGAACTATAATCAATAAGTTACTGTTAATCTGACGCAATGCCAAACGAACGACCGTTATGTGTAAAAAGTTTTTTTTTCTCGAACTACGAAATTGGGGTAATGAAATGTTAATAGCATCGGTTTGGAATTGGCTTACTGCAGCCTCAGACCAAATAAAAAACCAAGACAGAGCGCTGAGAACGATATAGGCAGCATTCCGAATTGGCTATAATCGCTTACAGCACTCAAATCGTCTCACATGCGTTCCGTATTGGATATTACGATTATGACAGCTGAGAGTTGTCAACAATTCGGAACACTCGTGAACGCGCTCACAGTGCTTACTCGATGTCAAAACGATATTACAGCAGTATTTCTTTGTGTAAACACCACACATTTCTTCCTTTTCTTTGTTTAGGTGGCGACTGTCAGTCAGAAGCACAATTTTGAAAATGCCACGTTAATATAAAGATATGATGCAACTCAAAACAAAACACACACTGACACATCCTCATCCTCACACACACACTGTCATTTTTGACAGCGCTCACGGTGATATTATTACAAGGCATGGTCGGCGTTATCTCAAGATGGCGCATGTCAAGACGTCATCTATGACGATTCACGGGACATCGTTATCGCACTCACGCTAATTCGGTACAGGTTTAAGCACGCTCAAATCGATTACATCGATTATTTTCCCAATTCGAAACGCACCCATAGTGAAACATACCAAAATTACACCTCTGCTCTGTGCATACACGCTCACACGCACACATTTACAACAATTTACAATCAAACTACACCTCACTATTTACGAAACCGGCTTCACTTTACTGTTGACAGCCCTCTGTCTTGGTTTTTTATTTGGTCTGAGACTGCAGGGCAAAGGCTTATTCTTATACAGACACGATTTGATCACCACGCTTTTTTTATGATTGGCATCTCGCAGTTCAACCTAAGAGGTTGTCGTCTGCATAACCGGACTTTCCTGTGGGTGCCTTAATATATTAAGTCCTCCAGCCAGGGCTTAAAAAACAAAAGTTGTGCAAGCCGTTGGTCTCGGCTTTCATTCGTGGATCTTTGTCAGTCGTTACGGGTCTTCAGAAGCCCGAAAGTCTGACAACCAGTCTTACCAAGGGGTATCGTATCACCCAGTATCTGGGTTGTGGAGGTCAGATAGGCAGTCGCTTCATGTAAAATACTGGTACTCAGCTGCACCTGGTTAGACTGGACGCCGAACCCATCATAGTTGGGAAAAGGCTAGGCAGATGATTAGCTATTATAACAGTTCGTTTTGGAAAAAGATTGGCACCGTATATATATGTCGCAGCCAACTGGTTAAATTAGCCGTTCAGTTAACCGCCTAGCCTTTCAACTAAACGGCGGCCGTTCAACTAACGGCCTGAATGATATTCAATTACAGTTTAGGTTGGAAGTCTGTAACCAATCATGCGCGAGCCGAATTGGTCGCAGTAATTAAGGCATTGCACCCCGACCAAGTGGGTTAGGTTAGGTTAGAACTGTGATGTCCCCCGACGAGCGGAGATGCGTAATGTCATTTCTCAGCGACAAAAAAAAAAAAAGGTTAGAACTGTGATCAACCGCGTGCGAGCCGAGGGAGGAAGCGAGGCGAGCACTACTTCTAAAGGCCAGGCAGTTAACTGAACGGCTAATTTAACCAGTTGGCTGCGACATATATATTATATGCCAGGTTCTGATCCCGAAAGGAGTTAAAGACAAATCGCAGCGGGCCTTGTCAGAATACCAGCGCTGCGGTTTTTTTAAATCAATTATCTTGCAACGGCATCATTTTGGCATCGCACAGAACTTACTTTTTTATTTAATTTTTACTATTTTGTTAGTTTTCATCTTTATCTGTTAATTTGAATGTTCTTTTTATATTCAACTAGCTGCGCCCCGCGGTTTCACCCGCATAAGTGTCGATCCCGTGGGAATATCGAGATAACAAGTAAGCCTATATGTTAATCCAGGGTGTCAGCTACCTCCATACAAAATTTTTTCAAAATTGATCCAGCCGTTTGAGCGTTGCCGGGGCAGCGGGATTGTCCGAAAGGGTTACCGCTGCCCCGGAACATAAAGGGCTAAGGAAGGAACACGGATGGGTTTTAGTCAGTAAGAGACACTCCCTTCCGCTCCACCCAGAGCGGGAGGGGTCATTTGATGATTTCCAATCCTAAAAAAAAAAAAAGCACTTTGAGCGTGAAGAAGTAACAAACACATAAACGCACACACACTCTCACAAACTTTCGCATTTTTAATATTAGTGTGGTTTTTTCTTGCTTTCATGATTTTGTTAGATCTATGTTTTTTTTTAGGAAGGTACTGTTTGTGTATGAATTCCTATGCGTCTCCCAAATAAAATATTTTTCATTCTTTTTTTTTTCTCAACAGACCAAGAGAACACACGTTATCAGTAATAAAAAACTAATTTTGTTGGTGCAGGAATCCTCCCCGCCCGCGCCAGTTTGAAAGACAAGAACTAAGCCACTGAATGGACTTTAATATAATATGTATTTAACACAGATTAGTCACTTTTTTAATGTCTTGGGGAAACTCCTTCGACTTCGTTTCTAACTGGTTTTACTACAAAATAGAAACACCAAAAGCTAATTTAAATAATTGCCTTTCTAAATAGCTAATTCAAATAAAAATAACTCAATATCTATGTCAAAATAAATAGGATTCTAGATTATTAGAGTTTATCCTTTCTTACAAAATTAAAGCGAAACTTTTCTCTTTCTCTACCATTGATGCAAGTCATCATCTGCCTGCCTTTTCCCAAGTAATGTCATTGGTATCGGTTTCCAGTCTAACCAGATGCAGCTGAATACCAGTATTTTACATAGAGCTACTGCCTATCTGACCTCCATAACCCAGTTACTGGGTAACTTGAGAGCTATTGGTAGGACTAGTTTTCAGACCGGCTTCTGACGACCAGTAAAGACTGTCAAAGATCCACGAATGGCAGCCGGGCCCAACGGCTTTACGTGCTTTTCGAGATACGGAAGGGTCTTGGTATGTAAAGATGGTCACCCATCCACGGACCAACCGCGGCAAGTGTACCTGATCGATCGGCCCATTAGGCTTTTATTTCAAAAATATTTAGTTCTACAAAAAACTCTTTCACAAACACTTCTTTTAACACTAGTTCATCTTCTCTTTCAGTACCGCCACTCCCACCACCACCGCTAGCCCCAACACTAGGCACCGGTGAAGCTAAGCCCCTCCTTATCCTCTAAACATAACTGTCAAGTTCTATTACAAATCCCGCTAGCTTTTAGTTGTAAAGATATAAAACTTTATTGATTTCTAAATTCTATGTGCTATTGTCTGGAAACGTGCCTAACTGTGCGTCTGGATAACTGTTAGGTGATGTAGAGGTAAACTTTCAACCTAGGTAGAAATGTAGGCATAGGTATTGAAAATAAAGCCTAGCTTTCTTCTGTTACACCTGTCAACTAGCAGTCGAATGATGTGATCGATTTTTAACGACCTTCAAAAGGAGGAGATTCTCAATTTATTCCATATTTTTGTTTTGTATGTATGTACCTACAACGCAGAAGCTTGTAAACTAAATATGGAATCTTTTCGTGAGCTTCCTCTACCAGATTAAAAACGAAAAGCTTAAATCAGTTCAGTAATCACGGAGAAATTTTTGACGTATTCCACATTGGGCACCCGAATAAATGGCACCTGAGTGAATGCACCTGACACACAGCGGCACATTCACTCAGGTGCCATTTAAGCGGGTGCCATTTTGAACTGATTAAAGCTATTCGTTTTTCATCTGGTAGAGGAAGGTCTCGAAAAGATCCCATATTTAGTTTACAAGCTTCTGACCGCGACTTCTTTCATCGTCAAATTAAGGCCATCCACCGCGTCGCATCGCATCGCCTACCCGCGCTTTTGGTTCCTTTTCGCTTCTCGTTCTTTTTTACATTTTTTCTTTTTACTCGAATCCCAAGAGTCCTAGCGTGATGTTAGTGATAGCCTATACATATATAGCCTAGCCTATAGCCTTCCTCAAGAATTGGGCTAATATATAGATAGGGAATATTACATGCAAAAATACCTACCTATAATAACTTTGTTTCATTTTTGTTTTTGTTACTGTTTTTTTTAATAACTTGTTTTATTTTTTCCTGTGTTTAGTTTTTAGTTTAGTAATAGTTTGTGATCCTCCTGAACGAGTCGCAATAAACACTTTTTCTTTATTTTAAATATATTTATTCAAATCCGACTGGTAGGTGGTCAAAAAAACTATTCATATTTATTATTAGCATAGATTTTCCAATAATTTCCAGAATATTTTCACGAGACTAGAAAACAATTTATTCTGTATTTTTAATAAATCACCAGCAATTAATCCACCTTCTATCCGGTCTTCTGTGACCCAAAACATGTAGCCAAAATGACCTCAGCGCTGCCACCGATAACGCCGTGGAACTGGCGTTTTGGGCCAACAAAATTTAAATAACTGTCGTGCCAGCGACACGAAGAAAAAGAAATTGTTAAAAACTTTCTAGGCATACCTAACTTAGGGACCCGCAATTTACAAGAACGGAACTAATAAAAAAATATTCTCAATTTGATAAACTAGGGCCATGGCGTCCGGGCGCCCACTTGATTTTTCGAGACATCGCCAAGCGGTTAGTCAACTCTTCATCTGTCCAGAGGGCTGGCCTATTTTTTAGCCAAAGAATCAGCATTGCCATACAATGTGGCAATGCTGCTATCCTTTTGGGCACTTTTTCTGTTGACAGCGATGCGGACGAATTTTTTGATGCCTTTGATTATTTCTCTTACAGATCTACTTAGTTCTGAAGGAAACAAAGATATTCATTAAAATTTAGACCGTACGACTCACGGATTCAGAATCCACAAATTACAAGGACAATGCAAAACAACCATATACTTGGCAACCTTAGCAGACCCAGATCCTACAATAATTTTATGCTCACAAATTACCTACGTTTGCATCGAATTTGAATTAGTTAATACTAGCTTTTTCACGCGTGGATGTCGGAAAATTTCCTACATGAGCACTTATGAAACGTCAGAAGCTAAGTGCACGGTTCCAATTGATCATTTCCTATGGAGAAGAGCCGGCAAGAAACTCCACGGTTACTCTTTTAAAAATAATTGGCTTTTACAATGTTTTGAAATAGTCAACAAGTACCAGGTGTTTAATAAAAAAAAATGGTCTAAAAATCTAGTCTACAAGACCTACGACGTTTGTCATTGTCATATTTCAGCCAATTTATGCAAAGCCTTTTATGAAATATACACTTTTCTCAGTAATGAAATATACACCCACTCCGAGCACGTTCACAGTCTGATCTCAGTCTCAATCTGTTAAAAATACCTCTAAAATCCCTGCATTTTTGACATTGACTGTCGCTTATAAGAGACTGCGACTAGATTTTGAACGTTTTTAATTACGGGAATTGGCCTTCGTATGTTTTACGCCAGTTGCGCATTAAATAAAAATCTTAGAAAAATACTATAGTTTAAAAGAATAAATAAATTTATAATTATACCTAGCTGTTTTTCAAAGAAGGTCACTATTAAGTAGGTAAGTACCTTTATAGTTTTTCCTTAGATCCCTGATAGGTCCACAATTTTAAGGGCAATTACTTAATGTGTTTGTACACAATTACAACAGCTTACACACATTTTTTTTATTACTTGTCACAATTTAAAAGTATTCTTATACTTAACCTACAAGCCAACAATAAAAACAAAAAAAAAGTATGAAAACATCGAATAATAATTTCCCTAAAATTTTCCACAAGTACGTCTACTTATATGAGTATTAAAATCGAAGTTGTACTTACGTGTGAGGTCCGGCGGCGTGTTTGCGGAAGTGTCAGAGTTATGCAACGCAGCATCTTATATAGAGGAGAGATGACCGCTACACGGAGAGATTGCGACACGAAGGGCTGTCGCACATAGGAAGATATGCTATTTTGAAGCTACACTTCCACGGCGTCGTCAGTCGCAGCGCAGAGGTCACTTTGACTGCGTGTTTTCGGGCACAGAGGACAGGATAGGAGGTGGAGCATGATTTGCGACACTGCTCAACATCCAGACGACAATGCAGTGGAAATTGTGAAGTTTTGGGCCAGCGAAATCTAAATTAATGTCGTGCCAGCAACACGGAGCAGGAGCAGTGACCCTGTGGTAACGCACAATCCTGAGTTACAAGGATTCGAACCCAGACAGGCGTTTTACTTTGTGTAAATGATTTCATCAATAATTTCTCTGAGAGATAGCCTGAGTCCCAGCAGTGTGAACATTATAGGCTGATTTGGCTCATGAAGACCACGAAAACTAAAAAAAAGCGTAGCATGGTTTTTTAGACTCCGAACATAATAGCCTAACCAAGCTTCGCTGGTACTGGAAACTCGCCCTAAACTATCTCCAATGTTAACCTGTGCATATGCATATTACACAAGTGCATAATCTCGGGTCTTAGAAAGAAAAACAAAATGCCTGACGCTGATCCCACCAGCACGAGATTATAATTATTTTCTCCCATCTTTGATACAAGAAAGTTATCATGTAAGTACCTACGTTTTTTTTTTAGGGTGACTTGTTACTTATTAGTTCCTAATTTACATCCGTCGCCTCACACTTCTGAAGGCCAATTCTGGTAATCAAAATCATTCAAAACTTAGTCGCAATCTCATCTCAGCAACCATCAAGAACTTGACAAAAAAACATTTTTTTTGACAGATTGTCTTTGAAAAATTACGAGAATTGTCGTTCTGGTTCAGTTGAAAACCAGCGTCAGGCAGTGTCTGGCAGTTTGCTGAACTGAGCCTATTTCGCGCAGCCGTAAGGGAGAAGCGGGTTCCCGGTAAAGACAAGTCGGTACCGATCGGTGCGGGTGAAATAGTCCCACATTGACTTATGGCCCTCACACAACAAAGAAACGGGTAAAAAATGTAACCGTTTCCTTCATCATCAACCTGCAGAGATCTGTATGGGGAATCGCAACTTCTTTGTGCAAGCACCCTTTGGCACACTGTCCTGCTAATTTCTTACCTCTTACCTGAGCTTCGGACTTTCACTTTTTATTTGTTTTTATCAGTATGCATCTCATGTATTGTATATTTTAGTCTGTGCTAAATACATGTATTGTCTTTCTTTTTAAAAAGTGTTAAAAAATTAACCTTACAAACTTTAAGAGGTGCTTTAGACCATAGAACTGAACAACTTTCACTATGGGACCAACTCTGAAATCACGAAAAAAAATCTGCTGTTTCACACAAAAGTTCAATACCTATACCTCATCATCTACCTAGCCTTTTCCCAACTATATTGGGGTCGGCTTCCAGTCTAACCGGATGCAGCTGAATACCAGTATTCCAGTATCAGTTCAATACCTATATCTACTTGACCAAAATGTATGAAACAGCTGTTTTATTTTTCGTGATTTTGGCGTTGGTCCCATTGTGAAAGTTGTTCAGTTCGATGGTCTAAAGCACCGCTTAAAGTTTGGCAGGTTATTTTTTTAACACTTTGTATAAATAAATTGGTATTGATGTGTTGAAGATAATTCGGCCGATGAGATCCTGCGTCTGCGTCCGCACGCATTGGACAGGTCCACTCAGAATATAATCTCTGTGCAGTTTTCCTCAATTGATTTACTTGGTTCTAATTATGATCTGACTATTATAAGAAATTGCATGAACTTATATAGTAGAGACCGCTGGGCTAGTTTATTTAAGAACTAGCAGTGCCCAACGGTTTCACCCGCGTTAATATGAGGAAAAAACCTAATAAAATATATTCCATTACTTTAAGAGTATTACATAAGATTATTACTTAGTAACAACTTTCAAAGGGACCAAGTATGAAATCACAAAAAAAAAATCTGCTGTTTCAAAATATTTGGTCTACTTTGTAGGTATTGAACTTTTGTATTAAATAGCTGATTTTTTTTCGTGATTTCAGATTTGGTCCCGTAATGAAAGTTGTTCATATTCATGGGTATAACAGATTGTAAAAATTTCGAGACCGTAAAAAAAAGCATCACTTATGTAGTTAACAATGTTACACTAACTTACATGCCCCAAACAGGCAAAATATGGACTGTGTGTATATGCAATTTTTATCACCAGAATTTTCATTCAGTTCAATGAATTTACAAGGTGAAACAACAATACTGCGGTCAAAATTAGATGGGTAACCGTTGTTTAAACAACAAGAGATCGAGGACCTCTTTAGCGCCTTCTAAACGTTTTTTCTATTTACTTTACTATTTGCTTTCGATGAAAAATTACTCGTTTATTCCTAGACTACTTACTGCCTCGTCGGTCAGTTAGTCGGAAGTGCGACTGCTGAGTTTAAGGTCCGTTGGTTCAATCCCATTAAGGAATTTTTTAGTAGCCCGAAATTTGGATTTGTGCTCGGTTGGTGGTAATAGGCTCGCCCCCTATTACATGGGACTTAAACATAACTGGCGAAATGTGAGTGTACCATACACCTGTGTGGAAACTGGTTTTTCATACTGTTCCACTGTCCTTTCTGATTAATTTAGTTACGGGTTCCAATATAGTCGAATCGTTTCTCCGGGATTTGTCCTGCTTTCGTTCTCTTGGCGCTTTTCTTGTGGTCGCCATTACTGATGTTGGTTTTCAAGAGTTGCAGTGGTTGAGAAGAATGTGTCTCCTACACAATGCTTACCCGGAGTAAACGGGATTGATCCTCCTAGCCCTTTCCCATGTTGGGGTCGGCCTCCAGTCTACCTGGATGCAGCTGAATACCAGTATTTTACATGGAGCGACTGCCTATCTGACCTCCACAACCCAGTTACTGGGTAATCCGATACCCCTTGGTAAGACTGGTTGTCAGACTTTCAGGGTTCCCGTAACGACCGTCAAAGATCTACGAATGACAGCCTGGACCAACAAGGACCACAAGCTTAACGTGCTCTCCGAAGCACGGAGGAGTCCTGGTATGTAAAGATGGTCAGCCATCCACGGACTAACCGCGGTAAGCGTAGCTTAACCTGATCGATCGACCCGCGCGCGGCTGTCATTACTTAGCCACAAGCCCCTCATTGAGGAAATCCAGTCTTTCTCCTATTTTTTTTCCAAAATTGCATCAACTTACGACGAATACAAACAACAACGCAACAAATAAGTACAACGAACGCAACGAATACAATAATACTGTATTAAACACATCTGACCTTGATATATTCAGCGTTATGCTACCGATATTCAGAAAGAAAATCACGCTATCGAACGGTGCTTTTAATTTCAACTCTTATATATATGTTTTTTATTATTGTTTATAATTTTATATATGTTTTTTATTATTGTTTATAATTTTATATATGTTTTTTATTATTGTTTATAATTTTAACATTTTGTTCATGTTTATTACCCATCTTACTTACTTTAGTCTGCTTTAGTTTAATTAGTTTTAGTTTAGCTTAACAAACTTTTCAAGGCAGCAAGAATATATCATCAATGCTATGTACGCCGTAATTGTCATGTACTTACATTATTCCTTTAGTTATTCAGATTATTCTAGCATAAGTTTAATGTACGGTGGGCTGCATCAATTGGGTACCTTACCCCAGTTGCTAAGTACTTTCAAGGGGGGTACCCAATTGATGCAGCCCACTGTACGTGGTGTGACTGTGTTTTTTATATAAATAAATAAACATAATTTTATGAAGTTACCGTGAGGAAACCGGCATGTCCTAGAACCAAAAATTCGAACTCAATGTGACATCTACCAACATGTACTGGGCCCGCGTGGTGGATTACGGTCCACTCCCTCTCACAGAGAGGAGGCCTGTGTCCCAGCAGTGGGGACATTATGGGCTGATTATGTTATGTATGTTGTGAAGTGAACATTGAACTTCACCTACTCTAAACGTCGAGCCACGATTTACAAACATTTTTTATTGAGTTAGTTGAATATCGAGTGAGTTTATATTGATCACACCGGTTTTGGGTAACGGTTTTGGAATAACGTAAACATAACTATTACATCATAGAATTAGGGTTAGCAGAGACTGAAGTTAACTGGTATGGCCGCTATTTTTTTTGTCTGAAGACGTATCTATGTTTATTGGACTTCTAAAAGAGGAGGTCTTGTGACGCCTGATTTTAGACGGTATTTTTATACTAATAATAAATCTGATGAGTTTGTTTTTTTTTAGGGTTCCGTACCTAAAGGTGAAAAACGAAACCCTATTACTAAGACACCACTGTCCGTCTGTCCGTCTGTCACCAGGCTGTATCTCATGAACCGTGATAGGTAGACAGTTAAAATTTTCATAGAATGTGTATTTGCTGTTGCTATAACGCTAAAAACAGAATAAAATAAATATTTAAGGGGGGCTCCCATACCACAAACGTTTTTTTGTTCTAACTTCTGGAATCACCAGTCGGATTTCAAAATATATTTTTACATTTTATTTAGAGAAATGTAACTGAACATGTAGTAAAACAAATAACTAACTTACTATACAAATAAATACAAAAATTAAGGACACATAGATAAGCATCGAAGTACTCGTCCGCATCGCTGTGATCCGGAAACGTGCCCAGAAGACTGGCAGCATTGCCACGTTGAATGGCAATGCAAATTCTTTGGCCAAAGAACGGAGTTTGCATTTATAATTTGAAAAACTCCTTTTGGATTTCATAGCCCAATTCTTGAGGAAGGCTATAGGCTATTCACCATCACGCTATGACCCTTAGCAGTCGAGCAAAAAGATAAAACATCAGAGATAACGCTAAGCGAAAAGGAACTTATAGCGCAAGCAGGCGATGCGATGATGGGATGGGTCGGGGGAACAAGAAATTTCACGCGACCGAAGTCGCGGGCTGGAACTAGTATTATACAGGTAGATTTTTTTATCACCATCCAAATTTTTTGAGGTTGTTCTACCCATGAATATGAACAACTTTTACTATGGGACCAACTCTGTTTAGCTTTAGGCTTTGTTCATTGCTATTTAAGCCCTATTTCTGTTTTTAATAACTTACGATTTAAGTTTTACTTTGATCTCAATATTTAATTTAGTTTTTTATAATGATTTGCAATAATTTACCTACTCTTACATAAACTGCAGTTGTAAATAGCATTACCTATGTATCAGAACTCTGGTCCCCAAGATACAGGCGCCGCCTAGTTTGGGGACCGCCGTAAAGATCCAAATAATGATCGCTAACAGCTACAGACCGACATTAAGTATTACTTGTAACATTGGTTCAATAAAGTTGTTAAGTTATTATTAACTTACGAAAAAAGAATCTGCTGTTTCATACATTTTGGTCAAGTAGGTATTGAACTTTTGTACTAAACAGCAGATTTTTTTTCGTGATTTCAGCGTTGGTCCCGTAGTGAAAGTTGTTCATATTCATGGGTAGAACACCCTGTAAAAATTTGGATGGTGATGAAAAAATCTTCCTGTATAATACCTAATAACATCGCTCTACGAATAAATCTTCGAAATTAAGTTGCGAATCGGTTTAGTTCCTCTTCATTATTTATAGCTTGCATGTTTATTGTCTTTCTATTTTAACCGTAATTATTTGTATGTGTTTTACTTCAATGTGTCGTATATTTTCTTCCAAATTGTTATTTTGTTTTCTTGTTGTTTATTTTTTTTATGCGTAGTTTCTTTCATTCTTTCTTATTCTTGTATATACAGGTATGTTGTTAATGAACAAGTTTATACATAGTAATTGTAGCGGGCACAGAAGATGTAGGTACCTAATCTAATACAATTTTTAACTGGGCTATCAAATACAAAAATAATTATTCATATCCGACCGGTAGTTTTATCAAACAAACTTACAATTACAAACTCTTCAGCTTTATTATAGCTATAGATCTAGATAGTGGTATTTAAAAATATATTAATATACGCAAACTAGTAATCACATCACACTAATATTGTATAGGCGAAAGTTTGTGTGTGTGACGTGTGTGTTTATATGTTTGTTACTTCTTCACGCTCAAACGGCTGGACCAAATTTGATAAAATTTTGTATGGAGGTAGCTGACACCCTGGTTTAACATATAGTTTTTATCCCGATATTCCCACGGAATCGACACTTTTATTCAGTTTTATTCAGCCTATAGGCCTCTCCCAGGCTGCGCCACAACACCCTGTCCTCCGCCTTCCGCATCCAGTCTGTCTCAGCCACCTTCACTAGGTCGTCGGTCCATCTAGCTGGGGGGCGTCCCGCACTATGCTTGCCGATACGCGGTCTCCACTCCAGGACTCATCTGCTCCACATGGCCATGCAAGCTATGTCGGTAACTCCGGTTCTTTTCCGGATAACTCCGTTTCTGATTTTATTCTTCAAAGAAACCCAGAACTACAAGCCGTTAAGGTAACTTTTTGTGGCTAAAATTATCAATTTTTTCTCTCTGGACTCTGTTGAAACTTACCTATACAAGCGGTCGAAAAGCTTTTAACTTTAATTATATTCATCACAAACGAGTTTCTATATTGTATTTGTGATAAATTACGCCTCTCATATGTTGGTATATCTGTTTGTTGTAATCCCCGAAACTAATGGCTGCCTTTTTTATATATCTACTTAACAGTACATATTACTAGAGGTCAGAGCCCTGAGGATGGTAAATAGATTATTTTTATATTTGACTGGTAGTACCTACTATGGTCCCACGGAATAGCTACTCATTGATCCCTCGTAATAAAAAAATAATAATGAAAGCCTCCCTACCAATCTCAGCGGAGATTAGCCAGGTGCGCAGGAGATATTATAGTGCACAAATGTGTGCGCAAACACAGGTGCACTCTCTGTTCCTTTACTCTCATAGTCCGATGGGACGGCAATCCTACACGAGGAACTGGCTGGGAGGCGTTGGAGCAGACGAGTCCTGGAGCGGAGACCGCGGACGCCCCCATGCTAGATGAACAGATGTGTTGTGGCGCAGCCTGAGCTGTTGACTGCGATAGCTTGAGTTGATTGCGGTCCTGGGTTCGATCCTAGGGCCGGCTTAAGTTTTTCCATTTTGAATTTCTCAGTGGAAGCCCGGAGTCTGGACTTCCGCTCCAGTTGATGGCAATTGGCTTGATTTCTTATTATCTCACACTTAAACGTACCCACAGCTCGGTCTACTTCTTAACAAATCTCAGAATCGCAAAGCACGTGGCTCGCATAGCCAACCTTATTTCTAAGATCTTTGTGTGTAAGTACATATGTTTTACTAATAAATTATTCTTAATTTTATTCTTATTCTAAAAGATAACAGCCATATAAGTCGATCAAAGGTTAAGCTACGGTGACCATCTATTACATATTAGAACCCTCCGTGACTTGGAAAGCACGCTAAGCCGTTGGTTCCAGCTGACATTCGTATATTTTTGACAGTCGTTATCTGACAATCAGTCTTTTTTTTTGTTAGCCCATATGGTCCCACTGCTGGGCAAAGGCCTCCCATAAATCCTTCCAGGAACTCACCTCGAACCAGCCCTCGTAGTACGCGTCCAGGTCATATCGCCATCTCTTTCTGGGCTGACCTCGGCGTTACCGTCCATCTTCAGGCACCCGTTGTGTGGAGATTTTTGCCCAGCGGTCATCGTGCATACGACTAATGTGACCAGTCTTACTAAGGAGTATCGTATTATCCATTAACTGGGTTGTGGAGGTCAGATAGGCAGTCGCTCCATGTAAAGTACTGGTATTCAGCTGCATCCGGTTAAACTGGAAGCCGACCCCAACATAGTTGGGAAAAGGCTGGGAAGATTGCCCATACCGTAGGATCGGACTTCGAACCTTTAATACGTGGGACGTGGGTTCAACACCCGAGTCAAACACTAGAACAAACAATACATAAATCTCTTATAATAAAAAAAACACTATTTATTTAAAATATTCTAAAAGCGTTTCCTCCGATGTATTTATAAAGCTTTGTCGTTTAAGTACAGGTTTAACCGACTGCGCACGTAAAAGAAGAGTTATGAGTTTGGTTACTGGTTTAGTGGAACGTTGGGTGTAATAAAAGTGTCTTTTATGAGACCTGTTTTTGTGTCTGTAAAGTTTACCTAACTGTTTTTCTGCCCGCGTGTTCTTGTTCCCCAGACTCACCGTGTCGCATCGCATCGCCTGCCCGCGCTATTACTTTGTTTTCACATAGCGATCTACCTGACTTTTTAGCCACGCTTGCCGCGGTTGGTCTGTGGATGGGGACCATCTTTGCATAACGTGCCCTCCGTGCCTCGGAAAGCACGTGAAGCCGTTGGTCCCGGCTGTCATTCGTGGATCTTTGACAGTCGTTACGGAAAGTCAGAAGCCCGAAAGTCTGATAACCAGTCTTACCAAGGGGTATCGTATTACCCAGTAACTAGGTGGTGGAGGTCAGAGAGGCAGTCGCTCTATGTAAAATATTGGTATTCAGCTGCATGCGGTTAGACTGGAAGCCGACCCCAACATAGTTGGGAAAAGGCAGGCAGATGATGATGATCTGCCAATGATCAACCGCGTGCGAGCTGAGAGAGCGAAGCGAGGCGAGCACTACTTCTAAAGGCCAGGTGGTTAACTAAACGGCTAATTTATCCAGTTGGTTTCGACATTACTCTATTTGTTTACGTGGTGTACGTCAGTATAGCTCCCAGTCGGTAAGATTTTTTCCGACTTCTGCAACATTCATCGTCATATTTCTTTTATAATGAATCGATTTGTATCTTATTACTTTGTATAATATGACTAAGGGATTTTGTCAAGAGCTGAGGCTAGAACGTCTTCCCGTCATTATCATCAGCCTGCAGAAGTCCACTGCTGGACATAGGCCACTCCAATTGCACGGCATTCAACTCGATTCTCGGCAACTCTCATCCAGCTGCTACCAGCCATCCTGCGAAGATCGTCACTCCACCTAGCCTGAGGGCGACCTACCTTACGTTTGCCGATTCACGGTCTCCACTCAAGAACACATCTACCCCAAAGGTCATCGGTTCTGCGGATAAATAGCTAATATGGCCGGCCGGTTGCCACTTCAGCTTCAGCATTTTCCCGTCTACTAAATTTTACATACAGTGATCATCAAACACGGCTTCCAAGCATTATTAGAAGCAAGTGCAAGTGTTATTATAGTATCATTTAAAACTCAAACTTTATATCAATTAATAGGCCCTTTCAAATTGACAAAGAGTCGGTCCGTTAGTCAGAAAGTTGAAGCTTGGCCATTCCAAAACGTAGATCTCTATGGAGAAGAACGTGCAAAAAAACTCCAAGGACACTCTGTTAAATCAAGATTTTACATAATCCTGGGTACCTACATTATTCTTGTTTATTCTATATGTGAGAAAAATGTAAAGACCTATCGTATCGTATTAATAGTATCCCAGAAACATCCAGCTGAAGATGGAAAACTCAATATTCGCAACGCAAACTTTTAGAACACGTCTGCAGATTGTCGAAAGTTAACAAAAGTTTTTGACACTTTTGCTCCCACATTTACAATCAAACACATACCTACAACTCTGCTTATGCCACACACCTCGACATAGACGTAGAAGTCAACGAATTCTCAAGCATGAAGCCAAACATTTTGTCAATGTTGAACAAACACAAATATTACGCAAAAGGGCAATCACCGCGCAGTCGAAAATGAACGAACAGTTGTATTTGTATGTAAGGCTGTTTGTGCATTATAGTTACTGGATGTGTAGATTTATGGGTTTTTGGAAAGTGGTATGCATATTAATAGATATATTTATTTTGTAGACCATTTTAAGGTGTACAATACTGCAGTACATTATTTTGATCTATCTCGTAGGGTTCAGCCAGCCTAGCGTTTGCAATGTAAGAGCAATAAAATGCGTTCATTTACGACATCACATTAGAAACCTCTAAAATTATCAGTGTTTCTCTGCTATATGTAGATCTAAGCCTTAATAAATTCAAATCATTCATTAAACGTAAGTTGTGCCAGAAAGCCTTTTATACTGTTAAGGATTAGGTATATTGAGGACAAAAAGGCTTGGGATTGAGTTGCTTCCAATTTTTACATTTTGAATGTTTTTATTATTTTTTTCTATATACACATTGACATTAATTAATGAATTTTATATAAACATTGACATTTGCTTACTTTGTAAATTATTATATTATTTTAATTATTGTGCATGTGAAGACAATGTGGGTCATTTTATTATTATTTTTTTGTTTAATTTTTATTATTCTCTTTGTTCTGTTAGTTTTTTTCTAGGTCTGGCAGTTTGAGTAATTTATGTGGCCTACCCAAATGTCCTTTCTTTGGTATTGTTCGTCGAATCGTTGAGCTCCTTAAGTTTTGAGTTGAGCTCCACGATTTCTGACAAATGCGAGCACTGACTGGACAGGTCCTCTCAATCTGTGTGGTTCTTTCCTCAAAAGACCATCTCAGACATCGATCTACATGGTCTTCATATAACCTGACCAAGATTATGTCTGGACTTTAAAAGAGACTGTGACCTCTGAGTTTGTTTCGGCCTTTCTTCTCAGAGTAGTCAGATAGGAAACGCCGACCTCATCTAGTTTTATAAAAAATATGATTGACGTGTAAAAGTGTTTGTGCAAACCTACTTACAAAATAAAAATCATTTATCATTATCATTTATATATTATTATTATCCAATTTTTTTTTCAGTTTATAAGAAACTGGTCCTTTAGCCCATGAGCCAGCGGTGGGACATGAGGTACGCTAGCAAAAAACGGTTTTCACAACTTGTCAAAACCTCAATATTCTTTTCATACATTTTTAAATATTTTTAACAAAAAACATAACAAATAGTGGCCCATCGATATCTCAATACGATGATTTTATAATAAAAACTATTTAAAGTTTCTTTTTTAGGGGTTGATGTTTTAGTTTAGAAAAAAAAATATCGTGTGAAGATATGGATGGGACGGCCGATGACGAAGTTGTTCCCATGGAGAAAATAGTGCAGCTTGAGGGCCTGTACCACCCCCTTTCAATTTGACCACACCTTTCTGAAACACGCTGTATACAGGATAATTTTTTAACCAATGCGCAAACTGCAACTATGAATTTAGGATATGTTGCGTAAAAAATTTCTTCAGTTATTAAAAAAAAAAAATCAGCTGTTTCATAGAAAAGAGAGACACACAGATTTTTTTTAGATCAGATAACTTAAAGATAACCGACAAAAAACTTCATATTTCAGAATCATGTTCTGAATTCATAGTTACTGTTTTTTAGGGTTCCGTTACCAAAGGGTAAAAACGTGACCCTATTACTAAGACTCCACTGTCCGTCTGTCTGTCTGTCTATCACCAGGATGTATCTCATGAACCGTGATAGCTAGACAGTTGAAATCTTCACAGAATGTGTATTTCTGTTGCTGCTCTAACAACAAGTACTAAAAACAAAATAATATAAATATTTAAGGGAGCCCCCCTTAAATATTTATATTATTTTGTTTTTCCCATACAACAAACGTGATTTTTTTACCGTTATTTTATACGTAGTGTTAAATGTTGTATGGCGGTACGGAACCCTTCGTGTGCGAGTTCAACTCGCACTTGGCCGGTTTCTTTTTCTTTGTAAAGGTACCAAATAAAACAAAAAAAAAAAATCGTTGTTTAAGTTATTATAATTTACATAATAATATATAAAATGTTCAGTACAAAAATATAACAGGATTTTCTTCAATACATTACTTTTAAAATATTCGGACAATTCAGTATCTACTTTAACCAGCTGTTTGGTTTCCCCGGCTAATCTGACATTGACCGAAAAATATACATCAAAAAAAAAGTAGACTTATATTTTTATCAAATATACTAAAAATATGACTATTCTTTAATTAATTTTAAATACAATAAAACAATTATTTTTAAGTAAACCGCAGCTGTTTCTTTTATTTCTTTCTATTATAATAATATTATCTACATTGTCATTTTATTGTATTATTCAATATTATTTTAAATATCAGATCTGATTTCAATAAACATTTTTAATTTAAGTTAATTGTGATTTTTCATGACTACTTATTAAAAATTCAACATTTATTTTACCTAGGTAATTGAGTAATACACTTTCAATATTACAATCTGAATTATATTGAAAAATATTACATATCCATTGCTTCATATGTGCGAAAAATTCGTCTGCTCAACAACGTAAATAACGCAATGATTGAGCCATTGCTTCAGGTAGTGTATTATACAATTACCCTACTGTTGTCTTGGCGAATTTTGATATTATCCGGTCAGAAATGCTAGGTAGCCCGCGAAATTAAAATTTTCTTACGTTTTTTGCAATTTGTAGGTTTCATGTTGTGTGTTGATTAAAATATGATTCGCGAACGAACGTAACAAATATTATTTGAATTTCGCGGGCTACCCTGGTGTTTCCCCCTTAAGGACGAGATATACAAAAAAAATAACAAATATTTGGAGTACTTATTTGACATGATTAAAGTTTTTAATATAAAAAGTTCTTCAGTTGTAAATTATTTACAAAATTTGTATCGATGGCCCGTAAAAAAATGGAAAATAAAATCAGGGATATTTATTATTATAATAGATGTATACTTATTTATCGGCATTTAAAAATTGACTAATGTGTTAATTTTTTTTATAAAAACTTACTATTAAATATTCACGTAACATATTATTTACAATAAAAATATACCTGTAGATTTAAGCCAATTTGGGTATAATATTATTTAACTAGCTTCTGCCCGCGACTTCGTACGCGTCAAATTTCTTGTTCTTAATATAAAAAGTTCTTCAGTTGTAAATTATTTACAAAATTTGTATCGATGGCCCGTAAAAAAATGGAAAATAAAATCAGGGATATTTATTATTATAATAGATGTATACTTATTTATCGGCATTTAAAAATTGACTAATGTGTTAATTTTTTTTATAAAAACTTACTATTAAATATTCACGTAACATATTATTTACAATAAAAATATACCTGTAGATTTAAGCCAATTTGGGTATAATATTATTTAACTAGCTTCTGCCCGCGACTTCGTACGCGTCAAATTTCTTGTTCCCCCCGAACCACCCCGTCGCATCGCATCGCCTACCCGCGCTATTAGTTCGTTTTCGCGTTCTTTCTTACTTTTTTTCTTTTCGCTCGGCTCCTCCGTCCTAGCTTGATGTTAAATAGTCTATAGCCTTCCTCAAGAATTGGGCTATCAAATGCATAAATATTTTTTCAAATCCAACCGGTAGTTCCAGAGATTATTGCGTTCAAACAAACTCTTACTATAGATTTATGAGTACATATTCTCGATACGTGACAAGACATGTTGCGCCGACTCCTATTAGATTGGGTTAAAGACAGGAGAATGGTGATTCTCAAGACAGTAATATTATGGCCAGATTAGGTCATGTACAGGCTTTAAGAATTATCTCCACTATAATAATTGCTTAACATACTTTTACAGAGACATTAATTAAGATTTTTGTATGCATTGCCAGTTTCATCTCGATAATTACTGAAAACATATCGATGAATGAAAACTACAGATTTCATCGATAGCATAATCAGCCTATAATGTTTCCACTGTTGGGACGCAGGCCTCCTCTCTGTGAGAGGGAGTGGGCTGTAATCCACCACGCGGACCCAGTGCGGGTTGGAGATGTCACATGCCTTGGTTTTTTTTTATTATGTGTTTACATAAAATAAATAAATGAAATACATGCCGGTTTCCTCACGATGTTTCTCTTCACCGTTTTGAAAGAAGTAGTGATGAAATTAAATGCGTAAAGTGCCAGTCTGGGTTCAAACTCACGACCTGCTACTCGTAAGTGGGGGTCACTGTGCCACTGCTCTCGATACCAATTATTGAAAATATTTTTAAGTTTTCCCTATGTAGGTACCTAGTCACAATTTTCAGTTGAATGTCGAGAATCGCTGGTCAAAATTTGGTTACGTGTGATTAGTGATTTTAAAATTCGTTATAATTTAGTGCGTTTAGAAGTCGTACATAAACTACAATTTAGTTAAAAATTGTACTAGTAGAGATTTGATAAAAAAAATATAATTAGATATTTTTGTCTCTGCATGTAAATTGACAAGTTCTGTAGTTTATTTTTTATAATAGTGGAGTTAATTCAATATTATTATTTTTATGTTTTAATCTTAAATTAATAAAAAATCACAATTATTAATTGAGAAAATAATATTATGCAATAATATATTCGTTGAAAGCAGTCTTATGTACAATTCGAAGTTTATTTTATACCATTTAAATATTCTTTAGGTACTTACTTTAAAATAATAAAAAAAATACTTTTTAAATATTTTTAAATGCTGTGGCTTTTGTTCTTTTAAGAAAGATACATTACATACCTTTTCATAATTATTACAATTTTATAAATGCATTTTTTGTTGTTTTTCTTGTCTAACAAAACCATAACTAATTTAAATTAAGACACAATAATCTCACACATTTAATCGAAATATTTTATATTTAAAACACCTTTTTATCTCCAAATTAAATAATTTTCCATATCCATATTAAAATACATATTCCTATAGTTACGTCGTTTTTATTCGCCAAAATATAAAATCCTTCGTATTATTTTTTAAGCCACAATTTTTTATCGTCAAGCTACTTATAACATTTCGATCCACATTTAACAGTTCAAGATACACTTACGTGAATGATTTTTATTCACTATATAAAACCTTGTGTTCTATTTTTTAAAGCCACAATTTTACTGTAACTTTTCAAGCACTTTAACTTTTCAAGCCACAATTTTCTTACAAGTTCAAGCACCATTTTTCACAGTAGTTTTGGAGTGAGGCCAACGATACTTACAAATACTATGTCCTATAGAAGGGGGGTCCCCTACTCACTGTGTAGGTAGAAAGGGGGATACCCTTTGTGCCATAGATAGCTTCCGGCGCGTTTTCGTATTCAACGTCGTAGTAGATTCCGTTTTGGTTCTGAAACATAAATAACGTGTCAAGTAAATAAAATATACATTTAAACATATCTGACAATATGTATAAAACAGCTGGGAAGATGTGGCGCAAAAAACTTCCCATGGTCACCCATCCACAGACCAACCGCGGCATGCGTAGCTTAACCTGATCGATCGACCTGTGCGACTGTTATTACTTAGCCACGAGCCCCTCCGACGCGTAAACCGTTACCATTAATTCAGCACGCATTGTTCTAGACCCACAAGTGTTGAATTTTCTCATCGGTTATAAAAAAAAGTGCAACACCTACGCGGTCTAAATTTATGGAACAGCAGTTTTTTTCCCCCTTAATTCGTGTATGTAGGTAGATAGAGATGTTGTAGAAGATGAAGAACCAAAAATCGTGACATCTACCAATCCGTACTGGGCCCGCGTGCTATGGTAGATTACGGCCAGATCGAAGAGAGGAGGCCTTTGTCCCAGCAGTGGGAACATTATAGGCTGATAATGATTGTAGATGTAACCCATAGATTTTGTAGCGGTCTTCTACTACTTACATGCATACTCCTCGCTCTAGACTTAGGTCGCGGCACCAGCAGATCAGCTCTCTCTTGAACGTGAGAAGACGCTTCAGAGCTCGTTGATTCTGTCGCCATATGGTTGGTGTAGCCTGTAAAAAAAAAGGTTTTTAAATAACTATATCAGCTGGTAACTGCCCTGTCCTGCTCCAGAACAAAGGACAAAATTATGCAACTTCTGCTATTATCTCCATGAGGAATTTTCCTCTAAACCCTTTAACGTAGAGGCATGAGCAGTGGAAATATTTTAGCTGATGATTTTCAAACTCAAACTCAAAACATTTATTTCAATTAAACCATTTACAGGCAATTTTGAACTGTCAAGAAGTTGGTCATTCAGAAAGATGAAGCTAGTTGCCTATTCCAAAGCGTAGAAGGTACCTAATGGAGAAGAACGGGCAAGAAACTCCATGGACACTCTTTCGTCCGGAGATGATGCTAATAATTTGACACACTATACCAAAGCTCTCAAATAAACATTTACTCCCTTACTAATAAACGTATTATATCAGAAGAATAGTTACACACCGATTTCTCTCTTACAGTCGTCAGTAATTTGACTTTCGAAAGAAGAAGACAAAGCGTTGTGTAACTATACAGACGCTATACAACGTTTTTTAGTAAGGGGGTAGGTATGTTTCAGGCGTATACTCGTAAGCAGTCGAAACGACTTGAGAGTTAGTTTGCGGGTTCGAGCCCAGCCAGGCGTTTTACTTTGTGTAACTTATTTCATCACCACTGCTTTCAAAACGGTGAAGGAAAACATCGTGAGGAAACCGGCATGACTTAGGACCAAATATTTGAAGACATGTGATATCTACCAACTCGCACTTCAGAATAAGCAAGGTCGCTCGTCATCCATACAATCTTTTTGAATGCAACCCAGACAGTGATTACTTGGGTAGCGGGATTGTCCGAAAGGGTTACCGCTGCCCCGGAACATAAAGGGCTAAGGAAGGAACACGGATGGGTTTTAGTCAGTAAGAGTCTGACACTCCCTTCCACCCAGAGCGGGAGGGGACATTTGATGTATTCACATTCTTAAAAAAAACAGTGAATAATTACCATATAAGTTGTGGTGGGATGCTGCAGTGTTGACCCTTGAAGCTACGGTGTTCAACGTACCGTTGTGATGTCCGCCGTGCATGCCCATCCTGTGGACCACACTATAATATAGCTTGGTATTTGTTTTCAATTTTCAAATCAGATTATAGCTGTAGTGATTTGTTGACAAAAAAAACGAAAACGTATGGAAACGGGGGGACCCCAGGTAAGAACGAAGTTTAAAGTTAAAAACTGAATAAGATGGCAGGCGCGTTTTAGAAGTTTATAATATTATATCGGATGCGTTATTAAGTTAATGCGTCCCGAATTCTTGCCACACAGCTGCGTTTTATCGTCCAATATTTTATAAGTCTTCAGGGTGGCTGGTAGCAGCTGGATGAGAGTTGCCGAGGATCGAGCTGAATGTCGTGCAATTGGAGAGGCCTATGTCCAACAGTGGACTGCTGATTATGATGGCTAACGCCAAGTACAAAATTTGCCCAAGTCGAAAATATTCATGATTATTTACCTGGGTAGCGGCACTGGCGGCAGTGTGGGGTATCCACCGAACATGGCTGATGACGGACGGGTTGCCATCTGCGCTGCTTCCGGCTACATATGAAAAAAAATTTATGAAGATGGACACAATTTGAAAAGAGTATGCTTAGATGGTTTGGTCATTTTGAGAAGATGAGTTAAGGCACCTAAGTTCACAAATTATAAAGCCATAAATATATTGAATACTAGCTGCGCCCCACGGTTTCAGCCGCATAAGTGTCGATCCGGTGGGAATATCGGGATAAAACGCCTATATTGCCTATATGTTAATCGAGGGTGTCAGCTACCTCCATACAAAATTTTATCAAAATTGGTCCAGCCGTTTGAGCGTGAAGAAGTAACAAACAAAATGTAGGGAAATTAGAGGTATTTTTGACAGATTGAGACTGAGATCAGACTGTGAAAGTTCTTAAAATTACGAGAATTGCCCCTCTGGAGTCTGGATTTGGGTTGTTGGCTGGTCCCCATTACGTGGGACTTTAACCGGCGAAATGTGGGTTTTTAATAAGTACACCTTTGCCCAACCCTTCATGAAATGCACGCGTGATGTTATATGTGTTATAAATAATAAACTCACCGCATAATGACTAGCCTGCGCCATCGCCTCAGCTATCTGCGCCCACCGCATCCTCTCTTCTAGAGTCACCTAGAAATAAAAAAAATATAATTAACAAAAAAAACTAAGGATTTTTTTTTGTACTTATATTATAATGATACGTGTGACTTAACTAGTATTAATTCACGGCATTGTGTTTAATGTCACGCCATGCAACAATGGACTACTAAGTCGCACGTATCGTATTCTATTTTATAGCTCGTATGACCCCGCAATTAAGTCACGATTTTCTTTGTAAAAATGGACTACCTATCTAAGTAATAGAAAAGCGTGACTTATTTGCGGGTTTGGGTCAGACGGTGCTATAAAAGTAAGAACTATAGACCCTTTGTAGATATGGTGAAAAGAATGTGCAAAACAGCAAACAGAATGTGCAAACAGAATGTGCAGGATGGTTTCATCAAGGTGGTGAAGAAGAAGAAGCCTCCTTGTCGGAACCAGTGCGGCACCGCGCTGGCAGGACCCAACATGCTGCTGCGTCCAGCAATCCCAACGACGCAGCTGTACGTGTCCAGACTGCACCACTCCACGAAGGTTGAGGAGGTCGTGGAGTACATGCGTGTTAAGACCAACTGGACTTTGAGGGTCGAGAAGTTGGAGTCGCGTCACAACACGAACTTCAAGTCGTTCGTGGTGCGTGTTCCGACACATCATCTCGAGAAGTTCCTCAAGGAAGAGTTCTGGCCGAAGGGTGTTGTGTACCGCCGGTTTCGTGGCCGGCTACATGACACCAGTCAGCGAAACACGAGGCAGACACTTCGTGTATGTTAGTGTTAGTTTTTTTTTTTTTTTTAGTATAATGTTGTATGTATTTATAGTATTTTTTAAGTTACTTTTATTAATATTGTATTGTATGTGTTTATATGGGCCTTGATGCCTGAAATAAATGGATAAATAAATAAATTAAACTCGGAAGATACCAGTTTCTTCAGAGTTTTTGGCCGGTATTGAAAGTTTTCTGTGGTAGTAATGTCTTCTTCTTTTTCGTGTATCGATGGTACGAAAGAAAGAATGAAAGTAAATACTTTTACTTATATGCAGAGAAAGAACACAGACACATAAAAAAATAACAAGTTGGGGGAAAATATGCGTCACATCCTCGCAAAAAGACCATCGCTCAGCATAATGCTAAAACCCTATGCGAGACAGAGCCCAAGCACTGGTTTTCGGCGACAGCCGGCGTTGACGTGATGACGTCAACCGGTGCAGTATACGATAAGATAAAAACAACGATAAAACTAAAATAAACGAGGAATTCATAACTTTCTGGGCCCAAAATTTTGCCAGAAAGTCAATTTCCAAGATTAAAAACGTTTAAAATCTAGTCGCAATCTCATCTGAGCGACAATCAATGTCAAAAATGTAGGGAAATTAGAGGTATTTTTGACAGATTCAGATTTGACAGATTCAGACTGATCAGACTGTGAACGTTCTTAAAATTAGGAGAATTGCCCCTCTGTTCTACAGCGCAGAGATTGCTTAAATTGCAGCTAATATTGTTTAAAGGCCCTGTGGTGATTGGTTAGTTGACTGATCAAAATATAAAAATATTTACCTGGTACGGCGGCTGTCCGACAGGGGGCGTCTTGATGGTGTTGGCGGCCATGTAGTTGAAGATAGGAGAGCCCATGCCAGCCGCCTTCTGTTCGCGAGACCATTTTCGACTGCGGAAGGAAAATGAAGCCTATTGTAAATGGTGGTAAGTACATATTAAACTTAAGCTTTTTCAGTCGAAACAGAATTGTGTTGAAAATAGTGCTTTTCGTCTGGCTACAGTTAGGGCGGGTTGTTTCACGTCTTGACGCACGCGTTTACGTAAAAAATGGCGGTAACTATCGCCAAACCATAAAAACCGACTTACGTCAAATATTAGATAACCATTACGTTTATTAACCAACCGTTTGAAACAACTGACCCTAAGACGTTAAAATAAAATTATTTTATCAACATTTGATCATTCTCATGCAACGTTTTACGGATATAATTATTATCTACACTGTTTCAGTAAGCAATTCCTTGTAATCTGGTAATACAGCATTATCAGATTATAAGGAATTGCTGGGACTCAGGCCTCCTCTCTGTAAGAGGGAGCCGACAAACATGATCTGACCAAAATAATGTCTGAAAACAAACTCAGACGTCACTATAGACAAAGTTATAAGCGACTGTGACGTCTGAGTTTGTTTCTGTGTTTCTTCTCACAGAAAGGAAACACCTACTTAATATAGTTTTAAAAATATTTTTTGACAAGTAAAGGTCTATCCACACATATCAGTGTCTTAACTGGCACAAGACCGGGCCGTGGCACACACAGGTCAGGCACTGAAGCTCCGTCTCCGACCCGGGTACGGACGTCTGTAGGCGAGTTCATACAAAAGTATACACAGTTTTTTTTTTAAGCCTGACGGAGCACGGTCCTTTCAGGTTCCATGCACGACCCTGTTAGACCTTAAAAGTGTTTGTTAAAACCGATTTACAGAATAAACATCGTTTAATCCACGTAACGTTAAGTTGTCGCTAAAAGACCAGTCTATTCTGTGAAAATATCACTATGAAAACTTAGGTGAAGATAACTTGAAGTGAACTGTCATCCTACCTGACACTAGGGAATCTTGGGATTGACAGCTCACTTCACCTAAGTTTTTACGGGTTGATTTTTACAGAATAGTACTACTGTAATACCATTGGCGTTACGTTCAGTGGACGTTGGTTGTACTTCATTCACAAAGAGCTCTACTACTACAAAGACTGCTTACCTCCAAGACATAAGAGCAGCCAACGTGACAGCTATGACCAGCGCGGCCAGGAGAGATGCTCCCACCGCCACACCCACCACCTCTCCGTCGACTTCGCAGGTTGAGCCGTAATAGCCTGATGAACAGCTGTGAAGGAAGAAGTGGGTTTCAAGTTGTGGCGACATCTACATCGCCACATGCGAACTACGCATCACACTGACGTCACGCAAACTCCTGCATCGCACAAGCAGAGTTACCGCGACTAGCATAATTATAATACAATGTCCCGACATCAATCGTTGGGCAGTTGTCCACCAGACACAACAGCCGTCTGGTCAGGGGATCCTCTCTTTTCAGAGTATTCTTCCCATCCTTTCCTTTATAGAGTACTAGTTGCGCCCCGCGGTTTCACCCGCATAAGTATCGATCCCGTGGTAATATTGGGATAAAACCTATATGTTAATCCAGGGTGACAGCTACCTCCATACAAAATTTTATCAAAATTGGTCCAGCCATTTGAGCGTGACAAAGCATCAAACATATTAACATACAAGTCACACACACTCGCAAACTTTCGCCTTGTAAGTCAAATTTACACCTTGTTCTTCATACCTCTATAAAGTGATTGAAAAATTGGTGCTTGAAACATTTATGAAATGGTTTGAGGAAATTGTGGCTTCAAAAATCAATATCCTTTTTCTTTTTTTATGTTCTTTTTTCCGGAACAAGAAATTTCATTCGGACGAAGTCGCGGGCAGAAGATAGTATAAGATAAAACCAAATAATTAGTAAAGTTAACACAACACATACCTGCAATAGGGCTGACCATTCGCATACTTGCAGGCGCCTCGGTCGTTACAGTGCGAGGAGGCGCACTCCCGGCACTCCCGGCCGGACTTCAGGGGAGACGTGCTCGCGTCCAGGGTCGAGTCGGGGCACTGACATCTGTGGAAGGAAGTAGAGCATTACATAACGGGTCTAAAAAGACACTTAATGAAGCCGTTCTCCCCGTCGCGTCGTAATGATTTTTTTGTACTGGACCATACTTGGGAACTTTCTGGTTACGGAGATATTGAAGGGCAAAATTCCAACTTTTACTGACGTTTTTTTACTTCTTTTCACAGTTTTTTTTTACTCCTGACAGCAACAACTCAATACCAACGGCCCGTGGCTAAATAATACGCTACGCTTGCCGTGGTTGGTCTGTGGATGAGTGACCATCTTTACATACCAAAACCCCTCCGTGCCTCGAAAAGCACGTTAAGCCGTTGGTCCCGGCTGTCATTCGTGGATCTTTGTGGATAGATTCGTGGATAGTCGTTACGGGTTGTCAGAAGCTCGAAAGTCTGACAACCAGTCTTACCAAGGGGTATCGTATTACCCAGTAACTGGATTGTGGAGGTCAGATAGGCAGTCGCTCCATGTAAAATACTGATATTCAGCTGCATCTGGTTAGACTGGAAGTTGTCTCCAACATGTTGGGAAAACGCTCGGCAGATGATGACCTAAGCTAAGCGATAGTGTGCCAATAAAGTACATATGTCACAATATTATGTATACTGACCTAAATCCTCCCCACGTATTAGTGCAGGATGCAAGCTGGTGACAGTCATTCAAATCTGGAGATGAGCACTCGTCCACATCTGTAAAAGAAAAAAAATATAGGTTAGTCCTGAAAATACTGAATTGATTCTGAGGTATGACAAACAGAGCGTGATGTTCTCTCATCCTCCATAGAAAAGGGAGGATCCTCGATCTGACGGGTGACGTGCCTGGTGGGCAACTGCCCGACGATTGATGTCAGGACATTGTATATATTATGCTAGTTGCGCGGTAAACTCTGCTTGCGCGATGCAGGATTTTTGCGTGACGTCAGTAAGACGCGTAGTTCGCATGTGGCGATATAGATACTGCCACAGTTTTTATGTGCTTTCTCAACATAACACCTTATAGAATACCGGATGATTTTTTTTACCGTCTCGAAATTTTTACAGCGTGTTCAACCCATGAATATGAACAACTTTCACTATGGGACCAACTATGAAATCACGAAGAAAAAATCTGTTCAATACCTACTTGACCAAAATGTATGAAACAGCTCATTTTTTTTCGTGATTTCAGAGTTGGTCCCATAGTGAAAATCATCTAGTATGCATGTTTTTTTTTTATGTGTATTTGTTAGTTTTTGTTTTCTCGAAACTATAGAAAAAAGATTAACATTTTTTAAAGATCTCAAATAACTTCGGCAAACGGACAAAAGAGTGTTGGGCAGGGCGCATTGCTCGCAGGGCCGAAAGGTTCTGGAGTGAGATGAAGCGTTGGAAGGCCTCCCACAAGATGGACCGATGACCTGGTGAAGGCCGCAAGAATCCGCTGGAAGCGAGAAGCACAGAACTGGTGGAAGTGGCGGTGCTTGTCCTATGTCCAGCAACGTTATTCGGGTAACCTGGAAGTCTTTAAACAGACTCCGGACAAGCAAGGAAAAGCTGTTCATGTGGAAATTTACAGACGACTCCGCCTTGGAGTGTAAATGGTGAGCTGTTTCACAAACGATGGGGAATTAAATATCATGCCCTGCGTTTTCTGTCAGCTGCACGTTACAGGAACTGATGGACGCTGGTTATGGCGCCAAACACGTAGCCGACTTCTGGACCGAGTCCGTTTAGATTGCCATCGACACGCTAAGAAGAGGAATCTGAAATGATGATAATTGAACTAAACTCACCGTGTAGTGGTAGCACGCTTCCAGCCGGTGTATCGACGAACAGCGCAGACGCACCCACATTGTTCGATCGCCTGCGGATGACTCCCAGCAAGTGCTTCTGTATGTCAGTGCCTACTTGGGGGCGAAGAGTTTCCGCAGTCTCTTGCATCTAATAAAGTATGAGAGTGACAGTTTTAGTAGCCATGACATCAAAATAAAATGCATCTGTAGCGACATCTATTCGGCAATGTGGGCAACATTACACAGACAGACACGAAAAGCGAATTTAGGTACTTAATTTATACACATATCGGTACCATTATCGGTATTAGGCTGCGGACACGAAGTCAGCGGGCGCGGCGCGGCGGCGGCGCGGGGAGCGGCGCGTTCCAATGCATAGGTTTATATGGAACTGGCTTCGAAGCCAGCGGCGCGGGGAGCGGCGTACGAGCCGTGCCCGCGCGTCTGCTTTGACGTAGTGTTGTGCATTTTATTTTTTGCTTTTAAACGACCGTAGTTTGAAAATATTGTATCGCCGTTCTGCCCGCTGGCTTCGAGACCGGGTCTGCGTCGCCGCGCCGCCCCACAATCGCTCACTTCGTGTCCGTGGCCTTATGGCAGTATCAGTCAGTATTGTGGCAGGCAACTTACCAATATAGTGAGGTTCACGTACACCCCGCGGTTATCCTCATCCCCCTTGTGCACCGTGTTAACCGATCCGCTCACGAAGTCATCTGAGAATGGCGTCATGGAGAATGCCGAGTCGATCTGTAAAAAAAAATTTTTTTTTTTATTTATAGGAGATGGCGGGACGAGCTGGTTAAGCTCCGTCAATGCTGGAAGGAGGACGAGCGGGCTCTCGACAGATGGAAGGAGTGGAGAGAGGCCTTTGGCTAAGAGACAGCATGGGCTAGTAAATAATAATAATAATAATAACATCACGCTGAAATCTAGGTGGCGTAGTTTAGTTTCTGCCTACTCAGGAATAGGAATAAAGCACGAGCGTTGTTTATCGAATCGTTGAGCTCCTTAAGAGGAAATGCGGGTGGTCTTTTCATCATAGAAACGCTCTCGCCTGTTTTCTTTCTGGTTAATGACCATAAAGCAATGATTTTTTACAGAATAATAAATAATAACTACTTGTATGTCCCTATGTTTTCCTTTTTCATGATACATTATTTTTATAAGCACTAGAACCTCTTAAAATGATCAAAATTACCGCTGTCAACAGAGGCCTAGTGTACAAATTTGACAAATATTAATGAAAAAAGAAAAACATAGGGACACAGTATATATCCTTCTTAATCAGTTTATGAAATATCTTTTAAATTGGTCCAATATTGGAGGAGGAAATAGGCGAGAGCCAAACCTCGAATTATGACTTAGGCTTTTTCAGAAGTTTTTCCTCTAAAGATCTGAGTTGAGCTGTACGATTTCTGACAAATTAAAATCTTACATTGACTGGAGAGGTCCACTCAATCTGTGTGGTTCTTTCCTCAAAAGATCATTTCAGACACCAATCTACATGGTCTTCACATGATCTGAACAAGATTATGTCTGGACTTTAAAAGGGACAGTGACGTTTGAGTTTGTTCCAGCATTTCTTCTCAGAGTAGTCAGATAGGAAATGCCCTCATCTAATCTTTAAAAATAATGATTGACGAGTAAAAGTATATTTGTACAAACCTACTATTTTTTTGTTAAGAATTAAGTTACATTAAACCAGTTAACTACTTCTGCAAGGGCGCTATTTACATTGTCAGTAACCAGCTGCTGCAATGACGTTTGAGTTTAAATAAAAGTGAAGCAAACAACACTATATTATCATGTTTATCCCTTATGAGGTAAAGCAAGTCATTTATATAAATAATAAATAAAAATGGGCCAAGAATTGAGCCCTGGGGGCCATTCTTACTACAGATCCGGGTGGCCTTTTTCCGATATATCAACTCTCTGAATCCTATCACTTATGTAAGAAATAAGAAGATCCAGAGAGGCATACCATTATCATTTATGAATTATTTCATCACCACTGCTCTCAAAACGGTGAAGGAAAACATCGTGAGGAAACCGGCACTACTTGCTGAACTCTGGACGCTTTTTACTTACGTAGCTTACGTAGCTTTTAACGTGTACGTCTTTTTTTACATCCATATAATTATAAATTCAACATTAATGATGTAACCAATATTTTTTGTAAAAATATAGTTTATAAGAGTCCATGGAGTTTCTTGCCCGTTCTTCTCCAGGTACCTACGCTTTTGAATTAGCTTCATCTTTCTGATTGACCAACTTCTTGACAATTTAAAAGTGCCTGTAATGGTTCGATTGAAATAAATGCTTTGAGTTTGAGTTTGGCATGTCCTAGAATCAAAAATTCGAAGACATGTGACATCCACCAACCCGCACTGGGCCCGCGTGGTAGATTACAGCCCACTCCCTCTTGAAGAGGATGCCTGCGTCCCAGCAGTGGGAACATTATAAGCTGGTTATGTATTTATGGATGTGTGTATGTAAACTTACAGCTCTCACAGCTTCATGGCTCAGTTGTTGATAAGGATCCGAGTCCTTATCAGCTAGTTTTTCATCCCATGCCACCTGAAAAATATACAAAATTCATGAGAAAAATCCAAGATTTTTTTTAAGTTTGCTTCCGGTATTAGTTTTATACAAGGTCTAACAGAATAAACGCAAGGTGTGAACAGGCATCTTCTGGGTATGCTCGTTCCATCATAGACCTCATCCATCGCTTTCCATCACGCGTTATCGAGTTCAAGAACAAGCCCATCCATACTTCCGTGTTTAATATTATAAATGCGAAAGTGTGTCCATCTGTTACCTCTGCACGCTTAAACCGCTGAACCGATTTTGATGAAATTTAGAGAGATAGAGATAGAGAGAGAGAGAGAGAGAGAGAGAGAGATTTATAGAGATAGTTTGAGTCCCGGGAAAGGACCTATGATAGTTTTTATCCCGATATTCCCACGGGATCGAAACTTATGAGGGTGAAACCGCGGGTTGCTGCTAGTTAAGGAATATAAAATTTAAAAAAATGACATGTCAAAAGTTTCGGCAAAATGGCGTCTGAAAGAGAAATGGTGCGGCCGTTAGACGCTGCCAATGTGGCGATTTCATGATCTGTGTTCACCATGATAAACTAACCTTTCTCTCATAGAGTCTGTCGACCCTCAAGTTTAGGAGCAAGGAGACCACTCTCCTGCAAGGATCTCGGTGGATGCGACGGGCGTAGCCTGGTCGGCACTGACAGCTTGAGATCCCTGAGAAATGAAGCAAGATTTACTTATTTGGCAGTGTGAATTCTAGCGTAGAAAAACTTTTTTACAAAAAAAAAAAACAGTAAATGGATGTCACGTGATCACCTTTGAACGTTAATATTTCGGAAACGTGACATTTTACGGAGTTTGGTCTTAATACGTTTTGTGTTTACGTAGATGTCAACTATCGATTTATATGGGTTTCAAGCGTGGCCGCCATTTTGAAAAAAAGTCAAAATGGCGCAACAGTAGGTAAGGTATCTGAGGGCTCCATATATACAAATCTTGAATGCCCTTTTAGACACAATGTTTGTAGGGTACACTGCAGCGCCCTTTCATATTTATCACACTTGCTTACTGCAAATTGGTAATTTTAGACCATTATCTCACGTCTTCGCGAGGAAGAGGGGCTGAATAATAATAATAATCGATCGATCAGATTAACCCCAAACGAACTTCGCTTCAGTTAAATCTTATAAATAGTTTTAAAGACGGACTTACCAACTTCCGTTCGACACTTCTCGTTCTGCGCTTGGTCACAAGTGGAGTCGTCACCTACGATGCATGTGTCAATCCTGAAACAAATACAATATCGATAACTAAAAAAAAAAACACTACTGATTTTTATGTTTTTTTCTTAGGGGTCAAAGACCTGTACAATAGTAGGTATGTAAAGTAGTTAATATTACGAGACACATTTGCCATATGTAAGCTAGCTACGTCAATATACCAATAATTATAATGTAAAGTATATTCAATAAAAAAAATAAAAATACTCTCAGGCTCATACCTGACAGTGGGTTGTGGCCTTCTGAATCCTTGCTGTGGGCGATGCAATTGAGGATGTCCCCCGTGCCCTAAGTGAGTTGGATGTTGCGGATGATGAGCTGGTCTCCTCGGTGGAGGCTGTGGCAGTGGGATATCGTCCGCGGGGATAGCTTCACCGGTGCCTAGTGTTGGGGCTAGCGGTGGTGGTGGGAGTGGTGGTACTGAAAGAGAAGATGAATTAGTGTTAAAATAAGTGTTTGTGAAAGAGGTTTTCGGGAAACTAAATATTTTTGAAATAAAAGCCTAATGGGCCGATCGATCAGGTACGCTTGCCGCGGTCGTTCCGTAAGTGGATGACCATCTTTACATACCGCGACCCCTCCGTGCCTCGGAAAGCACGTGAAGCTGTTGGTCCCGGCTGTCATTCGTGGGTCTTTGACAGCCGTTACGGGTCGTCAGAAGCCCGAAAGTTTGACAACCAGTCTTACCAACGTGTATCTTAATATCCAGTAACTGGGTTGTGGAGGTCAGATAGGCAGTCGCTCCATGTAAAATACTGGTATTCGGCTGCATCCGGTTTGACAGGAAACCGACACCAACATAGTTAGGAAACGGCTGGGCAGATGATGAAAGTGTTAAAAATCTACTCACCAGATTGCGGCAAACTCTGAACCCTAGTAGGTCTGATGCTAGGCCCAGGAGTGGAGGTATCAAACAGGTTCAGGTACGTCCTCTTCCCATCGATGGAGACGAACCCTTGAGCCCCTGAGGGGGACACGATGATGTCGTCGTGTTCGTGGCCTGAGAGGTTCACGTTTTCGATGTGCACTGAAATTATATTAAAATTAAATGAACAATCTCCAGAGGAGTTCAAGTAGTACGAGATAGAGAATAGAATAGGAATAAGAGAGAGTAGGAAGAGATAACTCTCTCCAAGATATCGCCAAGCGATTGGGTAACTATTCAAGTGACCAGAAGGCCAATTTCCGTAATTGAAAATGCTCAAAATGTAGTCGCAATATCATCTCAGAGGCAATCAATGCCAAAAACTTGTGAAAAATTTAGGGAAATTAGAGGAAATACCTCTAATTTCCCTAAATTTTTGACGGATTGAGACAGATCAGATTGTGAACGTTCTTAGAATTACGAAAAATGCACATCAGAGCGCTGGTCTATTTTTTTTGTCAAAAAACCAACATTGCCATTCAACGTGCTAATGATGCCAGGTTTTTACCATGAAGACAACAAATTACGCAGCGAACTTAGAGGATCCAAAAAATTAAATCCTATATTCTGAATTTTCATAAGTGTCTTTCTAAGGTTTTAAAAAGCGACCATAAATGTATATTTCTTGTTGACTTTAATAGCCCTGACATCTTCTCAAGTGTTAAACAAACTTGTAAATCGTAGAGACATAAAACGAAGCAGGAGATTGGCATAAAATTCTTGAATACTTTTTTTGGGATTTTAGGCCGATTGCTTAACTGAGACGTTGCCTGAGGTAGGAGCGCGGTGCGAGAGGGGTGTAGTGACGTGATGCGAGAGTTCAGTGATTCGTCAACTTGTGACAACTATCACCCGATCCCGTACCGCACGGCTACCTCATGTAACGTGTCAGTTTAGCGGTCGGCCTATAGACCATGAGGATGATGATGATGATGATAATAATATGCAAACAAGAAACTCACCTGAAGCAGCACCTCCTTTCTCATCCAACCCTTGTATAGCAGACACGGTCACGTCAAATATCTCCCCATACCCCGGGGGCCGTGGTTCCGGCGCAGTAATCACGGACGCTTCAGCCAGGGGACGGTAGCGGGAACCATGTGGCTTGAAGTCCGTGTCGTCAAGGACTATTCCGGGCCGAGGTCGGTACGGATGATAGGGGATTGTGCCTTGAGATGCTGAAAAGGAGAAGATGATTATTTAATGGTTTACGAGACAAACGATTTGTAACGAAGCAAATACAAATGAAGGTCGATCGTTGTATTGTAATTCAGTGTGCAGGAAAAAATAATTCTCAAAATTGGTCCACAATTGCCAAAAATATAAAAAAACATATAAAAAATATACAAGGTCAAATTAAATTAGCTAGAGAAACTCCGCAGACGTGATGATGTATCGATATCTAAACATGTTAAAACAAAAAATAAATTATCATGATTTTTTTTGCAGGGTCATCTACTGTTGTTAGTGTGTTTACTTGAAATGTCAGTTTAAAATATCTGTTTTTTTTTGTAAACTTGACAGACGTGATTGGTATCGTTATCTCAATACGATTTAAAAAAGGAAACGGATTTTCTCAACTCATATTTCAAGTAACAACACTACAAGCGGCCGTTATCCCCCCAAAAAAATTTTAATCTTTTTTGTTTATATTTCATTGTGTAGATATTGATACCCATCACGTCTGTAGTTTCGCTAACTAATTTTACTTGACCCTGTGTAAACAGACGAATAAATTTAAGAACCATTTTTAAGAAGAAGGTTTAAAAATTTAAATCAAACAACTTACTTGGCAACGGCTCAGTATTAATGGAGGATGTCTCTATAACTTCCACCGCAGAAGATGATGTTGTGGCCACATTGACTGACGGAGCTTGAGTAATCAGTCCCTCAGTAGGAGTTGGAGTATCAGCAGACATAGTACTACTAGACTTGATATCAAGTAGGGACGGCTCAATGATCTGAATCACTTGATCAAGAAAATCATCTTTCACGACATTAGTTTTGTTATAAGGCGTATCATCAATTTTGATTCTGTCTTTCAGTTTCTCTTTTTCACCAAAAACTGTATCTTTTTTCTTGTCCTGCTTCGGCTTTTCAATTTTTTTCTCTGTCGTTGTAGTCTGCTTTTCTGTGGTTGTCGGTTTTTCTGTCGTTGTCGATTTCTCTGTTGTTGTTGGTTTCTCCGTTGTTGTTGGTTTCTCCGTTGTTGTTGGTTTCTCTGTTGTTGTTGGTTTCTCTGTTGTTGTTGTAGTTGTTGTTGTTGTGGTGGTAGTTGTGGTGGACGAAGATGTTGTGTCAGCAACTGTTGTTGTTTCTTCTTTTTCTTCATCTTTAGCTGTATCAGGTTCTGTAGTATTAACTTCTGCAGTAACTGCTGGAATTTCAGATTCAACTTCCTCATGGAGATGATTATTTTCTGAATGTGTCGCCTCATTCTCGCTAACTGTTTCCTCTGGTTTGGTTTGTACATCTGGAATATCTGGCATATTTGGTAAAGGTGGGAGGTTAGGTTTATACATAGGCAAACCTGGGTTAGGTCTCCTGTTTGGTGGTCTAGGTCTCGGCCTTTGCCAAGGTGGCATTGGCCGATGAAAACCTGGCCTGTTCAGTGGAGGAACGATTTGTTCAGGCAGGTTGACGTAGACTGGTGGCCTATCGAATGGGTATGGTGGAGGCGTCTTAGTGGGATGGTAATGATGAGGAGGTGGAGTTATAGGCTTATCAAAATCTGGCAGCGGTGGAAGATCAGATATTTTCGGAGGACCTCTGTTATTAATCCTCGAAGCCATTGGCCGTCCTGGTCTTAAAAGCTGAGAATTAGCTTGTTGGACATTGACGTTACCATTCAATAACTTGACGAGTCCTGTGATAATGTTTTGGATCTCAGTATTCTGTCTCCCCTCCTCCCTCCTAGGGGTAACTGTCGCAAAGATCGGCTGCACTGCAGTAGGCCGTATTCTGGGTCCCATAGGCGCCAGTGCGCGCGCTTTTGGAACCCTCTTCCCTTCCCCCGGAAACTTGAACTCAAGCCTGTCTCCAAACCCCTCAGAAGATAGTATAGCGTCATCATCGCTCCTCAAATAACTGATGGTTTTCGTTGGATGTATATCATAGTACTTTCTCTTGTTATGCAACTCTAAATGATTATCGATTTCGTTGTTCGATGTCGGAATTTCATCAATATTAATCGATCTTGATTCTCTAACAGGGTCTGCAGACCTTGCTATCATTATATGCTCTTCTAAGTCTTCGTGGGTGATCACAGGCGGTTCCTCTTCCTCATATTTCACGCTAGGTTCTATTCTTAGTCCTACGTTATCTGGTAGACTGGTCTGCATCACCGCATCTTGGGGGAACTGGTCTGCAATCGCAGACTTTGGTGATAACTGAGATATTGTGAATGTTTCTTCATAACCTGGAAAAGAAAAAGCCAATGAGTTTTTGTGAGACAACGAATGAGTTGGCAGAAAAAACTGTGGTAAGAAATTTTGGAGCTATAAATCTGATCCGGTGTATAGTAGTTTTAAATCAATTAAAAATAGATCTAAATGACGGAGAAGGTATGTGTCTTTCGTTAACATCAGCCATATTTTAACTTCTATGGGCGTACTATGGGTGTTGGGTATTGCGCAATAGAAAAACTGTTTGCAGTTCAAATCAGATTATAATTTACGAACAAGTTAGTCACACTAGCAAATCACACTCTGTAGGTACAGACGCCAGCACATCAAGCTACTACAATCTGTCAACTTTCTTTAATAGATTTTCAACTTAATCGCTAAAGAACAAGGCTCAAAGTTGCTTGGGAAAATTTGACAGTTTCGGGTAGCTTGATATGCTGGCGTCTGTGTACCTACAGTGTGTGTTTATGTTTTATTCCCATCTCTTGACTTAGTCTATTACGCAAACGGTGATGTGACCCATCTTCTATACAATTGACTTGTGCCCGCGACTTCGTCCGTGTGAAGTTTTTTGTCACCCCTACCTACCCACATCCGTCACATCGCATCGCCTGCCCACGGTACTGCTTCATTTTCGTTTAGCGTACTTTCTTACATTTTTAGTTTTGCTCGGCTCTTATGAGTCTTAGCATGACGTTAAATAGCCTATAGCCTCTCTCAAGAATTGGGCTATCAAATGCAAAAATCATTTTTCAAATCCGACTGGTACTTCCATAGATTAGCGCGTTCAAACAAACAAACAAAAACAAACAAACTCTTTAGCTTTATTTTTCTTTAACTTCTTTGAATAAAAAGCGTTATGCCCCCCTCCTTTTGACTGAAAGGGGGGTTTTTTTACTTACTATTACCGCAAACTCTCCCTAAAAGAACTTCGTTCCAATAACTTGTAATAACATTACCACCATCTCACAACTATGGTTACTTTACAAATTCACGGTACGTTTCCATATGACGCGCAGTGAAAGTTCTGTCAGTCAGTCTGTTCTTCCATTGTGTGGACTATTGTTATGTCATGCATTGCGCAAGTCAATGACTTGGAGTGACAATTCAAATTGTATTAATGTTTGTCAGGTGTTTGATTCTTCTTTTTCATGCCGAAGTTGTTATAATATAAGCTTATTATTTATTAGTTAGCTCGCTACCTCGATGTCACCTTTTTGACGACACGGTTGGCGCAGTGGTTGAGCAATTGATTGCTGCGCAGCATGTCGCGGGTTCGATTCCCGCACGGAACAAATATTTGTACGACCTACAAGTATTTGTTCCGAGTCTGGGTGTTTTATCTATAATAAGTATGTATTTACGGAGGGGCCCGTGGCTAAATAATAACAGCCGCACAGGTCGATCGATCAGGTTAAGCTACGCTTGCCGCGGTTGGTCTGTGGATGGGTGACCATCTTTACATATCGAGACCCCTCCGTGCCTCGGAAAGCACGTTAAGCCGTTGGTCCCGGCTGCCATTCGTGGATCTTTGACAGTCGTTACGGGTAGTCAGAAGCCCGAAAGCCTGACAACCAGTCTTACCAAGGGGTATCGTATTACCCAGTAACTGGGTTGTGGAGGTCAGATAGGCAGTCGCTCATGTAAAATACTGGTATTCAGCTGCATCCGGTTAGACTCGAAGCCGACCCCAACATAGTTGGGAAAAGGCTAGGCAGATGATGAAGTACGTATTTACAAAAAAAAAATGTATATAAGTAGTTTATCAGCCATCTCGTTACCATATGATATATAATCGCGAAAAAAAAATCAGCTGTTTCCTACATTTATGTTCGCACAACTCGTCAAAATGTAGGGAACAGCTGCTTTTTTTTTTTCGCGATTTCAGGTTTGGTCCCATAGTAAAAGTTGTTCATAATGATGAGTACAATCTCCCATTTCGATTTGTCGCATGTATTCAATTTCACCCTGTATATATTTTCCTCCATGGAAAACAAATGCTTCAACTAGACTCGCACGCACATGCAAAGGATACTTCACTGCGAGACATCGCGGGCAGCTTGGGAGTTTACCTCGATGACTGGCATGTGCGTGCGTGTTCGCTGTTTTCTTTTTTATAAGTTGTAATTAGCTGACAGTTACACGTACTATTTTTATTTAGCTGTAAGTCTCCCAAACAACGTAAATAAATAAACATTATCAGCGTTTTCTTTCAAAACGTCTTACCTACACACCACTGCTTAGTCCACGCCATTTTAAACACAAGATAACATAATAAGCCTATAATGTTCCCACAGCTGGGACACAGGCCTCCTCTCGGTGAGAGGGAGTGGGCCCGCGTTTCTTCGCGATGTTTTCCTTCACCGTTTTGCTCGATGAAGCTGGCATGTCCCAGAACCAAAAACTCGTAAATATGTGACATACACCAACCCGCACTGGGCCCGCGTGGTGGATTATGGCCCGCTCCCTCTGGCTCTGACTACTTATGTATAATGGAAAAAGGCTCGCTCCTTATCGTATGGGAGTATAGCACTTGTAACAAGTAACGAAGAACAAGATAACAAGATATTTCTCAAGCTGTGTTGCATCGCGTCTCGTTAGGCGCGAGTCGGTCACGGATACTTGCTGCCGACACGCTCCAACTAACTGTGGAAGTGGGTACGGCTGGACGCAGTAGAAAATATTGATGGCTTTAGAGCTTAACGAGTGTTGGTTTTAATAAAATCATATCACTGATGTTATAGAACTTGCGAGGGGGCTGTGCTGGGGCGGTTGCTGTAAGTGCGGAAAATCTTATGCGGCGAATATATTCCAACCTTATATGTTCGAACCCCATTTGGGGCCCTGCCAGCTACTTTCCTAAAATCATTTTCCCATCGCTTTAGCTGTCTTCATCTTCTTCTTTTGCGTTCTGTAGGTTCATCATCATCATCAGCAGCCTATAGCAGTCCACTGCTGGACATAGGCCTCTCCCATTGCACGCCATTCAACTCGATTTTCGGCAACTCTCATCCAGCTGCTACCAGTTATCCTGCGAAGATCGTCGCTCCACCTAGCCTGAGGGCGTCCCACCTTACGTTTACCGATTCGCGGTCTCCACTCCTATAGGTTACCATTCCGTAATTATTTTTGTCCATTTCTCTGTCTGTTTTCTCGATTCGTTCATCATTTCAGCCGAAAGACGTCCTCTGCTGGACATAGGCCTCCCTTAAGCACCTCCACTTCGACCGGTTCTGTGCTTCTCGCATCCAACCGGTTCTTGCGGCCTTCACAAGGTCGGAGGTCCACCTTGTGGGAAGCCTTCCAACGCTACGTCTTCCGGTACGCGGTCGCCACTCCAGAACTTTTCGGCCCCATCGGCCATCTGTTCTGCGAGCAATGTGCCCTGCCCACTGCCACTTAAGTTTGTCAATTCTTCGGGCTATGTCGGTTACCTTGGTTTTCCTGCGGATCTCCTCATTCCTGATTCGATCACGGAGGGAAACTCCAAGCTCTCAATTCGTTACCCTTGTTAAAATCCTTTTTTACCCAATTACTATATCGTCCGGACCAATTTCGGCCACGATGGTCCTCAACGGAGATTAGCCAGGTAGGATATTGTAGTGCACAAGTGTGTGCGCAAACACAGGTGCACTCTCTGTTCCTTTACTCTCATAGTCCGATGGGACGGCAATCCGACACGACCAGGGAAAGATCAGGGGCAGAACCAACGGCCTAACGTGCTATCCGAGGCACGGGGTCTTCACACGTTTGTGGCCACGAGACCAACAACGGGGCAGTAACCTCCCGGGTTGTTCCGTTGCCATCAAAAAGTAGCCAATCCATCTCACACACTACATTTCTTAGAGTCCAAGTCATTCTATTGACCGCCAGCGTCACTGAAGCGTCACGTAACTGCATTGATAGCTGTTACCTCGGCATTGAGTGGATAACTGTTACAGCATAGCTTTTATACGTGTGTAATTAACGTCACGGGGTTTAGCTTAGTAATTAGAGGTTATACCGGAAGACCAATTCCCATAATTAAAAACGTTCAAAATCTAGTCGCAAGATCTCATCTCAGAGACAATCAATGTCAAAAATTTTGGGAAATTAAAGGTTTTAACATACACAAATTGTGGTATATATGTCGCAGCCAACTGGTTAAATTAGCCGTTCAGTTAACCGCCTAGCCTTTCAACTAAACGGCGGCCGTTCAACTAACGGCCTGAATGATATTCAATTACAGTTTAGGTTGGAAGTCTGTACCCAATCACGCGCGAGCCGAATTGGTCGCAGTAATTAAGGCATTGCACCCCGAACAAGTGGGTTAGGTTAGGTTAGAACTGTGATCAACCGCGTGCGAGCCGAGGGAGGAAGCGAGGCGAGCACTACTTCTAAAGGCCAGGCAGTTAACTGAACGGCTAATTTAACCAGTTGGCTGCGACATATAAGCAATAGGGTTTGTGGTGAAGAAAAAGATTGGTAAACAAGTACTTTTGGTGCGGAGCACCGTTGACACCGTCAGACCCTATTGTTTATATACCACAATGTGTGTATGTTAAACTGGCGCCCCAACTGCGTTTTGAAGAACTGGATCGTAAATCATAGGTACCTATCGTTGATTACATACGCGCTGTAGAATGCCGCGTAAGACAACGCGCGGCAAGAACAAAACCGACTTTTACGACGTGGAGTCGGAAGGGGGAGGATATAACGCGAAGAGGTCGGATAACTAACCGCTCCCGCCATAATCCACGCACTTCTGGCGGAAATGCGTCTCATTCCCGCCCGGCCAATAAGAGCCACTCGAAGCTTCTAGAATATTCTAGAAGCTTCTTCCGTAGACATGCGCCGTACATTTCTTTTGACAACAGTTGACTGACGCTGTCAACGGTGCTCCGCACCAAAAGTACTTGTTTACCAATCTTTTTCTTCACCACAAACCCTATTGTTTATATACCACAATGTGTGTATGTTAAAAGGTATTTTTTGACAGATTGAGATCAATCTCAATCTGTCAAGAATACCTTCAGACAGACAGACAGTGAACGTTCTTAAAATTACGAGAGTTGCCCCGCGGGTCAAATTAAAGTAGCTAGCGAAACTCCGCAGACGTAATGGGTATAACGAGATCTAAACACGATAAAACAAGAAAGAAATTGATTTGATGATTTTTGTGTGGTCATATACCTCTGTTAGTGTATAATTACTTGAAATATCAGTTATTTTTTTGTGTAAAAATCACAGACGTGATTGATATCGATATCTAAACACGATTAAACATATTTTCTCAAGTCATACTTTAAGTAACAACACTAGCGGTCGTTGACCCCTATGAAATAAAAAACATCACCTTTTTTATTTTTATTTTATCGTGTTTAGATAATTATACGTACTGTTATACCTTGCTAATGTTAGTGGAATGGCTGACCGCCATCCAGACTTGCATAGTCAGCATTTTACAACTTAGAAGCGATTCTCATGCATTTTGCACCGGCATGGGCAGTTCAGCTTGAAACTCGGTACGGGTCGGAGGTCCTAAAATCTTACTATTTCTATTGTTAATTCCAAGTTCATTAATTCAATAAACTCTGTTTCCAGTTAATAAATATTTTCTTTTTTAAAAACAAGACTCCGAAACCTCTTATAATAGTACGTATAGTTTCGCTAGCTAATTGAATTTGACCCTCTTTATGTACATGGTGTTCGTTCATCACGCTTGCCAGTATCACAGACGCGTAGACATCTAACGGCACTATGTCTATAACCCACATACTTATTGCCAAGCCTACCAAGCGGTTACGCGTATATTTATATTAGACTAGCTTTCGCCCGCGGCTAAGGTCTTCGAATTTTTGGTTCTAAGAACACGCCGCGCTGGTTTCCTCACGATGTTTTCCTTCACCGTTTTGAGAGCAGTGGTGATGATATTAAATAGACAAAGAAAGGTGGAACAATTACCTACAACTCCAAAGACCCAACATGAGAAGACAGACAATCATAACAGCTCTGCGACTTCGCTCCGGACACATAAAACATTCATAATGGGTTAAGTTGAGTCACCAAAATGTGTGGAATGAAACTTGATTGAAGACTTTGACGTTTATGATACCTATCATCATGGAATGTGTCCGGAACGAGCCGAAAAGACGAGAGTGAGACTTGAGGGGGCTCGTGGCTAAATAATAACAGCCGCACGGGTCGATCGATCATGTTAAGCTGCACTTGCCGCGGTTGGTCTATGGATGGGTGACCATCTTTACATACCAAGACCCCTCCGTGCCTCGGAAAGCACGTTAAGCCGTTGTCATTCGTGGATCTTTGAGAGTCGTTACGGGTCGTCAGAAACCCGAAAATCTGACAACCAAGCTGCATCTGGTTAGACTGGAAGCCGACCCCAACATAGTTGGGAAAAGGCAGGCAGATGGCAGTATGTGCGAGACTGGGGTATGTATACAGCGTCCTTGCTGCTCCTGCTTCGGAAGCATGCAGGATGCTGTACCAGCTCGAAATATTAGTATTCATGGCAGTGGTAGTGGAAGATCATTTTTAATATCTCGAATATCGGGATAAAAAGTTAAGTATCCTATGTGTTAATCCTGGTTATAAACTATCTGTGTGCGAAATTTCATCCAAATCTGTTCAGCCGTTTGTGCGTTTTACCCGCATAAGTGTCGATCCCGTGTGAATATCAGGATAAAAAGTAACCTAAGTATATGTTAATCCAGGGTGTCAGCTAGCTCCATACAAAATTTTATCAAAATTGGTCCAGCCGTTTGAGCGTGAAGAAGTAACAAACATACACACACTCACCAACTTTCGCCTTTATAATTGATTAGTGTGATGTAGCAGTATTTAAATTTGATTTGTAACGATGAGGGTGGCATAATCTGTCGAACTTAAACTCAACTTTAAAAATAAAAAAAAATAAAAAAAACTCGTAAGTCGCGTCCGATACCACTGGGGCACCACTGCAACTGCTCATGCATGCAGTACATTGTAACGTTAATCTCACAAATACCTTGCGAATCTCATTAAAATCGCGCAATGGATGTAAATAATGAAAGTGGTCTTTCTTTGGCAGTGAAGGCAGTGAAAGTAAATAAATTCCAGTTTGTTAGTGCTGCTGCACTTGTATGTAATTGATTTTTTGTTAACATAACGTCACGCTATTTGGATTTGGACACTAGAACTGTGGTGTCTGAGTGCTCATTGTGTATTTCGGGACATCGCCAAGCGGTTGGTCGACTTTTCACGACCAGGATACCTACCACGAGCTCTTAACGCGATTCACTTTAGGACCTAAATTGAACTGTTCTTTTAATTCGTACCATGACGTCAGTTTAACGATTCAATTTAGGCCGTGCCATCTGGATACCTACCACGAGCTCTTAACGCTCATTCACTTACAACAATCCAAATGCCGCTGAGCGTATTGGACGTCATGGTACGACTGTGAGTGATGCAGTTTAAGAACCTAAACTGAAATGTCTTGCTTTTGTATCGTTTTTAAATAGATCATGGTAGGCCTACAGGGGGCTGGCCTATTTTTATCCCAAAGAATCAGCATTGCCATCCAATCGAACGTGGTAATGCTGCATCGTTTACACATAAAAAACAGATTTTCACATCGATATTTCAAGTGAATACACTAACTGTGTCGATGAAGCCATAAAAACATCTATTTAATTTCTTTTTTTGTTTTATCGTGTTTAGATATCGATCATTCGATACCCATCACGTAGATGGAGTTTCGCTAGATAATTTTATTTGACCCCGTATAAGAACTAGGAGGATTGATAAGAGATTTTTAGACAGTTTCAAACAGACCTATATTATGACGAAGGCGACTGCGAGAATAATATTTTCGTAATAAGATAATTGAGGAGTTCAGTTTCAAAACCCACCAAAACGGTATTTGAACAAAAACGTTGTTTTGCTTAAATGTGAAGTGCCATCATTAATTCTTTCTCTTTCGTTTAAGAATTAATATCAAATCCCGCTAAAATCCTAACAAGTCAGCTTACAAAAGTAACAGTTTGTTGCAAACACCGCTAAAAAAGTCCAATGCGTTTCAAATTTCGCTAAATCCAGATCGATTGCATTTGCATGTCTCAATATAAAGCTGTCACTGTGATTTTTTAAAGATGTTGTTTAGAATAATGAATTTTAAGGTTTTTTACGTTTTACCGTTATGTTTTGGCGGGTTTTGAAATTGAACTCCTCAATTATGACAGTCATCATCTGCCAAGCCTTTTGCCGAGTATGTAGGTAGGTAGGTACTATATTCTGCATCGTTCTCACATGCATAATTTTTAACATGAATGATGTAACCATATTAGCTTGATAAAAAAGAGTGTCCATGGAGTTTCTTCTCCATAGGTAGGTACCTACGCTTTGGAATGGGCAACTAGCTTCATCTTTCTGACTGACCGACCAGTAGACAATACAAAAGTGCCTGTAATTGATTTAATTTAAATGCTTTGAGTTTCGAGGTTTTTTTTTGAGTTGTTTGTTGGGGTTTCGAGTCTAACCGGATGCAGCTGAAATGACAATAAATAAAAAACAACTCACCATTTACAATTTGTATACATATTAGAAGCATCATAGCAGTAATGCTCCGCGACCGCCATTTTATGACGGCGGCCATCTTGTTTTGGCGCGAAACTATACGTTGTCCATTCCAATTCACATTATTGTTGCACTACTGTTACACACACTGACACTCTTTGTTATTGTTGTTGTTTTTCAGTTGTTCATCACATGTGTTTGTTGTTGGACCTGTAACAAAAAAATATTAGGTTATCCAATGAAATCTTCAAATATACAGGGTCTAAATAAATTAACTAGCGAAACTTCGTCTGTCTCCGTCTGTCTAAATAGTCGTGTCGGGTATCGATACATAAAAACATGATACAACAAAAAATAAATTAATTTGATTAAGTACTGACTATTGTAACACGATACCCCTTGGCAAGACTGGTTGTCAGACTTTCGGGCTTCTGACTGCCCGTAACGACTGTCAAAGGTCCCGTCTGTCATCCGTAGATCTTTGACAGTAATGACAGTCGTTACGTGTAGTCAGAAGCCCGAAAGTATGACAAACTATCTTGCCAAGGGGTTATCCAGTAACTGGGTTGTGGAGGTCAGATAGTCGCTGTATGTAAGATACTGGTACTCAGCTGCATCCGGTTAGACTGGAAGCTGAGAACAACATAGTAAGGAAACTCTTCAGCTTTATTATTAGTATTTAGTATAAATAGATATAGTTAGATGGGATCAAAGGCAGATTTTGCTGCTTGTCATCAACGTGGGCATTCACACATTGGTGGGCTATCTGCCAGTTCAAGCTTCTTAAAATCGACAGCGTCTCTGTCAGGAAACCCGGCCGATGCCCGTTGCAAACTGTGGCAGGATACTCTTTCCCCTCCTAATTACTATCTACCATCAAAGGAGCATCTCTCTGCAGGGTGTAACCTCCCGTGGTCCACTTGGAAGTCTCTGAACCGTCTAGGGACACAAGTGGGAAGATGTAAGTCCAACCTGGTAAACTGGGGCTACCTTGTCGGAGCGGCAGTAGGGCGTGATTGTGGAGCTATGTCGCAAACCATGCTCCACCTCCTATCCTGCCCTCTGTGTCCAAAAACATGCAATCGTGACCTCTGCGCTGCCACCGACAACGCAGTGGAAGTGGCAAAGTTTTGGGAAAACAAGATTTAAATAAAATACAGTCGTGCTACCGACACGAAGAAGAACTAAAGTAGAATATAATACAGTTTCAAGATTAAGTTTTGTATGTAAGGTTCACGTAATTCACATCGTGATAAGATCGTCTTTAGAATTTGGCAGCAATATTTTTAACACTTGTACGTTTCGAACTTCAAATGTATCAAATAGCGTAATCAGCCTATAACGTTTCGAATGCAATACAGGCCTCCTCTCTTTGAGAGGGAGTGGGTTGTAGTCCACCACGCGGGCCCAGTGCGGGTTGGTAGATGTCATATGTCTTAGAATTTTTCGTTCTAGGACATGCCGGTTTCCTCACAATGTTATCCTTCACCGTTTTGAGAGCAGTGGTGATGAAATAATTTAAGTAAAGCGCCTGTCTGGTTCGAGCCTACAACAAAATTAGGCCATACTCAAAACATTTCGAGGCAACAGTCACACAATAGCCCGTTACCTAATTTAACCAAACGTTATGTAGTATGTAGGACAAGTCGCCAATAGAATATTAAACATAACTGGGGGCCTAAAAAGGCCACTTTGGCAGGATCATAAAACGTAAGAGAGATTCGTAAAATGCTATAGGCACACCTCTGTATATAGGTGTGAAACTGTCAAACAGATGAATTGCGTGTTAAGAATTGTTTTATGATTCTGCCAAAGTGGCCTTTTTAGGCTCCCAGCTCACTTCGCGAGTGGTTAAGAATGGGTGATCAGTTGTGGTCGCTGGTGTGTTTGTAAGTTAAGTGGATCAGGTCAATGGGTTATTTACTACAGTAGCCACCGTAACAAACTCTTCTCTTTTCGAAAATCTAGTCTGAAACAGCTTAGCTCTCCATCCACGTAAAGCACTAGAATCTAGGTGCTCAACCTAGGTCCAACTTTAAGACCTGAATACTCGAATCGATATTCATCACGACACATTAAGTTAATTGTGGATTCAATCCTCGGAGTATAGCGGATTGGTTGGCCAAACATTGGCGTATGTGGGCCAGTGTTTGATGTACTACTTTCCGCATGGCAAGCAGCTGAGAATCAGCACTTTCTGAACGTGACAATTACATAAAACAGGCCCACAATACGGTCCAACTTTACCACTCCCTAGTGCTTTAGCTGGGAAGGAGAAGTGGTGCAACAAGCTCCCCAGCAGCACAGCACAGCTGTCTGTACAGTTAGAAGACCTTGATGAAGCATGCCTACGGCGGCTACTCAAACTCAAAGCATTTATTTCAATTAAACCATTTACAGGCACTTTTGAATTGTCAAGAAGTCGGTCAGTCAGAAAATATGGAGCTAGTTGCCCATTCCAAAGCGTAGGTAGGTACCTATGGAGAAGAACGAGCAAGAAACTCCATGGACACTCTTTAAAATTATATTTTTACAAAAATATTAGTTAAGTAGGTACATCATTTATTAATGTTGAATTTATAATTATGAGAACCATGTAAAAAAAGACGTAAGTGTTAAAAGCGTCCAGAGTACAGCAAATAGTACCTACTTAACAAAACAACAATCCAAAAATAAAATAATTAAAAATAAGCCGAGGCAGCCAAGTGATGACCCGCCCCAACTGACGGCGCCCGTTCACGAACATGCCTCGCCTACGGCTCGGGTGGATATAAACGTCACGGAGTAAAATGGATACTTTTATGAACTAGTTGTACAATCTAGTATTTGCAAATTGGCATAAAAATATCGGAGTTCTGAGGTAACAAACATAAAATACAACCGAATTGAGAACCTCCTCATTTTTTTAAATCGGTTAAAAATAGCTATGGTCAGTCTATAATCTTCCCATGGCTAGGACATACGCCTCTATAAGGCTGAACGCAATTCACCACGCAAGACCAGTGCGGGTTGGTGGATGTAACGTTTTCGAATTTTCTGTACTACATGCCGCATGCCGGTTTTTTCACCATGTTGTCTTTCACCGTTTCGAGAGCAGTGGTAATGAAATAATTTACACAAAGTGAAGCGAATGTCAGGGTTCAAACCTACGACCTCCAACTTGTAAGTCATATACGAAAACAGCGGAAAATTGCGGATTTAAATTTGACAGTTCAGCAACATTCACTGCGTAAAGACTGGCGCAGACTGGCGCAACGTGTCGCGTGGCGGCTCTGCGATAAAATCGCGAGTTCGCGACGCAAAACCTTTGACACTAGCGCGTTGCGAATCGCAGGCACAATATAAATACAAGATCAAATTAAATTAGCTAGCGAAACTCTGCAGACGTGATGGGTAACGATATCTAAACAGTCTTTAAAGTCGCGTTTTTATCATAATTTTTGTAAAATTTCACCTTAAAAGCCTTCATCGCGTAATGACTTATTAAAATAATTTTTGTAGTTTTTATTATAAACTAGCGGCCCGCCCCAGCTTCGCACGAATTTAATTTATTTTTTAACATTTTTTTTTTCTTTCATACAAACCTTGTCCTGACTGTTCAGCTGTTCTCGAGATTAGCGCTTAGCAACACATTTAGCGATTCATTTTTATATTATAGGTAGATAGGTAATTTCCCCATACATTTATAAATCGTAGCGCCGCCACTCTCCTAGATCGTAGGCAATTTAGGAAGTAGAGCGGTTGGACCTCCAATTTACAATAATCGGATCCAATCTGTTCTAACTGATTTCTTTTGCTTTCCGAGGCATGGAGGGGTCTTGGTACAAACAAGGATTTATTCCGGTCAGATCAGTTAGAATAAACAAGTTTTGACTAATGCGCAATAATAAAACTGAATTAATTCGTTTCGGAGCGTTTGGATGAAACTTAAACATATTGTTCCATCGACAGCTTTAGAGACAACACCATTATAGACATTGCAGTGCTTAGTGAAGTGTTCACAAAACTGTTTTCACCATCATAAAGCGTATTTAGAACTGTGCCAGTGAGATTCAGAATGGAGGGCATGCTTGAGATACAAAAAACTGTTTATTTATTTAGATACATTACGACTGCGCTGGTAACAGCTGCGTTCATATACGGAGTGACGTCATGGTGCTTTATAAAGAAATTTCGCAATTACAGAAACTATGTGTGCCTTAACGCAAGCTTAGCAAACTTAATATACACTTTAAATTCGATTTATGATATAAACTTCGTAAACTTGTTGGAAGATTTGACAAACAATCAGGAGTTGTCCATTCAAATATTTTACACTATACTTTGTTACTTGATATCGGTGAAGAATCACTGGTTAGTAATTATATGTCATATGTTCTTTAGCGACTTTGTGAAAGTGTTTAATGGGCATTTACAAAGAAAATATTTAAAAAGCAGCCTGTTTGGTTGGGTTGTGCCTATAATAATATCCGGTGTTTTTGGTATTGTATTATATTCATATTCACAACACAGCAACGAAATTATCACATATGTACTATTTAGTTCTCTAAATTTACCCTTGTTACTCAACAGTTTACTTTACATTATAATTGTGTATTCACTTTTTCGTGGCTCCGACACGAGCGCACCTACTGCTGTTAACAAATGGCGTCGCTTCTACATCGCCACTTTGATATTCGTATTGGGCGACGCCGGAATCTTGACTTTCTTAATTCTTAATATGTGGACGGGCACATATACCACATATTATGATTTTTACGAATTACTAAATCCAATGCTGTTGTCAGTTTTTTTTGTTGTTGTCAAAAGCAATCGAGTACTGTGGTACGAGATTTACGTTACTATAAAACAACGGTTATCAGCAACGCAGAGGCATCATGATACCAACATGCCTGAGAGAGTTTCTCGAAAGTCTTCTGACAGCCGGTCGGAGATAACAGCAGTGATTGATATACAGGTTTAATTGACAACATTTCAAAAAGACAATAGGAAAACGTATGTTATTGAATAAAGTAACTATTCTTCTGACACTTAGATATATCACACTAATATTATAAAGGCGAAAGTTTGTGTGTGTGTGTGTGTTTATAATTATGTTTGTTACTTCTTCACGCTCAAACGGCTGGAGCAATTTTGATAAAATGTTGTATGGAGGTAACTGACAAATAGCGGATTAACGGACATTCCTACGGGATCGACACTTATGCGGGTGAAACCGCGGGGCACACATAGTAATATATAAATATGGATCTAATGTGCAGAGTTAGATAGTAAGAACTGTAATTATATATGTCTTTGTCTAAATATACAGGAACATGTTAAATTAGCTAGCGAAACTGTACAGACGTGATGGGTATCGATATGTAAACACTATAAAAGAAAACAAAAATAGATTATTTTGATGTTTTTTTTTTGGGATCTACAGTCGCTGGATGTTTTGTTACATGAAGTATGAGTTGAGAACTGTTTTCTTTAGTTATGTTGTGATACCGGTACCCTCCGTCTGTGAAGTTATAGTGTTACACAATAAAAAGCTGATTTTTTAACTGATATTTGAATGTGACTACACTAACTGCGGTCGGTGACCCCACAAAAAAATCATCAAATTAATTTCCATTTTTTGTTTTATCGTGTTCAACATACCGTTACTGCTACGCAATAAAGGCGCTGTCGCTGTCAAATAGTTACTTTGGACTTGCGGTTGAATACCTTTGAAATAATAAATACTATGAAATAGGAAAACAATAATTATTGAATTTAATGTTTTTAGAGTTCCGTACCTCAAAAGGAAAAACTAAACCCTCATAAGACCACTTCATTGTCCGTCTGTCTGTCGGTCTGTCAAGCCCCTTTTCTCAGGAACGCGTGGAGTTATCTAGTTGAAATTAATATCAAATACTCAGGGATGCAATCCATTGAAGCAGTGAAAAAAACTAACTTCTAAGTCAATCTAAAGTTACTTACGGGCGTTTATGTTACGTTTATGCCGCATATTTTGACACTCGCAAGGGAATCAAAACCTATAGGGTACTTCCCGTTGACCTAGAATCATTCAATTTGGCAAGAAGCAATGTCATGTACCCTCGGCCTGCGGTGCGCGAGTCCGACTCGCACTTGACCGTTTTTTATGCGCTGAACCCTAATTATTCTTCAAAAAAACTTTTTACAAAAAAAACTACAAACTTTCAAACAAAAAAATAATTTTCAAAATCGATCCACAATTGACGGAGAAATCGGTGAACATAAAAAAAAAACATTCATAAAGTCGAACATATATATAACCTCCTCCTTTTTGGAAGTCGGTTAATAAAAGTAGCCTTAGTTACTCCATATATAAGATCAAAATCGGTCCAACCGTTTCGGAGATTACCCGGAACAAACAGACAGAGCGAACTTCTTACATAATATGCATTTAATAAAAACCTGTTATTTTGACATCAGGTAGGCAAACAGACACACACACAGAGACACACACAGATACAATTTTATTTATTTGTATACATGAAAAACAGGAAAGTTCAAACAAGTTTTGACTAAACTGAATTTATTCGTTTATGAGTGTTTCGACGAAACTTAAACATTAAACATATTGTTCCATCGACAGCTTTGGAGACAACACCATTATAGACATTGCAGTGCTTAGTGAAGTGTTCACAAAAACTATTTCCACCATCATAGTGTATTCAGAACTGTGATAGTGAGATTCAGCATGGCGGACATTGACATAGATATGATTATTATTGATACTGTATCATACATTATGATTGCGCTGGGAATAGCTGCATTGATATACGGAGTGACGTCATGGTGCTTTATAAAGAAATTTCGCAATTACAGAAACTACGTGTGCCTTAACTCAAACTTAGCAAGCTTAATACATGTTTCCAGTTCAATATGGGTTGTATACTACGTCTCCTTGTTCGAAGCTCTGGCAAACAATGATTTTGGCATTAAAAGTTTTGCCATTATAAATTGTTACCTAGCAACGGTGAAGAATCACTGGTTGGTCATTATAAGTCATATGTTCTATATGGACATTGTGAAAGTGTTTAACGGTCATTTCCAAAGGAAATATTTGAGAAGTAGCCTGTTTGGTTGGGGTGTGCCTTTAATAACAGCCATTGTTTATGGTATTGTTGTAATTTTATTACCGTTGACACATAACAACATTAAAATGATCAAATCTGTACTATTTAGTTCTGTAAATTGTACCCTTGTTACTCAACAGTTTACTTTACATTGTAATTGTGTATTCACTTTTTCGTGGCTCCGACGCGAGCGCACCTACTGCTGTTAACAAATGGCGTCGCTTCTACATTTCCACGTTGATATTCGTATTGGGCGACGTCGGAATCTTGACTTTCATAATTCTTGATGCGTGGAGTAACATATCCATAGCATATAATATTTTAGAATTAGTAAATCCAATGTTAGTTTCAGTTTTTTTGGTTGTTGTTAAAAGTAATCAAAATCTGTGGTACGAGTTTTACGGTACTATAAAACAACGGTTATCAGCAACGCAGAGGCATCATGATATCAACATGCCTGAGAAAGTTTCTCGAGAGTCTGCTGACAGTCGACCAGTGGTACCAGCAGTGATTGATAAACAGATTTAATTGACAATATTTCAAAAAGACAATAGGCAACAGAATGTAATTTAATAGTTTATTTATTAAATAAGGAGTAACTGTTCCTCTGACATGTATAATCTGTACAAATAAATAAAATCTATACGAATAAATAAAATTGGAGTGTCTGACCACATGAGTAGTTAATCGACTCATGTGGTCTGACTGTTTGTAATATTAAAATAGCCGCTTTTTACTAAATGCATGCTTTTTACAAAAATGTTATTTTGCTATATGTACCGTGTATACATCCATATGTATATGTCGCAGCCAACTGGTTAAGTTAGCCGTTTAGTTAACTGCCTGGCTTTTAAGAAGTAGTGCTCGCCTCGCTTCCCTCTCTCGGCTCGCACGCGGTTAATCACAGTTCTAACCTAACCTAACCCATTTGGTCAGGGTGCTTAGTTACTGCGACCAATTCGGCTCGCGCGTGATTGGTTACATCCAACATAAACTGTAATTGAATATCATTCAGGCCGTTAGTTAAACGGCCGCCGTTTAGTTAAAAGGCTAGGCGGTTAACTGAACGGCTAATTTAACTAGTTGGCTGCGACATATACACGGTACATATCCCAAAATAACATTTTTTTAAATTTTTGTCTGTGTGTCTGTTTGTTCCGGCTAATCTCTGAAATGGCTGGACCGCTTTTGACGGGACTTTCACTGGCAGATAGCTGATGTTATAAGGAGTAACTTAGGCTAATTTTATTTTAGAAAAAAAAACTGGGGTTCCGCGCAAAACAATTGAAACGATTTTCGTCATGTACCTACGCCAACGAAGTCGCGGGCACAGCTAGTATACCTAATATTATAAATATTATGGATACATTTATGTGCAGGAAGAGTTAGATAGGTAGTAAAGCTGTAATTATATTTGTCTTTTTCTAAATATACAGGATCAACTTAAATTAGCTAGCGAAACTGTACAGACGTGATGCGTATGGATATCTAAACACTTTAAAAAAAGGAAGTTACTTAGAAGTTTTTTTTTTTTGCGATCAACAGCCGCTGGATGTTTTGTTACATGAAGTATGAGTTCAGAAAATCTGTTTTGTTTAGTTTTGTTGACATATCGATACACATCACGTCTGTGAAGTTTACACAATAAAAAGCTGATTTTTAAACTAATGTTTGAAGTGACTACACTAACCGCGGTCGGTGACCCCACAAAAAAATCATCAAATTAATTTCCTTTTGTTTTATCGTGTTCAATACCTATATCGATACCATAGATATTAAAATCTTTCTTATATCTGTGATCGATACCCATCACGTCCGCGAAGTTTCGCTAGCTAATTTAATTTAATTTGATATTAAATAATTTAATAGCTTAATGAATATTCGTAGGTACAGAAACGTTATGTTTTTTCTAATAATGTAAAAATGTAAAAAAAAACCACGCAAGAATGTAAACTTTGTTCTAGGATAAATGTAAGTAATTTAGCGGTAGTAGATTTTTTCATTTATTTTGTTACTCGAGTGTAATTTTACTATTTCAGACCTACTTTATTGATATTTGCACGCCGACTGCGGCAAAACATATTGATCTCTACATACATGTATATTTAATTTAAAAATACGTGTTATATTTACTCGTATTTTGTTCCCATAAGTTTTGCATAAAAACTTTGAGTTTCACAAGCCCAAACGCAACGGGGATATCTCGTTGAGTTGAAGAGTTCCTGTGGCCCCTAACTGTCTGCATCGTCAGACCAGCTCCATAGTACAATATTCTTCCATTGTCACCGAAGTTCCATAAGCTTGCAAAGTTTCAGCGTAATCATATGCCAGGACGTGCTTGACAAATGGATTACTAACAGGGAACCCTAAAGAAAGAAGCAAGTTAATAAAAAGGAAAAATTCTAAACCTATGTCGCCACCATATTAATTTAAGTCTATGGTCGCCACATTCGAATTGTTCGGGCTATATCGCCTTAAAAGTTTTTTATCTGTCAGCAATCACTGTCCTACCAAAAGCTATTGTAAAAACTATATCAGCATTAATGAACTACATACATAGTAGCGCCCTACGGCCGGCGTCGAGCAACGGAAGCAACTTTAGGGGACAAGCCCGTCTCCCCGGAATTGGCAACAGCGGTGGGTCCGACAGGCATACCTAAAGATTCCGTCACAGATTCGGATCAGATCCAGCCTCACAGCCCTGGGGAGACGACACCTTCACACAGGCAACGACTAGACAAGACAGAAAGCAAAAGAAAGGCGTTGGCCCGAGCGAGATTGGAGCTCGCCGCCAGGCTAGCGCTCTTGGAAGCAGAATCAGCAGACGAAGAATTATTGGAGGGAAGCTCAACTGCGACATGCAACATCAGGCGGACGCCACGGACACGCTCGGAGAACACTGCGGCCACATCCACTCGCAGTCGCAACCCATGTCGCCTCATGATACGCCGTCAACCCTGCCACGACGCGACGACACACGGACGACGACGCCTCACGACGCGCCGCCAGCCTCGCGCAAACCCGCTGAAAGGACTGACTCAAGCATTGTTAGAGGTTGCGCGGGGTAACACCATTGTCAGCAGGTATGGATTTGATTTACCTAACTTTAGTGGCCACTGGCTGCATTTTAAAGCAGCATTTCATGAGTCTGCGTGGACTCACACAGAGACAAGGTATTTTGCCCGCTTCAGAAAATCCTCCCGAGGGCCCGCGATGGAGGCAGTCAAATGCCTCCATTACTGGCTTCAAATTATGCAAAAGTTAGAATGTCAGTTTGGACGATCAAACGCACTAATACCTTGAGTTAAATAAATTACGTCAGTATCAGATAACCCTACAGATATAAATGTGTTTGCATCTAAGGTCACGAATGCCATTGCCGCGGTGCAAGGTATGAAAAGAACTGTTTTTTTACATAGCCCGGAAATTATTTCCATAATTTCAGAAAAGTCACCAGAAGCTTAGCAGCCGGTGCACGGTGGTACGATTATGAGATGCGGGTGACGCAGAGCCCGGTCTAGTAGTTTTGTGACAATTTCTCGACAGAGAGGCCGATCTCAGTGCGCATCACCCTCGGCAGAAGTGGAATATAAACGAGAACGTCCACACGACCGGCTCACAAGACATTTAAAATGGTCGAGATCGAAAAAACACCGTGTGATATATAACGGTACTTGCAGCAGCGTAGCTGTCTGTACCAACTTTAGGAAAATGTCAGTAACTGATAGATGGGAAACAGCACTTATAAATAAATCATGTTTCAGGTGCCTAAAACGACGGACTTGGAATCACTCAGGTGCCTAAAACGACGGACTTGGAATCACAAATGCAAAAGTAAGCTGTGTGAAGTGCAACACTTCGAGCATTATCATCACGGGCTACACAGTAACAGTAGACGCGGGATGCGCTCCGCACATTACTCATCAGAAGAGCGTCCTTATGTCACAGCGACCGAAAACGTAAGTAGTACACAATCGGGGCTAAACGGTCAAATAGACTCATTTGCTTTGTTGGATGATGGATCGACAATAACACTGCTTACTACTGACGTCACGCAGCGGAAAGGCGCAGAAGGTCCAAATGAGCCATTTAACATCGAGGTCGTAGCGTGCACGCGCATTGAACGCTACGAACTCGTGCCGAGTCCAGGTAAATATAATAGGCAAGTACACAGCCGAAGACATAGTCATCGAATCCACAACCATCGCCAGACTCGAATGATCAAGCCAGTCGATACTCGCAGTCGCGCAGCTCTCATGTGACGCAGGTGTACCAACTGTCTTGATAGGCCAGGACAACTGGGCTCCCCTACTGCTCGCCTCTGAAGTGGGTACAAAGGGTCCACCGATCACGTACACCGCTCGGCTAGGTTTTACGGCCTGTACGGCTGGGACGAGCGCCTACCTAAATGTCTAGAACGTAAATGGCACGACTAGTTCATTGCTCTAGAAATTCTGAAAGGCGTTCGTATCCTACGTTGTTATCCAGTGTAATATAATGACTCGACTAGAGTAGAATTGCACGTATTCGTAGAAGCGAGCGAACGGGCCTATGCCGCGGCAGCATATTGGTATTCAGTGAACGGCATAGGTCAAGTTAATATGTCGTTCGCGGCAGCGAAAGAGCGCGTTGCGCCCCTTAAGGTCACATCTATACCTAGACTTGAATTACAGGCTGCCGTCCTCGGCGGTTGACTGGCACGCTGCGTGGAAGACCGCATAGTCTTCTGGCCCGACTCTCACACCGTGCAAGCGTGGCTGCGCGCCGGCGCGGCGCGCGTTCTTTCAAACCGTTCGTTGCGCGCGGAGTAGCACAACTAAAAGAATCCACCGAGTGAAGCGCATGGCGCTGGGTCCCCACCGCTCACAATGTCGCGGACGACTCGACTAGCGATACACCGACTTACGTCACTGCGAGCCTCCGTTGGTACTTCGGCCCTTCCCTCCTGTACGACGCGCGACAGCGAAAACGCCTGGCCGCAAGAGACAGAGTCGCGTCCCTACATCGAAACGGGCGAGGAGCGTGTCACCACTACCGATGCTCACGAGCGGTCGATTACAAGAGGGGCGCTACCCGACGTCACACGATTCTCTTCCCGACTACGACACATCCAGCCCACGTTCTTCAATTTATCGACCGATATCGAGTCCACACCACAGCCACTACCCGCAAACGCATAGCCGCATTACTGCAGACGACCCGAACTGGACAGCGAACACAACATAATGAGAACACGCTCGCGCATCGCAGCGGCAGCTCACATACCACGAAAAACACAGACTGTCGCTTGTAGATAGACTGGATTCATCATAAAGTTACACCAAAGTGGTGTGGAATGCGTCGTGAACGAACTCCGCCAACACTACTAGGTCCTACGCTTGAGGCCCTCCGTCCGTGCAATAATCAAGCTCTGCCAGCGCTGTAGACTACGTCAAACCGTGTCACCAGAGCCACTGATGGGCGACGTAGCACCCTGTCGACTGGCACACCACCAACGCCCGTTCACACACACAGCACTGGACTTCTTCGGACCAGTTTCCATCACAGTAGCAAGATATCACGAGTACTGAGTACGCGTTCATTTAGAAGTTGTCGCCTCGCTATCAACGCAGGCCGCAAAACTCGCGTCGAGGCGCATGCGCGGATTTCCTGAAGTCATTTGGAGTGACAGTTATTTTTCCATATACTCATATTTGTTTAGATTTTTGGCAAATAGATCGCGAATGTAGATTAGGTATTAAGGGATGGTCTCATGACATTTGTTGGCTGATGCCGCTGAGTGTAGTAGCTGTGGTTGTAGAATCTATGGTTGTGTGGGTAATTGTACTCACATACCTACGAAATCTTGCCTACAGACTTACACTGCCAAGAGCCATGGTTTTAGTGTTAGTTTTAACTTAGATTTAAGTTAAATATTTTGTCCAGCAAAAAGTCGTGCAAAATCCACGAGAACTACTGACGAAAAATTGCTTTGCAGTTTGGCAGGAACATTATGGAATAATGTGTTCGACTTTATGTATGTTTTTTTTTTATGTATGTAACCAGTGGTGTAGCCCAAGTAACCATATTTTTTACTTTCTTAGCGTCACTCCAGGGTCACGCTGTTAGGTTTTTTTATTAATTTGTTTAAATACAGGGTCAAATTAAATTATCTAGCGAAATTCCGCTAATGTCCCGCCATCTCCTACGTGGTCTGCCGCGACCCCGCCTCACTGTCTCAGGGCACCAGTTCTGCGCTATTTGGGCCCACAGTTTGTCCGGCATGCGGCAGACATGTCCTGCCCAGTCCCATTTATGTTGGGCAACCTAAATTATTTATTGATTTAAGTACAAGTGCTTACTGTTAAATATCACTTGTTAGATTAAATAAGAGTCAGTTCAATTGTTCTTATTGATTTCTGTAAACTGTGTATTCAGTCACTACAGTGATACAATGGGCTTGATGACTAATAATTATTAGAAATGTTCGAACAATTATTATGTAATTTCAAAGATGGAAACTTGTATAGTTGTTTCAAATAACTATACAAGGTTTGAGCACAGGGTACTCAAAACTATAGGTACGCACGGCTACACATCAAGCTATACATAACCAGTATAAGCTGACTTCTGATTGAACGAAAAACCTATACAATGTGAGGTCAGCTAAAACTGGAATTTATTGAGGTAACAACCCATGCAGTCCTATCTTTATGATTATCTATGACATGTTATTGTAATATTGATACTCTGTGGTTCGTCCCTTTTGAACGCTCTCTGCTGTAATGACAAGATGTAGTTTTTCATGGTTCCTATTAATAAATATTATAACAGTACAATGTGGCTTTGGAATAAGAATATTAAACAACATCAATAATAGAAATGTATAGCTAGATGTGTAGCCGTGTGTACCTAGTTATTACTTACTCTATTCCTAAAACTTGTATAGTTATTTCAAATAACTATACCTACAAGTTTTGAGCATAGAGTACCTGCTCAAAACTTGTATAAGTATTTATAAAAAGAAGGGTGGAAAGTTATTTGTAAAGTATTATGAAAATTAAATAACGTCATAATAGAAAACACTTGTTTTCTGATTGATAGATAATAAAATCTGCTTTATTGTATATCAACATTAAATACACATTTTATTTAAGGCGAAAGCGCCATGTTAGCCCGCGAAATTCAAAGGGCTTTGAAGGTCCGTGGCATATCTAACTGTAAAATAAATCAAAATGTCGGCAATTTGTTTTATTTTCAAAATGGCAGCCACGCATGACACCTACTTATATAAATCGATAGCGTTCTCGTATTACGTTGCGGAGTTTGGTCCTATTAGCTACCTATATTTTCCGTTAGCATTAATGTCAGCTATCGACTTATAGAGGCTCCATGCGTGGCAGCCATTTTGAAAATAAAAACACGCGTACGAAGTCGCGGGCAGAAGCTAGTTTTACATTATATCCATACTTCCATACAAATATTACTATATTACTAATATTATAAATTCGAAAGTAACTCTGTCTGTCTGTCTGTCTGTCTCACGCCTAAACCACTGAACGGATTTCGATAAAATTTGGCAGAGAGATAGATTGCATCCCGGGGAAAGACATAGGTTAGTTTTTATCGACATACCTCACGGGCGAAGCCGCGGGCGGAAGCTAGTGTGATATACAGGTTGGCATGGGACATCGATGCGCAAAATGCAAATTGTTTGAATTCAGCACATGATTCTAGCTCCCTACTCTAGCATAGAAAAAATCGTCGGTTATCACTTATCAAAAAAAAACAATAACTGCAGTTTCATAGTAAGTACTTATAAGTACTTTTTTATCCCGGTATACATTCCCGTGGGATAATTTCCAATCTCCATGCGGTAGAAGCCACGGGCAAATGCTAGTATTTGATATAAAAAAAGTTGGTAATCCTAACTTAAAAGACGTTACAACTGGCCATATTACATAAACAGAAAACCCCCAAGCGGATATATGTATAAGCAATCACTTTAAGTAGACCAAAGTGATTACTCATGAGTCATTTATGACAGAGGAGGATGTCGTGCAACCAACCAGTGGTTGTGCAACCAAGTTAACAATGTGTCATGGCAGCGACGCCGGCGCCGGCGCAGGTAGCGTTGCAAAATACGGAATGTCCCGAAGATGTTTGGTTTTTTACCGGACTGCGCTACAACGAAAACGCGGATCTATGCGTTTACAGGGTCAAATTAAATTAACTAGCGTAACTCTGCAGAGGCGATGAGTATCTTTATAAACACTATCAAAATAAAAAAAAGATTTAAGTAATGTTTTTTTTATACTTCAACGACTAGATCAAAATCAAAATCAACCGCTAGTTGCCTATAAATACACTAGCAGCGCCCCGCGGTTCCACCCGCTTAAGTTTCGTGGGAATATCGGGATAAAAACTATCCTGTCCTTTCCCGGGACTCAAACTATCTCTATTTATAGAAAGTTCAAAGTCATCTAAATCGGTTCAGCGGTTTAAGCATGAATGGGTAACAGAAAGACAGACAGACAGACAAACACACTTTCGCATTTATAATATTAGTATGGATATTTTTGGAGTTGCGACTCGCCCACAAATCGATTAATTTCGTGCGATTGACCTATAGACAAAATAATATTATTTAAAAGTGACGATTCGCATGTTTCGGACCATTGATGTATAATATCCTTATATTTCATATATTATCAATGTTTCGGGCGAGTAAATTCCTGCGAATCAACTAATAAGCTGATATTTTTCTTTCTCCAGTCCCGCGAAGACCTTCTACACTTCTGCCTCCCCTCTTTTGCATCGCATCGTATCCGCGTCTCCATCTAACGGGCGAACAGGTGTTGCGGTGACCTACATAATTATACGAGTTTACCGTACCTACCGCCGTGCGTATGCGCCATTCAATGGTGTATTTGTGTGCGTGTGTGTGTAATAACTGTGGGCTTTACGCGTGTGTTGTGTAGAATAAGATAGAAGATTGTTTTACGTTACTATGGCGTCTTCGTGATGAAATCCTACGGATTGTGATGAAGGAAGGACGTTCGAAGGATTTTGACAGATTTGCACGCAATTGAAGTCAAAAAAATTTAAGAGCTCGTGGCTAAATGATAGTCACATTTCCCGATCGAAGTTAAGCTACGCTTGCCGCGGTCGGTTCGTGGATGGGTGACCATTAATTACTTACATATCAATACCCTTCTGTCTCGGAAAGCGCGTTAAGCCGTTGGTCCCGGCTGTCATTTATAGATCTTTGACAGTTGTTTGACAGTCGTCGTCAGAGCCCCAAAAGCCTTTTTTTTTTTAAGGATGGGAAATCATCAAATTACCCCTCCCGCTCTGGGTGGAGCGGAAGGGAGTGTCAGACTCTTACTGACTAAAACCCATCCGTGTTCCTTTCTTAGCCCTTTATGTTCCGGGGCAGCGGTAACCCTTTCGGACAATCCCGCTGCCCCGGCAGGCTTCGGCCCTGACGGGCCCCTCCGTTGATGCTGACATCTGTTTGAGGCGCGCGTGGAACACATACGCGCCGTCCAGCACGGGCCTGGTCCTGATCGGACGGCGAGCTACCCATTACTCGCCGTCCGCAGGCCCGAGCCCCAAAAGCCTGACACCCTTTTAGGGAAGGAATTTTATCCTTGACCTCACTCAAAAAAACGACTCTTTCTAGGGTGTAGGGGATTCCAAAGGATATTGGAGTTTTAAATGATCTCCTAGGGGATCGCAGTGGAACATTGAGTGCTGTGTAGTGCCCTGGGGGACTGGTCTAGGGGATTTTAGTGGAACAAGTGGTCTTAGTAAGGGTTATCGAGTTAGTGCATAATACACGAGCGGCACGTTGCCAACTTGCCAACGGCGGAGGCTACTGCAGCCGTCGACACTCGTGGGCGGCAGCCGTAGACGCTTCGAAGCCGACGGCTGCAGTTGCGTCTGTCGTTGGCAACGTGTCGCTTGTGTTTATGATCACTTAAAATACTGGTATTCGGCTGCATCCGGTTAGACTGGAAGCCGACCCCAACATGGTTGGGAAAAGGCTTGGCAGATGATGGAAGAAAAAAATGCCATCATCCCTATTATCAAGGGGCCGGTCAGTCAGAAAGATGAAGTTAGTTGCCCATTCCAAAGTGTAGTAGGTACCTACGGAGAATGAAGTACCAATGAAGGCTTATTCTTTTGTATCTCCAAGACAAGAGGTATTTTTTAGGGTTCCGTACCCAAAGGTTAAAATGGGACCCTATTACTAAGACTCCACTATACGTCTGTCACCAGGCTGTATCTCATGAACCGTGATAGCTAGACACTTGAAATATTCACTACATTTCTGTTGCCGCTATAACAACAAATTCTAAAAACAGAATAAAATAAATATTTAAGGGGGGCTCCCATACAACAAACATGATTTTTTTGCCGTTATTTTATATGTAGTGTTAAATATTGTATGGTAGTACGGAACCCTTCGTGTGCGAGTCCAACTCGCACTTGGCCGATTTTTTTCTCTAGATATAAGTACCTGTGGATATTTTTTACCCCAGTATGGCAAAGCCAAAGGTTGGAGGAGGTGTCAGTCACACGTAATCTGGTAAGGTATTCTCTATGACACAAAGATCAAAACCAAAAGTGTGAATAGCTAAGGAATTGACGTGGTTCCGAAGTAAGGAATCATTGAGTGGTCATAATGAATTAGGGCCCTGTACGATTTACATGCCCTAAGGGGGCGCCGACCATCTAGTGGCGCCCTCATCGTTTTTTTAGTTGTATTATAATCATAAAAACGGAAAATAGTGACCACTATTATTATTAAGGATTATAATAAAACTAAACAATGTAAAACTACCGTTTGTAATAATATTAACGTATAATCTTGTGGAGCACAACGTGCTTATTTTCTACATTTTCATTGTTTACAATAAAAGAAATAACCAAACAAACGACGAGGGCGCCACTGCGCGGTCGGCGTTTGGTCGACTACATGACTTGGTAATGCCACATAATTATGTTACTCCGGCTGTACTTACGAAAACTGAAAGTTAATCACGTGACATCCATATTTTTGAACGTTTTTCTCGGAAACGTGACACTACGGGGTTTAGTCTTATTATGTCTTCTGTTTGCATTGCTGTCAGCTATCGATGTAAGTATACAGTTTACATGCATAGCCGCCATTTTGAAAGAAAAACAAAATGGCGGACAGGTAAGTATGTTACGGACCTTCAAAACCCTTTCTGTAAAACAATAAATCAAGAAATACTGCTGTACTCACAAACATAATCAGGCTATAATGTTCCCACTGCTGGGACACAGGACTTCTCTTGTCGAAAGGGAGCTGCGGGCCCATAAGCTCCCGGGTTAGTAATGACACATTTCATCGAATTATTGGTTCTAGGACATGCCGGTTTCCTCACGACGTTTTCCTCACCGTTTTGAGAGCAGTGGTGATGAAATAATTTACACAAAGTAAAGCGCATGTCTGGGTTCGAACCTACGACTTAGCGTCAGCGCACACCAAGAGCAGAGCAGAGCATTTTCTGAGGCTACTGAAAAATGAATCTTATGACAATTCCATACATTGCAAAATAAAATACACGTCCAAACTTGATGCTCGAGCTTGCAAGATGCTCTGCTCTTGGTGTGCGCTGACGCCTATAGCTCATAGTCGGGGCCGATCATGGATATCTATGGGCCGATACGACTGGGTTAACACTGCTCATGCTGCTCGACCTCACAAAGACCGAAATCAAATGGTTAATTAACTAACTGAAAGTTAAATGCTATTCTACGATGACTAAGTTAAAAAGAAACTTGTGTGCAGTTCAATGACTCGGATCCGAACGGTATATTTTATCTATTTTACTGAAATATGTATAAAATATGCAAATATAATATACCAGGCCGACTATCACGAAGTTTCAAAACCATAAAAACACCAGTTGACGCAGATACACACGGCGACACATCAAGCTATACATTTCCAATTTTAGCTGTCCTCGCATTGTATCATTTAACACATTAACAGAAGAACATAGACTTATAAAAAAATAAATTTGACAGTTTCGGGTAGGTTGATGTGCAGCTGGCGCGTCTGTACCTAGTAAATATCATGGAATGTATTTATTCAGGCAGCGTTGATATTTTTAGTAGGTAGGTACTTATTTGCTAAGTATTTGCTAGCTTCTGCCCGCGACTTCGTCCGCTTGAAATTTCGTGCCCCCGACCCACCGCGTCGCATCGCATCGCCTGCCTGCGCTGTCACTTCGTTTTCGCTCAGCGTTCGGTCTGACTTTTTTTGTTTTTGCTCGGCCCCTAAGGATCGTAGCGTGATGTGAAATAGCCTATATATAACCTACTAGCTTCTGCCCGCGGCTTCGCCCGCGTGGATATCGGAAATTATCCACGGGACAGTACCGGTGAAGTAGCCCATGTCCTTCCCTAGGATGCTATCTATCTCCTTGCCAAAGATTCTAAACATGCTGTTGACGCTGATCTTGGGACTATTCCGGTGACTCCGCTGCCCTTTGAGACACCACTATACTCAGCATGCTGTTGACGCCGATCTTGGGGCTGTTCCGGTGTTTCTGCGGCCCGTTGAGACACCAGATACTAAGCACGCTGTTGACGCTGATCTTGGAACTATTCCGGTGACTCCGCTGCCCGTTGAGACATCAGATACTCAGCATGCTATTGATGCCGATCTTGGGACTGTTCCGGTGTTTATGCAGCCTGTTGAGACACCAGATGCTCAGCATGCTATTGATGCCGATCTTGGGACTGTTCTGGTGTTCTGCAGCCCGTTGAGACACCAGATACTCAGCATGCCGTTGACATCTAGGTTGACACTGTTCTGAAGTTTCAGCAGCTCGTTGAAATGCCAGATACTCAGCATGTTGTTGACGACGATCTTGGAACGGTTCTGGTGTCTGTCTCAGTAGCTCTGTGTGCGCCTGACGCACCGCCTGCTCAAACCTTCGCAACTCAGTTTGTTGAGACTTCTCGTTAAGTCTAGCTTTTTTTATAGCTCGAGCTTTATTAGAGCTTTATGAAATATGACGCACCGCCTGCTCAAACCTTCGCAACTCAGTTTGTTGAGACTTCTCGTTAAGTCTAGCTTTTTTTATAGCTCGAGCTTTATTAGAGCTTTATGAAATATTAGACTAACGATTTCGAGTCATTATTGTAAGTACTATTTAAAAAATCACAAAATCCGTAGTAATTTTCAAACTAACTAAAACAATTCCAATAGCCAATTATGAGGAAAACGAATCTATGTTCTTCCTACTTACAACACAACCTAAACCTATACGTTAATCTTTAACTAACAAAAAAAAAAAACAATTTTAATAATCTAAGTAATGAAATGTGATATGATTTGAATTGATATTTCTTTTTAAAATATCATCTGCATAGCCTAGTCCCAACTATGTTGGGGTCGGCTTACACTTAACCTTGCTTTCCGAGGCACGGAGGGGTCTCGGTATGTAAAGATGGTCATCCATCCACAGACCAACCGCGGCAAGCGTAGCTTAACCTGACCGATCGACCTGTGCGGCTTTTATTATTTAGCTACGGGCCCCTCGGGCTCTTCTTAAAATATACTACCTAAAAATTATAATTATGCCTACTCATTCATTTCATTTTGGCAGTTCAACAACATTCATTGCGTTATTTATTTACGTTGTTGAGCAGACAAATTTTTCGAACATATACAGGTAAAGCGATGGATTAGCGATATCCTTCAAAATGATTCAGATTGAGCGTAGGTATTGTAAAAGTGCTCTGTGCCTCACGCGTCTGCCTGCCCGCGTTCGGGACTTCGGGTCCCCCCCCCCCCCCTTCACCGCTCTGTGCGCCGCCGCGCCGCCAATTCCTATGGCGCTCTACCTCAGGTCAATCTTATCGTGATAACTTTTAAAGAATTTGTCCAAATAGCTTGGTGTAAAAGACAAAGTTTATCTACATTAAATACCGAAAGCGATAATTGTATTAATTTTCATAAGAATTAACTAAGTACTCTAAAACGTGCATTGTAAAAAAAGTATCCGATTTAAATGTATTTTTGGATCACTATTTTGGATATAATGGCTTCCACATAAAAGGTAGATATATGCTGTCGCGGACTTTTATTTAGAACTATTTAAGACAAACAGTCCCACCATACATTATCTTCGTGTAGCTGTAACGGTTTAGGCAGCGCACGCCAAGATAGCTCTCAGAGGGCAGGAATTTTTCCGACTTACTTGATACTTATCGTATGGGCAAAAAAAAAATACACAAAATCTTTATAAATTGTAGCCTATGTGTTATTCTGATGTATAAGCTATATTACTGTGAAGTTTCATCTAAATCCGTTCAGTAGTTTTTGCGTGAAAGAGTAACAAACATCCTTACAAACATTCGCGTTTATAATATTAGTAGGATAATAGTCAGTTCCAGAGATTAGCGCTTTTAAACAAACAAACTCTTCAGCTTTATTATTAGTGTGACAAGTTTTCGGCGACCATTTTACTTTCGTAGAAAAACAGCTACACAACGGTTTCTGTCAAGAGGATGGGTAGTAGAGCCGACCGTTATTCATTAAATAGTAGATTGTTTGCCAAGGGAGCAAACAACTAGGTATTTTGAAGGTGAGAGTGTTTGTTTGAATACAGAGCGCAGCGAGGGATTCAAGCGAGCGTGTTGCTCCCGAGGTGGACACTACTTTTTATCACCCTCTATGAAAAAATAAATAAGTGCAACTTATGAATAAGAATAGTACGTTTATTTATTTACATAAAATTTTGAGTAAACAATTACGAACGAAGGCAGAATGCTTTTCGCGCGTTTTTTAATTTTTTCACAAAGTTTTTTTTTTTGTTTGGCTCGCGCTCGTTTTACTTTATCATACAGCCTGTCACTTGTTCATACAATATTCGTGATTAATCTCTTTGGTGATTGGAACTTTTACTAATAATATCCACATTCCAAATTCAAATCACTTTTAGTCCCAAGGGAATAAAGAGCTATTTTAGTCCCTGTTTACGAAGAATACACTAGCTCTTTTTGAACAGATGTGATAAAAAGTTATTTCTAATTTTATGAGCCTTGTATCTTTGCAATATTGAATCATTTTTTATATCTATTTATTTATTTAATACTTTAAGTACCTTTACAAGCCAGTTACTGGAAAATACGATACATCTTGGTAAGACTGGTTGTCAGACTTTCGGGCTTCTGACGACCCGTAACGACTGCCGCGGCCGGACCGAGGTACGGAGGGGTCTTGTCTTGATATTATAGATGTATGAAGAATTTGCCCGCGACTTCGTCCGCGTAAAATTTCTTGTTCCCCTGACCCACCCCGTCGCATCGCATCGCCTGCCTTCGCTATCACTTCGTTTTCGCTTAGCGTTCATTCTGTTTTTTTCTGTTTTGCTATGCTCCGAAAGATCGTAGCGTGATGTGAAATAGCCTATAGCCTTCCTCGAGAATTGGGCTATCAAATGCAAAAATATTTTTTCAAATCAGACTGGTATTATACAGGGTGAAATTGAAAACATGCGACAAATCGAAATGGGAGATTGTACTCATCATTATAAACAACTTTTACTATGGGACCAAACCTGAAATCGCGAAAAGAACATCTGCTGTTCCCTATGTTTTGACGAGTTATGCGAACATAAATGTAGGAAACAGCCGATTTTTTTTTCGCGATTTGAGGTTTGTTCCCATAGTAAAAGTTGTTCATAATCATAACATTTTTCATAGATTAGAAGAATAGATAAATATAGATTTCACACTCGAGCCTACCGTATGGTTTAACTTACTGCATTTTAGCATCGTTTAGAACACAGATAACACCTTATCTTTGAGCTAAGTGACACGTTTTGAAACATGGTATAATATGACTGTTTTCACTTTTTTACAACTCTTAGTTTCCCACGTTTTTCCAGTGGCGATTTTTTTCGCGGACGCGATTTTCCACTCACGGCCTAGCACCGAGAGTTGAAAATCCAACAGTGTGTTTTTTTGACGCGTTGGGATGCGCTCTGTTGGATTCTCAATGCTCGGCCCAACACGGAGAGTTGAATATCCAGAACGCGAAAAAATTTCACCGCTTCATTTTTACGTCCGCACGAACGCTTTTACGATAAAGTACATTTGTATGCGGGAGTGATAAGGAATTACAAACTGCTGGTACTTTTACCTTCACATCCACCCCCTTACTAATAAACGTATTATATCAGATGAATAGTTACACACCGATTTCTCTCTTTCAACTCGTCAGTAATTTGACTTTCGATAGAAGACAAAACTATGCAACGTTTATTAGCAAGGGATATAAATTGTACTATAAATTGTATAACTATAAATTGTACTTCACTTCAAAAATTCAAACGCTAAATCCACCAATATAGATAACCATTTATGCTTAGTGTTTTTAGTAATTTGTTTTATTTTTGTAAAAAAAAAGAAAGAAAGAAAGAATGAATAAAGTTTATTTGGACACAGTTCGTGAAACACAAAATTACAAAATAAAAATAAAAGTTTCAAATAACAATAGTATGTGCCTCACGGCTGCGCCAAAGAGGTCAAAAATCTTTTTAGCCAGGCAAATTCTTATAACACTACTTGCTATGTAAATACCAGTGACAGGAAGTTATTAAAACATCATCAAGCTAATTAAAAAACTACCCTAGATAGATAGAAGATAACATTTATATGGGACGGCCCCTGAAGCATATCTTATCCATTTAAAAAACGAAAGACGGCGCGTATGTGTTCCACGCGCGCCTCAAAGAGATGTCAGCATTGAAGGAGGGGCCCGTCAGGGCCGAAGCCTGCCGGGGCAGCGGGATTGTCCGAAAGGGTTACCGCTGCCCCGGAACATAAAGGGCTAAGGAAGGAACACGGATGGGTTTTAGTCAGTAAGAGTCTGACACACCCTTCTGCTCCACCCAGAGCGGGAGGGGTCATTTGATGATTTACCATCCATAAAAAAAAACCATTTAAAAAGGAATTCAAATGGGCTTATAAATAACGGAGTTCTGAGGTAACAAACATAAAAAAAAATGATAAAAAAAAAATTATTCAATTTTGAAGCTCCTCCTTTTTTTGAAGTCGACTAAAAATAACCCGTAGTCCCATTCAAAAAAAAAAATATCTTAAAACTAATCTCCACGTCTACACATTCCCCGTACTCGCGGTTAGGCGGTCAGGAACCGGTTCTGTGGTATGCAGGTCACTAGAGCCCTTGCCCAGTTGTCCTTGTTTACGTGTAGCCAGTGCGCAGTGTAGCAGGTCTGTCTGTTAGGTATTTTGTTGGGTCTTGTCGGTTTGACGATGACTTTGACGGTTCCGTACATCAAAAGAAAAAAAAACATAAACCGACTTCCAAAAAAGACACTACAAAGTGAAAGATATCTTTAACTTCGAATATCAGTGTCGTTGGGTTTGCATTTTCGTTGTTTGCCACTGACTTCCGAAATTAAAGTTATTTTTGCACTTTGTAGTGTCTTCTTTGAAAGTTGGACGTTATTTTCTTGTAAAAAAAAAATTGTCACTTTTAAGTTGTACTTACCCCAAACAAATTCATATGGCACTACTTGTTATGTAAATATCAGTGACACGAAGTCATTATAACATAATCAATATAAACTAAATGGCAAAAATGCGTATTATTGAAGCTAAATCAAAAACTACACAAACAAGCAAAGTTAATAAAATGCATATGGGACGGTGGTCCCATATGCATTTTATTAACTTTGCCTAATATTTTTTATTAATTTTATTTACTTTGCATCAGGGTTGCCTGATGCATACCCTTTTCGAAATCGATTTACAATTGCCGGAGATATCGCGTATCGTTTCCTATGGAGAAGAAAAGGCAAGAAACTCCACGGAAGTAAATTAATTCATGACATACAATAGGGCTATCGGCCAGTAATCATAAAAATTATAGTAACCTAAAATAATTCGTAATTTGAAAACTACCGCCTGCGCCGCCGCCGCTCGCCGATGTAGAGCTCTCTCTTTCCTTCAATTCGCCTACTCTTTGCACGTTCGCGTTATTCATTTTATTTTCATTGCTGCGATGTTATGGTCAGTGACCCTGGCAAATGACCGCTGCGCTACCGGGGTAATTGCGTAATATACTAACAGTAGCAATGCCTTTTAATTTCAACAACATTCATTACGTTATCTACGTTGTTGAGCGCACAAATTTTCGAACATATGAAGCTATGGATTCCTTCAAAATGATTCAGATTGAGATTGATAATGTGGTACGCAATTAGAATGCCGCACTGGGCCCGCGTGGTGGATTACAGCCCACTCCCTCTCACCGAGACGAGGCCTGTGTCAGTCATCATCTGCCTAGCCTTTTCCCAACTATGTTGGGGTCGGCTCCCAGTCTAACCGGATGCAGCTGAAACCAGTATTTTACATGGAACGACTGCCTATCTGATCTCCACGACCCAGTTACTGGGTAATACGATACCAGTTGGTAAGACTGGTTGTCAGACTTTCGGACTACCCTTAACGACTGTCAAAGATCCACGAATGACAGCAGGGCGTGCTTTCCGAGGCTGTGTCAGTATCAGTATATTATTTTAATTAAATATTAATAAAAATCTATAGAAAAAAACATTTTTACACTGTGGCAATGCAAGCGAATGTTTTGAAAAAATTGGGAGATTAGCCCCAGGGTCACTCACTGGCTATACACCACAGTTATCCGACCAATCATCACATACGGCTCACTAGTCTGGTGGCCCAGAACAGACCTGAGCACAGTCCAAAAAAGACCTTGAAAAGCTGCAGCGGCTCGCGTGTGTGGCAATCACCGGCTGCATGAGAACTACACCCACTGCTGCCCTACAGGCCATGCTCGGACTACCGCCTCTACACCTGGTAGTGCGGGAAGAAGCGGCCTTGGCTGCCTTCAGGCTCTCTACATCAGGAACCCTGAGCAAAGACTCTAGGGTCAAACACATACGTTTAAAAGAAAGTGCGATCAAACGGCAGCCAATGATGGCATCACCCTGCGACAAAGCCCCGAAACAATACTGCTTCCAAAAGCACTACAACATAGTGCTTAAAGAGGAGCAGTGCGACTACTCAGGTTCGAAGGAACTGAGAATTTACACTGACGGTTCAAAGACCGACTGCGGAACTGGAGTCGGAGTCTTCTCACACGACCTCAACATAAGAATATCCAAACCGCTGGGAAAGCGCAACACGGCCTACCAAGCGGAGTGTGTAACACAAGTGGCTTATGCCATAGCAGCCAGAGGAGTTGCGGACACCCATATTCGCATACTCTCTGACAGCGCCTCAGTCCTCCAATCCTTAGATAAAAAATGCATCACATCGAAACTAATACTAGAATGTCACAATGCGCTTGAACAGGCAACTGTATTGAACCGCAATATAGTGACACTACAATGGATAAAAGGACACAGTGGATCGCTAGGTAACGACGCAGCTGACGAGCTGGCCAGAAGGGCTTCGAGCATGCCAGTCTGTGGACCGGAACCTATCGTGCCCATCCCCTTCAACCAACTACGCAGGTGGCTACAGGAGTACACCCACACACAAGCAGAAAGCTGGTGGACGTCGTCACCAGGCTACAGGCAGTCCAAGGAAGCTATGCCATCACTGGATGGCAAGCTAAGCAGTCGCTTACTACGATTGGACAGGAAAGGCCTGCGCCTGGTGACGGGGACCATCACGGGACACTGCTCGCTAAACAAACACTTTCACACTATAGGCATAACGGACAGCCCCCTGGTGCAGAGCTTGCATGGAGGCTGATGAAACCATTGCGCATGTGCTCTTTGAGTGCACAGGCGTCACCCAGATCAGGACACAAACCCTCGGGACACCCAGATCGTACACAGATGTTCTCAAAAAACCCGGAGATCTAATCAGCTTCTGGAGGGAGGTGGGCTGGTTGGAATAACCACCAACGGCCGCCATGGCCCACGCACAATGGTCCACTGAAGGACTAAGTGCGGAAACCAAACCCATAACATAGAACATAGAACATTTTTACAAAAAAAAACAACCGACTTCCAAAAAAAACTACAAAGTGATAAATAACTTTAATTTCGGAAGTCGGTGTCGTTGGTTTTGCATTTTCGTTTATTGACACAGACTTCCGAAATTAAAGTTATTTATCACGTTGTAGTTTTTTTTGGAAGTCGGTTGTTTTTTTTTGTAAAAAAGTTTTTATTTTTCACTTTTTAGTGAGAGAGACCTTTTACAAAATACTGCTTTTCTAGATGCTGGGACGTTAATTGTTGAGGAGTTCTCAACAACCACTCACCATAAGCATTGTGACGAGCATAAATTGCTTAGCAACCATATTAAAGTAATCGAATCGCAATCCGTGAAATATTTATCATTAAGTAGTTCCTAGCGCCGTCTGTGGTCTTCATCATCAGCTCCACTTTACCAAATGATGATTTCCGAGAGCAAATGCTCAAGTTACTCTAAAAAATATCCAAATCGCTATAGGTTTGCCGATAAAATTTGAGGGTTTCCCTGGATTTCCCTGGGATCCCATCATCAGATCCTGACCTGAAGATCATGGGACCACTTGGGAAGTATACCCTTTGAAACAAAAGAAAAATTTTCCAAATCGGTCCAGGCGTCTTCGAGAAATCGGGGAAACTACATAAAAAGAAAAAAAAAAAAAGATTCCGACGAATTGAGAACCTCCTCCTTTTTTTGAAGTCGGTTAAAAATAACAAATAGACAGTGATTAAATCTATCTTTAAACTAATAATGAAGTTGAAGAGTTTGTTTTTTGTTTATTTGAACGGGCTAATCTCTGGAACGACCGGTTGGATAAAAAAAAAAATTGCATTGATAGCCCATTTTTTTAAGAAGGCTATAAGGCTATTTAACATCACAGTCGGACCCTTTTTTTTTTTTTTTTTTTTTTTTTAGGATGGGAAATCATCAAATGACCCCTCCCGCTCTGGGTGGAGCGGAAGGGAGTGTCAGACTCTTACTGACTAAAACCCATCCGTGTTCCTTCCTTAGCCCTTTATGTTCCGGGGCAGCGGTAACCCTTTCGGACAATCCCGCTGCCCCGGACAGTCGGACCCTTAGGAGCAGAGCAAAAAAAAAAAAGTCAGACAGAACACTAATTGAAAAGGAAGTAATAGTGCGGGCAGGCGATGCGATGCGACGGGGTGGGGCGGCTGAACTAGAAATTTTACGCGGACGAAATCGGGAGCATAAGCTGGTAAAACATAAAAGTAAATGCCGTTGCCTGGGTTTATACTTTGTATATACCTATTCTAGAAAATGAAACCGTTTTGTTCTTAGGTTTATATAATTGTAAAACCGATACGTCAGGTGACTAAGCACTATTTAGCTTTCTTCTTGTGGAATATAGATAGATATAATATACTTACCTGTTCATATTTTAAGAGGCTTTCGATTTGATAAGCTACATATACCAGAAAGCTTCGAGAAGGGCTCGTGTCTAAGTAATAATAACAGCCGCAAGGTTCGATCGATCAGCACCCTAATTGCGTAATACACTATCAATCACAATCTGAATAATTTTGAAGGATATTACTAATCCATTGCTTCATATGTTCGAAAAATTTGTCTGCTCAACAACGTAAATAACGCAATGAATGTCTAAATGAAAGCCGTTCCTACTGTTATGCAGACGCAAAGTTAATCACGTGACTCAATCATCAACTTTGAACGTTAATATCATGGAAACGTGACACTGTGGGGTTTAATTTTCTGTTTGCATTGATGTCTGCTATCGATTTATATTATTACTAGCTACGCCCCGCGGGTTCACCCGCATAAGTGACGATCCCGTGGGAATATCGGGATAAAAAGTAGCCTATATGTTAATCCAGGGTGTCAGCTGCCTCCATACAAAATTTTATCAAAATTGTTCCAGCCGTTTGAGCGTGAAGCAGTAACAAACATATAAACACACACTCACAAACTTTCGCCTTTATAATATTAATGACAGGTCTCATACGTGGCCGCCATTTTCAAAATGGCGCGAAAGTAGGGCCACGGATCTTTAAAGCCCTTCGTCTACATTCTACAATCTCTAATTTTGTCTATTCTTCCGTCGACATAACCCATTTCTAAGGTGGTCATGCCATACGTTCAAAAAAACTTTTTACAAAAAAAAAACAGCCGTCTTCAAAAACACTTAAGTGAAAAATAACTTTAATTTCGGAAGTCGGTGTCAAAACACGAAAATGCGGAACCAATGACACCGACTTCCGAAATAATAGTAGATTGTTTGCCAAGGGAGCAAATAACTATTTTGCAGGCGAGAGTACGTGTTCTTTTGAATCCAGAGATTCGAGCGACGGATTCAAAGTATGTCACTCGAGCTTAAAATAGTGCTGCTCCCGAGGTGGACACTACTTTTTATCACCCTCTATGAAAAAATAAGTAAGTGCAACTTATGAATAAGAATAGTACAGACGCCAGCACATCAAGCTACTACAATCTGTCAAATTTCTTTGATAGATTTTCAACTTTATCGCTAAAGCATGAGGTTCAAAGTTGATTGGGAAAATATGACAGTTTCGGGTAGGTTGATGTGCTGGTGTCTGTACTTACGTTTATTTACGTACAATTTCTGGAGGAAGATACTACTAAGAACTAAGTAAAATCCTAATTTGAGTACTTATATTACAAACGAAGGCAGAATGCTTGTCGCGCATTTTTTACTTTTTCACAACCTTTTTTTTTTTTAATATGGCTAGCGCTATATTATACAGCATGTTACTTGTTCATACAATGTTCATGATTGTTCTCTTTGGGGATTGGAACTTTTACTAACAATATCCATATTCCAAATTCAAATCATTTTTAGTCCCTAGGGATTAAAGAGCTATTTTAGTACCTGTTTACGAAGAACACACTAGCTCTATTTGAATAGATGTGATAAAAAAGTATTTTTTTACTTTTTAGTGTTTTTTTTTTAAAGTCGGTTGTTTTTTTTGTACCTATACTTAAAGTTTATATTTTTCACTTTTTAGTTTTATGTACAGATTGCCAGCACATCAAGCTACCCCAATCTGTCAATTTTTTTTGATAGATTTTCAACTTTACCACAAAGGCATAAGGTTCATATTCAATTGGGAATATTTGACAGATTGGGGTAGGTTGATGTGCTGGCCTCTGTACCTACCTACCCCACACAAATTCATTTAATACTACTTGCTAAAATTGTAAATATCAGTAACAGGAGTTATTAAATAATCCTCAATATAAATTATGTGGAAAAATATCGTATTATTGAAGCTAATTCAAAAACTTTGGAAATTCGTCTATATTTTATATGAAGGAGTTATGCCCGAACATGAATAAAAAAATACATTAATAATATAAACATCCGAATTGACCACGTCCTCCTTTTTTGAAGTCGGTTAAAAACGATTCGCGCTAGCAGAACCACAAAATCAACAAGTATGTAAGTTTACCAAAAGAATTCGTGGCTTTTCGTTGCCCAGCATCTGTGCCAGCATACATTTTACCTGCTCACCCACATACTAGGCTAGCGTGAAGCTACAGCTCCGAGCAATTAGTGACGCGAAGTCGACCGTTACAGGTATTCTGCGGGTTTTTATCTTATAATTCTTTCAGTTTGTTTTTGAGATTATGTTTGGTCAGAGGCAGGGTTTGCCAACCTTACTATACCTACATGTTTTTTTTTTTTTGTAGTAATCAACAGCCGATAGTCTGGAGTCACTTTAAAAATCAGTTTTTTTTTGTGCTCTCTTCACAGACGTGATGCGTATCGAATTATCTCAACACGATAAATCAGATTTAATCAACTCACACTTTAGGTACTTAACAAAAATACCAGCGGGCATTGACCCAAAAAAAAACTCATCAAATCTTCTTTATTTTTATGGATACCAAAATGTCTGTAAAGAAGACAGACTTTTGCGGAGTTTCGCTAGTTAATTTAATTTGACCCCGTATAATATGGTATCCTACTGTCACATTATAACGTAGTATGTTATATTAGAGGCGAAAATAATATAAATCCGCCCCTAAGACGACCCACTGACCAAAAAAATACAAAACACTACCTACCTATAATATTTTCATACAAAATGGCGAAATGGTGAAATAAGCTCAATATGGCCAGTAAGTATTAATTTTATAAAAGCTAAATTAATGATATTTTGAAATAATAATACAAGTTACTTATGAGTAACTACTACAAGTACTTTGTTATTTTTTCCACTAGGTGCCTATATTTTTACAGGCAATGGCTTCGCAAATTATTAATATACCTAAAAAAGTTGGCTACCCTTGTCAGAGGCATGAGAGGCAGGCCCGAGGCCGGAGGTAGGCAGAATTCTGACAGTCATTGCTGAGCAGATTTACAAAAAGCGTTTTTGAGTAGGTATTATGTTATGACGCATTTATATTGCTATCGTCATACCTATTTGGGACAATGCGAAGAGCTGTTTTATTTTCTTCGCAGTTCATTTTAATAACGTTTGTTAAAACTCAAAAAAAAACTTATAGGCTGGTTCATCGTAGCCACCACACAAAAAAATATAGAATTATGTAAGTAGATGACTCAATCTAAGGAGGATCTAGAAATGAGAACAAGTACCAACGCGTTTTGTATGAGATCAGCACGCAATTTCTATTTCATTAAGTATAATAAACTTATGATATTAGCTGATGAGACAGATAGAATAATTATGCTTTATTTATCGTATTATCATCTCTTTTCATTTAGTTAAAAAATTTTGTCGTGTAGGTAGGTACCTACCATAAAGTACATAAGTACTTACATCTAATTATTCTATCTACTATTTACCTACTGAAGTACGCGCGTAGACTTAGGCTTGTGCTTCTAGGCTAGTAGGTAACAAAAAAAATAGATACCAATTTCCTTTAGGTATAAACGAATAACGCAAATTTTTAGACACCATAATAATGAAAATCTATTTGCGGCCCCAGGAACGCCTGTCTTAACTTCATTCAACCAATTCATTGATCCTTATTCTTTTAATCAAAACAGGAAGTAACTACTTTCATTTATTTTTGTCTCAGATCTGTAGGAACTTTTAAGTTAAAATGTGTCACAAAACTATCTCGAAAACTTATAAACAATGTAATTAATACACTTACCGATTTGTAAAGACCAAAACAGCTGTAGAAACAAGAATTATGTAGGATACCACGTAAAAAAAACGATCCACTGTTTTCTTTTAAGAAGGAACTTTCACATTTTGCCACACACTTACACACGCGATTTCTGTGTCCACTCTTTCTCATTTACAATAGAAATACTCTTAAAATATTTAAAACACTCTTTTAAATTCAAGAAATCGTAAAGAGTCTATTTTGCATTAAAAAGTTATTGTAGTGTATTTTATTTACTCGAAAATACCGCCATCTTATTTAAACATGCGCGCGCAGTACCTACTGTCGGAAGTCAACTGACGCGGCGACTCGAAATTTACTCCGATTCATACGGGTAAACGAGAAAGCAAATACGTTATCCGACAGAAAGAAAGAGACGGCTAGAGAGTGTCATGTAGCGGTAATTTTTTTTCTCCTTTCGCGCGTCAACTTTCTAAAACGCCTTGAGGTGTTCGGTCATTTTGTTTTGGTTCTAAAATTGTTTCGATTTAAACATTCATGGATAATTCTTTACCATTACCTACTTTATAATTCAATAAAGCAGTTTTTAGAAGAAAAAAAAACTTAAAGAAAAGTTATTAAATTAATGAGAAGAAAACGTTATCATGAATAATGAACAGTGATAGTTTTATTAGTGGTCGTCCATTAGCCTGCAATCTCAGAACCTGCAATATTCTTTTAGGACGTCCAAAGTTTCGGAAGTTCTATTGACGTCATCACATAGCAATTGGGAACATTAAATTCACTTTCAACTAACACGGCTCGTTGGTCTAGGGGTATGATTCTCGCTTCGGGTGCGAGAGGTCCCGGGTTCAAATCCCGGACGAGCCCGTAGAAGATTCTTTAATATCTTCTTTTTTACTTTGTCAATGTTTTCTTTTGATATAAATGGAAAAAAATATTATGCTTTACATACTTAGATTAAATAAATATTTGGCATTGTTATAAGGTTAGGACAAAAACATTCAGAGGCAAACAATTTCAAGACGCACTATGCACTGGGGGGCATAAAGTACGGGACGTAAAAATTTAATTTTTTTTTTTTTGTCACGCCATCTATTAAAAACAAGAATAACTATCATAAATGATATCTGACTAAACCGAGAGATGGCTTTGTACTCAGTAACAAAATCCAAGTTAATAAAAACTCGACCTTAAAAAGTAGGCACGGAATGTAAACAACAGTTTTGTTTAGATCGGTACTTTGTAAATCGGCCGCTTATCCAGCAAAGCAGGTGTCTGGATTTGGCCAATGACTTTTGCCTTCCCCTCCCCTGATACCCTCTGACTTTGTCTGTTTCTTCTATAAAAAAGTTTACAGACAAAACAAGCAGTTTTGGACACGTGTTTTGTGATAAAGTAATGATTAAACTCTTATTTTACGGGCTGAATGGTGTTCTAAAGTGAATGAAAAGGCGTTAAAAGCACTGGTTAAAAGCTGTACTAAAGTGAAAAATTGAGATAATCTGAGTTAAACATGATGTCGGGAGCCAGTACTTCGCAAAGTCCGCCGCCAATGGCTTCGATTAGTGATGTTAGTGCTTTATTTCAAAATGCCAAGAAGTATGAGGAGCTAAATGTAATTGGGACAGGTAGGAGAGAAAATTACTTTGTAAATAACCTAATTTCACATGTGTGCCGGTTGATAAGATTTCGCGCAATTTATGTTTGAAACTAAACTTTTTTGTTTGTTTATTTATTGTTTTTAATATTTTGGTGAAATGCAGGATAGTTCTTAATTTTCTTTTCCGTATTTTCGTATAAAAGTATTAATTTGATTCAATTAGGAACTCAGTTTACTCAGTTCTCAAAGAATTAATTTTATTAAATTTAATAGCATTTCATTTTGAAAATTGGAACATGTTCCCATGTTCCAGATTTTGTATTCGCTGATACAATAGGTTTGTCTGCATGGTATTTTTTAATATCTACTAAAGTTTAGCTTACTTCTAAATACTGCTCGATTTTAATATGTCAGTAGGTCATTGAATTACAAGTCTATTGGTCAATCTTTATCCTCCCGCCCTTGTTCCATGTTGCTTGGGGTTGGTGCAACACATATTCTTCCGTTCTCCCCCTGTCAACCGTCACGCTATCACTCCCTTTTCATATCATTCCCCAGTTAAATAAAAGATGGATGGATTGTGTGTCCATCTGTGATTTCATGGACTTAGTAGAAAATCCACAAGTAGGATACTTTTGAGAAATTAGAGGCTTACTAATCATCATAGTCTTTTCTCAACTACAAAAACAATACTTCACAAATAGGTATCTAGACTTTTTTTTGTGTAGAATTAACACTGTAGACTAGCAGACTTTTTTCAGATCGAAAATCAAAACAACATCACCTGTTTAGCGTTTTCCCAACAATGTTAGGGTCGGCTTCCAGTTTCACTAGATGCAGCTGAAAACCAGTATTTTACATGGAACGGATGCCTATCTGACTTCCACAACCCAGACTGGTTAATAATTAGGTAAACATGTACCTAAAAATAAATTATGTAAGTACATACGCCAGCACATGAAGCTACCCGAAACTTAAATTTTAATAATCATCCTTGAACCTTATGCTTTAGCGATAAAGTTGAAAATCTATTAAATAAAGACAGATTGTAGTAGCTTGATGTGCTGCACCTATTGCCACTTCATCATGCTCTCCTCCCCTTATCCCAATTTATTTGTGGTTGACGCAACATGTCTTTTTCTTCCATACTTCTCTATTAGTCGTCATCTCGGTAGTCACCCCCTTCCAAACCATATCATCATTCACACAGTCCATCCACCGTTTCACTGATCTTCCCCTACTCTTATAGCCATCGGCGTTCATACTCAAAACTTTCCTCACAACATTTTCCTCATTCCTCTCTAGCACATGCCAACTCCAACACAAAAAGAAAACACCTTTAGACCGTGGAGAATACTCTACTTATCAACCCTGTAAAATAAAAAAAAAGCAGTGGGAATTATAGGTACTTATGCATTTCTTTTTTGGTTTGGGGCTCAGGGGATCAGACCGGAATAAATCAATATGTTGGAAAAAGGAAGTGAGAAAGAAAGAAAGAAAGAAAATACGTTTATTTGCGGCAAACATGACGCATCAAAAGAAAAACATATATATAAAAAAATTAAAAATAATTAATATGGGAGAAAACATGCGTCACATCCACGCAAAACGGCCATCGCTCAGCATAATGCTATGACCCTGTACGAGACAGAGCCCCAGCGCTGGTTTTCAGCGACAGCCGGCGTTGACGTGATGACGTCAGCCAGTGCAGCATACAATTAAACATGTATAAATAAAAAATAAAAAACAACAATCAAAATAAGAAACCAATTACAAAAAGAATGATGTTATGAACGTGAAAAATATGAGGTGGTAACACTGGGCACCGACTCACGCGCCGCCGCCCATTATTAATAATCTGTGCGCTCGCGCAACTGTCCTACTCCTGTCACAAAGCAAAGCCAATAAAGCCAGTAGTAGTGGCCAGTATAATTTTGCGCTTGGTGATATAAACTTTTTGTCTTTTGGCATTATACCATATTTAATTAGGTTAGCTACTGAATTGCCCTAAATAAAAAAAAAACAGCATGTTAAAAAAGTATTTTCATACACTTTTTCGACCTGCAAAATACAAATTGTAATGACGTACTTTCTGCCTTATTTTTAAAAAGTAATAAGATACTTTCAGAGAAGGTATATATATACAGGATGAACATTTTGACGAGTTAATGAGAACATAAATGTAGGAAACATCTGATTTTTTTTCGCGATTTCAGGTTTGGTCCCATAGTAAAAGTTGTTCATAATGATAAGTACAATCTCCCATTTCGATTTGTCGCATGTTTTCAATTTCAACCTGTATAGTATAGAGGTGTGAGGAATATGGTGTAAACACTCAATCTCCTTAGAAAGGGGAGGATCCTCCGACCAGAAGGATGTCATGTCTGGTGGGCAATTACTGCCAAACAATTTACTTTTTGGATTGGCATCTCGCAGTTCTACCTAGGAGGTTGTGTTCTGCTTAACCGGACGTGCCTGTGGTTGCCTCAATAAATTAAGGCCTCCAACCAGGGCTTAAAAAACTAAGCAACTTCACGCTAAGGCCACAGGGCACCCCCTGTGGGGTACAGACCTCGGCTTAGGGCGTCGCTGGAAGAGGACAGCAAGGGACAGGCTGGATCGGAATTACCCGACAATTGATGCCGGGACGTTGTATACAGGGTGTGTCGTAATTAATTGATAACCTCTTATGGGGTCATTGTACTTATAATTAAGAACAACTTTTACTACGGAACCAAACATGAAAACGCGAAAAAAAAAATCTGCTGTTCCCTACATAACCTACATTTATGTTCGCATAACTCGTCAAAATGTAAGAAACAGTTGATTCTTTTTTCGCGATTTGAGGTTTAGTCCCGTAGTAAAAGTTGTTCATAATGATAAGTACAATGACCCCTTATAAGGTTATCCATTAATTACGACACACCCTATATACGAGTAATTATGCTAGTTGCGCGGTAAATTTTGCTTGCGCGATGCAGGATTTCGCGTGACGTCAGGGTGATGCGTAGTTCGCATGGGGCGGTATAAATGCCGCCACAATAGTATAAAAGCAATTCTTACATTACAGGAGCATACGGCACGGTATATAAAGCTCGAGACCTCCACAATGGAGGTAACATCGTAGCGATGAAGAAAGTGAAGGTGGCGCTCACCGAGGACGGTATCCCGCTGTCTACATTGAGGGAAATAGCGCTGCTGAGACAGCTGGAGGCATACAGACATCCTAATATCGTCAGGTAATTTTTAACTTGTTTTTATTTATTGAAACTTTTTTTGAATGTATTTCTAAAAGGGCGCCGTCAGTAAATACTAACTAACACTATAAATGCGAAAATAAGTTTATTTGTTACGTTTTCACGCCTAAACCACTGAACCGTTCATCATGCTTTCCTACACCGTTTTGAGAGCAGTGTTGATGAAATCCATACTACTATTATAAATTCAAAAGTAACTCTGTCTGTCTGTCTGTATGTTACCTTTTCACGCCTAAACCACTGAACGGATTTGGATAAAATTTGGCAGAGAGATAGATTGCATCCCGGGGAAGGACATAAGATAGTTTTTATCGACGCGGGCGGAAGCTAGTTGTTTATAAACACAAAGTAAAGCGACCTGCAAGTCGTAAGTCGGGAACGATACTAAAAACTCTTTAGTCTATATTTCTGCCTGATTATCTTATGACCATTTTTAACCCCTGACAAAAACAGAGGGGTGTTATTTAAAGTTTAACGTGTGTATCTGTGTGACTGTCTGCGCCATCGTAGCTCCCAAATGGCTGAACCGATTTTGTTTTTTTTTTTTTTTACTTATAACAGTATCATCTCCTTTCAGACTCCTAGATGTCTGTCACGGCGGTCAATCCATGGAGAGAGACCAGCAACTTGTACTGTTCCTGGTGTTTGAGCATGTTGACCAGGATCTGGAGTCTTTTCTCAAGAGATCTCTGTCACCTTTATCCCAGAATACAATAAGGGTGAGTTATTACTTGCATTTAAAGATTTTTTAGGGTTCCGTACCACAAAAGGAAAAACGGAACCCTTCTAAGATTACTTCGTTGTCCGTCTGTCAAGATCCGTTTTCTGAGGAACGCATGGAGTTATTAAGTTGACATTAATGTCAAATTCTTTGGTAAATCCTCATGGATACCCCCCGTCTGGGGAGAACGGAGGGTTATGTCGGACTCCTACTGAATAAAACCCCACTTTTCCTTTTACTACCACAAGTCGGGGGTCCTAAGAGAAAAATGTGCACATCAAGCTACTACAATCTGCTAAATTTCTTTATTACCACCACATCTATTGACCACCACAGTCATGTTGTAGATGACAAACCAAAATGCGAAACGGATCTACTACATGACAGACTTTGTAGGTAATTCGTAGCTTGGCGCCGAGGGCACGTTTTTGCTTTTTTGACGTAGCAGTCAAACGGGTAATAGGTTTTTAACTTTTTCGCATTTAGGTTCAAGGTTGATTGGGAAAATTTTACAATTTCGGGTAGCTTGATGTGCTGTCGTCTGTACATACGCAGCACCCCCGACTGGTATCAGCCCGCCATGCAAAGCGGGCCCCGTCACCAAGTGCAGCCGAACCCACGACCGCACGTCCTCCCATAAAGGCGCGCATGGAACACTGCGTGCCACTTCTTTAGGCCTGACTGTTCGAGCGATACTGCCCCTATTTCGCCGCAAAGGTCACTTGGTTTTGCCTGCGGCTTCCTTCCCGTGATCCACATCGCAGGAATATCTTTTTTTGTCACCTGATGGTTCCCAGGTGGAATATTCAAGTGACGGCGATATTAAAGGTCATAATTCTAATTTTTGTTTTTTTTTTCGTTTTTTCTGTGTATCTTGTGCGTGTGTGCCTTACTTAACTTGGGTCAAATAAACTTATTTTATTTTCTTCCAACTTTCACTGACGTTTTTTTACGAAAACAATTTTTTGTCGATTTGGTGTTTATTTCTTCTATCCCGCAGCTTTAGTACTAAATAAATAAATAACAGGCATTTGGCCTTTGACGTGAAACAGACTGGTATCCATACTAATATTATAAATGCGAAAATGTGTGTCTGTCTATTACCTCTTCACGCTTAAACCGCTGAACCAATTTAGATGAAATTTGGTATAGAGATAGTTTCGAGTCCCGGGATTCCTACGGGAAACTTATGCGGGTGAAACCGCGGTACGCTGCTAGTAATCTTATAATCATGACATAAATGACTTCTTTTTCAGAGCATGTCCTTCGACATACTATCAGGCATTGACTTTTTACACTCTCACCGGATCGTGCACCGAGATTTGAAGCCTCACAACCTGTTGGTGACGTGTGGGGGCCGCGTGAAGCTCGCTGACTTCGGGCTCGCTAAGACTTATGACACGGATATGAAGTTAACAAGCGTGGTATGTGTTTTTAGGGTTCCGTATCTCAAAATAAAAAAGGAAAATACCTCTAATTTCCCTACATTTTTGACAAGTCGCCGAGATGAGACTGCGACTAGATTTTGAACGTTTTAAATTACGAGAATTGGCCTCCTGATCGGATCCTCTTCATATAAAACAATATGGAGAGGGTTACCCTCTCCATATTGTTTTATATGAAGAGGATCCGCAGGAGAACCAAGGTGACCGACATAGCCCGAAGAATTGCCAAACTTAAGTGTACTTTAAGTAACAGATGGCCGATGGGGCCGAAAGGTTCTGGAGTGGCGACCGCGTACCAGAAGACGTAGCGTTGGAAGGCCTCCCACAAGGTGGACCGACGAAACGACCTTGTAAAGGCCGCAGGAACCCGTTGGATGCGAGAAGCACAGAACCGGTCGAAGTGGAGGTGAAGCCTATGTCCAACAGTGGACGTCTTTGGGCTGAAATAATGATGATGATGATTGTTTCCAGGTAGTCACCCTGTGGTACCGCCCCCCAGAAGTCTTGCTAGGCACATCATACAACACAGCGGTAGATGTGTGGTCAGCAGGATGCGTGCTAGCACAGTTGCACACCAGGTGATTATATCAATTAAAATATCATTTAAGAGTCCTATTACATTTTTTACGCAAATTCATGATTTTTGACGCTGTAATTTTCAGCAGCAGTAACATATTTAATTTTTTTGATTATGAATAACGATAGTAACATTCTCTTTCTTGTAAGTTGGAGTTACACATTTTAATTTTTCTTTTCGTGTAATTTACTATAAATATTTTACGAACTCCGTTTGCAAGAAAAACCGTCGGCGATGGAACTTTGACGCTCAAATTCACATTGTTACATTCAATTCTAATAAAAGCTAAAATTACTAAAAAATAAGTTGAATGTTTTACTTGTTTATTGGAATTCTAGAATTTCTTTAAATTCCTTGAGTTTTCACTAAAAAAATCGTAAAGAAAGCCTAATTTAAGCCATAAATGTCTTGATTCAGCGTCCATTATATTCCAAATAAACACAATTTTATCAAATAAACTAATATGATATAAAACTTCGATCTATAATGAATACGTTTTATTAGTTTTCGTTTGTCAATATTATAAGAAAAAATTACAATAAATAAAATTAAAGTACTATATATTCTACGTCGATTCAGCGCGCTCCTCAGTCTCGCGCGAGCGCTTATCGAGGTAGGACCTGTACATGGAATTTTCGCGCGCAATCGTCCGGAGATCGCTATTATTATCGACTCGTGTACGCCGATCGAAATAATTTGATCCAATAAGATTTTTTTTCACATCATAATATTAAATGTATTATTTTTTAACAGACTTCTAAAAAGGAGGAGGTTCTTAATTCGGATGTTTATGTATTTTTTTTTTTAAATGTATGTTCGGGCATAACTCCGTTATATTTAGACGGATTTGCATGATTTTTTTTTGTTCGAAAAAGTGTATTCCGAAATAGTCCCATTTAAATTTTGTACAGATCTGATCATGAGTTACGTAGACAGACAAGGTAACTCTTCAATAAATTCCAGCAAATCAACCGCGATTCCTGCTATCGCATATGTATTCATTGTTTACGCAATCACACAACGTAACATCACGCCTGTACCCTTTAAAGGGGTAGGCAGATGTGTTCAATTGCTTCCTGTCACTGATATTTATATAGCAAGTAGTGTTATATGAATTTGTGTGTGGTAGATAGGTACAACTAAAAAGTGAAACATAATTTTTTTTTTTTGGAATCTGTTGTTTTTTTATTTTTGTAAAAAAGTTTTAGTACGAGTGCGTCTTAAAGGTAATCAATATTAGTACATACGTACATATTAGACTTTAATTTTTATCTTTTATTTATGGTAGGTAAGGGTCGGAAAACACCACTATACGCCTGCATAAAAAAAGGAAGAGACACAATTATGCCCGCTTACAGACAGCATTACAAGTTAAAATGTCACTAAAAAGGTAGATGCAAACACGATGTTATTAATTTAAACCGTATTACAGAACAAACCAAACCACAAACAAACCTTAAGTTCCTACCTAAAATATACATTTTATACTAAAACAAACATAAATCAGTATTTTCTTTTCCAGGACACATAACCATAATAATTCTGAAACATCTACAGAAAGTAAAAATATGATAGTAGAACCAACAGTGAAAGAATCGTCTACTCTAGATCAGCTAAAGTAGTAGTGGTGGTTAATAAAACGTATAGCGTCAAAAAATAGCACGCTATTTATTTATAGCATCTAGCGTTTGTTGTCCCGACTCTGACTACGCGCTAGAAATATAACGTCTCAACAAACTAGGCGTCTCATATTCTAAACGTACACAACGAGGCTAGAGCGGGATAGCATTATAGTTTTATAACTTTTATAGTCTCACTAGTCTCACTCACAGCGTCACAGCGCGTCGGGGCACTCGGGCGAAGTCGTGTGAACTCGGGCGGCAGTCGGCCGGTTGGATCGCGGTACCTGTTATTACGTACGCGTTGTTTTGTAAACAAACACGGCCCTCGCACGTTTTTTTCTAAATAATAATTTTGTTGCTGTGCAACATAAGTACTACAGTACTGTAATTGTAAATATAATAATTCTCATGTTTCGTACATACATTCGTCGTGCTATTGTAAATATTGTGTGTTCGTTTTTAATAATTGTAATTAGGTAGGATGTTACTGTGTGACAAAGTGAAACTGTGGATAGTGATTTGTAAATAAGTTTTAGTAAATACGCCTATAATAAATAATAATTGTCTCACAAAACTTTTATAATAAAATTTAATCAATTTTATTATAGACAGTCCTAAGCCTGGAAAGTATGAAGGAAAGTTCATTGATCTATAACGCTTCATGAGATATTATTATATTCTTTCGTGTACAGCGCGTTGCGAGATAACTAGCGTGTTGCCAGATAAAATGATAATGTCTCCGCGTTCAGACTGCGGCCAAGTTTTGTAATAACGTGTTATAATGATAGCGTATAAAACAGCGCGCTAGAAAAATATAGTTTATAGTCTATAACACGATTTTAGTTTAAAGCGGATTTGAACATCACTATAAAGTAGGTACCTAGCTACCCGTATATTACCTAGCCGGGCCCACTCTATGCTCAAGGTCAAAAATATCGTAATTTATTTTCGTAATAGAAAAGATTTTCGTAAAAAAAGGTTTTGTTTTAATGATATTTGTAATTATTTAGTAACGCTATAAAAAATTACAAAAGAAGTAGTTATAAGAAATGCCTACTGTTCTACGTTCTGATTGTGAACATTTTGTGTAGGTATATTTTTGTCTTTTCTAAACATGACTTTAAAGGAGTGGTCTTCTGTATTCTATGTCGGGATTATGTGACGTAATTCATGAAGATGTTAATAATTACTAGTTGATTAATGCATTCGATTTATGACCAGTAACTACTTACGTATTTTTTTTTTTGAACCAAGAGGCTTCTACAGCATCAGAAAAATGTATGCTTTCCAGTTCTGTTCTGTTCAAAGGAAAAAAAAACAAGTTAAATGCCATTACGAGAGATCTTTTTGTATTTTTTTTTCTCAAACTTTATAATTAGGTACATTTTTAATTTGTGGACTTTTTTTGAGTGTTTTGATTTATACTCACCCCTGATTACCTGTCTAGTAGTGTTCAGTTCAGACTCTGGATTAATAAAAAAAACTATCATCCTACTCAGACTGGTATCAAAATTGTTTCGCGGACTATAGTTGTACTCCCAACGCACACTAACGTAACTTCGTGTATTGCAAACGAACACAAGCGCGCGTTCGCGCTAAGCGAACATTTACGATTTGTAATAGGACTCTTAATTTTAAATTCCTTCACCACAATGGTACGGTCAGCAACAAAAGTCGATTAACTATAGCTTATTTTTACATGTTATTAACATTTTTTTTCAATAAACTGCTTTTTTATCATTTCACATAATAGCAGAGAGTATATTATATATTCTAAAAATTGTACTTCTGCTGCAAGTTTCAGTCAATTCTTTTATATTTTTGGCAGTTTTTAATAAGAAAAATAATAAAATTACGCCATTAGACGTGGCTAGAGCAGTCCGATCGCAGAGACTGGGTCGTAACTGGGTTGTGGAGGTCAGAAGATGGACGTGGAGGTCAGGCAGACGCTCCATGTAAAATACTGGTATTCAGCTGCATCTGGTTAGACTAGAAGTCGACCCCAACATAGTTGGGAAAAGGCTAGGCAGATGATGACCTTGTATAATAATAATATTTCGGTAATATTTCTGTTCTAGGAAACCTCTGTTGCCGGGTGCCTCCGATTCCGACCAGCTGCACGAGATATTCAGGTAACGTTTGTTCAAATGTATGTTTATAATTTTTGTTATTTCAAGTTAAACAAATATCAACTTAGTTTAGTGGTAATTATGTTGATTTCAGCTAACGTTACTCAAAATAACGTTTATAACGATAACTTGTACCGTTCCACGAGAATCGTAACAAAATGAATACCTTGGCTATAGGGATACTGACAAGCGGAACGAAATCTTAAACTGTTCACTAACAATATTATCAATATATCAGTATTAGTATAACGATATAATAACGTTATTCAATTCGATACTCAACTTTGCAAACTTCATGACATAAAAGATGACGAAAAAGACGAAAAAGTATAAAGAATAACGTTATAAATTAATCGGTAACATTTTTCCTGTATCGTTATTACAAGCGGATAAGCTTAATGTTACAGATAGGTACCTATAACGTTACTTATAATATTGTTCTACGAAAACGAAAATGATACTCGTTATTGATGTTTTTAGGTTTTAGTATCTTTACGTTACAAATTTTGGAACGTTATACGAAAACATTAGTGGTAACGGAACGGAATTCATTTCGTTTTCAAGTCCCTGACCAACACTATTTAAAAAGTTATAAAAAAATGCTTGAAGTTGTAACGTAAACTGAACTTTATTGTGTGTGCATAAAAGTTATTATTCCAAGTACTTGTATTTGTTTACAGATAGTGGTATCCACGAAGACGCGCCCCACTCTTCTTACTAACCGCTAGTTAATCCCGCTAATGTTTTACTTTTTTGATACACACTAATTACCCACTAATAGGTAATTACTGTGTGTCGACAAAACTAAAACACTTTTTTTTACGATTAGGAAGAAGAGTGGGGCGCGTCTTCGTGGATGGCGCTATCTTTGCAAATAAATCGCCAACGGTGATTATAAATAACTAGCTGCGCCCCTCGGTTTCACCCGCATAAGTGTAATTTCGTGGGAATATCGGGATAAAAAGTAGCCTATACATGTGAATCCAGGGTGACATCTAGCAGCGGGATTGTCCGAAAGGGTTACCGCTACCCCGGAACATAAAGGGCTAAGGAAGGAACACGGATGGGTTTTAGTCAGTAAGACATTCCCTTCTGCTCCACCCAGAGCGGGAGGGGTCATTTGATGATTTACCATCCTAAAAAAAAACCTCTCCATACAAAATTTTATCAAGATTGGTCCAGCCGTTTGAGCGTGAAGAAGTAACAAACATATAAACACAGACACACAAACTTTCGCCTTAATAATATTAGTGTTATAGGTCTCATGCGTGGCATAAAATGAATTATCTTCATTATTATTTTTTTCGTGAAATTTTTAATAGTCATTTTTTAATAGTTATTCTGCTCTTCGGGGCGGAGACAAAGCCAACAAAGATCATAATAATCGGTTCAGCCGTTCTGGAGTTATAAATGGTGTAATTAACACGACTTTATTTATACTAGCTTGTATCGTAATTTCATTCGTGAAATATGCTATTGTAGGTAAGTTTTTCCTGTGCACAGTTTGTCAGATTTATGTTTAACTAGCTTCCGCCCGCGGCTTCGCCCGCGAGGTATGTCGATAAAAACTATCCTATGTCCTTTCCCGGGATGCAATATATCTCTCTGCGAAATTTTATCGAAATCCGTTCAGTGGTTTAGGCGTGAAAAGGTAACACACAGACAGACAGACAGAGTTACTTTCGAATTTATAATATTAGTTTTATAAAAATATAGATTCCCAGAGACACATTTGCGTTGCCAGAAGGAAGGTAATATTGCTAGATAGACCAAGAAATATTGCCAGAGAGGGTTAAATAAAGAAAGGAAATACTTTTATTTACGGAAACATGGCGCAGAAAAAGAAAATAACAAGTTTGGGGAAAACGTGCGTCTCATGCACACAGAACGGCCATCGCTCAGCATAATGCTAAGATTCGAATATTATAGTAACTGAATATTATAATACTAAATGAATATTAGTTCTATAGTAAATGTCCATTATACCATACAAAATTAGGTAAAACGAAATTATATCAATAATTCATTATATCATTTCATCGTTATACTAAACAAAAGTATATTAAATGAAATTAGGTCATATGATCATTAGAACTTTTGTTATTATATCAAAAATTCCACACTCTTGCGTGACAGAGTCCCAGCGATGATTTTCAGCGATAGCCGGCGTTGACCTGATTACGTCAACCGGTGCAGCATACGATAATATATAAAAATAAAACAACAATCAATATAAGAAATAAAATAAAAATACATTTTCTAGTTTAAATTTGGCATAAACATGAAATTTATGAAATGGGAACATTAAAGGCAACGACTTACGTGCCAAAAATAAAACTCAATTAATATAAAATATTGGTAGATAGTAACAAAATATTGCAATACATTTTAAAAGAGTAACTTTCACCTGTCCCGGTGTTTGTAATCAAATCTTGCAAGTTAAATTTGACCCGCTTCCCGGTTTCCGATTTAGGTGAAATTTTGCATGCATATGTAAATCGAGTGACAATGCAATATTATTATGACATGGAGCTGATCTGATGATGGAGCCGGAAGGAGGCCATAGGAACTTTGAAACGAAATGACGCAACAACATCTCCTTAGAGCTCGTTTGATTCGCCTTAAAAGAAAGAAAATTTCTATGTCCCCAATAATTCAATTTTTTATTTTTAAATATGGCCTTCAGTACAGCTTACAGAATTGCATAACATGAACCTATAATATTTCCACTGCTGGAACACAAACCTCCTCTATGTGAGAGGGAGTGGGCCATAATCCACCACGCGGACCCAGTGCGGGTTGGTAGATGTCACATGTCTTCGAATTTTTGGTTTTAGGACATGACGGTTTCCTCACGATGACCATTTTGAGAGCAGCGGTAATGAAATAATTTACACAAAGTAAAGTGCCTACCTGGGTTCGAAACTACGACCTACAACTTGTAACTCGCGCTCGTTCCCACTGAACCACGACTGAAACACGCCATGTAAATGAACATTTTCCTTTCCATTCTATAAAATAAAATTGATGAATAGAAAAACATTTTTTTTTTCAATGATTAGTAATATATTTATGTCAATGTTTTTTTATATATTTTTCAGGCTTATAGGCAGACCATCCCGTCAAGACTGGCCTGAAAACGTTTCTATAATGCTGGACAGCTTTCCTGATTACCAGGCGCAAGACCTAGAAGAAATCATACCCAGGATACACCCACATGCACTAGAACTTGTCAAGGTATTCTAAAACTCTTATACATACAACGCCACGAAGTTCTTTTGGCGCGTGGCGATAATCGGAACTAATGTCGCCATCTTGTTTTGATTATCAAATTCTGTGACATTGGTGCCGATTTCCTTCTTCACAAACTAAACTAAATTTAAGTTCAGTGCGATGCGAGAAGCACAGAACCGGTCGAAGTGGAGGTGCTTGGGGGAGGCCTATGTGCAGCAGTGGACGTCTTTCGGCTGAAATGATGATGATGATGAAATTAACACTTTCATTTATTTTCAGGGAATGCTGATCTTCGATCCTGCGAAACGCCTGACTGCCTTAGATTGTTTAGAACACCCGTACTTTACAGATGAGCCGCTCACATAAGCCCAAAGCCCACTGCTGGGCTAAATTAGGCTTACCCACCAATTTTACTATAGATAATGCGAATTACGAGCGCGCGATATAAGACTCTTACGTCATTGTAATAAGGTATAAATTGTAATGATTGACGCGCGTTCGTGAAATGCATCATCTGTACCTATTACAAACAGTACTTGGGCGTGAATATGGCGCTTAGGGTTTTATGAAACACTAGTTTCTGCCCGTGACTTCGTCCGCGTCAAATTTCTTGTTCCCCCGACCCACCCCGTCGCATCGCATCGCCTCACCGCGCTATCACTTACCTTCCTCAAGAGTTGAGCTATCAAACTCAAAAGTTATTTTTTTTTATCCAACTGGTAGTTCTAGAAACAAACTTCAGCTTTTATTTCCTTTATTTCACTAACGGCTAATTTTTCATCAAAATCACAAAATTATTCCTAAAATAAAGTTATCAGATGATTGAAAACGCAGCCCTAAAATACATATAAATTATGTTCACAAATATTAGAATGTGACAATGTGCCCACCGGTATCGGGAACAGGGTCCAACCTACCGGCGGCGGTCAGGGCTGCAGAGAGAGGAAACTCCTAACAATGCAGGCCGTGTCCAGAAGTACCGCTTTCTGAACCAAGCCCTTGATCCAGCTGCCCAACGAGAGCCTCCTCAGGTGTTGGTCGAGGCTCTTCGCTCTTGGCCATTGACATTTGGCTATTATTATTATTATAGTAGGTTTGACATTATTTTATGTCGTCTCTCTCACTCATACCTATGTGACAGTCTCTTTCTATAGCTCGATGTCTCATATTAACAGACAGGTACTGTAGTTTTGGTCGCTATTCCTATAATGTGTATGTCAATTGTTGAATTTAAAATAGGAGATGAAATAAGAAGAGATTGGCTGACGGGAATCGAACCCCCTATCTTAAGTACAATCCTATAAAAACAATTCGTGTGTAAGTGGAAAGTTCTGAATGCGTTCAAAATCGCGGTATCGTACAGTACTAGCAGCGCCCCCCGGTTTCACACGCAAACGTATCGATCCTGTGGTAATATCGGGATAAAAAGTATCTAATGTGTTAATCCTGGTTATAAACTGTCTGCGTGCCAAATTTCATACAAGTTCGTTCAGTAGTTTTTGCGTGAAAGAGTAACAAACATCCATCCATCTTCAATAATATTAATAGGAGTAGGAGTAGAAATAATAAGTAGGATTTAGCCAAGTCTTCAATATTACTTATTAATATTAGTTGGCTTCTTAAACAAAATTATTCAAAATGGCTAAAAAGTTAAAATGTTCCATGTAGCTGAGACAATCTAAATTGAGAAAATCTAATGTAAGTATTATAGCAAGTTTCTGTCTACCCCTATATTATATGGCCAAAGGCGTGAGTATATGTATTATATAGCATATGTCGTATATATTAGTGTATATTATATTATATGTATATATGTATATGTCGCAGCCAACTGGTTAAATTAGCCGTTCAGTTAACTGCCTAGCCTTTCAACTGAACGGCGGCCGTTCAACTAACGGCCTGAATGATATTCAATTACAGTTTACGTTGGAAGTCTGTAACCAATCACGCGCGAGCCGAATTGGTTGCAGTAATTAAGGCATTGCACCCCGACCAAGTGGGTTAGGTTAGGTTAAAACTGTGATCAACCGCGCTCGAGCCGAGGGAGGAAGCGAGGCGAGCACTACTTCTAAAGGCCAGGCAGTTAACTGAACGGCTAATTTAACCAGTTGGCTGCGACATATAGATGCAGCTAAACTTGAATTCAGTGTTTTAGATAATTTATCAAGTTTTGGAGACACAAAATGTTATACATGACAAAGTTCAATCTACCAACCCGCACTGGGCCCGCGTGGTGGATTGCAGCTCACTCCCTCTCACAGAGAGGAGGCCTGTGTCCCAGCAGTGGGAACATCATAGGCTAAGCTATGTCACACCAGCTGTTATGAGGCGGTCATCGTTCTGCAAGAAACCCGTAACTCGTATACAGGTATGAGGAACAGGGTGTAAAGTTCACTCATCCTCCATAGAAAAGGGAGGATCCTCCGACCAGAAGTGTAGGACAGGATGTTGTCTGGTAGGCTGCTGCCCGAAGATTGTTTTTTTTTTTCTTTTAATGGGTGCGTTCCGTATTGGGAACATAATCGATGCAATCGATTTGAGCGTGCTTTGTTGCTAGCGTACCCGTACCGAATTAGCGTGAGCGCGATAACGATGTCCCGTCATTCGTCATAGATGACGTCATGACATGCGCCATCTTGCAATAACGCCGACCATGCCTTTTAGTAATATCACCGTGAGCGCTGTCAAAAATGACAGTGTGTGTGTGTGTGTGAGCATGAGGATGTGTCAGTGTGTGTTTTGTTTTGAGCTGATTATCTTTTTAATAACGGCATTTTCGAAATTGTGCTTCTGGCTGACAGTCGCCACCTAAACAAAGAAAACGAAGAAACGTGTGGTGTTTTTATGAAGAAATACTGCTGTAATATCTTTTTGACACCGAGTAAGCACTGTGAGCGCGCTCACGAGTGTTCCGAATTGTTGACAGCTCTCAGCTGTCATAATCGTGATATCCAATATGGAACGCATGTGAGACGATTTGAGTGCTGTGAGCGATATTAGCCAATTCGGAAGGCGGCCAATGGCATCTCTTATTTGACCTTGAGAAGTCCGGACTATCCTGTGGCTGTATACGCAGTACGGCATTTCATATAATCTTTCAAGCCCTTGTTTTTCGAAATGAATGAACTGATTTTAATGAAACTTCATACGTATAAACAGGATACAAAGGTCTAAAAAGTTAGTAAAGAACATTTTCGAAATGTCGTATTTAAAAAAAGATACCTACCTGGAAATCTCTGTTTCTATGGAATATTTAAAATCGGTCTAATTTGGCTGTAACACTATTTTTCCATTTTGAATTATTTTGCATAAGACCATAATTCAAGGTGCATTTGACAATAAAATCGTATTCATTAAGTATAAATCACATGGTTCTCAATCTCATAATAATAACAAAATATATTTTTAGATGATTTTTGTAAGATAAGTATTATTAAAATTGTAATGTAAGGAGTACATTTTTTTTACAATTATTTTTGTCGCCAAATAAAATTGTTTTTTGAAGTTTTGCTTTTTAATCTTTCGTCTCAATCCTGCTCATATTACCTACGTAGTGGAGGTGGCCCGTGGCTAAATAATAACAGCCGCACAGGTCGATCGATTGTCGCGGGTGGTCTGTGGATGGGTGCCAAGACCCCTCCGTGCCTCGGAAAGCGCGGTTGGTCGCGGCTGTCATTTGTGGAACTTTGACAGTCGTTACGGGTAGTCAGAAGCCCGAAAGTCTGACAACCAGTCTGACCTATGGGTATCGTATTACCCAGTAACGTGTGTGGTAAGAGTTGACTGGTACAAATAGTCACGGTAGGAAAAGTGTTATAGAAAATAGAATAGAATTTTTTTATTTCAGACAGTAGTCCATAGGGTTAGTAACGATTTTACTTAAATTCTAGTGTAAGTGGGTAACAGGCACATTTAGCGTGGAGCTGCATCCACCTCCGCAACATCGGGCAATCCCACCGATCTGCAAACACACTGAGAATACCCCCCTGCATGCGACTTTCTCTCTCTCTCACTCTTCTGTCTCATCATCATCTGCCTGCCTTTTCCCCAAGGCGGGGGGGGGGGGGGGGGGGGGGACGGACTCGGCATGTGTAAGGAAAGTTTTTTTTTTTTTGAAATTTTTTAGGGTTCGTTCTGTTTATAGGTAAGTATAATGGTGGCGATGATGTGAGTTGTTGAGGCATTGAGCACCCTAATTGCGTAACGCACTATCCATCATAATCTGAATCATTTTGAAGGATATTAGATATTGTTAAGCCATTACTACTGATAGTTTGTTACGCAATTACCCCCAGGACAAAATACAAAACTGGGCAAAAACAAATGGAATAAAACAAAGAAAGTAAAATTACAATTTTATTATACAAGTGTATAAAAATCAGTCTCTTAACTCTAAAGAGAATATTTAAATTCGTTTTATAATATCAATTCACACTACATAGTATTTTCACGCTAACGTATTATGTTTAGGGAGTCGACAGAACCGACATGACCTACAGTGAAAATAATAATAAATGAACACAAAATAATACCTACATAATTATAAAGTTGGTATTTGACGACGGTCAAAAAATGCACAAGATAAAACACAAAATAGAACAATGACAGTTCATAAAAAATGGTGTTAATTTTTAGGTAAAACATAGTTTATAGCACTCTGTGACATAAACCCGCACTTACGTCACGCTGTTATGTGACTTAAGTAATTAATTTTAACACAGAAAAGCGTGACTTTAGTGTGAGTTTAGGTCACACACAAGCTATAAAATAGTACAATACGGTTATCATGTAGTCCATTTTTACACAGAAAAGCGTGGTCATACGAGCTATAAAATAGTATGTTACGATACGTTTAACTTGTCTATTTTTACACTGAAAAGCGTGACATAATTGCTGGGAAACAACTTTTATATTTAGTGTGACAATTAGCTGTTTGCGGTGTGCGCAATGTGGCACACGCAAAACATTGTGCTTATGGGTGCATGCAACAGTACAGGGGTCGTGGGGATATTGAAAGTTGTGTTATCAACATTAAAAACTTGTTTTCGTAAAAAAAAAAGTCAATAAAAGTTGTAATTTTGACCTTCAATAGCTCAATAATCAGAAGGTATGGTCCAGTACAAAAGAAAATTGGTAACATTTTGTACATATATCTTTATTTCATTAACCGTATTGTGTTCTAAAATATATTTCTATATACAAGTGTTTAAAAAAAAAACGTAAAAGAAAAAGGCAGGAGCTCACTGGGCATGAAAAAATTCGTCCGCATCGCTATCAATGGGATAAGTGCCCAAAAAGCTGGCAGCATTGCCACGTTGAATGGCAATGCTTATTCTTTGTGCTAAAAATAGGCCAGCCCTCTGGTCACGCATAGAGTCAACCAACCGCTTGGCGATTTCCCGAAATATTCGGTGAGCACCCGGACCCCAAGGCCCTAGTGTTTCAACCCCAAAATTATTACAATGACCACAGAGCATGTAACCTTTTAACAATGACGGGGAGTACAAGTGACTCTCGGCTTCGTATGGTGGCCCACACGATAGACTTTCATCAAATTCTATAGAATTTTGTCTGTGCAACATACGAGTAGCAGTACAGACAAAAATGTCGGTGTATCAGAAAATTCTAAAGTCTGCATACTTATAAACCGTTACATTTTGATCGTTTTAATCCTTAAAAGGGCGCATTGTACAGACGCCAGCACATCAAGCTACTACAATCTGTCTTTCTTTGATAGATTTTCAACTTTATCGCTAAAGTATAAGGTTCAAAGATGATTGGGAAAACTTGACAGTTTCCGGTAAGTTCATGTGCTGGCGTCTGTACTCATCATTATGAACGACTTTTACTATGGGACCAACACTGAAATCGTGAAAAAGAAATTCAGCTGTTCCCTACATTTTGACAAGTTATACGAACATAAGTTAGGAGAGAAGTTAGATTAATATCCTTCAAAATGATTCAAATTAAGATTGATAGTTTAGTTTGTTATACAATAGGTTGCTGGCATACCTACAGTCGCGGCATTTTGTTTTTTTTTTTTTTCAAAATGGCTGCCACGCTTGAAACCTATTATTATTATGTCGATAGCTGACATCAACATTATCATCTGCCTGCCTTTTCTCAACTGGATGCAGCTGAATACCAGTATTTTACATGGTTTTAGTGTCGATAGCTGACATCAACGCAAACGGAAAATATTCTAGGACCGAAATCCAGTACCTAAACCGTCAACTTTCCAAGATATTGACGTTTAAAGTTGACATCCATAATTTTTTGAACTTGCTTAGGTAAGTACCTACCTACATCTTGTTGCATAGAAATTCGATTACTTTAAACTTTCAGAGTGATTATTTCAAAGTACTTGATAACTCCACGCGTTCCTGAGGAAAAGGGTCTTGACAGACGGACAACGAAGTGATCTTGTAAGGGCTCCGTTTTTCCTTTTGAGGTACGGAACCCTAAAAACGCTAGTAAGTAAAGAGAAAAACCATTTACATAATCAGTTTATAAATACCTAACTATTTACATAAGCAATATTCTTTATAATTATTGAAATCGATTTCCAACAGTTCCACTTCAATCAGTTACGGAATTTATTACAATTTTCATCGTTATTTCAAATAAGCGTAAATAAGTAATTAAAGTTACAATGCAATAAAAAAAATTGTCGTTTGGTGTAATTTTAAATATTCAATCAATCTGCCTAGCTTTTCCCAACCATGTTGGTGTCAGCTTCCAGTCTAATCGGATGCAGCTGAATACCAGTATTTTACATGGAGCGACTGCCTATCTGACCTCCACAACCCGGTTACTGGGTAACACGATACCCTTTGGTAAGACTGGTTGTCAGACTTTCGGGCTTCTGACGACCTATCCCTATCTCTTTTCTTCGCAGACAACGCGTATAAATACTTCCTTTTCATGTACAACTAGGAAATTAGAATGTCCTAAAGTATTTACTAGATATCTAGATAATGATAATCGATGTCCCATCTTAGATACAAATTAAAAACCGCACAATGCATTTAAAAACCAAACCACTAATGGTTTCTATAATACGGCGTTATAATATAGCTTCTGCCCGCGACTTCGTACACGTGTAAAATTAGGCTAGCAAATGCAAAAAGATTTTTTCAAATCCGACTGGTGGTTCCAGAGTGGTGCACTAATCAGTGCGTTCAAACAAACAAACGCTTCAGCTTTAGGTATATTAGTATAGATTGAGAAATTGCTTATTTACCTACATAAACAGAATATGAAATACTCGCGTTTCGAAGTAAAAACTAATCGAATTTGACTATGAAAGATTGTACATTTTATTAGGCTGTGCGCAGACTTGTCATCAATGTATACAAGTATAATAATATAATCGCTGATCAATATGGCGAAAATGATAGCGCGCACACTGGTAACTCTCTTCGACAAACAGAACTTAACGCGATGGTTTTTATCGCGCACTGGATTTTCAACTCTTGGTGGTGAGCCCAGCATTCAGAATCCAACATGCATCTCAACGCGTCAAAAACACACTGTTATAATTTCAACTCTCAGCGCTGAACAGTGCGTTAAAAACCCAGTGCGCGAAAAAAAATCGCCGCGGGCAAATCGCGCCCGTGGGTGTAAGGGCTTTTTCTCTGGTCTGCGTCGGCGCACGGCCTTAGCTACTATTGCAAATTGTTTTGATTGGCAACGTACCATAAAAATTAAGCATTGTCTTAGTTTCAACTGGCCTTATTTGGTGCAATGAATTCAATATTAACTGATTGGCGGTCCTCTTGTTTCAAGTAGGTTTCTGATAAGGAATAGGTATGTCTAGCTTTTTAGGGATCCTAGCAAGCGGTTGTTGTTTGGTTTCTGAGCGATTCTCGGCGTAACACACTATCATTTTTGGCCATAGACTTAGAAAAAAAGATGAACTCCGCGCCACGCATATCGAAAGTGAAGCACAGTAAATATGCCGGGACCGCTTGTAGATGACACGCCTCACGCTCACATTTACATCATAGTATGCCGACCGGCCGCCATTACGTGACACGACAGCGCCAATCGTCAATCACGCACACATAGATCGGTACGGTGCTTCACTTTCGATATGCGTGGCGCGGAGTCCATCTTTTTTTATAAGTCTATGGAATAAATTTACGATAACCTGTTGGCAGACAGTCAACTTGCAAAAAATGGAACACAGAGACATATTATAGCGTGTTGTCAACGATGATCAATGGTGATAGATTACCAGGTTATTATTTTACTTTCCACATATTTCCTCAAGAATCCGGGCGTAACTACACAGGGAGGACGCGCAGACTGTAACCATGAATTCAGCACATGATTCTAGACTAGCGTAACCAGTACCTATTCATCGGAAAACAAAAAAAAAACAGCTGTTTCATAGAAAAATGCAATCGCGGTCTAAATGTAAGGAAGAGAAAATTTTTCGGGTTTACAAATATGACCACACTTTTCACATGCTGTATATGTCGCAGCCAACTGGTTAAATTAGCCGTTCAGTTAACCGCCTAGCCTTTCAACTAAACGGCGGCCGTTCAACTAACGGCCTGAATGATATTCAATTACAGTTTAGGTTGTAAGTCTGTAACCAATCACGCGCGAGCCGAATTGGTCGCAGTAATAAAAATAAAAATAAATAAAATAAAATCTTTTTAATTCAGACAATATTTTGCCCATAATGTTTGTTAGTAGGTAGTACAACTTAATTAATTAAGTAATTAAGGCCGACCAAGTGGGTTAGGTTAGGTTAGAACTGAGATCAACCGCGTGCGAGCCGAGGGAGGAAGCGAGGCGAGCACTAATTCTAAAGGCCAGGCAGTTAACTGAACGGCTAATTTAACCAGTTAGCTGCGACATATATACAAGGTTCCTTTGGCGCGTGGCTAAAATCAGAACTATTGCCGCCATCTTGTCAACACATTTCAATAAACATCATCATCTGCCTAGCCTTTTCCCAACTATGTTGGGGTCGACTTCCAGCCTAACCAGATGCAGCTGAATACCAGTATTTTACATGCAGCGACTGCCTGTCTGACCTCCACAACCAATAAACAAAAAATTTCACTAAACAATTGCACAAATGTTTACCAACAGCGCCCTCTGACAACGTCACTCGAGCGCCAAAAGATTCGTGTAGCAGTATTTTTGACATGATTTGCGATTTACAAAAGCGTTACCCAGCAACCTAATTGTGTCAATCCCAATCTGAATAAATTTGAAGGATATTGCTAACCCATTGCTTCACCTAATACTTCGATCAATTGATCGAAGATCTAATATATAAAAGTCTAGTGTCACAGTGTTTACAACAAAACTCAAACGAGAATAGGATGTAAACTTTTTTTTTTGCGAAACAACGTTTGCGGGTTCAACTAGTTAGGTTCTAATGTTGAAATTTGCTGCTCAACAACGTAAATAACGCAATGAATGTCAAAATAAAACGCACGAGTGTATTTTTCTTGGGGAATTTTTCGCGTGTTTTCTTGACGCGTTACGATGCCCTCTGTTGGATTCTCAATCTGCGGCTTAAGGCTACTTTTCCACCAGAGATGTGCTATGCAGCTATGCTATAATGTGAAAGCTAAGCTATGAAACTATGAGACCGTTTCCACTAATGCTAAGCCGTCTAGTAGAGCTAGTGATGTGCTATGAAGTTGCACAGCTCAAGCCATGAGATGCATCGATAGTAGGGAAGGCACGGGGAGTGCTTAGCATAGCTACACCACTCACGCATCCATAGCACGCATCCTTTCGTATAAACATAGCTAAGTTGAACCCGTTGAACTCGTTTCCACCAGTGCTATTTTGAACTAATTAATATGATTGGTGGATATCAATCGCATCCATAACAACGTAACGTAGCACATCTCTGATGGAAAAGCAGCCTAATACCAAGAGTTGAAATACCGGTGTGGGAAAAAAATGCCCCGTACGAAACTGGGTTTACGCAATTGTGTACTGCTAAGCACCTTTGTGCGTATGTAGGTGACCGTGGTAAGGGCAAAGCCCGCATTTTAGCGATCTATACTCAATCATGAGTACGAACAGTAGGTACATTTGAGTCAAAACTGCTTTGAAAAATCTGTCAGATCAAATAAAATTTACACTTGCTTGACCATCGATCGTCCTAGCAAACATAGGCTGTACCAGTTTAAAACTACGTTTGAGTCAGAATTTGTACGAAAGATCTGTCAGTTTAAATAAAAAAATCATGCTTGACCGTCGTCCTAGAAAACATAGGCTCCAAAACTTTCGTAAAATACAAACGAAAACAGTACAAGATTATAATAACAATAACCAAACACAATTGGCATCAAAAACACAAGTAGTTCGCATGATCAATCATTAATTTAATTGTCAATTTCACTCACACGCACTATTCCCCGTTCACAGCCTCACTTTTGTTCTGCTTAGGTTTAAATTTAAATATCTTGTCGAGATTCAAATTGTTTTGGTTGTAAACTGTATGGTCGGGAGAGTCCCCCCAGCTGATCGGCGTCATTCTGTCTCTCACTTCGATTACAGGCTCTTGAATGTTGACCTCAACTGTCACTCCTTCAGGGATCGAGTTCAGAGCTTCAGAATGCACACTGGATGTGTTCTCTGGGTTCGAATGGCCTTCTAAAGAAGCGCAACGGTTCAAGAAGTTCATCATTCGTTCTTTATAGAACTCTGAGCTTGTTTCCGTGTTCTGCTTCCCTTTATTTCCTTGATTTTTCAAATAAAATCCATTGTCAGACTGTGCTAGGAATATCCTTTTTATTTTCTTGCTCGGGTAGTGATCTATTAGATCGGGTTTTGGAGGTAGAAGCTTACCGTTTCTCGGCAATTTTCGCGTGTCATTTCCTTTGATTTTTGTGACGACAGATATGCAGTTCCCTCGTCTCTCATTGTCCTCTTTGTAAGTATTTTTCATGCCTTTATAAGAGATTTTCACGCTTAAAATCGACCACAATAGTTCTAGGAAGGCAGCTATCAATATGTTGATAGATAGCACTCGTTTTGTAAACAAATTCGGTGTTTCATCTTTATCCAACGTTGTGTTTAAAGCAACAATCAAATGAGATTCGTTTCTTATAATAACGTCCGTGTGTTTTACGACAATATAGTCTTTGAAAGGTACTTTGTCCTTGTAGAACTCGGTTATATCACCGTCTGATGTGGTTATGAACCATACAGCGATCATGATGAAGGATGTAAGAGAAACCAACGTCGAGAGACACGACATGACGAACAGCCATGTTATGTTATGGTCTATGTACCATCTAACCGACGCTAGTATGCTCGCAATACCAGCCGCTAACCCAAATATCGTTATCAAAGCGGGCGCCAAAACCAATATGTAATTACTGTCATTTTTATTTCCGTTAAAAACCGTTGTTTCATTCGAATTCAACGGATTTCCGTTCCCACTCAAATTAGAATTCAATTCGTTGTTCGAATTTCCTTGAGTTCCATTCTCATTTTCGAAATTATTCAAATACACGTTTGTGTTCTCATTCTGAACATTGAATATGGGGCTATTTTCGCTCCAATTTCCGCCATTTGTAGTACTATTGTTGACAGGGTGTAGATCGGCATTCGGGTTGACTAACGCTAAACAGGCGAGAAGAAAGGATGTTGCAGCCAATGCAATATGTACCCACGCTAGTCCCGAGACTGTCGACGCTGAATACCGTCTCTCCGATGGATATAAGTTCCTCGTATCGGGTTTCGTTTTAACTTTGATTGTGTATACGTCTTCCATTATGGCTAACCAATCATTGTTTACAACAATTTCGAAGATTTCTTTAGAACAATGAACGTTTCAACGTTCTTTTTACCACAAAACACACTTAAAACCACTGTTTATCATAAAAACTTGGATTGTCACACTAAAAACTCACTGGGAATTATTATTTTTGCAATTTTAACGTTGTGTTTTTTGTTTTATTATTTTCGTTATGCGCGACGTGACTGTCTCGGTCCGCGGTTGGCAGCGCACTGAAGTTGGCAACAGACAGCAATGGCCATACCAACTTTACGAGCACTGCCATCTTAAAAATCCGTTCTAGTCAAATTACATCCTTATTTCTTTCGTATACGGGTTAAAATCAAAGTTGTATCAGTTTACAAACTGTAAAAAACTAATTTAAAGTTTGGTTTAGCTTGAATGGCGCAGGTAAGCACACGCGATGTGTTTTTACGATAAATCTCAGCTCGTCGAAAGTGCATTCTGATTGTTCTATCAAAATAATTAGCTGATGTGGGAACGCAAATGATATGCAAGCGATATTTTATGAATAATGAACAGAGATTTTAATAAAGCGACTTTGATTAAATTAATTAATAACACCACGCCTTTATTAGCCCCGAAGGGTAAGGCAGAGGTATACAACACCCACATTTCTCCAGTAATGTTCAAGTCCCATGTTATAGGGGGCTAGCCTATTGCAATCAACCGGGCTCAAATCCAGACTCCAGAATGCTACTGAGAAATTCCAGATGGAGAAACCGAGAAACCCAATAACACTTTGCCCGACCCAGAAATCGAACCCAGGGCCTCAGGCTCAGCAATAGCGCTTGCGACCACTACAGTAATCTATCTATACTAATCTATACCACATGAGTAGATAAACGGAATCTATACTAAATAATAATCTCTGGAACTAGATACCAGTCGGACTTGAAAAATTATTTTTGTGCTGTTTCACAGCGATTAAAGTCTTATATTTAGTCCTTTTTTATTCATTCCCTTTACAAATTTCCACCCTTCTTTTTACACTCTTAAGGGCTAATTTCGGAGATAAAAACTATTCTATGTCCTTCCTCACAACTTATTATATCTCCGTACCAAATTTCATCTAAATCGGTTCAGCGGTTATTGATTCCCCATACAAACATCCACCCCCCTTTCACCCCCTTACAGGATGATTTCTGGGATAAAAACTAACCTATGTCCTTACCCGGGACTCAAAATATCTCTATACCAAATTTCATCTATAAAAAAACGGTGAAGTTAAACATCGTAAGGAAACCGGCATGTCCTAGAACCAAAAATTCAAAAATTCCAAGATACTCGTATGTGACATTTTATACTAAACCGCACTGGGCCCGCGTGGTGGCGCACTCCCTCTCACCGCTAGGCCTGTGTCCCAGCAGTGGGAACATTATACGCTAATTATAGGTATATTATCTTACGAAGTTACGACCAATTATGTTTAAATAATGAGTAGCAGCATTTACTGCTAATAGCGCTAGTTAACTAGATATAATAACTGCACACTGTGATTACCAAATACGTTACGTCGACTATGTAGGTAGATATATCTACCTACGTGTTTGTTTATTGTTTTACCAATAGAAAGTATGTCAAAATGATCGGACAATATGTGCCTACTCCAGCATCATATACTACCTATTATTTATGTTAAAAACAATACCTACAAATTTGGCAGAATCATAAAACAATTCATATCACGCAATTTCATCTGTATGACAGTTTTGTATGGAGATTCGTAAAATGCTATAGGTACACCTCTGCCTAACCCTTCAGGGATATATAGGTGTGAAACTGTCAAACAGATGAATTATTGTGTGATACGAATTGTTTTATGATTCTGCCAAAGTGGTCTTTTTAGGCGCCCTGGTGTAAGGAAGAGGGTTAGCCAAACAAGGAGGGTTTGAAGGTAGACCCATTAGGAAACACATATTTAGTTTGAGGACCCAGCCAACCCAGCCAACAATGTCGCAGCCAACTTAGTTAACCGCCTGGCCTTTGGAAGTAGATGCTCGCCTCGCTTCGCTCTCTCGGCTCGCACGCGGTTGATCACAGTTCTATCCTAAACAATTTGGTCGGGGTGCCCTGGCTTAGTTACTGCGGAAAATTCGCCTCGCGCCTGATTGGTTACATTTCTTTTTAACCGACTTCAAAAAAGGGGGAGGTTCTCAATTCGACGGTATGTTTTTCTCAAGTATGTCCGACTATGTATGTTGGTGTCCGCTTCCAGTCTATCCAGATGCAGCTGAATACCACTATATGACATGGAGCGACTGCTATCTAACTGGCATCCACAACTGAGTTACTGACAACTGGGTAACACGACACCCCTTGTTAAATTAAATAAATAAATTATACCAAGCATGGTAATAACCTCATACATTACCATATTATTACGTGACTAGTTCCTGCCCGCAACTTCTTCTGCGTGAAATTTCTTATTCCCTTGACCCGTGTCGCATCGCATCGCCTGCGCTATTACTTCGTTTTCGTTTGTCGTTGTTTTACTTTTTTCTTTTTGCTTGGCTCCTAGGAGGCCTAGCGTGATGTTAAATAGCCTATAGCCTTCCCTAAGAATTGGGCTACCAAATACAAAAAGATTTTTTCAATTCTGACTTGGTAGTTTCAGAGATTAGCGCGTTCAAGGAAACAAACAAACAAATTTTTCAGCTAGATTATTATAAGTATACTCGTAGATTAGCGTCATATGTTTTCATGATTCATCTCGACAATTGCAATGTTTTGAAATCCGATTCCCTATAATATCGAAGCGGTGAACAGATGCAGTCGTTCAAAGTCGCTTAGGTCCGAAGGCCAATTCTCGTAATGTAAAACATTCAGAATCTAGTCGCAATCTCATCTCAGCAACCAACAAATGTCAGAAACTTGTCAAAATGTAGGGAAATTAGAGGTATTTTTGACAGATTGAGAGACACATCAGACTGAACGTTCTTAAAATTACGAGAATTGCCCCTCTGATTTTTATCGTAAGATTTTGGGTTTGATCCTTTGTTGCGCTATTGACTTGGGTCCACTGTGACAAGCATTTAGAACTTATTTTTAGCCTGGACGTGGATGGCTATGAGAAAAGAGGGGGCTCAAGCAAAGATCAGAGCAAAGACGGAGAGCAGGAATGGTCTAGTGTTAGCCCAGCTCATCCCGCCATCTCCGTCTGGGCCTGCCACGACGCCATTATTAAGGGGATATGTTGAAAACAATTTGGTTTTTCTATTTCGTGTAACTTGTTCAAATTCAAATTCAAATAATTTTATTTTCTCTTCACAAACAATGGTAACATATAAATTTAGACAAGGTTAGAAGCCAGTTTGTGAGAGACTGGTGTCTGCACTAGGAATACCTATATAGCAGATAACCAGGGTCCCACCACACGGTATGAGAACATGATTACTTATTTAGTAAATGTGAAGGGATACATGGCATAATATAAAATCACTGAGAAAACACACAGATTAAAAACAATATTAAAACAAAAACAGAAATCACCGGAAAAAAAGGTCAACTAAATGTGCTTGTTAAGTATGCCGTATCCACTGGATCGTACAGGATACCTACCGCGATCCACTTTAGGACCTACACTAAAATGTACGCGAAACGAACTTATTTGATAATAATAGCGTTGTCTCTTTTCCACCAGAAACGTTTCACACGCGGTTCACTAACGAATTGCGATCTTTCATTCACTTTCAACGATCCAAATGCCGCTGAGCGTATTGGCTGCTGAACGTATTGGACGTCATGGTACGACTGTGAGCGATGCAGTTTAAGAACCTTAACTGAAATGTCTTGCTTTCGAATCGTTTTTAATTAGATCATGGTAGGCCTCCTGGCCATTTATCAAATTAAATTCGAAAAGATCAATCGATTTATTAGTAAACTTCAACATTTATATCCGACGAGTGACGACCCTCTCTTTTGGTGACAGTACCATTTGCACGCCGCCCGGGACCACCCCTATGTGCTGATGGTGACCACCGGGGTGGTTTTAGTGAGGTAAAAATCCCACACTCCCCGACCTCCTTCCTCAGAGGTCTGGCGCCATTTAAAGGTTCCCACCGAAAAAAAAAAAAAAAAAGTACACCCCCGCTTAACCCGTTACCCCTTAGGCAGTAGGTACAGGGGTCATGTTATGTTTAGGTACTGCTGTAACACATTATCAGTAGAGTAGCAATGGTTTTCATTACCTATGAGTTATAGCGGCAACAGAAATACACATTCTGTGAAAATTTCAACTGTCTAGCTAACTCGGTTCATGAGATACAGCCTGGTGACAGACAGACAGACAGAGGTACAGTGGAGTCTTAGTAATAGGGTCCCGTTTTTACCCTTTGGGTACGGAACCCTAAAAACCTTTCTTTCTGCAAGACCTTGGAGCCAAATCTGAAGTTTTTTTCTTAAATGTAGGCTGAGGGCGTCGGATTGAGATCTCCACCTTGAACACGAGGTGAAATTATGTATTTAATACACTTATTCAACTGGCTTTTTGCCCGTGGATGCACCCGCGTGGATGTTGAAAAGGGGATTAAAGATTTTTTATATGGAACCCTAAAGATTTTTATATGGAACCCTGTTAGTCATGCGAGCGACGATACGTCTGAGGCCCCGCAGAAAGACGTTATTTAGCAATGGGTTTAATTTTGACATTTCAACAACATTGATTGCGTTATCTACGTTGTTGAGCAGACAAATTTTTCAAACATTTATGAAGCAATGTATTAGCAATATCCTTCAAAATGATTCAGATTGTGTTTGATAGTTCAGCCAATTTATACAAAGTGTTAAAAAATTAACCTTCGGTGCTTTAGACCATCGAACTGAGCAACTTTCACAATGGGACCAACGCCAAAATCACGAAAAATAAATCCAGCTGTTTCATACATTTTAGTCAAGTAGGTATTGAATTTTTGTATGAAACAGCAGATTTTTTTTCGTGATTTCAGAGTTGGTCCCATAGTGAGAGTTGTTCAGTTCGATGGTCTAAAGCACCTCTTAAAGTTTTAAGGTTAATTTTTTAACACCTTAAATATAAACATTTAGCATACTGTGTGTGTATACTTATTTAGTAGCGTAGTCACGTAGTAGCTAAGTGGTTTTAATGGTCTTAATCAAAATGCGCTTCGTGCCGGTATCTTCTGATAATTAAGCGCCTTATTTAGCTCACATTGACTGGTTATTTGCGGACACCAATCAGAAGGCCAATTCTCGTAATTTAAAACGTTCAAAATCTAGTCGCAGTCTCATCTCGGCGACAAACAAATGTCAAAAACATGTCAAAATGAAGGGAAATTAGTGGTATTTTTTGACAGATTGAGACTGAGATCAGACTGTGAACGTTGTAATTTTAAGAACGAACGTTAAAACGTTTTTGAACGTTTTAAATTACGAGAATTGGCCTTCTGGTTTCATGCAGTTATAATTCAGTAAGTAACTCATTATGAACTCCTTTATCACAACTATTTTTGTTTGTTTGAAACAAACAGTCGGATTTAAAAAAAAACTTCAACTATCAACGAACGCTGGTTGTTACTGAAGTATGAGTTGAGAAAATACCTATGTTTTATCCTGTTTCGATATCGATAGGTACTAATCACGTCTCTGAAGTTTACTTAAAAACAACTGCTTTTTTTAACTGATATTTCCACTGAATACAATAACGGCGGCCGATGACCCTACAAAAAAAGTCATCATATTAATTTCTTTCTTGTTTAGATTTCGATACCCATCACGTCTGCAGAGTTTCGCTAGCTAATTTAATTTGACCCTGCCTATTACATAAAAATTCTATTTTTAAATATTAGAATATAAAAACATCGTTTAACTATATTATCCTTTCTAAAACAAGTTAGATAACACTCTTCATCATCATCTGCCCACCCAAGACCAAAACCAACACTGAAATCAAGAAAATAAAACCAGCCGCTCTATACATTTATGTTCGCATAACTGGACAAAATGTAGGGAACAGCTGCTTGTTTTTTTTCATATTTTTGAGTCCGCCCTATATTAAAAGTTGTTCATTTTCATGAGTACTACACTCCCTAAAAGTATGTCCCTCGTTTAACGTGTCACACTGTTTTTCACATTGACGGTTGAAAGAATCAGTCTTACACTCAACAAGGTAATTGGATTAATGCTGGTTTCTTAATAAGGAGTGTCTCCCCTTTTTTAGATTTTTACTTGTTTAATTAATGGTGATAAGCCTTATATGTATAACACGGGCTCGCCTATTACTTATGTGGTATTGACCTTCGATTACATAAATCTAGATAGGTTTTTAAATACACAGAATGAATTGCAGTTATTTTCAAAACAAATAGCGTAGAGTCATCTCAACATCTCTCCCCCTCAAAATACCTGTAAATATTGTAAGTATATATGTATTGTAGTAAAAAGTATGTATGTGTATATAGCCTATTTATGAATTTGTGTACTTACTTAGTTTTAATAGTTTTTTTTTGTCATTATTCCTCTCAACCAAAGCACCAGCCATCTAATCTCTTCACCACCCTTGGTTGGCTGGTAGAGAATGCCTGAGGCATTAAGTCCGCCTTTTTTGTGCGAAAAGTTTAAGTAAATAAATGCGCCGCAGTCCGGAGTCTGGCGGGTAATTGCATACACAGTATAGGAATGGCTTTCAATTTGACAATTTAATAACATTAATTGTTATTTAATTTACGTTGTTCAGCAGACATGTGTTTCGAATGTTTACGGGTCATCTGAAGCCCGAAAGTCTGACAACCAGTCTTACTAAGGGGTATCGTATTACCCAGTAACTTGGTTGTGGAGGTCAGATAGGCAGTCACTCCATGTAAAATACTGGTATTCAGCTGCATCCGGTTAGACTAGAAGCCGACCCCAACTTAATCGGGAAAAGCTAGGTACATGATGATGACTCTATGATTCAAGAACCTTGCTGTGTGACCAATATTTTCATCTCTAAATGAGCTACGAGGCGTGGAATGTTGTTGACTGAAACAATACCGCAAACTAATTTGCATTGAGTAAACAATTGACCAATAGTTTAGTTTACAATGCTGTTATAGGAACCACAACAATAAAATAAACTACGGTTACTATTTTTAACTGCTGGTATAGTCAGCCTCATCGACAAGAATTCATTTATTGGTCTACAATTTGTGTCCCATAGAAAATAAAAAAAATAAATAAAAAATCTGTCGGTGTCATTGCTTCAGCATTTTCGTTTCTTGACACCGATTTCCGAAATTGTTTTTTTTTTTTTTGAAAAAAAGTTTTTACTTTTTCACTTTTTATTTGTACTTACCTACCTACCCCACACAAATTCACGCATAACATTACTTGCTATGTAAATATCAGTGACAGGAAGTTATTAAAACATCATCAATATAAACTTAAATATAAACAAAAAATCGTATTATTGAAGCTAACTCAAAAAAAAACCAAGCAAAGTTAATAAAATATATGGGACCACCCCTGAGGCAAACCATATGCATTAAAAAATGAATTTTCCAAATCCGTCATACATACATTAAAAATAATATATAATATACATAGGTATATAAATAGCCAAATTGAGAAACCCCTCTTTTTTAACCGACTTCATTTGTTCAAGTGTGTAATAATATTTTGTGGTTTTAATACTATATAAAGGACCAAAGATCCTAGACAATTTTAAAGGAATTATTGTCAATTTGTGCATATTTTTGAGGCAGACTGTATCATCAGTTTATTTAAATGGCTTTGTATTACCAACTGCATCTAATCGTAATTGAACAGCAATTCTGTTTCAATGCTAAAATAGTTGCAAGAATGAATGAATATTAACATCTTTTAACAGACTGAGTGACCAGACAGATAAATTTGGCATGCATATTGCCTGTTCAAATTTAAGTCAGACTAAAGTCTTCACTGATTGAAGACTGTGCCTGTTATGACTTACGGAGTCGAAACGTGGACACTCACTGTACGGCTGGTCCATAAAATCAAGGAGCTATGCTTGGAGTCTCTCTGAGGGATAGAATCCGAAATTAGGTGATCCGGCAGAGAACCAAAGTTGTCGACATAGTTCACAGAATAAGCAAGCTGAAGTGGCAATGGGCGGGCCATATTAGCCGTAGAACCGATGACCGTTGGGGTAGACGTGTTCTTGAGTGGAGAATGCGAATTTGCAAACGTAAGGTAGGACGCCCTCAGGCTAGGTAGAGCAACGATCTTCGCAGAGTGGTTGGTAGCAGCTGGATGAGAGTTGCCGAGAATCAAGTTAAATGACTTGCAATAGGAGAGGCCTATGTCCAGCATTGGACTGCTATAGACTGATGACGATTGCCTGCTCTAAAAACAGTGATGAAAAATCACATGATGAAATCGGCATGTCCTAGAACAAAAATTAGGCGACATGTTGGTTTGGTTCCGCGCTGGCTTACGGCCCGTTCCGTCTCACAGAGACGATTTCGTCACGAGTTCGTCACGAAACACACAAATAGGAACTATATAGGATATAAATTATAATCAGCCTATAATGTTCCCAATGCTAGGACACAGGCCTCCTCTCCCTCATTTTTGCCTAGGTATAGGACAAGCCGGTTTCGTCACGATGAATTCCTTCAGTGGGATTCCCCGATGTTGCGGAGGTGGATGCAGCTCCACGCTGAATTTTAATTGTACAAGGTGTAATTTAAATGGTGTTGGACTTGAAAATAGGCCATTTTACTCATCATTATGAACAACTTTTACGGAGACCAATACTGAAATCGCGAAAAAAAAAATCTGCTGTTTCCTACAATTTGAGGAGTTATACGAACATAAATGTAACGAACAGCTGATTTTTTTTCGCGATTTCAGTCAGTCGATTCTTTTAGAATCTCACCGTGAGAAGTTAGGTGAAGTGAGCTGTCATTCCATCTGATGCTATAGGGATTTACACTAATGACAGCTCACTCCACGCTCACTTCACCTAACTTCTCACGGTGAGATGGTTACAGAATCGCACTGCTTATTCTCTATCTGTCTGTAACATACAACACTAGAAGTAAAACTGTTACTAACCCTTAGGACTCCTGTCTGAAATAAAAGTGTTCCATTCTCTTCTATAGGACACAAATTCTAGTACTACGCACCTGACCTTTCTGAAGAACATCACCAATAACTCCAATAAGTACTCCTAGGGCGTCTACTCTTTTGCGTTTTCACTCACATCAGTCTTGCCTTTCATTTGTCCTCTTAGCATGACCACAGATAATATAATACTCAAACCATCTAAGGTCCGGCGTTTAAAAATTTGTCTAGTTATCTCGGAGATTTAGACGAAAACAAACATTACATGTCTCCCAAAGTGATTTAAATGGGCATAGAAATCTTCGTCACTGTTCGGCAACGGTCGTATTCCCCGAGCGTCGGAATACGATATGTGTATAGACTGGTTAAGTGCATTTTCTTCATGCATAATTTAGTAGAATTATGTGTTTTGTGCTAAAAGTTTCCGGGAATACGACAATTAGCGAAGATCTGCATGCGTATTATTAATTTGGGAATACTGTACATAAAATAAATGTTCTTTAAAATCGATTTTATTCAATTTCGAGCGGCCATTGTTGTTTACATCTTTTTCAAATTTAGAAACATTGACCATGCATACAAATTTTTTATATTCTTTTAAAATTTGTAGTATTACAAGTTTTTTCTCTCTGAGGTCGTTAGCTGTTCTGGCATAATATGCAAGCGTCGCAGAAGGCAGTATGTTTTGCTACAATTAGTTACTTAGGTACTGCAATTAGGAAAATCGTGAGAACTGTACGACCTTGTCATTATGTACGGATGACCTTGTAGATAGTCTTTATGTTATGTATCGCTGATGTAATTTAACGAACTTCAATATGGTTTTTTGAATACAAAGTAGGTATAAATTTATTCGGTGTTACTTGGTACTTTTATCAGAAACCCAGTAGCAGTCCGAAGTCATCCTCTGCCTAGCCTTTTCCTATGTTGGGGTCAGCTTTAAGTCTCACCGGATGCAGCTGAGTACCAGTATTTTACATGGAGCGACTGCCTATCTGACCTCCACAACCCATTTACTGGGTATCACGATACTCTTTGGTAAGACTGGTTGTTAGACCTTCAGGATTCATCATTCGTGGATCTTTGACAGTCAAAGATCCACGAATGACAGCCGGGACCAACGGCTTAACGTGCTTTCCGAAACACAGAGGAGTCTTGGTATGTAAAGATAGTCACCCATCCAAGGAGTAACCGCGGCAAGCGTAGCTTAACCCCGGCCCGAGTGGCTGTTATTACTTGGCCACATGCCCGCGGGCAACAGCTATTCATCAATAACTAGCAGATTATGTCCGTTACGTAACTTGCAATGTTCATACAAATATGAATTAATGAAGATTTAATTAGACGCCTCCGAACAAGATGTCCTTAGGCAGTCAGACAAGATTCTTTGAATATTTATATACTTATATTTTATAAATTTCAAGGCATGCAAGATTGTTTGAATACACGACTGTTGGGTGACGTCATAAGGTGCCATTTTTTTCTAGAAATACAAAATGATCATCATTATTCTCCTTGTTGTCGGCGCAACATATATTTTTGGTCCATACTTCTTTCTCGTATTCGTCGTCATCTCGGCAGTCACCCTCTTTCTAACCATATCATCTTTCACACAGTCCATCCATCGTTTCTTTTATCTACTCTTATTGCCCTCCAAATTCATACTCAAAACTTTCCTAGATGTACAGTTGTAGTCGACACATCAAGCTCTGCTCTACATTTCCAGTTTTTGCTGACCTCGCATTGTTATAGGTTTTTCGTACAATCAGAAGTCAGCAAAACGTTATTTATAGCTTGATGTGTAGCCGTAAGTAAAACCTGTGGTAAAACTCGATTTCTCAGGCATACAGTTTTGTAAATGCTATAAATAACATAATTACATAACGCACATCACGCATGCAGTTCCCGAAGCGTTAGGCTGACCTGTACCTATAGCTTAAAAACCGTTTTTATTTTTTTTTATTGCTGAATTGACCTGCTCTTGATATCGATCACGACTGATGGAAAGCGATGGATGAGGTCTATGATGGAACGAGCGTGCCCAGAAAATGTCTGTTCACTCTTGGTTTTTTGAAGGCTGACGGGTTAAATGTGGGATGGAACACAGACGCCGGCAGAGAGTTCCACACTTTGGCTGTGCGCTTAATAAAAGTGAAGGAGGAGGAGGAGAAGCGCTGTGTACGACCCGTCGGGCTATCAACCAAGTGTGGACGGTATGCTGCAGTTGCAGTACGTGCAGTATTTGGTCTAGTACCTATCATTAATCAAGAAGAAAACTGAGGAATACATTGGCATGGAATAAACGCGTGACCGCGTTTATTTTTAACAGTAAATATTTGTACATGAGTAGGTACATACCTACATAAATGTAAAGTTGAGTAAAATAAACTTATTGTACAAACAACCGATAAGCAGCTATCGCGAATTCTCAACGGTCACATTCAAAATAACGTATTTTTAACGTTCAACCTGTGGTTCAATTCAACGTTTCTTTGGGTGCGTTCTGAATGCGCTGTAATCGATTTGAGCGTACTTATACCCGTTCCGAATTAGCTTGAGCGCGATAAGGACGTCCCGTGAATCGTCATAGATGACGTCATGGAAAAAATCTTGCAATAACGCCGACCATGCCCTAAAATTGCAACGTGAGCACTCTCAAAAATTACAGTTGTGCTGTTTTGTTTTGAGTGGCATCATAATAATTATCTTTTAAATAACGTGGTATTTTCGAATTTGTGCTAATGGCTACAGTCGCCACCTAACCAAAGGTGGTGTATGTAATACACAAATAAATACTGTAATCCGACCGTGAGTATTCAAGTGACTATATGTTATATCTAACTAGGAACGCAAATTATTGACGTGAGCGCTGTGTGCGAGTATGGCATAATTCGGAATGTAGCCTTTGTTGTGTCGACCGGTATCGGACACCGGTGTACACACGGCTACATATCAAGCATACGTTTCCAGTTTTCGCTGACCTCGCATTGTATAGGTTTTTCGTACAATCAGAAGTCAGCTTATACTGGTTATGTATAGCTTGATGTGTAGCCGTGTGTACAAGGATAACGTCTTGTGATAACAAGGTCAGACTGTAAGACGTAATAATTCTGGTTGCACAGGAAGCCGACCCAAATGTTTTTGGAGACTTTAGAATTAGGGTGAAGTTAGCAAATCTTGTGAGAAAGAGGGTGACTCTTTGTGGATTATCTTGTGTAAAATGGGATCTCTTTTGTTAAGAATGTTTAGGCTCCCAGAGATATTAACAAATCAAAATGCAAAAATATTTTTTAGATTAGTAGCCGGTAGTTACAGAGATTACCGCGGTCAAACTGTCAGCTTTACTATAAGATTTGGTTCACTGGTTGTTAATTAATAATTTAGTACTTAAGTAGTTTGTTACCGGACCATTAGGTACCTTAAGACTATCGACAGAAGCGTCTGCGTATCTGATGATAATGCAGAATTTTATAAGACGATCTAAATAAAATTCTTCATGACCTTCCGCTTCACTGTTTACGCTAATTATTTAAAGTTAATTAGATCTGAGCCAGTAGCCCTTACATCCTGTTGTCATCGCTTTTAAATAGCCATGAAGCAGAGCGAAATCGGAGAGCTTCGGAAACAAAAAAACACGAGGTAAACGACATTTGGACATCATTGTCAAGTTTAAGTATCAGATGACGCATTACTGACCAGTGTAGCCATGAACCTACTGAACTTTAAGATTAGGTACTTCACTGCTGAATGAGTTAGATTTTTAATTATTGTCTGACCTAAGCCGAGGTTTGCTGCCGAGGCCGTGATTGAAGGCTAGGGCTCCTGGGTAGGTTTACCATCCATCCAGAAAAGTTCAGTATTTTGGCTCCCTGTCCGGGGCTCTGTCCGAAATTTCGAACGAAGGGGATTTAGATATAAATATACATTGTCAAATTAAATTAGCTAGCGAAACTTCGCAGACGTGCTAGGTATGTGTGTATAACTAAGCATGATAACATCGACAAATTATAAGTTATTTTTATTGTGTTTAGTATCGGAACTAATCACGTTTGTGAAGTGTGAAGCTTACACAAAAAACATTTGATAATTTCAAGTAAATACACTATCAGCGGTCGTTACGGGTAGTCAGAAGCCCAAAGGTTTGACAACCAGTTTTACCAAGGGGTAACGAATTGTTGTGGAGGTCGCTCCATGTAAATTACTGGTATTCAGCAGCACCCGGTGAGACTGGAAGCCAACCCCAACATAGCTGGAAAAAGGCTAGGCAGATGATGATGACACTAACAGAGGTCGATGACCCCACAAAAAAGTTATCAAAGTACATTAAGTACCTATTTCTTTTTATCATGTTTAAATTGGCAATTAAAAATGTTATACCATTGGTAAACAAGCGATTCGTTTTTGTTTATTAGAACCGAGAGTTCAAATACACCTATTAATTTTCTTCATAAGTTTATCTCTTCATTAACAATTTTAATTATCATTAAAAATATACCATTTTTCTAATGCCAAACTGCCTTCAGTGATAGATTATTTATTATTAAGTAGTTTTTGTAATTATATAATTGCTTCATATTTTGTAATAAATTACCAGCAATGTGTCATCGCGCTTCTCTTGCTTTTCTATGCAGTCCGTACTACTGTAACGTATTAAAAGCAACCGTTATCAATTGTAAACCGGCACAGACTCATCTCTCAACGGTCGCAGCCGGCTGCCGCCATGCCGCGGCCCGGCCGGCCCGAATCTCCGCAATGACATAATTTATCACACGAGCTCCTAATCGATAACGAACGACTGTTTATAAATAAAAGTGGTTTGTTTACTTTTTGGGGTTTGGGAGTTGACCCACAAGTTTTTTTTTAACAACGCCTCCAATCTTCATCATCATCATCTGCCTGCCTTTTCCCAACAATGTTGGGGTTGGCTTCCAGTCTAACCTGCTGCAGCTGGTTGTCAGACTTTCGGGCATCTGGCTACCCGTAACGGCTATCAAAGATCCACGAATGACAGCCGGGACCAACGACTTAGCGAGCTTTCCGAAACACGGAGGGGTCTTGGTATGTAAAGATGGTCATCCATCCACGAAACTAACCGCGGCAAGCGTAGCTTAACCTGATCGACCGAGCCAGTTTTTTTAAACAAAGTCTGCTACTGAAATTCCATGAAATACTTATGGGGAAGACCAGTCCCCATTGTCTAGCAGTGGGACTGAATAGTAGGGAACACACATCCACAGCAAGATGTTATCTATAAAGGGAGCTGTATAAGCCCTCTGACAATTTTATCGAGCCATCTGAGAGTCTCCAGCCAGGACACGCGTTACCGTGGCCGACTTGGAAATCTATAAATAGACTTAGAAGCCAAATCGGTCGGAGCAAAGACAATCTCCACAGATGTGGGTTCACGGATGGCTCAGATCTAAAATGCGCATGCGGCACCTCCTCTCAGACAATGGCCCACCTTCCATCCTGCGCCGCTGTCACCTGTGCACTGGATGATCTTGTCAATGCGTCAGTGAGCGAAGTTCGCGCAGCTGAATTTTGGGCCAAAAATATTTAATATTTACGCCATCGTCGATATAAGAATAAGGTGTGTAAAAAAGCGTGAGGTATATGTGTAAAAAGTGATTTTTGATCTGGGAATGTGTGGAATTTAAACCATGACAAAGAATTGGACCGAAAATCGAATCAATTAAAAGAGATATAATTGAGCAGGTTTAAACATATGCAGAGACATCCACACGCAAACTGTACGCCAGGCCTGCCACCCTGTATTAGACCTGTGTAGACTTATGGATAAAATATTGTATATTCTAAATGAAACATTCGTACTTACGTTATGTTATTGTTAATGATAATTATAAAGAGAAAATACTTGATAATTTTTTTGTTCGTTGCGTACGCTTTCACGCTAAAACGGCTGAACGGATTTGGATAAAATTTGGCACATGGGTAGAGCATAACCTGGCTTAAGACCTAAGATACTTTTTATCCCGATATTCCCTCGGGATCGAGACTTTTGCGGGGGAAAACGCGGGGCGCAGCTAGTAAGAGATTTACTGGGGCATATTTTTCCTTTTCACGTTTAAACTATAATTACTATGTAAGTATATCAATGGTATCGAGGGGCCCGTGGCTAAATAATAACAGCCGCACAGGTCAATCGATCAGGTTAAGCTACGCTTGCCGCGGTTGGTCTGTGGATGGGTGACCATCTTTACATATTGAGACCCCTCCGTGCCTCGGAAAGCACGTTAAGCCGTTGGTCCCGGCTGTCATTTGTGGATCTTTGACAGTCGTTACGGGTAGTCAGAAGCCCGAAAGCCTGACAACCAGTCTTACCAAGGGGTATCGTATTACCCAGTAACTGGGTTGTGGAGGTCAGATAGGCAGTCGCTCCATGTAAAATACTGGTATTCAGCTGCATCCGGTTAGACTGGAAGCCGACCCCAACATAGTTGGGAAAAGGCTAGGCAGATGTAAGTATATCAATGCTTGATGCTCTACGATAAAATTGTCTATAGAGATCTGCTGTCGAGGCACGAAAGTGGAACAAACAAATTACTTTCGTTTTTACTTAGTTCGAGTGTTTTAGCACGAAGTGCATACACTTATGAATTTCTAATAAAAGCTTGGTTTTTTATTTGGTCTGAGGACAGAGCATGTAACCTTTGAGAATACGTTATGTTTGAAGACGGCGCACTGGGTCACGTCGCCTTGCGTACGTACCTATGCACAGTTAGGTATCGGGGAGACCCCTTAGCAGCACCCCCACATATCTCCAGCTATGTATTTATTTTTCAGTCTCATATTATGTATTAGGGGATGATTCTATTGCCATCAACCGGGTTCAAATCCAGACTCTGGTCTGCTACTGAAACATCCTAGATGGAAAACCCATAACACTATGCCTGACCTGGGAGGCGAACCCAGGACCTCATGCTCAGCACTAGCGCTGGCGCCCACTAGATCAAGGCAGTATCGATGAATTTTTGGGTCAAAAAACTGGTTGGCAACAAATTAAAATTTCCAAATTGTGCCGCCAATCAAGCAACATAATACAGCCCATTGTTATGTAGATACCCGAAACATTGACCTTGCTTTAACCGCAAAACAAATTGTTTTAACAAATAAAAGCGGCCCATTAACATGAAACTATTGTCTTTTATTGCATAAAACTTCAATTACGGTCAATAAAAAGCATTCACGCATTACTTTTTCTGTTGCAACATTACAACATGGCGGTTTGGCGCCAAAACAGTTTGACGTTTGTGACAGCTGTCTCTCTGACAGATAATACAACACGCGTTCGTTATTTATTAGTTGTGACTTTAATTTGTTCAGCCTTCAATATTAAAATCACGATTTTTAATCCTTAATTGGACAAGAAAGTACGTTTGTTAAAAACTGTTTGTAATAAACTTGCGAAGAAGTTTCGCAATATTTATAACAACACGTCACGCCTGTATTCCCCGCAGGGTTTGGCTGAGGTGTAGGTATAACTGTAGTAGGTAAACTCACATTTCACCAGACCAATTCTCGTACTTTAAAGAACGTTCACAGTCTGATCTCAGACTCTTTCTGTCAAAAATATCTCTAATTTCCCTAGTTTGACCACGGAGATAAAGTATAGTAATAATAGTTCTATGAGTTTGACAAGTTTTTGACTGGAACATTGACCCATTAGTAGATAGGTCAGAATTAATTCCGGATTTTTTTTACTTAGATCTTTTCAATGGTTAATCATACGTTCAAAATTCAAGCATTCATGATTAATTAATCTAATCAAATCCAAACAGTTTTAATTTTATGCGTCAACAAGTAGTATACGTCCTCTTAGCGAGATCTTTGCGCTTTCCCAACAATCGTCTGTTTTAAGTCAGTATTCCATTAAGAATGCGATGTGTGCACTTAGTGAGGTGTAGTTTGATTGTAAATGGTTGTAAATGTGTGCGTGTGAGCGTGTATGCACAGAGCGGGTGTAGTTTTGGCATGCTTCACTTATTCACTGTAACGTTCTCACCGCTCTGTCTTGGTTTTTTTTTGGTCTGAGGTGGTGATATATACAAAATAGGTAAGTAAAATTGGCCAGAATTTAGAAGAAGAAGAACCAAGTTTCATTGAGCAAAAAAATAAAGTCCTGCGGGGCAAAGGCCTCATACATATCGCCGCTCGCTTGACTAACAGTCCTATCTCATTTTTATTATAATTTTTTTGCTGATTTGAGTCAGGACAACTACACTCCTCTATTACGACGTTGCCAAATCGCTTGCCTACGCGCACGTACATTATGCATCCCTTTTCTATAGAGTAAGTACGTTCAATTTGGCGCGTCAGTGGAAACGCCTGGAGAGGACACCCTAGAACTATTATCTGTGCCCTAGAAGAACATAATTATAGTAACCTTGTTGGTGATGTCCTTTATAGGTCAGGTGTAAAAATCAGGGTAAAAAGGTCACTTTGGCAGAATCATAAAACAATTCATATCACGCAATTTCATCTGTATGACAGTTTTGTATGGAGATTCGTAAAATGCTATAGGTACAACCTCTGCCTAACCCATCAGGGATATAAAGGTGTGAAACTGTCAAACAGATGAATTGCGTGATATGAATTGTTTTATGATTCTGCCAAAGTAGCCTTTTTGGGCCCTCTGATGTATGTATGAACGTAAATCAGGCAAAAGGAGTATGTAATACTGTAATAATGTTCTGTAGCTTACAAGAAGGTGTGAGTTTATGAATGTGTCCTTTTTCTCTTCTTTTTAACGGAGAATTTAAAAAGAAGACATTCAAAGACAATGTCATCATGAAGTTGTTGCTACAGAAATTCTAAATTACATTTTTTTTAATGTTTATTTTAGAAATTGTGTGTGTTTTGTAATATTTTGTACGTTATTTAAGTTATGTAAATTTTTTGGATTTTTATAATGTAAGTATGAACTATGTATAATTGTATATCTGTCGCATGTCGGACAAGCAATACGCAAAACCACCACTCATAATCAATCTTATAATGTTCCCACTGCTGGGACACAGGCCTCCACTCTTCGAGAGGGAGTGGGCTGTAATCCACCACTCGGGCCCAGTGCGGGTTTCGAGATGTCACACGTCTTCGATTTTTTGGTTCTAGGACATGACATGGTTTCCCCACGATGTTTTCCTTCACCGTTTTGAGAGCAGTGGTGATGAAATAATTTATATAAAGTAAAGCGCCTGTCACGAGTTACGATTACGAGTTGTAGGTCGTAGGTTCGAATCCAGACAGGCGCCTATAATTTTCCCACTGCTGGGACACAGGCCTCCTCTCTGTGAGAGGGAGTGGGCTGCAATCCACCACGCGGGCCCAGTGCGGTTTGGTGGATGTCACATGTCTGACGAAGGCCACACTGGATTGCAAAAACCTTCCTACATCACTTTCTTACATTTTGTATGATCCATTGCGCAATACTTAGCGGTGCTTTTTTGTATTAAAATGTGATGACCCGATGGCTCCCGGCTGTCGGCTGTAACGTGCGCTTGAAGCGTAGGAAGTATGGTTCTTTGTTTGAAGTATGACGTTTTCTTCAGGACAATACCTACCTGTGACGATTGGCAGGGCTGCTACAGGCCTGACATATGCTACTCAATTCTCAGACTGCTCAAAATGACAGTAAGTACCACCTAAAAATGGAAAAAAAGAAAAAAAATTTGGTACACGCACACTTTTCTGTGGAAATACAAACAATAAATTTAACAAAATAATGAAAACTCTTAAGATTACAAAAAAATTATAATTATATTGTTATATCGCGGTTCAGCTCGCTACCTCAATGTCACCTCCGTGTAAAAAACAAATGCATGCTAATAGACACGCAAGCACATGCCGAAGTATACCTCACTGCGATACATCGCGGCTGCTTGGAGGTTTACCTCAATTTTCTCTCACTGCCAATACCCTACGTTCCCGCTCAATATCCAAATCATCTGAGAGGTCCTCGATTATTGCTGCCACCGCTCTTTTTGGAAACCTTAGCTTTGCCCATATAGCCCAAGTAAAATAATTCAATCCGTAATTCCAGCATATACCTCTTCAAATGAACTAGATCAATAATTGTATAAACATGGAAGGTGACGGTGAGGGTCTGGTGGCAATAGTCCAGGGTTTGGACACTTCCGGAGTTACCCTTACGGTCTGCAACAGGTCCAGGCATAACTCGGATAGGAGGAGGTCCTCGAGACCCAGGATACGTGAGTCATTTAGTAGTGCTCTTCTTGTTTCACAGGAATCCAATTATTCTGTATGGTAATTATTATTCCCCGCGTAATCTTACCACGTGTACACTACCACGTCAATATCGTCTCTTTTAGAAACCCCTGTAACGGCAAGGAAACGAAATGTCAACCGTACGGAAAACATGTATTTTGACAGATCGAACAACGCCAACTTCGCGTTAATTTCGCGCGGTTTCGTTCATTGTGTCATAGAGAATACGTTAATAGACTCTGACCAAAAAAAGCTGTCCAAGAAAAAAAGGCGGCAATTAAAAAAAATCAAGAGCTGTTACTCTGGCTGCTATACCTACACTGCGGAAACGCAGTTGATACTATTTATTATTAATTGCGAATTTATTGATTTATTGACATTGAAAATTAGGATTGACAGTCCTAAAAGGTCTCCATGCTAAAAGTGTAGAAAATAATTCGTGGTCAGCTTTCGTTGGCCAAACTCTAGCAAATGTCGTGATTATCTAAGGAATTGACGTGGTTTCGAAGTAAGGATTCGAGTTTAGTAGCCTAGTGGTAACGGATTCGGCTTACCGGTTGTTGGTTGTGAACTCGAACCCAGAAAGAAAAATCTTTATCTGTGGAGCAGGGATATCGACGTGCAACGTGTTAAGTACCTTAGATTTCAGAACATGATTTTGAACCCCCCCTGCGTAAAAACTTTTTTGACGGTTATTACAAACGGCCACAGTGTGGTCCACTTTAGATCGAAAGAGCTGTAAGTCATGGGTAGAGTCTTTGCCCAGCAGTGGGATAATGCAGCCTAACAGTAACACTAATAGAAAAAAAAACGGACAAGTGCGATTTGAACTCGCGTGGAGAGGGTTCCGTACGATGCGCACAATATTGAGAGATTTACCATGTTGTTTTAAGACCACAGACTTCTTAAAGGTTTTCCTGTAATTTTTAAGTATAGAACTATTTTCTGTATTTTTTTTCAAAATTTTATGCTCAGTAGTTTCGGAGATAAGGTTGGGGTAATGGTAAATTTTCGTCTATTTTCTTAAATAACTTTAATACAATTTACTTAAAATTCTGAATAATATTAATATGTCATATGGTACGTATTGCGAAACTTTTTTTTTAATTTTCTATTTGCCCCCAAAAATTACCCCCATATTCAAAATCATTTATTTACGTTAGGTACACGTTTATGTTTGGGTCACAGAGATTCATTGTGTACCAAATTTCAACTTAATCGGTCCATTAGATTCGGAGCAAATTGGCTGTGACGGACGGACGGACAGGCAGAGTGATCCTAAAAGGGTTCCGTTTTTTCCTTAGTGGTACGGAAACCAAAAAATTAACTGTTCCATACATGTTGACTAAGCATTGACCTTTTCTATGAAACAGCAGAGTTTTGGAAATTTTTACGAAACGGTGGGGTCTAGAATTATGTGCTGAATTCATGGTTCCAGTTTACACGTCGATGTCCGTGCCACCACCCAGTATTACAACTAAGAGACACACAACATGTGCCTGTTATATTTCAGAGATAAACACAGGCAACACGAGGCTTGCTGACATGCCTGCAACTGATCACAGATCAAACACGTTGCCTGCTAATTCTGCAACGCTTGCAAATCAAAGATCCTCAGCGGAGACGAGCACTGGTACAGATTTCGCGAGACAACACACAAGTTCTCAGATCTGTGATGGCAGATACGCCAGTAGTTACAGGGTATGTATTGGAAGAAAAAATATATATGTTATAGTCCTCTTCATCTACAGGAGCTCGTGGCGAAGTTATATATGCGATTGTTCCACCGGTTGCCGCACGGGTCGATCGATCAGGTTAAGCCATGCTTGCTGCGGTTGGTTCGGCGATGGTTGACCATCTTCATATACCAAGCCGTGCCTCGGAAAGCACGTTAAACCGTTCGTCAGAAGCCCGTAAGTCTGACAACCAGTCTTACCAAGGGGTATCGTATTACCCAGCAACTGGGTTGTGGAGATCAGATAGGCAGTCGCTCCATGTAAAATATTGGTATTCACCTGCATGTGGTTAGACTGGAAGCCGACCCCAACATAGTTGGGAAAAGGCTCGGCAGATTGATCGAGTCTTCTTCAACTTCCAGCCCTGGTCCCATGTTCCTTGTGTTCGGCGCAACACGTTTTCTTCTCCTATTCTCCCTGTCAACCGCCACGCTATCATTCACTCCCTTCTCTTTCATATCATTCCTCACACCATCCATCCATCTTTTCTTTAGTCTTCCTGTTCCTCTCCATCCATTCAGGCGGATCACACACCACTACAGTCAGCCACGCGAAGGGGTGCGGGAAACTGGATCCAAATTTCCCGCGCAGAAGCGCGTTTTTATTGAAACTGTATGTCAAATATCACGCGAGGGGTGCGTTACCAGTTATGCAGTGTGTGATCCACCATACTGGATTGAGAAGGAGTGAAGGAGTGTGTGATCCGCCTAAAATTTAGAAGTATTTAAGTACCCGAGGGTTAGTTAACGAGCTTTAGAAAGAGAAGCGGTAATGAGTGACAGAGACGACGGCGACGCTTTAGATAAAACGAAAGTTTTTCTAAAGCACGACGTGCCGTATTTACAGCTGGGTACTGTGATGGTAACGGTCGCGATACAGAGTGGTAGGTCGTAGGTTCGAATCCAGGCAGGCGCTTTACTTTATGTAAATTATTTCATCACCACTGCAGCTCTCAAAACGGTGAAGGAAAACATCGTGAGGAAACCGGCATGTCCAAGAACAAAAAAATCGAAGACATGTGACATTTACCATTAACCCGCTCTGGGCCCGCGTGGTGGATTACGGTCCACTTCCTCTCACAGAGAGGAGGCCTGAGTTACAGTGGTAGGAACCAACATTATACGCTGATTTTCTTGAGCTTCTCATCTTATTTAACTGTTCATTATCACAGTTGGCGCACTGTATGGTGACTCCAACCTCACCACCAGAAGCGGTGTCAGAGTTTCCACCTCAGAGGAGAGAACCTTGCCGCAGTAAGTCATTTCTTTGAGAAGGTTTTGAGAGAAGTCACGGGTAGTCAGAAGCCTGAAGACCCTGTAAGCTAGTCTTACCAAGAGGTATCGTGTTACCGCGTAACTGCATTGTGGAGGTCAGATACTGGTGGTAAAATACTGGTATTCGGAATTCAGAAGTCGACCGCGACATAGTTTAGAAAAAGCTAGACAGATGATGACTATCTCTTTAGAGGTTCTTTCTTTACTAAGTACAATTTTAGCCCAACTGCACAGTTGGTCTCGTGGTCGCAAGCACGACTGCTGAGCGTGGGGTCCTGGGTTCGATTCTCAGATCGGGCAAAGTGTTATTGGGTTTTCCATTAAGATGTTTCTCAGTAGCAGCCTGGAGTCTGGATTTTTACCCTGTTTACAGCAGAAGGTTGAAGGGGGAAGCGCCAGTGCTTTTTTATTATTGACGTTTTATGCAGTTTGCATGTCAGTGTCAGGTTGTATATTGAACAACCATTCCACAGGGTTCCAAATCGAAAATTTCCATTTCATTTTTTTTTCCCGGATTTGCCGAGTCCCAGACAGCAACTAGCCATCGCGTCGGAAGCATTTATCGGTCGTCGTATTTGGTACAAAGTTTTTGGGTTTTGAACTAATGAACAGCATTGAGAGGACTTCTTCGATTGATTGATGTTGGATTCGGCGCGGACGCATATCGAACAGTTGTGAATAGCTATGCAATTCATAACCTTATTACTTAATTGATATTTTATGAAATAGTCATCGAAAGAGTTATATTAATAAGAACATAGTGTTGTATTGAAGATTTTAATGATTATAATTCTGTAAATACATACTTGTTTTGTTAAGCTCGCAAATCATATTTTGTTCAGCATCCAACGTTTCACCTGACCTGCAAATTGCAAAAAACGTAAGAAAAATTTAATTCCTTATAAATGATGATAAATGATTTTTATTTTGTAAGTAGGTTTGCACAAACACTTTTACACGTCAATCATATTTTTTATAAAACTAGATGAGGTCGGCGTTTCCTATCTGACTACTCTGAGAAGAAAGGCCGAAACAAACTCAGAGGTCACAGTCTCTTTTAAAGTCCAGACATAATCTTGGTCAGGTTATATGAAGACCATGTAGATCAATGTCTGAGGTGGTCTTTTGAAGAAAGAACCACACAGATTGAGAGGACCTGTTCAGTCAGTGCACGCATTTGTCAGAAATCGTGAAGCTCAACTCAAAACTTAAGGAGCTCAACGATTCTTGAGTTATCTTTATAAGGTTTTTTGTGCTACTGTACAGTGTAACAGTATATGGACTACGTCTGAAATAAATGTCTTATTATTATTATTATTAGCGCTTGCCGGCGAAATGTGATTTTGCACATACATCAAGCTACCCAACACTGTCAAATTTTCCCAATCAACTTTGAACCTTAGCCTTAGCTTTACCGATAAAGTAGTAATCTATTAAAGAAATTTGACAGGCTGTATTAGCTTGATTTGCTGGCGTCTGTACTATAAACTTCTGCCTAACCTTGGGGCCATACAAGCGTGATGTTATAACTCCACAGATCAAGGGAACTTTGAAATCGGTGGCCATGGCAGTGCTCACAGCAGCGGGAAAGTCAGGGTCTCGTCCTCAAGAGCAAGGCATTATGGGGGAAGTCAGACCGGGGGTGAGAAAGGTATGGTAACTTTTTATTTTAAGTACATTCAGGGAATTTGGGAAGGGCATTGGTGTGGCCCAGTGGTAACAGCCTTTTTTTTTTTTTTTTTTTATGGATGGGAAATCATCCAATTACCCCTCCCGCTCTGGGTGGAGCGGAAGGGAGTGTCAGACTCTTACTGACTAAAACCCATCCGTGTTCCTTCCTTAGCCCTTTATGTTCCGGGGCAGCGGTAACCCTTTCGGACAATCCCGCTGCCCAGTGGTAACAGCCTTACGATCGAGTTATAACTCGATCGATAGATCGTAGGTTCAAACGCAGACAGACGCTTTACTTTTTCTACATCACCACTGCTCTCAATACTGTAATTAATAATAATAAATTGTTTAATTTGTTATAATCCTTAAAACGGAAAATAGTGGTCACTATTATACTACAATGTAAAACTACCGTTTATAATAATATTAACGTATAATCTTGTGAAGCACAACTTGACGTGCTTATTTTCTGCATTTTCATTCTAAAATTAAAGAAAATAACCAAATTAACGATGAGGGCGCCACTTGTGGGTCGGCATAGTCTTAAGGTTGCTAAGAAAACAAGTGAGAATGTAAACAGCATTACACAATAAACGACGTCTATTTCTCTTGATCGCAAAGCCCCACATTGCAGGTTCTTCACACCGCTACTGCAAGTCGAACCGGGACACCGAGGCGTTCGTGCACTCTCTGCGCAAGTACCCAAGCATGGCTCCGTTCCGGACCGCGTCTACCGACCTCATTGAGAAACTCATACGGTATACACAGGCTAAAAATTGTGAGTACCTATAGGTAATCAGAATAGGACATATTGACCGGTTTTTTATTATATTTATAATTCATCATCTGCCTAGCCTTTTCCCAACTATGTTGGGGTCGGCTTCCAATCTAACCGGATGCAGCTGAATACCAGTATTTTACATGAAGCGACTGCTTACCTGACCTCCACAACCCATTTACTGGGCAATACGATACCTCTTGTTAAGACTGGTTGTCAGGTTTTCGGGCTTTTGACTACCTGTAACGACTGTCAAAGATCTACGAATGACAGCCGGGACCAACGGCTTAAGGACGCGTTTACGAATTGACGCGCTTCAATTTTAGGTATTGAGTCTTACTACTACACGTGCACGGCTCACACACACAGCGACATGCGCGAAGCGGCGAAATTATGAGTAAACTGACACGACTTGATACTTGAGCCTACTTTTATTTAATTTTTAGGCATGTATTTTTTTAAGCTTAGGTACTATGCGTTGTTGTCAAAAAGTTTGTACCGTGAAATGTTCATAAAAGTAGATACCATTTACTTACTTGATTGGTAAGCAAGTACATGCCAAAGTACCTATGTATTAACAATTTGCGCGACAAGCTTTTTGAAAACATATAATTTAAAAAAGCTTATTTATATTCGTTTTATTTAGTATTTTTAACCGACTTCAAAAAAGGAGGAGGTTCTCAATTCGGATGCTTATACATATATTTTTTTTATGTAAGGGTGTTAGGTTAGATAACTCCGTCATAATAATATATAGACGGACTTGCAAAAATCTTTTTTTGTTCGAAAGAGGTTTAACTTTATTCCGAAATAGACCATTCCGGAATAAAGTGCTGAAGAGTTTCGGAGACAGACAACCGAAGGCTTCAATAAATGCCAGCAAATCAACCGCGATTGCTGCTATCGCATATGTATGCATTGTTTACGCAATCACACAATATAACATCACGCCTGTACCCTCTAAAGGGGTACGCAGATGTGTTTAGTATACCACGGTACACCCTCATTTCTGTCAAAGTTGTTATTGGAGTACCTCTAATCTTGCAAGTAAATTCGGGCATAACTTTTTCTTTATGAATTGATTTAATAATTAACCGACTTCAAATAAGGAGTATTTTTTTTTATGTATGTTCGGGCATAGCTCCGTCATATCTCTATAGACGGATTTGCAAATTCTCTCAAACAAAAGTTTATGAATTGATGTAATAATTAACCGACTTCAAAAAAGAATCAGTAATGATTTTTTATGTATGTTCGGGCATAGCTCCGTCATATCTCTATAGACGGATTTGCAAATTCTCTAATTTTTTAATGGATAAGGTATTTATTTATTTATTTAATACTTCAAACACAAAAATGTACAGAGGCGGACTTAATGCCATAGGCATTTTCTACCAGTCAACCTTTGGGTGATGCAGAGACAAACAATGGTAGGTGCAATAATGAAAAATGAGGAATAAATATTTGGTATGCCTCAGGATAAGGTATACCTTTATAAGGTATAGCTTTATGAATTTTGCTTAAAGTAATTTAAATTTGTGTTGGGCAGGTACAAATAAAAAATGAAAAATAAAAATTGTTTTCCAAAAAAAAAAAACATCAGACTTTCAAAAAAAAAAACACTACAACGTAAAAAATAACTTTTTGGAAGGTGCACCTTCAGGTCACTCCATCAAATCCGGAGGTAAGGTCTCAACATAACTAACAAAACGAGCCCAAACTCGGCACACCTAGCTCAGCTCGTCTATTAGTTCCAGTAGCAGTCTTCGAAGTACACCTGCAGGTCACTTCATCAAGTCCGGAGGTAAGGTCTCAACATAACTAACAAAACGAGCCCAAACTCGGCACACCTAACTCTTCTCGTCTATTAGTTCCAGTAGCAGTCTTCCAAGTACACCTGCAGGTCACTCCATCTAGTCCGGAGGTAAGGTCTCAACATAACTAACAAAACGAGCCCAAACTCGGCACACCTAGCTCAGCTCGTCTATTAGTTCCAGTAGCAGTCTTCGAAGTACACCTGCAGGTCACTCCATCTAGTCCGGAGGTAAGGTCTCAACATAACTAACAAAACGAGCCCAAACTCGGCACACCTAGCTCAGCTCGTCTATTAGTTCCAGTAGCAGTCTTTGAAGTACACCTGCAGTTCACTCCATCTAGTCCGGAGGTAAGGTCTCAACATAACTAACAAAACGAGCCCAAACTCGGCACACCTAGCTCTTCTCGTCTATTAGTTCCAGTAGCAGTCTTCTAAGTACACCTGCAGGTCACTCCATCTAGTCCGGAGGTAAGGTCTAAACATAACTAACAAAACGAGCCCAAACTCGGCACACCTAGCTCAGCTCGTCTATTAGTTCCAGTAGCAGTCTTCGAAGTACACCTGCAGGTCACTTCATCAAGTCCGGAGGTAAGGTCTCAACATAACTAACAAAACGAGCCCAAACTCGGCACACCTAGCTCAGCTCGTCTATTAGTTCCAGTAGCAGTCTTCGAAGTACACCTGCAGGTCACTCCATCTAGTCCGGAGGTAAGGTCTCAACATAACTAACAAGACGAGCCCAAACTCGGCACACCTAGCTCAGCTCGTCTTTTAGTTCCAGTAGCAGTCTTCGAAGTACACCTTCAGGTGACTCCATCATGACCGAAACGAAATATGAATAATCCCTACTTACTTCTAAAAAAATAATATAAGACTGAATAAAATCTTTCATACGATAGTCATACAGAATGCGTGAAGTATCAAGTTTGGTATGTCAAATATTTTGTATCCGTACAGCGATCTTTTTCAGCACAAGCTGCTGCTTACAACCGACACAGAGTCCACCCACGACGGCGGCTGAGCGCAGACTAATATTTCATTACAAATTTTTGTGTAATAAAGCAAGACAGTGACCAGTAAAATAACCCTTAATACAGTGCATTAAGATTCACATGTTACAGCTAAATATGTGAAAAAATAGACTCGATTTTTATTTTTTTTCTGAGCCATTTGGTAACATTTTGATAGTTCTTTATACAATTATTTTGAGTTGAACATGTCTGCTTACATAAAATATTTTTAAATACATAAATTTAAGTTAATAAATAGAAGAAAAATGTACCTAAAGTCATTACGATATCGTCAATTTTGTGTGAAGAGGCGACGGAAATAATTTTTTACAATATTATAAACCAAACTTTTCGAATAAAAATTTAGCCATATTTGAAGATGAAAGAGCAATCTATCTGTGGTAATTATTAGTTAGATTTGGTTTCGTATCATTTTCCCGCAAAATGTACCGAAAAACTGCTTGTTTTTGTTAGATTCGTAAACGCCTCCTTAACGTGCTTTCCGAGGCACGGAGGCGTCTCGGTATGTAAAGATAGTAACCCATCCACAGATCAACCACGGCAAGGGTACCTTAACCTGACCGAGCGACCTGTACGGCTGTTATTATTTAGCTACGTGCCCCTTGTTATATATTACACTAGCTGACCCGGCCACGCGTTGCTGTGGCAATTTTTTTTTTTTTTTTGTCTATAAGCTATTCTATCTTTCAAGTTGGATCAAACTGCGCACGGTGTACAAATTTGATTAAAATTGGTTAAGTAGTTTAGGAGTCCATCGCGGACAAACATCGTGACACGTAATTTATATATATTAAGATTATAAATACTATCAAATTTTATAATACCTGGCTAGTGCCTAGCTGTTATGATTGCTTGACAAAAATATCTTCGAACAATTTGCTGGACATGAATTTTGAGAACAGATTCAATTGCGTTGCCTTTTATTTAGAGACCCAGGGGGTTCAGGTTCAGTATGTCGACGCAAGTCACAAACCACTTTATTTCATCATCACTGCTCTCAAAACGGTGAAGGAAAACATAGTGAGGAAAAAGGCATGTCCTAGAAGCAAACATTCCAAGACATGTTACATCTAAAATCCCGCACTGGGCCTCCGTGGTGGATTACGGCCCACTCTCTCTCACCGAGAGGAAGCCTGTGTCCCAGCAGTGGGAACATTATAGGCTGATTATGCTATGCTATGCTGCAATACAATTATTATTCTTTTCCAGTTCAAGAAATGTCACGTTCATCAAAGAGCATGCGCTCGCTCCAACATCAGAAGTCTTCTGATACCTATGAGATGGGCAGAGCTTCGAAACACCAGCAGACTTACACCAGGAAACAGGATAACAACGCTGTTAATAATAGCACCGTGCAAGTCGGCTACAAAGGGAGAGTCAGGAATTACAAGCTGTATTCGCCTATGAGTGATAGCAGGAACTTCAAGTTAGTGGCAAATGATTTTACTAGAGGCAAAAGATAGTTGCCGAAAACGCGAGTTGAATCAGGTGCAAGCAGTGCCGGATATAAGGGGGACGACCGGGGCAGTTGGCCGAGGCCTCCACAACCCAGTTACTGGGCAATACGATACCTCTTGTTAAGACAGGTTGTCAGATTTTCGGGCTTCTGACTACATGTAACGTCTGTCAAAGATCTACAAATGACAGCTGATACCAACGGCTTAAAGAAATCGTGCTACAAGGGTACCTAGTTTATTTTAAAAATCGTTCTCCAGTTTTCTATATCCAGTCCAGTTCTGTTAAGTCTGTCTAGAACTATAAAACCAAATCTGTTACATAACTGGGACATCATAAAATTTTCTAACAACCAGTCTTACCAAGGAGTATCGTATCCCAGTAACTGGGATTCAGAGGTTAGATTGGCTCTCGCTCCATGTAAAATACTGGCTCAGCTGCATCTGGTTTGACTGGAAGATGACCCCAAGATAGTTGGGAAAAGGTTAAGCAGATGATCAGTCGGCATGTGGTAGTGAACTTCTGACTATAAAAAAAATCTTGCAGAGAAAACAGACACAGGGAAACGACATCCAGCAACAGTTACGACTACTTAAAGGCCGGTCTCTCTCCCTATGGACGAGCCAATCGCTCCGACGAGTCCCCAAGCCCGGTAGGATCCAGCAGTCCAGAACGGACTAGGAGTCCAGAGGGTTCTAGAAGTCCAGACAGGCCTAAGAGTCCAGATGTGTTTCGAAGTCCTGTTCGGTTCAAGAGCGTCGATGGATTCAAGAATGAAGATGGGTTCAGGAGTCCCGACAGGCCTAATCGTGCGGACAGGCCTATACCGTTCGAGCGCTCAGTACGGGATTTGAGCCTGAGCGACATGTCCAAGTATATTCGGAGTACCATTAGACAGATCTGCAATGAACGGCCAGTTGTAAGTACTACTTAACATGTTTTTTATATTTGACTTTGGTAGGTAGGTGCACACATTCAAAAGAATTAAGTTCCAAGTTTCCAAGTTTCAAAATTCTTCTCAAAAGTGTTAAATAGTGGATGAAAGTTTGTAATAAGTAAGTTCGTCATTTTTGCAGATGGGAAATGCCATCGGGCGCAAGGCTTACCTTTAATACTGGCTTCTGCCCGCGATTTTGTCTGCGTGAAATTTCTTGTACTCCCGGCAGCGTAATGCCAGACTGTATATTACCACAGACTCCATAATAGTCTGTGCTGGACCGCTTTGTGCTCGTTACACTAAAGAGAAAAAAATATTATTTCAAAACAAACATTCTCTGTAATAGTAGTCATACATTACATTATGCTAGTCATTTCCAAAGCAAACTGCGTACGAGTATCAGAGCAAAGGCCATAAAAAAAACTAACACATCTCGACGTAGTAAAACTTAATGAGAACTGAGGATGCAAGAGCGAGCGGAGCGAGCTCGGTACTTGCGGCACCCCTACTCGGAGAGCTCGGTGTAGTCCTTGATCGGTGTTTCAATATTTTGCTCAATTTAGAAAATTTAATTCTTTCTTTAGTTTTTGTCCAAAATCGTGCAATGTTTTTACGCAGAGTCTGGGGGGAGACTAAAAAGGCCATTTTGGCAGAATCATAAAACAATTCATTTCATGCAATTCATCTGTTTAACAGTTTCACACCTATATATCCCTGAAGGGTTAGGCAGAGGTGTACCTATAGCATTTTACGAATCTCCATACAAAACTGTCATACAGATGAAATTGCGTGATATTGCGTTATCATTCAAAGCGGAGGAGACATCTTTGGCGGTGCAGAAAATGGGCGAGGACTTGCATAGGGTGGTTGCATGGTCGTAGGAAAACTCTCTGGTTCTGAATCCTCTCAAGTCTAAATTTATGGTGCTGGGTTCAAAAAAACAAGTTTCTGCAATACTGTCTGCCAACCCTGAGATAACTATCATGGGAGAGAAAATTGAGAGGGTCGAGCAGACATGTAATCTAGGACTAATTATGGATGCAGAGCTGCGCTTTGAGTCACATGTGACAAATGTTCTTCGGAATTGTTTTTATAGGCTAAAGGTCTTATATGGAATACGGAAATATGTAAGCGTACCAGTACGGAAACAACTTGTCGACAGCCTCATTCTATCAAAGTTAAATTACTGTGATACAGTTTATGGTCCATGCCTGCTTTCAAGAACGGAACGTGTAATCCAACGTATCCAGAATGCCTGTGTTCGTTTTTGTGTGAATGTCCCGCGCAGAAGTCACATTACTCCATACGCAAACAAACTAAAATTGTTAAAGATGGCTGCCAGAAGAAAGCTGCATTTGGCCAATTTGTTGTTTGGTATCATTACCACTCAAAAACCACACTACCTTTATGAAAAGTTAAATTGGAAACAAAACTATCTAAAGTATGGTCTTCGCTCCATGGTAAGCCCACTGTCGGTGCCAACGCACAGAACTTCGGCATTCAGAGGGTGTTTCAAGTTTGCAGCCACACGCTGTTGGAATGATCTTCCACCACCAATGCGTCGCCTGAAAACAATACAATCCTTTAAATTCCAACACAAAAAGTTACTCTTACATGAACAAATTTCCCTTCAACCTTAACAATGTACTTTTGTGTTGGTTCACTGTACCTCAGGGGTCATGGCTCGCAGGCTCTGGTTTGGGATCTTCTAGGGTGGGCTGCTTGGAATTTTTGATCTTCTGTCAGTGGGCCTTTTAACGTCTGTTCTGCGACAGCATTCTTCCCTTGTACTTGAGAACGTCACTCTGATGGGTACTGCTTCTGTAATTTACGGTTAATTCTAACTATTCAACTGCCTTATCAACCGTCTTGTCAAGTATAGTGGCCTGATGAATAAAAGAAAATGTTGGCGCATCACATATGCGCGTGATTGACCGAGGGGACGGCGCGGGGCGTCGGGGTACCGAACCCGGTACGCGACGGCCGCTGCGTGCCCTTCACTCCACTCGGCTCACAGACGCGCTCGACCACGGGCATTTCATTGTTATATCTTATAAGTTGATTAAGTAAATTATGGTATTAAAACCTATCTAAAATACAGTCCACTGCTTCTTTTATTATAAAGTCCCGATTGAGCCCATTCAAAAAAACATACCTCTATACCTATATTTAAATACTTATTAGCATCCTATTTTATTTATCTTCCCTGATTTGATAGTTCTCTTTTGAGTCGACAAGTTTGTCATTTCATCATTTGCACCTTTCATTACTTCTAAAACTAATTTGACCAACACTGTTTACACAAACAAACACAAGCCATAGGTACCTACACAATCACCCAATTTCTGTCCGTACTGTTTATATAACGTACTATTGTGCCTATACATTTAATCACCATGATATTGCTGTTGCTATTCATTTAGTTAAATCTAATAGTATTGCTAATAATTACGTTCAGCAGTATGAACTCGGAACGTCAATAATAAAGATGGCTTTATTGGCTTTGCTTTGTGACAGGAGTAGGACAGTTGCGCGAGCGCACAGATTATTAATAATGGGCGGCGGCGCGTGAGTCGGTGCCCTGTGTTACCACCTCATATTTTTCACGTTCATAACATCATTCTTTTTGTAATTGGTTTCTTATTTTGATTAATGTTTTTTATTTTTTATTTATACATTGTTTAATTGTATGCTGCACTGGCTGACGTCATCACGTCAACGCCGGCTGTCGCTGAAAACCAGCGCTGGGGCTCTGTCTCGTACAGGGTCATAGCATTATGCTGAGCGATGGCCGTTTTGCGTGGATGTGACGCATGTTTTCTCTCCCATATTAATTATTTTTAATTTTTTTATATATATGTTTTTCTTTTGATGCGTCATGTTTGCCGCAAATAAACGTATTTTCTTTCTTTCTTTCTTTCTATATGAATTGTTTTATGATTCTGTCAAAGTGGCCTTTTTATGCCCCCTGGTCCGTGCATAGAATGTCCCAGAACATTTTAGGAATTATTTGTTGAAATTACCTTGTTCTACGCATAACCGTTAAGGTAAATTTTAATACCATCTAATATCTTCTGTTTTGATTAAACATTTTACATACTAACTCACTACTCATTTTGTAATAAATTAATTAAAATAGCAGGAAAATACAGTACGCGTCGATACAACAACTACAGTGCCACAGACCAATTAAAAAACCAAGACGGAAGGCTGTCAACAGTAAAGTGAAGCCGGTTTCTTAAACTTTACATGTGTGCACTTAGTGAGGTGTAGTTTGATTGTAAATGGTTGTAAATGTGTGTGTGTGTGAGCGTGTATGCACATAGCGGAGGTTTAATTTTGGCATGCTTCACTGTATTGTTCTCAGCGCTCTGTCTTGGTTTTTTTGTTTGGCCTGAGCTGAGTACAGTGCAATAAAAATTAAATAGTTACGGCAATCGGTGGTTCCCTCATTTTATAAATTAATCGCAAAATCTGTATTTTGTCAAATGACTACAAGTTTATAAAGTAATATGTTTGCGAAATGAGATGTTTGTCAAATGATTAGTTTTTAGTTCCGTACCCAAAGGGTAAAAACGGAACCCTATTACTAAGAATCTACTGTTCGTCTGTCTGTCTGTATGCCACCAGGCTGTATCTCATAAACCGTGATAGCTAGACAGTTGAAATTTCCACAGATATTATTTCTGTTGCCGCTATAACAAAAATACCTACTAAAAACAGAATAAAATAAATATTTAAGGGGGCTCCCACACAACAAACGTGATTTCTTTGCCGTTATTTTATACGTAGTATTAAATATTGTACGGTGGTACGGAACCCTTCGTGTGCGAGTCCAAATCGCACTTGGTCAGTTTTTTGAAGTATAAACTTTAATACTTATTTGAATTTGTTATCAGAACATTTTCAATTAGTTTTTTTTCCATTAAAAGGTGTAATGGACCGCAGCACACTAAACCGATGATTTCTATTAATAAATACTCAGATTATTTTTGTTATTACTTCATTTCTCCTGTTACCAATTTCAGAGATTAACAAGATTCAAATATTTACTTTTTGTTTATTATAATGTTATTTTTAAAATGTTCATTTGACATTCGTTTTTGTCAAAAGTTATTGAACCCCTCAAGTGACATTGTTGTGTCCGGATGAGGCTGAGAATTTGCTCCTCCTTATTTAGCAGTGTTCTTCCCTGCTGGCTCCGTCGCGAGACCTGGACGGCGGCCGGCTCGATGGACGTCCACTTCTGCAGTATGAAGTAGCATCGCCGATGTACAGCGTCGGCTGCTTTAGACATTCGGTTCGCTTCATCTGCGCCGTCGAAGCTCTGTAAAAAATCGTCCTTATAGTGATTTCGAACTATAGAGTCCACCGCTTCGAGTCAGACTCATGAACGTCTAATTTCAGTTGGTCATTTTGTATGAAATATCAAACAAGTGGCGTCGCACACGCGCCACGCCCGAGCCTCGCCACCGCCCGACGCCTCTTATATTTGTCCCGCGCCTTACTCTCACCGTTTAAATGCGTAAAAACATATCTTACATAATTACAAGAAAATGTTTTAAGTGCCATTTGCATCCACCAGGCGTCGGTGGCGCCAGCTCTGCATATACAGGAAGATTTATATTTTGTATACTTATTTGTTGTCAGCAACTTCGTCTACTCTGAATATTTTTGTTTCAGAGTTTGGTCTTTGTGCAAGCGGTTTTCAGTGCGTTGTAGGCGATTGAGCGCGCAGTCATGGTTACTTGGAACACCTACTTGAATTTTTCCATAGAAAGCCTGTTTCATAATCGCCTTCAGGCAGAGCGCGCGTAGTTTCTTATAATCTCTTCAATGCTGTCATCTCTGGGTCTGCTTGCGGGCAACGCGACTGACCTGGCGTCTCCAGGTTAACATATTCTTTCATGAGCTTTTCAATAGATTCGTCTATACTTACATGACTGCAGCGTTCTCCGATGTGTGGTACTACGTGTACTTTTGTCAGACTGCAGCACCCTAATTGCGTAACACACTATCAATCGGAATCTGAATCATTTTGAAGCAAATTGCTAATCCATTGCTTTATAAGTTCGAAAAATTGCTCAACACGTAAATAAAGCAATGAATGTTGTTGAACTGTCAAAATGAAACCGATTCCGATTGATAATGTGTTACGCAATCGCCCCGCACGCGCAGGTTTGACCACGTAAACCCAGCCGAGCGGTGTACGTGACGCTACCAGTTGACGCTTTATATAAAAATGAGTCTACTTTACCGATTAGCCCCGATTGTGTACTACTTGCGTTTTCGGTCGCTGTGACATAAGGACGCTCTTCTGAGTCGTGTGCGGCGCGCATCCCGCGTCTGCTGTCACTGTGTAGCCCGTGATGATAATGCTCGCAGTCTTGCACTTCACACAGCTTACTTTTGCATTTGTGATTCCAAGTCCGTCGTTTTAGGCACCAAACATAATTTATTTTTAAGTGCTGTTCCCATCTATCAGTTTTTGACATTTTCCTAAAGTTGGTACAGACAGCCACGCTGCTGCAATTGCCGTTACATTTCACATAGGTACGCTGTTTTTTCGATCTCGACCATTTAAAAATGTCTTGTGAACCCATAGATATATGAAAGAAGTTTTTTACATTTCTGTGTGTGATCCGGTCGTTGTGGATTCCACCTCTGCCGAGGCGTGCCGTGCACTGAGATCGACCTCTCTGTCGAGAAATCGTCCCAAGACTACTAGGCCGGGCTCTGCGTCACCCACATCTCATAACCGTACCACCGGCTGCTAAGCGTAACTGATAACTTTTCTGAAATTACGGAAATCATTCGGATTTCCAATTTTCCAGGCTATATAAAAAGTCGTTTCTTTTCAGAGCTTGTACCGTGGCCAATGTGGCCAAAGCATTCGTGATTCGACCTTCGATGCAAACACATATATATCTGTATGGTTATCTGATAGTTTAGATAACTGGCGTAATTTATTTTACTCAAGTTTGGTCGTCCAAACCGACTTTCCAACTTTTGCATAAATTTGAATGGCCAGGTACCTAGGAGGCCAGTCAAATGCCTCCAGCATTTGACTGCCTCCATCGCGGGCTCTCTCAAGGATTTTCTGAGGCAGGCCAAATTCCCTGCCTTTATGTGAGTCCACGCAGACTCGTTAAATGCTGCTTTAAAATGCAGCCATAGCCCGAGTGGCCACTAAATATGGGTAAATCAAATCCATACCTGCTGGCAACGTGGCTACCCCGCGCTACCTCTAACAATGCCGGAGTCAGTCCTTTCAGCAGGTTCGCGCGAGGTCGGCGGCGCGTTGTGAAGCGTCGTCGTCCGTGTGTCGCCGCTTCGCGGCGGGGTTGACTGCTTATCATGAGGCGACATGGGTTGCGGCTGCGCGCGGATGTGGCTGCAGTGTTCTCCGAGCGTGTTCGCGGCGTCCGCCTGATGTTGCGATGTCGCAGTTGAGCTTCCCGCCAATAATTCTTATTGTGCTGATTCTGCTTCCAAGAGCGCTAGCCTGGCGGCGAGCTCCAATCTCGCTCAGGCCAACGCTTTTCTGTTGGTCTTGTCTAGTGGTTGCCTGTGTGGAGGTGTCTTCGCTCCAGAGCAGTGAGGCTGGGTCGGGTCCAAATCTGTGACGGAATCGTTGGGTGTGCCTGTTGGGACCCCGTTGTATTTGAGCTCGTCAAACGCAAAGCTTTTATTTGCAAAACATATTTTTTGTAAATTAAATATACATTTATAAATAATTAAACATAGGTACATGTATGTAGAGATCAATATGTTTTACCGCTGTCGGCGTGCAAATGTAAATGAAGTACGTCTAAAATAGAATAATTACACTTAAGTTAGGTACAAAATTAAAATTAAATTAAAAAATCTAGGAACGCTAAATTACTTACACATATCCTAGAACAAAGTTAACATTATTGCGTGTTTTTTTATATATTTTTACATTATTACAAAAAACATAATGTTTCTGATACATTATGTACCTAAGTATACTTATAATGCTGTTACATTAATTAATATACAGGATCGAATTAAATTAGCTAGCGAAACTCCGCGGAGGAGATGTTTATCGATATAATATTGAACACAATAAAACAAAAAAGAAACTAATTTGATAAATTTTTTTTCACTTGAAATATCTGTGTAAAAATTACCTTTTTATTGTGTAAACTTCACAAACGTCATGGGTATCGATATCACAACAAAACTAAAGAATTTTCTCAACTCATACTACAACAAAACATTCGCGCGTCAGCGGTTGTTGAACACCAAAAAACGTCAAATGCCCTTTGTTTTTTTTATAGTGTTTTGATATCTATACTCACCCATCACGTCTGCACAGTTTCGCTAGCTAATTTAACTTGATCCTGTATATTTAGACAAAGACAAATATAATTACAGCTCTTACTAACTCTTCCTGCGCATAATATGTATCCATATTATAGACTAATAAATCAAATTACATACTTTATCCTATTGTGTTTTAAAATGTTGTCAATTAAACCTGTATATCAATCTCTCCGTCCAAGCTCCGTCGATGGAGCAATATATTTAAGTTTCATCCAAACTGATCCAAACGCTCCAAAAACGAGTTAATTTAGTGTTATCATTGCTTTTAGTCAAAACTTGTTTGAACTTTCCTGTTTTTCATCTATACAAATAAATAAAATTGTGTATATGTGTGTCTGTTTGTAATGTCAAAATAACAGCTTTTTACTAAATGCATAATTATTATTAAAATATATTCGGTACTTATAACAAGATTTTATTTTTATTTTTACTGTCTATGTGTTCCGGCTAATCTCAAAAACAGCTGGACCGATTTTGATAGGACTTCATTGGCAGATAGTTGATCTTATAGGGAGTAATTAGGCTACTTTTATTTTAGAAGAATAATTAGGGTACCGCGCAAAATAAATAAAACCATTAAGTAAATCCAATTGTTTTCCTACATGCACGCGAACGAAATTGCGGGCACGGCTAGCTTATTTGAAAGGTATTCAACCGCAAGTCTAAAGTACTAGAGTATTATATTATCTGTGTCTAAAGTAACAATTTGACAGTGACAGCGCCTTTATTGCGTAGCAGTAAAGGTGGTTTTCGTAGTTCCAGTGTGACGTAAGGCTGTCCGTTCCAAATAATAGCAAGACCGTGGCCATCCATGACTATAGCGTCTTTGAAACAACAACAGCTAACTTCCAAAAAACTTTTGCACAAGGAGTTCGTTAGTTTAGGGAGAAATTTAGAGTAAAGAAGTGTGTGTGCGTGTGCGTATGCGGGTGTGCGTTCGTGTGCGTGTGTGCGTGTGCATGTGTGCGTGTGTGTTTATATATTTGTTACTTCATCACGCTCAAACGGCTGGACCAATTTTGATAAAATTTTGTACGGAGGTAGCTGACATCCTAGATTAACATATAGGCTACTTTTATCCTGATATTACCACGGGATCGACACTTATGCAGGCGAAACCGCGGGGCGCAGCTAGTACACACATCAAAAGTGTCTAGGGATCAAGCATTTTTATGCGGATTTCTTGAGATTGAGATGTGGCTTTGTAATAAATTTATGATTTTATAAATTTATATGGATCCTTTTTGGTGCATTTCATAATTTGAATCAGGAACTGTGAATCAAATTCGAGTAAAAGATGAAAATCAGCTGTCAATATTTTCCCTATAAAAACATACAACGCATTGAAGACATTATTAGTGCTACTGTTTCCCTACTACTGATTAAAACCAACGTTATTATGGAGCGGCGACGTCATTTAAGCAGGGAAGAAATGCTCAGAGCCGTGGGAATGATAGAAGCTGGTTCCCGGCAACGTACTGTGGCTTTAGCTCTGAATACAAGTCAGAGTGTTATCAGTCGACTTTGGACACGTTACCGAAGCACTGGTACCGTGGCTGAGCGCCATGGAGGACGGTATCGCTGCACCACACGGAGAAAAGACCGATACATTCAAATCTTAACTCGAAGAGCTCCAACAATAACCGCCATGATGTTAGCCGTGAGGCTTCATCACTCTTCAGGGAACTTAATTAGCGACCAAACAGTCAGAAACCGCTTGCATGAAGTGAACCTTCATTCCCGAAGAACGCTACGGGTACCACCTATAGCAATGCACAATCGTAGGATTCGATATCAATGGGCTCTTGAACACAGAAATTGGGCAGAAGAACAATGGCGTTTCGTGTGCTTTTCTGATGAGTCTCGTTTTGGTATGAGACCGGATACAAGACGTATACGACACTGGAGAACCCCTGGACGCCAACAGCGATTAAAATCCTGCCAGGAAGTCCATCCTTATAGTGGTGGAACCATCATGGTATGGGCGGGTATTTGGATCGGCGGAAGAACTGAGTTGATTTGGATCAGAGGCAACCTCAACGCTCAAATTTATGCTGAGACGATTGTATCAGACGTCATCGTTCCTCTACAAGTGCAAATCGGTCCCTTATTTCAGTTAATGCATGATAATGCACGACCGCACACCGCAAGAGTTGTAAGACAGACTCTCGCCGCAGCTAACATCAATGTCCTGCCCTGGCCTGCTCAGTCGCCAGACTTGAACCCGATTGAGCATGCATGGGATATGCTACAGAGAAGAGCTCTGCCGAATATGGAGGGTATCCAGTCGCAAGAAGACCTTTTTTTGTTGTTGCAACGAACATGGGCGGCCATTCCACAGCGTGATTTGGATGAACTCATTTTGAGTATGCCAAACCGATGTTCTTGTGTTGTTAGTGTTCGCGGTAGAAACATGGATTATTAATTGTTTAAGTTACCCAATAAAATTTTAAAGAAAACTGTTATTTCAGTCTTTTTTTCGAACTTTTGTGTTAGTGGTTCAAATGTCAAAAATCCCTTTATTAGGAAAATGGCAAATTTCTTTATTAATGCAAAGGTGACTTGGTTTATCGTTACTGTGACAAACGAAAACACTTTATTTGATGAATCCTTAAAGAAAATTTTAATTAATATCAATCAGGAGAAAAGTTATTGCAAAAATATATGTTGATCCCTAGACACTTTTGATGTGTGTATTTGTATAGATAAAGCTGTACTGAAGTGTTTGTTTTGTTTCCGATCAGGACCAGGCCCGTGCCGGACGGCGCGTATGTGTTCCACGCGCGCCTCAAAGACATGTCAGCAGACATGGAGGGGCCCGTTAGGGCCGAAGCCTGCCGGGGCAGCGGGATTGTCCGAAAGGGTTACCGCTGCCCCGGAACATAAAGGGCTAAGGAAGGAACACGGATGGGTTTTAGTCAGTAAGAGTCTGACACTCCCTTCCGCTCCACCCAGAGCGGGAGGGGTCATTGGATGATTTCCCATCCTTAAAAAAGTGTTTGTTTGTTTGAAGGCGCTAATCTATGGAAGTACCGGTCGGATTTGAAAAATTATTTTCCATTAATAGCCCAATTCTTGAGGAAGGCTTTTGAACATCACGCTTAGTTTCTTAGGAGCCGAGCAAAAAAAAAAAAACAAGGAACGCTAAGAGAAAACGAAGTAACAGCGCGGGCGGGCGATGCAATGCGACGCGGTGGGGCGGGGGAACAAGACATCGCGGGCAAAACCTAGTATCAAAGATAAGCCGAGTGCCTATCTGCAAAAATGGCGAACTTGCATACAAACTTTCATCCCCTCTTTAACACTTTCAAGGGATGATTTTCAAACATCCTTAGTACTCAAAGAGCCCCCGCACATTATGGCCAGTTGGCCACATTATGGCCACCAGTCGCCGCTACTAAACGCGACCACCAGTGGTTCAGTCAGACCACTACACGCCGCCACTAGTGGCAGCCCCTGGTGGCTGGATGCGGCCTTCAGTGGCTGCCACTTGCGGCAGTTGTTCAAGTGAACCTGACACGCGGGAGCGGGGAGAAGCGTCTGTGGCCGTGTGTGCACGCGAGTCGAACGACCAAACGCAGCCACAAGTAGCGAGCGCGGTCGACTCCCGCAGCTTGTGGCTCGGACGCGGCCACTCAAACGCTCGGTGTGCGCCAATGCTATACAAAATGTATGGAGATACGCGTCTGCAACTTGTGGCGGCCACTAATCGTTATATTGTGGTCGCCACTAGTGGCTCAATGTGCGGGGGCTCTAATTCGGTAGATTGTAGTCGCTGGGTGTACTGGCGTCTGTACCTTTACACGAGTCGAAGTGCCGTTTGAGAAGTCTAAGATATAATAGTGATCCCCGCAGGTGTTCCAAGTGTGTCCGAAGCTCAAGAACAGGTACAACCAGCACAAGAAGGTCTGCCCTAACAAGAGTGATAGAGCCAATGATGTTATGGTACGTGTCACCAATATAATATGTTCTATATCTACAAGGAGACAGGGACATCAACGAGCAAACTGTAAGCCGTGGTAATTTTCCGTCGGTTAAAGAAAAAAAAATCTGCTGTTTCATATAAAAGTGCAATACCTACGCGGTCAAAATGTATGGAACGAGGTCGGCAAGATGTTCGATGGGATAATCGCTGCCCGCCTAAAGAGCCACCTGCGGAATGTGGGGCCGGACTTGTCGGACGCTCAGTTCGGTTTTCGGGCTGAGCGTTCGACGGTAGACGCGCTGGCCCGCTTTAAGGGCCAGGTCAAGGAGGCGATGGAGGTGGGGGACGGATTGTTGGCGGTGTCATTCGACATTGCCAACGCCTTCAATTCTGTTCCCCACAGCACCATCCTGGAGGCGCTCCGTTTCCACGGGGTGCCTCTATACTTGCGGCGTCTACTGGCCAGCTACCTGGAGGATCGTTCGATCGTCCTCGTAAACAGGGCTGGCCAAGTCCGGCGGTACGCAGTCGGGGCCGGCGTTCCACAGGGGTCAGTCTTAGGACCTCCCCTCTGGAACGTCGGCTACGACTGGCTCTTGCGGTCTAATCGACTGGACTGATTTCTTTGAAAAAAAATAATGTTATACTAGACCATTTGCTTCGTAATTTGATATGTGAATATTTGCAATTATATTTTTTTAACATAGTGTAATTAATTTGTAAAGTAATGTCTACCGCGGACATAAAAACGATAATCACCCAAACACTATCGGGTGTATTTTCATAAAACTTTCACCATATAAAAGACAATTTAATTCCCCGAATTTTAGTATACGGTTTTTATTTGTTTGGTGTTTGATAAATCAACAATAGATGATTGTTTCATATTTTGCAATAAATTACCAGCGTTGTGTCATCGCGCTTCTCTTTCTTTTCTATGCAGTCCGATAGTGACCGCGTTTTAAGTCATGTAGTCGCCCAAGTTTAAATTAACATTACGTGATGGGATATACGAGACTAAAATAAACAGTTAAAGTAAAATTCAATAAAATAAAACAAACACAGACACAACAAAATGGAAAAAAATGAAATTAAACATTACTAATTAATTGATCTATGAAACTTGGCAAATGAGTCAAAATGCACGACGACAAGATCAACTCAAAAAAAAAAAACTACGAACGCTAAATTACTTACACTTATCCTAGAACAAGTTAACATTTTTGCGTGTTTTTTACATAATATATTATGTACACACGGCTACACATCAAGCTATACATAACCAGCATAAACTGACTTCTGATTGTAAGAAAAACCCATACAATGCGAGGTCAGCTAAAACTGGAATGTATAGCTTGATGTGTAGCCGGGTGTACCTACCTACGAATATTCAATATGCTATTAAATTAATTAATATCAAATTAAATTAGCTAGCGAAACTCCGCGGACGTGATGGGTATTGTAGTATATTGAACACAATAAAACAAAAAAGTAATTAATTTGATGATTTTTTTGTGGGGTTACCGACCGCATTCAGTGTAGTCACTTTAAATATCAGTTTAAAAATAGCTTTTTATTGTGTAAAATCCCCAAAAAAAAACATCTAAGTAGTCTTGTTTTTGTTTTTTTTTTAATATTGATATCGATAGGTACCCATTACGTCTGTACAGTTTCGCTAGCTAATTTAACTTGATCCTGTATATTTAGACGAAGACAAATATAATTACAGCTCTTACTAGAGGAAAGGATGGTATTGTGGAATACTGTTGTTAATTTGGGATGGGCAGGGTTTCACAAAAACGAAAAGTGCCATCTCGTTTTACGGATCATAAAATGTTCACAAGTAGCGCCATCTATCGATATGCTTCCACGAATAGTCTGTCATTTTTCTAAGATGACGACCAGAGATAAAAACGTGGAAAAGCGCGTGAGAAATTTTTTGAGGTTCGTGTTTAACCCATTCCCATCGCTAAATTACCTTATAATTGTGCTGTTTAGCTTTATGTGTAGTGTAAAATAGATAATTAATTTTGCATATTAGCATTGATTTCAACAATTTGTATATTTTTAAATACATAAATTTGATGTTATGTCCAACTACGTCTTGTTGCTAATTTGGAATACCCGATGTAATATTAACAAAATAGTATGCCAAATTAGCTTCAGTTGGTTTAGGAACCGATTTTAGAGAGTTGCTCTCTGGGATCAATTTCGTTATCACAAACCCTACACTTTCTTCTTAATATTGCTTCAATGTAATCAAGGTTTTATTTCTTAATACCCCACGGAAAAAAAATTGCAGGTCTGAAACAAAATGGTATTCCAAATTACCATCTAACACTATTTCATACATTTTGGTCTAGTAGGTAACTTTTGTATTAAACAGCTGATGTTAAAATCTTGTAAAAATTTCGAGACGGTAAAAAGAATCTTCCGGTATTTAAGTGTCAGAAGATTAGTTACTTACTCCTTATTTAGTAGACTATTAAATTACATACTTTGGGCTATTGTCTTTTTGAAATGTTGTCAATTAAACCGGTATATCAATCACTTCTGTTATCTCCGACCGGCTGTCAAAAGACTCTCGAGAAACTCTCTCAGGCATGTTGATATCATGATGCCTCTGCGTTGCTGATAACCTTTGTTTCATATTAACATAAATCTCGTACCACAGTACTCGATTCCTTTTGACAACAACTAAAAAAACTGCCAATAGCATTGGATTTAATAATTCGAAAATAATATAAAATGGATCGAAACGGGTCCACTTTTTTAAAATAAAGATAATCAAGATTCCGACGTCGCCTAATAAGAATATCAACGTGGCGATGGAGAAGCGACGCCATTTGTTAACAGCAGTAGGTGCGCTCGCGTCGCCGTCGGAGCCACGAAAAAGTGAATACACAATTACAATGTAAAGTAAACTGTTGAGTAACAAGGGTAGAACTACAAAACCAAATGATACAAGTTTGAAAGTTTCCCAATCGTATTGTGAATCTGGTAATAAAACTAAAACAATACCAGAAACACCGGTTGTTATTAAAGGCACACCCCAACCAAACAGGCTGCTTTTCAAATATTTCCTTTGGAAATGCCCGTTAAACACTTTTACAATGTCCTTATAGAACATATGACATATAATTACTAACCAGTGATTCTTCACCGTCATTATGTAAGAATTCAAAATAAAAAAAATTACATTCACCTCAACACCGTACTCGAGCCGTATGGATAGTCTATAACATTTAGCGAAAATGAATAAAACATTTGCTAATAAGGCGTTAAGGCACACGTAGTTTCTGTAATTGCGAAATTTCTTTTTAAAGCACCATGACGTCATTCCGTATAACAATGCAGATATTCCTAACGCAATCATAATGCATCCTGTAATAAAAACAAATTTCATTTTTTCTAGAACGGTCAACATGTTGAATCTCACTGGCAGTTCTGAATACACTTAACAGTTTTTGTAAACATTTCACTAAGCACTGCAATGTCTTTAATGGGTTGTCTCCAAAGCTGTCGATGCAACAATATGTTTAAGATTAATCCAAACGCTGTTAAATGAATTAAAAAAGTTTTATTATTAGGTGCGCTTTAGTCAAAACTTGTTTGAACTTTCTTGTTTTTCATCTAGTTATACAATGAAATTAAATTGAAGTGTCTGTTTGAAACAAATGTCTAAATAACAGTTTTTGACTAACCCCCTTACTAATAAACGTATTATATCAGATAAATAGTTACACACAGATTTCTCTCTTTCAGTCGTCAGTAATTTAACTTTCGAAAGAAGACAAAGCGTTGTGTAACTATACAGACGCTATACAACGTTTATTAGTAAGGGCATAAAAGCATAATATTATGAAAATATATTCGGTATTTTTTGTCTGTTTGTTTGTTCCGTCTAATCTCTGAAACGGCTAGACCGATTTTGATTTTATAGGGAGTAACTTAGGCTACTTTTATTTTAGAAGAATAATTAGGGATCAGCGCAAAAACTGGTCAAGTGCGAGTCGGACTCGCGCACCGAGAGTTCCGTACAAACCATATCGCCTGATTACATCTATTCCTTGTAGCTTTAAATAGTGACCAGTTCTACTAAATTAGTCAATATCAAATTATATTTGCTAGCGAAACTCCGCGGACGTGATGGGTATTGTAGTATATTGAACACAATAAAACAAAAAAGGAATTAATTTGATGATATTTTTGTGGGGTTACCGACCGCAATTAGTGTAGTCACTTTAAATATTTGTTTAAAAATCAGCGTTTTATTGTGTAAAATCCCCAAAAAAAAAAAACATCTAAGTAATCTGTTTTTGTTTTTTTTTTTATATTGATATCGGTCCACTTTAAAGTTAGGAAAGTCAAGACTCCGACGTCGCCCAATAAGAATATCAACGTGGAAATGTACAAGCGACGCCATTTGTTAACAGCAGTAGGTGCGCTCGCGTCGCCGTCGCGCGTCGGAGCCACGAAAAAGTGAATACACAATTACAATGTAAAGTAAACTGTTGAGTAACAAGGGTAGAATTATAAAACCAAATGATACAGACTTGGTAATTTTCCACTGGTGCTCTGAATGTGGTAATGAAAATAAAAAAATACCATAAACGCTGGCTGTTATTAAAGGCGCACCCCAACCAAATAGGCTGCTTTTCAAATATTTCCTTTGGAAATGCCCATTAAACACTTTCACAATGTCGTTATAGAACATATGACATATAATTACTAACTAGTGATTCTTAACCGTTATTATGTAACAATACCAAATATGCATAATAATTTTTAATTGCATATCATTTATCTGACCTCTGTACAGAAACACGAATAGATAAAAAAATAGAGTGGAAATGTATAAAAAGTTTGCTAATAAAGCATTAAGGCACACATTGTACAACACAGGTTTCTGTAATTGCGAAATTTCTTTATAAAGCACCATGACGTCACTCCGTATATCAACGTAGCTGATAATAAAGCAGACATTATGCATCTTGTAATAAATCTAATATTTAGTTCTTCAAGATTGTTCAACATGTTGAATCTCACTGGCACAGTTCTGAATACACTTAACAGTTTTTGTGAACACTTCACTAAATGATAAATGATAAATGATAAATGATTTTATTTTGTAAGTAGGTTTGTACAAACACTTTTACACGTCAATCATATTTTTTATAAAAAAAACTAGATGAGGTCGGCGTTTCCTATCTGACTACTCTGAGAAGAAAGGCCGAAACAAACTCAGAGGTCACAGTCTCTTTTAAAGTCCAGACATCATAATCTTGGTCAGGTTATATGAAGACCATGTAGATCGATGTCTGAGATGGTCTTTTGAGGAAAGAACCACACAGATTGAGAGGACCTGTCCAGTCAGTGCACGCATTTGTCAGAAATCGTGTAGCTCAACTCAAAACTTAAGGAGCTCAACGATTCGACGAACAATACCAAAGAAAGGACATTTGGGTAGGCCACATAAATTACTCAAACTGCCAGACCTAGACAAAAACTAACACAACAGAGAGAATAATAAAAATTAAAAAAATGTGACCCACATTGTCTTCACATGCACAATAATTAAAATAATATAATACTTTACAAAGTAAGCAAATGTCATTGTTTAAATAAAATTCATTAATGTCAATGTGTACATAGAAACAAAAAAAAAAAAAAAAAAATAATTAAAACATTCAAAATGTAAAAAAAAAAAAAAAAATTGGAAGCAGCTCAATCCCAAGCCTTTTTGTCCTCAATATAATCTTTAACGGTATAAAAAGCTTTCTGGCACAACTTACGTTTAATGAATGATTTGAATTTATTAAGGCTTAGATCTTGAACGTGGCTTGGTAGTTTATTATAAAAGCGTATACATTGGCATCTGAACGAGCTACCTATTTTCTTGAGCCTTGTTGTAGGGATAACAAATTTGTGTTTGTTCCTAGTATTTATATTATGGACATCACTGTATTTTTTAAACAATTTTATATTTTTATGGGCATATAAAAGATTTTCATAAATATACTGAGAAGGCACAGTCATTACATTAATCTCTTTAAATTTGTCTCTGAGAGAGTGTCTCGGACTTAATTTATAAATTGATCGAACAGCTCGCTTCTGCAAAACAAAGATGGTCTGAATATCGGCGGCATTTCCCCACAATAAAATACCGTACGACATTACACTATGAAAATAGCTAAAGTACACTAAACGGGCAGTCTCTATATCAGTTAAATTACGAATTTTTCTAACCGCGTATGCTGCGGAACTTAGCTTTTTTGACAATTTATCTACATGTGGTCCCCACTGAAGCTTAGCATCCAAAGTTATGCCCAAGAATACTGTGCTGTCTACAGGATTCAATTCCTCGCCCTTTATCAACACATTAGTTTTCACCTGCCTAACGTGAGGTAGCGTAAACTTAATGCATTTGGTTTTTTTCTCGTTTAGAAGCAAATTATTGACATTGAACCAATGGACTACTTTCGAAATCGCGCTATTTACATCGTCAGTAACCAACTGCTGACGTTTAAGTTTAAACAAAAGTGAAGTGTCATCTGCAAACAACACTACATCATGATTATCCTTTATAAGGTACGGCAAGTCATTAATATAAATAAGAAACAAGAAAGGGCCAAGAATTGAACCCTGTGGGACTCCCATTGTTACTATAGATCCGGGTGATCTTTTCCCGTTAACGTCAACTCTCTGAATCCTTTTACTCAAGTATGAAGTAAGAAGATCCAGAGCAGAATTCCGGATCCCGTAGTGGCGGAGTTTCCTGATTAACGTTTCATGAAGAACGCAATCAAATGCCTTGGACAAATCACAAAAGATGCCCAAGGCATCGCATTTATCTTCCCATGCATTATAAATATGTCCTAAAAGTTCAACACCGGCATCAGTAGTTGAACGACCCCTTGTAAAACCGAACTGTTTGCTATGTAATAATTTATGTTTATTAAAAAATCTTTGCATTTGATCTAAAATTAATTTCTCAAAAATTTTACTAAAGGTAGGTAGTACAGAAATAGGTCTATAATTAGTGGGGTCCGATGTACTACCTGATTTAAACAAAGGTATTATTTTACTATTTTTCATAAGGTCAGGAAACTCCCCATTGTCAATACAACTATTAAAGATAAGAGCTAGAGTAGGTGCTACAATGTCAATAATAGACTTAGCAACTTCTACAGAATTACCCCACAGATCTGCTGTCTTTTTTACATTTAAAGTGTGAAAGGTTTTAATTATATCTTTACAGGTAATATATTCAAAATGAAATTCCGAATCGCAAGCATTAACATTTTCCTTAAGCAAAGACTCAGCAACAGAAGGTGATGAGTTTAGGGATTTAGTAGTTGAAACGGGAATATCTGAAAAGAAATTTTCAAATGCCTCGGCGACTTGAGAGTCTGATTTTATTATGTTGTCATTAATAGACAGGCTGTAGTCAGTATTTCGGTTACTAGACCTTCCCGTTTCACTATTAATAATGTTCCAAGTCGTTTTGATTACATTACTGCTGGTTTTAATCTTTGAACCCAAATAACGTGACTTGGCCATAAAGCAAACTTTTTTAAATAATTTTGAATAATTTCTAACATACAAATTAAATTCATCAGTTTTAACATAAGTCCTTTCATTGTACAGTTCATAAAGCCGAGTTCTACTTTTATGAATACCAGTGGTAGCCCAATCACTGAACGATGCATTACTATTAACCGAGATAGTCTTGGGAATAAAGGTGGAGTCAAATTGTTTACAGTATATATTAAAAAAATTATCATATAGATGATTAGGATCATCATGAATCGACAAAACTGGTAATTTATTATTTAGTTTAACTTTAAAAGCCTCCAAGCGACTTGCAGTTTTGGGGTTAACAGTGATATCCTTTTTAGCCACTTTTTTGTTTTCTTCTTGAATAGTTATCCTTTGCCCGCAATGATCAGAATCTAGTAAATTTATAATTTCTTTGTGGCTTGGTATAATATCTGTATAAATATTGTCTAAGCATGTGGCACTAGTAGGGGTTATTCTTGTGGGCTCTAAAAATAGGTTTACAAGATTGTAGGACTGGAACAGACTCAAAATTTTTCTACAAGTACCTGAGTTTTCTAATAAATTGACATTAAAATCACCACAAATGATAACGGACTTGTTTGAGTTACAAATCCTGTGTAACACTTCATCCATTACCTTTTCAAAGCAGTCATACAATCCTGAAGGGGGTCTGTACACACTTAATACAATAGAGTGCTCCAATTCTATACAGGCAATTTCAACTGTTCGCTCAACAGATAGGCTCACAATATCGGTACGGTCTTTAAATTTGAGCTGGTTATTTACTAAAATCAATGAGCCACCATGTATAGCATTTATTCTGCTGAACGAACTACCAACCTGGTGATTATTAAAATTGAACAAGAACTGGTGGCTTTTCAGCCAATGTTCTGTTATACAGAGAATATCAATACTATTAAAATTCATAAATAATTCTACTTCTAAATCTTTGTTCATAAAACCTTGAATATTTTGATGCACCAGGTTGATACTATTTACTGATTTAAAACTTTTTTTTGAATAATTCTGTACATTATAGCTAGAGGTTGCCTCTATTGTCTTAATTTCTAATTTAAATTATTAGCAATGTCACTAATTGTAACCAAATTATTGACAGAACTATTTAAAATGTCATTGCATTGCTCAAAAGAAGCAAGTTGTTTAGCCAAATTTTTGGCTGTAATAGAAAAAAAATAAGATAGCGACACAGCTATCTGTCGTTTATAATAGTTAGTAAGATAGTACATAACAATGTTATATCTATCTTTTGTCAAATAGAAATTATTACTAAGATAGTTGTTAATATCAACTAAATGGAACAAGTTATTATTAAATGTCAAGTTATGCAATGTCATATTCAATTCAAATCTTAAGCTATTTTCTTCCTGTGGCAAACTGTTACTATAAGGGAATGTAAACAACACAATTTTTTTTAAACTAAGGTTGCTTAATGTTCTATGATACTGGAGTAGTTCTCCTTTGTTTACATTTCCCCTATTACCCATAAAAATTAATAAAGTTGTATCCGGGGTAAAGTTACATTTAATAATTTCTTTCATAATATCAAGTAAAGAACAACCAGGCATACAGTAATTTATTATTGAGTGTCCCGGATATTCATCTGTCAACAAGTGACCTAAGTCCTTTCCAATCTCATCACAAAATAATACAATATCATGATTTGCAATTTCTTTACACGGTATAATGGAACTATTAACAGAGGGAGTTGTCAAATTAACACAGGGATGGGGTAATGTGGTGTTGCATGCTGATAATGAATGGTCTGGCGTAGGTACATTGGATGGTGTTTGACAGCATTCACAGCTGTTTGTTTGTGAGTTCACCAGCTCATTCATTGCCAACACATATTCCCTCATTAGATCTTCTGAGGTATTATATTTGTTAGTCATTGTTCTTAGTTTCTCATGTAGATGGTCAAGTTGAGATTGCAAATCCTGTGTGTCAGTGTTGTATTTTCTAGTACTTTGTTCCAAATTAAAAGAATACATATCTAACTGTTTAAGTAAATTTAACCTTTCCCTATTAAGTTTAACATTTTTGATGAAGAACTTTTGTCTTTTTACCATTCTTTGGGTTTTAACAATGTATTTATTAATTTTGATGTATTTTTTAAGTTTATTTTTACTAGTGACTACCCTCACTGAATTACATGATTTTGATTCATCATCACCTGTCAAGTCAACGGTGTAAGTAGGGTTTATGGTAGGAACCATTGACGGGGCAATAGACACCAACTCATTGAACAGACTTTGATTCAGCGAGGCGGTGATGTTAAGGTTTGTAGTCTCAAGTTGTGTAATCTGACTTTGAGCCTCATGTAGCTGGTGTTGTAATAAGTGTTTGTGGCTAAGAGCTTGTTCATACTCTGCGCTACACTGGCTGAACCCGTCCACAATAAGCTGAAGTCTATCCCGTTCTTCTATGGCATCAGTGTATTGATTATATATCTGAGCCATTTCAATTTTTAACTTCCTATTCGTTTCATGGGCATCAAAGAGCACCCTTTCATTGTCATCCAATTCCTTAATTAGTTGGTCACAGGACTCCTTTGACGCCTTTAAAGCGCTCAAAGCCTCATTGAGTTTGGACTCTCCGAGGCGAGCACGGGCGCTGCGAGTCATAATCATGATTAAAACTAGTAAGGAAGCGACAAGAAATTAGATGAGAGGAGGTTATTGTGACAGGAGTTGAAAAGATGATTAGTTTAAAAGGAAAAATGAAATTTAAATGTAAATAAAAGGAGTTCTGTCACCAAACATAAGTAAGGTTATGTTTACGTTCAAAGGTCATTGGCATCAAGTAGCCTTAATAAAAGTGAACAAAATAGGTAATTGCTGGTGAAACTGTATTGTAATACGTAAACAAACTAATAGCAAGTAAAATATAAAGTATTGTACCTGATATCAAGATGACAATGCAAATTCCCTTGTGCCGGTAACTGTCACCGATTTACATTGAAATATTTACTATTAATTTGCACTAGCTATGTGAATCTAACACAAAATACACATTATTATCCTATTTACTTGAAGAGTAATTGGAAATAGGCCTAAAAAAACAACGAAATTTAATATTTAAGATTAAAAAATTCAAGAACTAATTTTAAACAGCTGTTAGCTGTAGGGTTGCCACAGGAAAAAACTAACTAACTAAGCACTGCAATGTCTTTAATGGTGTTGTCTCCAAAGCTGTCGATGGAACAATGAAACACAGCAGCAGCAGTAGGTGCGCTCGCGTCGGAGCCACGAAAAAGTGAATACACAATTACAATGTAAAGTAAACTGTTGAGTAACAAGGGTAAACTTACAGAACTAAATAGTACAAATTTGGTAATTTTATTGTTGTGTTGTGAAAACGGTAACAAAATTACAACAATACCATAAACGCTGGTTGTTATTAAAGGCACACCCAAACCAAACAGGCTGCTTTTCAAATATTTCCTTTGGAAATGCCCATTAAAGACTTTCACAATGTCTTTATAGAACATATGACATATAATGACCAACCAGTGATTCTTCACTGCTGTTATGTAACAAATTAAAATGGAAAAAAATTTAACGCTCAAGAAATAATCGTTTGTCAGAGCTTCGAACAAGGAGACGTAGAATGTAACACATATTGAACTGGTAATGTATATTAAGCTTACTAAAATTTCTTTAAGGCACACGTAGTTTCTGTAATTGCGAAATTTCTTTATAAAACACCATGACGTCACTCCGTATATGAACGAACCTATTCCCAGCGCAATCATAAAGTACGCTACAGTTAAAAAAATTGTTTATTCTATGTCAATGTCCTCCATGTTGAATCTCACTGGCACAGTTCTGAATACACTATAAAATGGAGGAAATAGTTTTTGTGAACACTTCACTAAGCACTGCAATGTCTATAATGGTGTTGTCTCCAAAGCTGTCGATGGAACAATATGTTTAAGTTTCATCGAAACACTCATAAACGAATTAATTCAGTTTAGTCCAAACTTGTTTGAACTTTCCTGTTTTTCATCTATACAAATAAATAAAATTGCGTCTGTGTGTGTGTGTGTGTTTGTTCCGGGTAATCTCCGAATCGGCTGGACCGATTTTGATCTTATACAAAGTGTTAAAAAATGAACCTTACAAACTTTAAGCGGTGCTTTAGACCATCGAACTGAACAACTTTCGCAATGGGACAAACTCGGAAAAAAAAAAATCAGCTGTTTCATAAAAGTTCAATACCTACCTACTTGACCAAAATGTATGAAACAGCAGATTTTTTTTTCGTGATTTCAGAGTTGGTCCCATAGTGAAAGTTGTTCGTATTCATGGGTAGAACAGCCTGTACAAATTTGGATGGTGATAAAAAAACTTCCTGTATAGGAAGTAACTTATGGTACTTTTATTTTAAAAGAATAATATGGGTTTAGCGCAAATAAAAAAAACGGTCAAGTGCGAGTCGGACTCGCGCACCGTGGATTCCGTACAAATTTATAAGTACTTATGTACGTAACTACACGGTTTTCGGATATTTTCCTTTTTTTTCTTGTGTTACATGACATTGCTTCTTGCTAAATTTCATAATTTTAAGTCAACGGGAAGTACCCTATAGGTTTTGATCTCCTTGCGAGTGTCAAAATATGCGGCATAAACGGAATATAATCGCCCGTATCTTTTGATTGCGTTAACTTAGAAGTTTGATTTTTCAGTGCTTCAAGAGATTGCAGCTCTGAATATTTGATATTAATTTGAACTTAATAACTCCACGCGATCCTGAGAAAAAGACCTTGACAGACGGACAACAAAGTGATCTTATAAGTGTTACGTTTTTCCTTTTGAGGGACGGAACCCTAAAAACATTAAATACAATTGTTTTCCTACATGCACGCGAGCGAAATCGCGGGCACGGCTAGTATTTATTATTTGAAAGATATTCAACCACAAGTCTAAAGTAACTATTTGACAGTGACAGCGCCTTTATTGCGTAGCAGTAAAGGTGGTTTTCGTAGTTCCAGTGTGACGTAAGGGTGTCCGTGCCAATTAGTAGCAAGACCGTGGCCATGACTACAGCGTCTTAGAAACAAATGTTGTCAAAATGTCCACCATACAATCGAAACCTGTACGTAAATCATCATCTGCCTGCCTTTTCCTAACTATGGTGAGGTCGGCTTCCAGTCTGACCGGATGCAGCTGAATACCAGTATTTTAGGTACACACCTCCGCAACATCGGAGAATCGCACCGATCAAAATTATTATTAAATCATTTATAAAATTATTATTGTAAATATTTATTGACATGGTCGTCGGTCCATCTTGAGGCCTTCCAACGCTATGTCTGCCGGTACGTGGTCGCCACTCCAGAACCTTTCGGCCCCATCCCGAGGCCGCAGGAACCCTTTGGATGCGAGAAGCACAGAACAGGTCGAAGTGGAGGTGCTTGGAGGAGGCCTATGTCCAGCAGAGGACGTCTTTCGCCTGAAATGATGATGATATATTTATTTTTAAAGATAAGTATATTGTTTGTGCGGTTGTGCCTGTATGTAGGTATTTATTGTAATATGTAAATGGTACACCACAGACTAACTGCAGTATTGCCTCTCTTCTCTAAATCCATCCAAATGTTTATTTTATTTTTTTAATATTAAATGGAAAAAACAAACAGCTTCATTATGCAATATTAAAAACAAAAACTAAATGTAAATCGCAGCGCTGTTCACAGATTACCATTAATAAATAAAACCTTATTATAGTCACTAGGAGGTGCACTGTTCATGCATGACAGTTACGTTAATATTATAAAACAAAAAGTTTTTATTTTTTTAGGGTTCCGTACCCAAAGAGTAAAAACGGGACCCTATTTACTAAGACTCCACTGTCCGTCTGTCCGTCTGTATCTCATGAACCGTGATAACTAGACAGTTGAAATTTTCACAGAATGTGTATTTCTGTTGCCGCTATAACAACAAATACTAAAAACAGAATAAAATAAATATTTAACGGGGGCTCCCATAGAGAAACGTGATATTTTTGTCGTTATTTTATATGTAGTTAAATATTGTAAGGTGGTACGGAACCCTTCGTGTGCGAGTCCAACTCGCACTTGGCCGGCTTTATTGTATTTGTCTCTAAAACCGCCCATTGTGTTATGCCTTGTAAAATTTCTACATTTATATTCTGTAATATTAATGGTGTACATTATTAAAGAATATTCTATTCTATTAATTTTCGGATTAAAGGTCAAATTGCCTCAAATGTCAGTTGATTCAATCTGCGTAACCGGTACTATATCCTTACTGGGGGCCTAAAAAGGCCATTTTGGCAGAATCATAAAACAATTATCACGCAATTTCATCTGTATGAATGCGCCATAATGGCGCAACATGGCTTCTCACTAATGTCCCTCAGAATGCCGTTGACGCTCTCACGCACTCTGCGCATCATGGACGCCATCCTTTTTCGCAGGATGGTATTGAAGCCATCAGTATGTGCTTCGTGCTTCGTTATACAGGTTCAAATTGAACTAGCTAGCGAAACTTCGCAGACATGTTGGTTAACGATATCTAAACATGATAAAACAAAAACAAAAAAATTACAATTTTTTTTGTGGGGTCGATGACCGCAGTTAGTGTGGTCACTTGAAATATCAGTAAAAAATCTGCTTTTTATTGGTGTAAACTTCACGAGCTGTCAAATTGTTAGCCGTTGCCACTGTTAGTAGAATTTATTATTGACATATTTTGTTGGAATGTTTTGTATTATTTTTATTTTTAAAAGCTTTTATTTATTATTGTGTCGACAATTTGAATTAAAATTATTTAAAAATGTGTGATAATTGTTTGATAATCCTATCCTAATCCTAACTAATATTTTAAATGCGAAAGCTTTGATTATACACATGTCTAGATAGAGCGTTGCGCTGCAATCGCAACAAAAACAACAGGCCAGAAGGCCAATTCTCGTAATTAAAAACGTTCAAAATCTAGTCGCAGTCTCATCTCGGCGACAAACAAATGTCAAAAACTTGTCAAAATGTAGGGAAATTAAAGGTAGTTTTGACAGATTGAGACTGAGATCAGAATGTGAACGTTCTTAAAATTACGAGAATTGCCCCTCTGATTTGAAGCGCTTGTGTGCGTGTTACGCACACAAGTAAGCGCAGCTTCTACTGTTTAACAAGCGCGCGCATCACTGGTGGGGCGTACTGAGTGATACCAGCCCTTGGATATTTCCCATTGAAGGTGGGAAAAAAATATGTTTTGCTTTTGAGATATTTAAATATCTATAATTATTAGGAGTTTGTGCATATGAATTACAAGGTAAAATTATTTGTAATGAATATATATTGCTATTGAAGGTTATTTATTCTTAATATTTTAGTTATAATTATTTAATAACCAAATTATTATTAAATTATATAAGGTCTATTTATTCATACACTAAATCTCTTAAGCGGTCACTGTACTCATCATTATGAACAACTTTTACTATAAAATCTCGAAATATACTTTTTGGATCATGATTCACTCAAATGGGAAATTTTACATTCAATTAACAGGCAACCCCGTATACATGGCTGTCAAATGGCATTACATCTTTGCACTTTATTAATTTAATTGTTTCTTTAGAATATAGTTATATAAAGTTTACTTACCGATGATAGGTAACTTTTTTAGTTGTTTTCAATCGTCCTTTGTAATTCCTGCACACTTTTATAGCGCAAATCGTCATTTTTTATGTCACTGAACTCGTGTTTACCGTACAATGACAGTGACACCACTGAGCGGGCGGGACGAGCTTATGAGCCAACAGTTGGCTGATATTTTTTTTGGCGTTTTGACGCTCGAACTCTCTATCTAGACATGTGTATAATCAAAGTGCGAAAGTAAGTTTGTTTGTTTGTTACCTTTTCACGCCTTAACCACTAAAGCAATCATCCTGAAATTTTACATACACGTGGCGCCATCTATTATCATATTAACGTTATTGTTGTTTTCCTCGGAAACAGCACTTATTTTCGGGATGAAAGGTACCCTATGTCCGTTTCTGTACACCTGACAACGTATGTGCAAAATTTCAGGATGATCGGTTCCGTGGTTTAGGCGTGAAAACGTAACAAACAAACTTACTTTCGCATTTATTAATCGGCTGAACTTATTTGGATGAAATTTGGCACATGGGTGACCTGGAGGAGGACATAGGCTACGAACATACAAAGAATACAAAATACATACGAAGTCGCGGGCAACAGCTAGTTTATTATAATCAGCAGGTTTGTACCAACATAATATTTGTACGCCGATGACTGCTAGACATAGCGTTCTTTAAATTACAACATCTGTACCTAACCTACCTATGTTCAACAAATAAAAATATTGGTACCTATTTGTAGTGTGTTCCGCAATCGTAGGTCGTGTAATTGTAATCTACCAACTCGCACTGTAGCAGTGGGAACATTATAGACTGATTATGCTATTAAACATTATATCGCTCATTTGGAGAAACATCGAAGTAACTGCTACTTTTTTTTTTCAAGTATGCTTTCCTAACGTAAATACGTTTTCTAAGTGCTTTGTCATATTTAACTCATTTTTGGGGAAAAATATATTTACGTCGATGTTTCTCCAAATCTACATCATCGTCACCATCTCCTACTCACATAACATACACCTCCCCAACGCGTTTTTTGCCTTTTATAAAAATACTGTGTTTCCATTTCATTCTTTTGTTTTTATTTATTTCTCTAAGTAAGTATACATTATATCAATTATATTTATAACCTGGGGAAGGGCGGAGCATCCTAACACAAGCAAACTAATTGCTTAAAAGGATTCCCCCCCATTATATTTAAGAGTGAGTTATTCAAGATGATGCAATAAACATTTTCATTTCATTTCAGGAGGATGAGCTGGACGAAGACCAAGCCCAAGGTAACTATTGTTTTTGATACTTTTGTCATAAACAAAATGTATGAGCCGTAGACAGAATACCTATAGCGAGATAGACAAGAAAAACAAAAGCTTAACAACGGGGGTCAGACAAGAAGTTTGCATACAACTTCTTGTCTGACCTCAGTAGTGGCTATAGACAACTGTGGCCCAAAAAAACGGCTGTCACGGTACGATTTCTTCGGAAAGTATTATCCGACTACATTAGATAATTGCAGTTTGTTAAAAGTCACTGAATATCTCATAAGGTATACTCTGATCCATACACAGATACTTTAACCTCTGAATTTGCATCACTGTCAAAATCAAAGTGATCTTTAATCTCGTTAAAATAAGGTTGCTGCTGTCAGAGGTAAAATTACTGAGAACGGACTGCTGTATGTATTCAAAAACATTTTCACTAACATAACGCATGGATTTTAAACACTACATCACTGTTGACTTTCTTCGGGAATGGCTTGTTCCAGTTTTTTGCTATACGTGTCCCTAGAAAAGAGCTAACTCAAGTCTACCTGCATTATTGTCCCTCCTTGCTCTCTAAATTCATCCAAATGTTTTCTTTAAAATATCGCTTTTAGCGATAAGACCGCCCATTGTGTCACCCCTTGTAAAATTTCTACATTTATATCTGTAATATATTTTATGGTGTAGGTACATAATAAAAGTATTCTATTGAGGGGCTTGTGGCTAAGTAATAACAGCCACACGGTTTGATCGATCAGGTTAGACTACGCTTGCCACGGTCGGTCCGTGGATAGGTGACCATCTTTACATACCAAGACCCCTCCGTGCCTCGGAAAGCACGTTAAGCCGTTGGTCCCGGCTGTCATTCGTGGATCTTTGACAGTCGTTACGGGTCGTCAGAAGCCCGAAAATTTGACAATCAGTCTTACCAAGGGGTATCGTATTATTACCCAGTAACTGGTTTGTGGAAGTCGGATAGGCAGTTGCTCCATGTAAAATACTGTATTCAGTTGCGTTCGGTTAGACTGGAAGCCGACCCCAACATATTTGGGAAAAGGCTAGGCAGATGATGATAAATTCTAACACTGTGTTCTTGTATTGCTCTGCGTAGATATTATATTTTCTGTGATTTGACAATTATTTTTTCTAGATTTCTTGTTATAGGTCGATCTTTTAGCAGATTTTTCGCAAGTATCTTTGAAATTAGGTCTACATTTGACGTATGATCTGTTCCAAAACTATCTGTTGAAAGAGTAAACAACCCCTTTTATGTTTAAATTCTTTCGCAGTCACTCACTTAAGGGGATAAGTAATACAGTCATCTGTATTTTTAGAAGGCTGTTTCCCAAAATTATTGTTTGAATAATACTATTATTAAAATGTATTTGACATTAATATCATATAAAATTTGAATTTGATTTAAATAAATAAATCAAAGCACTCAAATTGCAAGTAGTCATTTGTTTACATTTTCGTCAGATACTTTAGAACTGACTACAGGTAGATCTTGAATGTGTATCCATTTTAACATCCTGTGTTGGTCTCTCTTCTTAACTCGACCTCTTAACCATCGATACTGGTCAAACAAATATGTATTACGTCATTATACGAGATGTCCAGTCAATACTGCGACATACTGTAACAGGTGATAGCTTGGGTCTGTAACTCTGTACGTACCAATTAGCAATACCTATGTGTTCCGCGATAACTTACGGTTCATATATATCTAAAACCAGCTGCGCCCAGCGATTTCACCCGCGTAAGTCTCGATCCCGTGGGAATATTGGGTTAAAAGTTATCCTATCTTCTAATCCAGATCATGGCCTACCCATGTGCCAAATTTCATCCAAATCTGTTTACTCGTTTTAGCGTGAAAGCGTAACAAACAAACATACAAAAAATCAAATCTTTATCAAATATTACCTAAGATATCAAACATCCTTATCAGAGGGGCAATTCTCGTAATTTTAAGAACGTTCACAGTCTGATCTCAGTCTCAATCTGTCAAAAAACGCCTCTAATTTCCCTACATTTTGACAAGTTTTTGACTTTTGTTTGTCGCTGAGATGAGACTGCGAGTAGATTTTGAACGTTTTAAATTACGAGAATTGGCCTTCAGATCTTCAGAAGGTATAGCTTGAGTTAGACCTTGCATTCGATTCCTAATTTATACATTTAATGGAGATGTTGACAAGATATACACCACAGCGGCATATGAAAGTCTGATAATTAGAAATCGTTTAACCAACTAGTGACTAACTGGGTTGTGAAGGTTATCTGATCTCTAGATAGGCCAGAATTAATAAGAAGAAGAACCAAATATACAGCCGCATGGATGGACCAAAGGCTTAAGCTAGATACGCTTGCCGCGGTCTACGCAACCATTGCATAACGAGACCGTTGGTTCCCGCTGTCATTCGTAAATCTTTGATAGTCAGAAACTAGTCTTACCAAGGGGTATTGTGTTACCATCGCTGTTGTGGAGGTCAGATAGGCAGTCGCTCCATGTCTCAGCTGGTGGCTGGAAGCCGATAGTTGGGAAAAGGTTAAACAGATGATAGAAATAACAGTTGTTCCACAACTCGAAGGGAATGATACCTTCAATATTTCTCGTATGTCTACTAGTATATTCAATTTTGTACCACGCAGCATCCGGCTCTGTTATATCGCGCCTCATTCAGTCTTTCAGCGGATGTGCGATACCTTCGACTGTAAGTTTTACATCTGTTTTTGTTGTATGTTTGTTTTATGATAGTTCTTGTTCATTAGCTTTTGTTGATTCATCTGCAACTTAAGGTAGATGCGCTAGGTAGGCCACGAAATTCAAATTTTCTTAAAGATTTTGCAATTTGCAACTCAGTGTCAGCTTGTATGTATTTAAAAAACTATTTAACATGAAATAGTCTTCTTCTTCTTCGTGTCGCTGGCACGACCGTATTTTAAATCTTATTTTCCCAAAACTTTGCCACTTCCACGGCGTTGTCGGTGGCAGCGCAGAGGTCACTTTGACTGCATGTTTTGGGACATAGAGGGCAAGAGGAGGTGCAGCGTGGTTTGTGACATAGCTCCGCAATCAAACTCTTCTGCCATTTCGTCAAGGTAGCCCCAATTTACCAGGTTGGACTTAAATCTTTCCACTTGTGTCCGGAGACTGTTCAGAGACTTCCAAGTGGACCACGGGAGGTTACACCCTGCAGAGAGATACTCCTTTGGTGGTAAGTAGTGAGTAGGAGAGGGAAGAGTATCCTGCCATAGTTTGCAACGGGCGTCGGCCGGGTTTCCTGACAGAGACGCTGTGGATTTCAAGAAGCTGTGCCTGTTTTTTAGCCGTTGCGTTGGTAGCTGTGCGCCAGATAGTGGGGGTCTGGTATCAGATTCCTGTTTGAATTTCTCCACTGCGATGCAACTGCTCTTCGGACTTGTGGTGGAGCTATGCAATCTGTGGCATATAGGGCGCTGAACGGGGTCGATTGCGGGCAGCCTGTAATCGTGCGCCAGGTTTCATTTAGAGCAAGATCTACTTCCTTGGCGTGGGCGGAACGGTGCCACACTGGGCACACATGTTCACCCGCAAAGAAGCAGAGTGCTAGGCTAGTAGTCCGGAGAATAAGAAATAGTCAATCGGATTATATGAACTTGAGAGTGTTGTATTGATGATTTTAAATAATTCTGTAAATACATACTTTTCACGCTCGCGAATCATGTTTTAATCAACATTCAACATGACACTGACCAGCAAATTGCAAAAAACGTAAAAAAAATTGTATTTCTCGGGCTACCTAGTGCATCCCCCTAAACCTTAATTCTGTCATGCTGGGGAGTTTGTTGCGCCACTTCTTCTTCTCAGCTAAAGTTCTCGAAAAGTTCTCGATTCTCAGCTTTGTTTGAATAAATGACTTGATTATATATATATATTTTTTTTTTATACTTTTGCTGATTATGACTAATATGATATTATATATTTTTGTTTCAATTTTATTCTTCATATTAGATTTATTTTTTGTAATTCATTAGCTTTTTATTTTGCATAAATTTGTGTTTTGTATTTTTTGTCTAACAGGAGCAGGCCGGGTGTCAGTGTACTAGAACCGACTGTTACTGTACCAAGGCGACACAGTGTGTCAACAGACCCGATGCCTCCACTAATACGCACTCAGCTTGTAGCTGCAAAATCCCAACAAAAATAGGCTGCTGTCGCGGCATGCCTTGTGTCTGTGCCAGCAAATCTCAAGATCAAGCATACTATAACAAGCGAATCGATGAAGAAATAGCCGAATGGCTTAAAGACGTTCCAGTACACAGCATTGAAGGCTCAGATAGTAAAAAGAAAAGAGATACAGTCATCAAAGAATTACGGAAAACGTTAAAACAATTGCCTGACGATGAGAACTACGATGAAAATGCTCGAAATGAGATCAAAAGTTTCATTGAAGATTTTCCACTGTGGAATCCTGGTAAACATAAGAAAGATGAAAAGCTCTTCAAAAATCAATTTGCTGATAAGCTAACAGAGAGAATTTTAAGTGTCCCAAGAAAACCTGATAGATTTAGAGATATTGTAAAAAAATGGATTGTAAACATGGATTTTGAAGACGATGGTGAAGAAGCAGATAAGGAAGCCATTATTGACAAGTTTGTCAATAAACTTAAGTCCATGGCTGTTGATAGGCCCGCATGTGATGTTAAATATACACACACATTAAGAAAAGAAATAATCGAATTACTTGTAGAGTTAGCTTTAAAATTTGATGGTGATATGGTAATGTTAAAGAAGATGGCAAATAAATTGGCCAAAGAAATAGTAAGTATACCAAGAAACGTGAATTTATCTGGCGATACGACTGATTTAACAGATGAGTTTGAAGAGAATGTATCTGATTGGATATGTGAACACGGTTTGTGTGGAGAGCTTAAAAAAGATCCCAAATTGATCGAAGGTTTAGCCAGAAAATTAAATAAACTAAAGTCTCAAGGGATCGATGACGAATGCGTTGTTGAAAAAATGAAAGAAGAAATACATCAATTCGTGGATGACGTAGGTATTGCGATTGAAACGATTGATGAATTAATTGATGAGTTAATGAAGCAGCTGTCAAATACTGTGCAAACGAATGAAATGGAAAAGCTAGATCAAGATGAACTCACTGAAGTATTCACTAATTGGCTAAGTAACTTACCAGGTGCTTCTGATATACATCCACGGAAATTGGAAAAAATCATTAAAGAAGTTGTTAAACTGATAATAGAAGGCAGAGAGCAGGGAAATGAAAATTTGCCAAACGATATATTAACCTATCTAGTTGATGCTGACCTCGGGATAGACCCCGCTGACTTGGGTATACACGTTGAAGAACTAATGGAGAAACTTGACCTTTTGCCTTCGAAAAAATACCACAAAGAACAGATAAAAAAAGAGATGATAAAAGATATTTTTGACATTATTGAAAACTTGTCAGTATCGCAAAGTAAAAAAAAACTGTTGAGAAGCAAGGCCGAACAAATTATAGAAAACTATTTACTTAGGTCATCGTTAAACTCTAAAGAAGCTCTTGATGATATGAAGGATGCGATAATGGAGCATATGGATGATGCTATTAGTGGTATAGACATACCTAAAGAAAGTCGTTTAAGACTGAAAGCCTCATTAGGTAATATGTTAAACAGTAATATCGAAAAATCATTTATGAGACTGAAAAGACTAAGCAGAGAAGAAAGTGATTTAAAACAGACAATCGCAAAAGATGTCAGAAATGCAGTCAAAGAACTCCCGATAGACACAGATAAAAAGAAAAATTTGATGCAGCAAGTTAAGGGAACACTGTCAAAAAATATGCATAAACCATTGCCTAGCAATGTCAAAAATACTATCAACGATGAAATTTGTGATATAGTTGAAAGATGTCCGATTTCCGAAGACAACAGTATTCTAGGTTCTTTGAAAAAATTGTTATCGGCTGTTGCGTCGAAACATTTGAATATTTGTGTACCTAAATGTGTGTGTGACATACAAGACCAAGTAGAGAAAGACGTTGGCATTGTTATTGACAGGTCTTCCATAGATACTGGTAAAAAGAAAGAGTTGAAGAAGAGTATACAGGATATACTCACAGAGAATGAAGACCGTCAGGTTTCACATGAGGTTCTAAAATCGATTAAAGAAGATATTAGTGGTGCAGTTAGTGATCTAGCAATACCTCAAGATAAAAAGGATGTTCTGAAAAAGACAGTTGGTGAAACTATATCAAAAGATTTTAATGAAGCTTTATCAAATTTAAGGCAAGATTTAAACAAGATAAGAAATAAACTATTCGATGATATTTGTAATATAATTGACAAGTCCCCAATCCCGAGGGATGTTAAAACACATTTAAAAAATAAGTTAAAATCCGTGCTAGCCCGAAACTTAGATTGTTCTCTTTCGGATGAAGAAAAATACACAATCCTAGATGACGTCTCGAACATAGTTAAAGACGACATGCCAGAAGAAAAAAGAAGGAGTTTAACAAACAAACTGGCAAAAAAGTTAGACACACAACAAAGGAAAGAAGATACAAACGAGATTGACGAATTAACTGAACATTTAAAAGAATTAGAAAACAAAATACTGGAATATATTTTACGAGAAATGGAACAGGCTGTTGAAGAAGCACCAATTCCGAGAGAGAAAAAAAACGAATTGAAGATGAAGTTGAAGGATATGGGCACAATAGATTACAAAAAACCGGCAGAGGACATTGCAGAAGCACTTATAGGCGGCATAAATGAAATCCTTGATGAACTGAATTTACCAATAGACAAGAACGACGAACTGAAAAGTGAATTAGCTGCTGCAATAGATGAATACAGCAAATTACTGAAAGAACTGAAAGATGTAGGACCTGAATATATTCAATTAAAACAAAGATCAAGTACAGAAGCAAACGGCAAGCAAAAAAAAATTGGGAACGGCCTGATGCCCATTGAAGAATTTGATGAAGCAAAAGCGAAAGAAAGTGTTTTGCAAGGCATTGAAGATATTATTGAAGAATCAGCCGTCCCTGAAGAGAAAAGAATGGAGTTGAAAATGAAATTGAAGAAAATGGCTGATGACCATTTAAAAAAGCCTTTGTCAGATGACGTGCTAGATGCCATAAAAAGTGGCATAGCTGATATACTAGATGAGCTGAAAATACCTACACCAGAGAAAAATAAATTGAAAAGTGCATTAATAGACATGACTAACGACTATTTGGACAATTTGCGAGACGCGAAATGGCCCAAAGAAGCAGTTGATGAAAAAAAAGCCAAAGAAAGTATTTTGCAAGGAATCGAAGATATTATTAAAGAATCAGCCATCCCTGAAGAGAAAAAGACGGAGTTGAAAAGGAAATTGAAAAAAATGGCTACTGATAATTTAAAAAAGCCTTTGTTTGATGACGTGCTAGATGCCATAAAAATCGGAATAGCTGATATATTAGATGAGCTGCAAATACCTAAACCTGAGAAAGACGAATTAAAGCGAGCACTAGTAAATATGGCTGACGAAAATGTGGTCAATTTGCAAGATGGTGATAAAACTAGAGCGAAAGAAAGTATTTTGCAAGGAATTGAAAAGATCATTAAAGAATCAGCCCTCCCGGAAGAGAAAAAGATGGAGTTGAAACGGAAATTGAAGAAAATGGCTACTGATAATTTGAAAAAGCCCTTCAGCGATGACGTGCAAGATGCCATAAAAATCGGCATAGCTGATATACTAGATGAGCTGCAAGCACCTACACCAGAGAAAAATAAATTGAAACGTGCGTTAATAGACATGACTAAAGACTATTTGGACAATTTGCGAGACGCAAAACGGCCCATAGAAGCAGTTGATGAAAAATTTGCGAAAGAAAGTATTTTGCAAGGCATCGAAGATATTACTAAAGAATCAGCCATCCCTGAAGAGAAAAAGATGGAGTTGGAAAGAAAATTGAAGAAAATGGCTACTGATAATTTGAAAAAGCCCTTCAGCGATGACGTGCAAGATGCCATAAAAATCGGCATAACTGATATACTAGATGAGCTGCAAGCACCTACACCAGACAAAAATAAATTGAAACGTGCACTCATGAATATGACTGAAGACTATTTGGATAATTTGAGAGCAGCAAAACAGTCCGTAATAGGAGTTGATCAAACAATAGCAAAAGAAAGTATTTTGCAAGGAATTGAAAAGATCATTGCAGAATCAGCCATCCCTGAAGAAAAAAAGTTGGAATTGAAAAGGAAATTAAAAAAAATTGCTACTGATAATTTAATAAAACCCTTCAGCGATGATGTGGAAGATGCCATAAAAATCGGAATAGCTGATATACTAGATGAGTTGCAAGTACCTATGGCAGAGAAAAATAAATTGAAACGTGCATTAATAGATATGACTAACGACTATTTGGACAATTTGCGAGAAGCACAACGACCCATAGAAAAACTTGATGATACAAAAGCAAAAGAAAGTATTTTGAAAGGAATTGAAAGAATCATTAAAGAATCAGCCATCCCGGAAGAGAAAAAGATTGAGTTGAAACGGAAATTAAAAAAAATGGCAACTGATAGTTTGGAAAAGCCCTTCAGCGATGACGTGGAAGATGCCATAAAAATCGGAATAGCTGATATACTAGATGAGTTGCAAGAACCTAAAGCAGAGAAAAATAAATTGAAACGTGCATTAATAGATATGACTAATGACTGTTTGGACAATTTGCGAGAAGCACAACGTCCCATAGAAAAACTTGATGAAACAAAAGCAAAAGAAAGTATTTTAAAAGGAATTGAAAGAATCATTAAAGAATCAGCCATCCCGGAAGAAAAAAAGATGGAGTTGAAACGGAAATTAAAAACAATGGCTACTGATAGTTTAGAGAAACCCTTCAGCGATGACGTGGAAGATGCCATAAAAATCGGAATAGCTGATATACTAGATGAGCTGCAAGAACCTAAAGTAGAGAAAAATAAATTGAAACGTGCATTAATAGATATGACTAATGACTGTTTGGACAATTTGCGAGAAGCACAACGACCTATAGAAGAAATTGATGAAACAAAAGCAAAAGAAAGTATTTTGAAAGGAATTGAAAGAGTCATTAAAGAATCAGCCATCCCGGAAGAAAAAAAGATGGAGTTGAAACGGAAATTAAAAACAATGGCTGCTGATAGTTTAGAGAAACCCTTCAGCGATGATGTGCAAGATGCCATAAAAATCGGCATAGCTGATATACTAGATGAGCTGCAGGCACCTACATCAGAGAAAAATAAATTGAAACGTGCACTCATGAATATGACTGACGATTATTTGGACAATTTGGGAGCAGCAAAACAGCCCGGAACAGGAGTTGATCAATCAAAAACAAAAGAAAGTATTTTGCAAGGAATTGAAAAGATCATTGCAGAATCAGCCATCCCTGAAGAAAAAAAGTTGGAACTGAAAAGGAAATTGAAAACAATGGCTACTGATAATTTGAATGAACCCTTCAGCGATGATGTGGAAGATGCCATAAAAATTGGAATAGCTGATATACTAGATGAGCTCCAAGTACCTAAAGCAGAGAAAAATAAATTGAAACGTGCATTAATAGATATGACTAACGACTATTTGGACAATTTACGAGCAGCAAAACAGCCCGTAACAGGAGTTGATCAAACAAAAGCAAAAGAAAGTATTTTAAAAGGAATTGAAAAGATCATTGCAGAATCAGCCATCCCTGAAGAAAAAAAGTTGGAATTGAAAAGAAAATTGAAAAAAATGGCTACTGATGATTTGAATGAACCCTTCAGCGATGATGTGGAAGATGCCATAAAAATTGGGATAGCTGATATACTAGATGAGCTCCAAGTACCTAAAGCAGAGAAAAACAAATTGAAACGTGCATTAATAGATATGACTAACGACTATTTGGACAATTTGCGGGAAGCACAACGACCCATAGAAAAAATTGATGAAACAAAAGCAAAAGAAAGTATTTTGAAAGGAATTGAAAGGATCATTAAAGAATCAGCCATCCCGGAAGAGAAAAAAAAGGAGTTGAAACAGCAATTGAAAAAAATGGCTACTTATATTTTGGAAAAGCCCTTCAGCGATGATGTGCAAGATGCCATAAAAATCGGCATAGCTGATATACTAGATGAGCTGCAGGCACCTACATCAGAGAAAAATAAATTGAAACGTGCACTCATGAATATGACTGACGACTATTTGGACAATTTGCGAGCAGCAAAACAGCCCGTACCTGGAGTTGATCAAACAAAAGCAAAAGAAAGTATTTTGCAAGGAATTGAAAAAATCATTGAAAAGTCAGCCATCCCTGAAGAGAAAAAGATGGAGTTGCAAAGCAAATTGAAAAAAATGGCTGCTGATAATTTAAAAAGGCCTTTCAGCGATGACGTGCAAGACGCTATAAAAATCGGCATAGCTGATATACTAGATGAGCTGCAAGCACCTACACCGGAGAAAAATAAATTGAAACGTGCGTTAGTAGACATGACTAAAGACTATTTGGACAATTTGCGAGGCGCGAAACGGCCTATAGAAGCAGTTGATGAAAAAAAATCGAAAGATAACATTTTGCAAGGCATCGAAGATATTATTGAAGAATCAGCCGTCCCTGAAGAGAAACAGATGGAGTTGAAAAGGAAATTGAAAAAAATGGCTACTGATAATTTGAACCAGCCCTTCAGCGATGACGTGGAAGATGCCATAAAAATCGGCATAAATGATATACTAGGTGAGCTGCAAATACCTAAACTTGATAAAGATAAATTGAAACGTGCACTCATGAATATGTCTGACGATTATTTGGATAATTTGCGAGCAGAAAAACAGCCCGTTAAAGAAGTTGATCAAACTAAAGCAAAACAAAGTCTTTTGCAAGGAATTGAAAAGATTATTGCAGAATCAGCCATCCCTGAAGAGGAAAAGATGGAGCTAAAACGGAAATTGAAAAAAATGGCTACTGATAATTTGCAAAAGCCTTTCAGCGATGACGTAGAAGATGCCATAAAAATCGGCATAGCTGATTTACTAGATGAGTTACAAGTACCTAAAGCTGAGAAGAATAAATTGAAACATGAATTAATAAAAGTAACTGACGAAAATTTGGCCAAGTTGCGAAGTGCTCCCAAATTGTCAAAAGTCAATGATTTAAAAGGGTTACTAAGTGCAAGTCAAAAAAAAATGTTACGTGGATTTGAAGAAGCTATTTTTGAAGCACCTATCCCTTTAGAAAAAAAGAAAGAGTTAAAAAAAAAATTGGATGACATGGCTACCAAAAACTTCCATAAATCGTTACCTGGTGATGTTACAGATTCCTTTGAAACTGGCATATATGAAATCATTAAGGAACTGAATTCACCAATAGATAAGACAAACAAATTCAAAAGCGATGCTAGTGATTCTAAGATAAAAGGAACAGGAAGCCCAATTTCACAAAAGCCCTTAAAAGGCCTGATGCCAATAGAGGAAGTGGATGAAACTAATGCAAAAGAAAGTATTTTGCAAGGAATTGAATTGATTATTGCAGAATCAGGCATCCCTGAAGAAAAAAAGTTGGAATTGAAAAGGAAATTGAAAAAAATGGCTACTGATAATTTAAAAAAGCCTTTCAGCGATGATGTAGAAAATGCCATAAAAATCGGAATAGCTGATATACTGGATGAGTTGCAAATACCAAAATCAGACAAAAATAAATTGAAACGTGCATTATTAAACATGGTTGACGTAAATGTGGACAATTTGCGAGATACAAAACTGGTTCGGCCCTTAAAAGGCCAGAGGCCTAAAGGAGAAATTGATAAAACAAAAGCAAGAGAAAGAATTTTGCAAGGAATTGAAAAGATTGTTGAAGATTCAGCCATCCCTAAAGAAAAAAAGATGGGATTGAAAAGGAAATTAAACAAAATGACTGCTGAAAATTTTAAAAAGCCTCTCAGTGATGACGTAGAAGATGTCATAAAAATCGGCATAGCTGATATACTAGATGAGCTGCAAATACCTAAATCAGAGAAAAATAAATTAAAACGTGCATTAATAAACATGACGGACGAAAATTTGGCCGATTTGCGAGCTGTAACTCCCAATTTGCTAAATTCCCAAATTGCCAAAGGAACAAGAAGCCCAGTTTCACAAAAGCCCTTAAAAGGCCTGATGCCCATAGAAGAAGTTGACGAAACTAATGCAAAAGAAAGTATTTTGCAAGAAATTGATAAGATTATTGAAGAATCAGCCATCCCTGAAAATAAAAAGATGGAGTTGAAAAGGAAAATGAAAAAAATGGCTACTGAAAATTTAAAAAAACCTTTTAGCGATGACGTGCAAGATACCATGAAAATTGGAATCGCTGATGTACTAGATGAGTTACAAGTACCTAGCTCTGAGAAACATAAACTGAAACGTGCATTATTAAACATGGTTGACGAAAATGTAGACAATATCCGAGTTGTACCTCTTAAATTGTCATCACAAGCCTTTAAAGAATTAGAAAATGACACTCAAAATAATATTTTACTTGGATTCGAAAAAGCTATTGATGAAGCACATATGCCAATAGTTAAAAATAAAGAGTTAAAGAAAAAACTGAAAGACATGGCCACCAAAAACTTCCAGAAATCGTCATCTGATGATACTGCAGAAGCACTTAAAGATGGCATAGATGAAATCCTTGATGAACTGAATTTACCAAAAGACAAGAAAAATAAATTAAAAAGTGAACTAACTGCTGCAGTAGACGAAAACTTGAGTAATTTCAAAAATGATATAAATTTGGCAAAATCCATGCCAGATGCGAAAAAGAATAAATTAAATATTATAATACGAAGAGTATTGCCTCAGTTTGACGAGGCTGTAGATCCTAGCTACCAAAAACAATTAGCCGAAGAATTTGATGAATTATTAGAGATAGCACTCATGGATGGAGATTTTAATGATGCAAGAAAAAGACTCATAAAAAAATTAATGAGGGAGCAAAATTTATCCGAAAAAGAAGCAAGTACACCAGTGGATGAACTGATTGGTAGAGCACGAGAAATTGCACTTAAAGAAGAAAGATATGAATTAGATCCAAGCTATGTTAAAACATTAGAAGCAGACATTAATGATTTAGTTGGTATAGCGCTCATTGGTGGAGATTTCGAAGATGCAAGACGAAAACTCACAAAGAAACTAATGCGAGAGCAGAATTTACCTGAAGAAGAAGCGAGCGGTTGCGCTGATGACCTGATTAGCAAAGCACAAAAATTGGCACTGGCAGCTCAAGCTAAGGATAAATCTCTTTTACACAAAGAAACATTAGCTAAAGCTGTCAGCGATGCTGTTGATCAGTCTACTATGTCCAAATCAGACAAAAACGATTTAAAAAATGAATTATTAAGCAAATTGAAACAACATATGGATAAAAAAACATATATTAACAGAGATGATTTAGAACCTCTAAAATCTCTAGTTTTAAAAGATTTAAAAAAAATCATTGATGAATCATCGATCCTGACCTCCAAAAAAAATGAATTAAAATCATTATTGAACGAAGATCTGGCGAAGACTATTGATGAAATTATGGATAATTACGATAATGAAGAAGGATACACAAAAGACTACACTAAAGCTCTCAGTAAGGCTGTGAATAAGTCTCCTATGCGCAACCTTGAAAAAAGTTATCTAAAAAAAGACCTGGCTAAGATTTTTGAAGGAGTTATGGATGATACCGATGTGGATAAAATAACAAAACACAAAGAAGCATTTACTAAAGCTATCAATGATGCTGTTGATCAGTCTACTTTATCGAAATCTGACAAAAAAAGTTTAAAAAATAAATTATTAAACAAAATGGAAGAAACTGTCGACGAATCGCCTAACATAAATGACACAGATGCTCTCAAAGCTGAGGTTTTAGAAGATTGTGAAAATCTTGTTGATGTCTCTTCGATTCCGATGGGTCAAAAGAACGAATTGAAAATATTACTCAAAGAAGAAATAATGAACTATTACGATGACGAAGACATGGAGGAAAGTCCGGAATATGATGATAAAATATCAGAATATAAAGAAGCATTCGCTAAAGCTATTGGTGAGGCTGTTAGTAAGTCTCCTGATATGGATGACTATGATGAAAAGGCAATGGAGGATAAATTAAAAAAATACAAAGAAGTATTCGCTAGAGCTATCAATCATGCTGTCGACCAGTCTACTTTATCCAAACCTGATAAAAACAATAACAAAAATAAGTTATTAAGCAAACTAAATCAAATCATAGACAATTCACCTAACCTAAATGATATAGGTGCTCTTACAGCCGAGGTTTTAAAATATTCTAAGAACGTTGTTGATGTATCATCGTTACCGACTGATAAAAAAAAAGAATTGAAATTATTACTACAACAAGCAATGGAAGGTGCTTCTAAAGAATTAATGGACGATGAAGAAATTTCGGGAGAAGCATTCGCGATGTTTAAGGACAAAATAGCAGAAACCGTTAAAACTTGGATGGATAAGCTGCCTATACATTTAGACCCGGAAGTCGCAACGGCTGTGGCCAATGATATAGCTAGCGACATTTTAGATAGACAGAAGTACTTGCAAGTACATCCTGAAGCAGTATCCAGCGATAAAGATGAGATCGAAAATTTAAAATATCAGATTTTTAGAAGAATGAAATATTTGGTGGATCCCAAAGATATACCCCCGATTATGGATGGAACTGAAGAGTTATATAGAATGCTAATGGAATTAGAACCGCCGCCGGGTTTCCCGAAGTTTGGCGTGAGAGGTTTAGTAGATCATAATTGACGGGGCTAATTTCGGATTTATAGAATTTTTACCTTTAAATAGGGGGAAATATTCCTAAAAAGGATAAATTGCTTTTTACGGATTTAAAAACGAATCAACACTAGTAATAAGTCATTTAAACAATCACTTTTAAATAATTTCAAGTTATAGATATTGGATAAAGATAATTTTTCAACACAACCACGGCTTATACCTTAAAATTAAAAATATAAAGATAAACTTTAAAATCATAATGATTCAAATAAAATATTTAAAAAGATTGACACTACTTCTAAAAATAAAACAAAACAAATGGTCGATTTAAGAAAACAACTCCCGCTACTTACTCGAATAGTTGTGTATGTATTCGTACATGCAGATATCGCGGTAAACTTCATGCGCGATGTAGGATTTGTATGACGTCTTTATTGTTCGTATGTGGTGGTACAGATGTCGCCACAAACCCTTGTGCTTTTGCCTTATAAATTTTCTCTGATTTTTTAAGTTGTAACTAGGGCCATGGGGTCCAAGTTCCCACTTGGTTTTTCGAGACATCGCCAAGCAGTTGGTCGACTCTTCACGAGACCAGAGGGCTGGCCTAGTTTGGCCAAAGAATCAGCATTGCCATATAACGTGTCAATGCTGCTAGCCTTTTTGGTACTTGTCCTGTTGACAGCGATACGGACGAATTTTTTGATGCCCTATTGATGATGATGCTCTTTATATATTTTTTTAATAATTTTCATCATTTGCGTTTTTCAGGTTACTAATTGTATTTCCGTCAAACCTTCCGCATCGGAAATAATTCTATGGTTCTACCCTCCGTCTTTTCGTATGGATTTTGAATCGTCATTGTCAGGTTTTGGCTTGGTTCTGCTTCCTATTGAATCTTTTCTTCGTGGTATGGTGAATACAGTATTCATGAATAGTGTTGTCTCTAAATCACTAAATTTTTATATGGCTAGATAGTTTTTTTCTTGTTGAATTGATTTTTTTTATGGGCGCTCTTTGCGGTCTTTAAAGAAAGGATAAAGTCAACAGTCAGTTAGTCTTTCTGAACAGTGGAAAAAACTCAACCGTCAGTCTTTGGTCGGTGACACTGAATTGAGTATACTCAGCTCCAGTCAGTTGGTGACACCGAATCGCGTATGCTCGGCACTGAATCGCGAATGTTCGGCTCCAGTTGTCTGCCGTAGCTATGTTTACTGTAAGTTTTTTGAACTAGGTTGGACACATCTTTTATCAACATAATCAACACACAGATGTATTTGACACTTTAAAAGAACACAGAGGCCAATATCTATAAACGATTCTCAGCCCAAGGCTAGACGTTATTCCTGTCCTTATCGCACAACTGCCTAAGTACAGGTACAAGCTAAAAACGGGAACTGGTCTAAGTCAAACCAAGAGCTAAGTAACGTTTATGGATCTTAGTCTAAGACTATGTGGATTACCTGAAGGCCAATTCTGGTAATTTAAAACGTTCAAAATCTAGTCGCAGTCTCATCTCGGCGACAAACAATTGTCAAAATGTAAGGAAATTAGAGGTATTTTTGACAGATTGAGACTGAGATCAGACTGTGAACGTTCTTACGAGTATAATTACGAGAATTGCCCTCTCTGCTGTCGCAGATAGGTAACAAATAACTATACACCTATATTCATGCTGTATACAAAACAAACAACAACAAGACCACATAGAGACATTAGTTCAGTTTTCATCAATAAATATTCAACACTAACAAAGAATTGTGAAATATACAATGTGGGGATGACAATACAACAATCAATTAAACTTCGTATACCACCTAATGAAGTTCCCAGTCTGCATACACAAATTCAATCAAATATTTATTATCCAATAGTTTTTTCACTGGACATTATTTTTCATTTTTAACATTTTCTACATGATGTATCTGTTAACAAGCCATCACCAACAGGTTAAAAACATCTGCAGTTAAACACAACATGTTGTCAGCTCGCTAGTTCAATAACCATAAGCATATTATACATTGTGCTTGAGACATAAGAGTCATGCACGCGGAAGTTACTTACTACAATTAATGTTATTTTTTTTACAAAACTGCGAAAAAAGGGTGTCCGGCACACTGACTTATACAATTTTTTCAGGTTTCGGCCAAATGTTTGTTGGGTCAATATCATCGCGCTGTTGCCGCAATATTTAAAGTGTGTTCTTTTTTATGCTGTACAGTTTGTTAGAAAAAAACATATAGTCATATCCACATTGTATGTTCATTATTTGCCCGATAGACAAGTAAAGCATGTTTTATCTTCTCCACATGTGATATGTGAAAAATACACATTAATTATTCTTATTTCATAAACACTATCATATACATATATACACTACTCTTCTTGATTTCATATCTCGATGATATGGCTTTAATTGCCTAATCGTGAAGTCAAAGCTGTTACAATTCCATTTACATTTTGATCCCTGTGCTATTTTATTTATTTTTAAAACAGAACAGAGCACCTCTAGAAGGTGGAGAAGAGATCCAGTGCCTCAAGATAGGAAGAAAAATACCAGTCCCGCGTTGTCGGCTGGAAACATCAATTACTCATTAAAAGAATTGATAGCAACAAGTAAGAGTATCAGGAAACAGTGGTCCAGGAATCTTGATGAAGCAGTAACTAAATTGCCTTTACCAAGAAATGAAAATTGTTTCTTGAAAGAAAAATTGGATATTTACGACGAGACTGGCCAAATTAATATGTTGTCTATTAAAAGCAAATCCAAAGAAGAAACTAGTACCGTTCAGGGTCCAAAATCAAAGAAACACGTTACTCCTAAACCAGCGCACGTTATTCCTAAGCCAGCACAGGTTGCTCCTAAACCAGCACAAAAGAATAATAAAGGAAAAATATCATCACGTCTTTCAAAGATAGAAAAAGCGTTCACTTTCAATAATACCACTAAACAAAAATCTCCTTTTACTCCGAAGTCTAATCAAGGTGTTGATGAGAAAGACTTTACAAAGTTCGCTGCCGATACCATTAAGGCTTGGTTGGAAAAGATGCAAGTAAATATAGAACCGGACGCAAAGAAAAAAATTATAGAAGAACTTACTCATGACGTAGTCGAAAGAAAGAAATATATTCAAGTTTTTGGAAGCACAGATCCTACTCGAAGTGACGATTTGGAATATTTGAAGGTTCAAGTGCATCGTAAATTGAATGGGTTAATGCCAGCTGAAGTATTGAAGGCCATAATAGTAGATACGAAAGAATTGTTAACTAAAATTGATACTGTTAAAATGAAAGATACACTAGTATCCGCAAACGGTCAAAAATCTCAAAAGACAGAAGCAAAAAAGGAAAGCAAGCAATTGCAAGCAAAAAGTAAGCAATTGCAAGAAAAAAGCAAGCAAGGAATTGCAGATATACTAGATATTAAAGCAAAAGCAACGAATACGTCAGTGAATGGAGAAGAAGAAGAAATGGAACAAGAATTGTCAAACATGGAATTTAGTCCTGGTCAAACCTCTACGCCAGGAAAACAAAATGACGAACCCAAACCAGAGGAATACAAAGCTAAAGTCGAAACATCTATAAAAACTTGGATAGACACTATGCCTATAGATTTGGATCCAGAAACGAAAACGGATTTCATTGACGAACTTACTAATGATATTGTAGATAGAAAGAAATATTTGCAAGTACAACCAGACAAGACGATTTCAAAGAAAGAGGAAATTGAAAATCTAAGGTTTCAAGTGTTTAAGAGATTAAACAAATCGGATCGTGATGCGTGTGTGACTCCAGATGATGAGAAGGTCGAAGAACTGTACAAAATGATCGGTATAGAAGTTCTCCTCAATTTTCTAAACTTTTGGCGTCTACACAAGAGTTGTAAACGGGGTGTTCATTAGATATTTAAATCTGAACAATATTAAGGCAGCGACTGACATGCAACTTTTGTTTGTAATGTATCGAGTTTTTGTAACGTGTTACAATATTCAGTGCAGCGAGGCGCTTGATGCTCGCATCGCCGAGCGCATGTTTACAAACAAGTTAGTGCAGGTAATCTAAAATCGCTTTTTTTTCTTCCATTATCAATAACTCAATAAAATTAAAAAAGCACACACAACCTCTACGTCCGCCATTCTGAATAAAAACGGAGCACGCTTGAGTCAAGTGCTCGAAGCGAGCGTTCTCCGCGTCTTGTGTACCTACCTATCGCCGTTTTGTAACCAAGCTCGCCTCTAATGATACATTACAAGCAAACGGTGCAAGTCAGTCTCCGCCTTAAATGATTGCTTAAACTAAGGCGATAGTCTCGCAGTATGCCCGACGCGACTGCGCGCATCGATTGTTTTAATGATTAGGAAGTCACGTGACTATTCACGCCGGTTGGATCATCTTGATACAAGTTAGTTGACACAACTCGCGCGACTATCGCCTAAGTTTGACCAGAGATTTTAAATTCCTCGTTGAAATCACACTTACACGCAGCATCATAAGCATTTTTTTTATATTCCTATCTCTTTCTGCCACTTAGTTTCGTCATTCGCTAGAGCGAGAAGTCTGCTTGCACTCATTCGCATTGAAAGTGCGGTTACGTGTGGGTGGGATTCTCGCTTTAACGAATGACGCCTAGGTGACAGAAATTATTTTCCGCGTGTTTGCTAGTGTGATTTCATCATAAAAATATGTATAATAGTCATGGTCGTAAAAAACTAGCAAGAGGTATCGTGGTAGGTTGTGGAGGTCAGATAGTCAGTCGCTCCATATAAAATACTGGTATTCAACTGCACCCAGTTAGACTGGAAGCCGACCCCAATGTAGTTGAAAAATGGCTAGGCAGATTTTGGTCGTAATAAATACAAAATTCTTAAATACCGTTAAAAATAATCAATGCAGCTATTTAATAGGCACTCATAAAAATAACTCCATGAAGAAAACGTGTTTGTAATCGAAAAACACAATAGAGGTTACAAAGAAAAAAACACAATAGAGGTTACAAAGAAAAAAACACAATAGAGGTTACAAAGAAAAAAACACAACAGAGGTTACAAAGAAAAAAAAGGAAAAGTATTAGTTACTTGTCTCTCTTTTATTATTAAATTTTTATATACTTTAATTATAATACCTTATAATAATATAAACGCAAGTAAGGCGATACGAAATAACTATAACAATGTAACTTATCCAATGTGAAAACGACAATACGAAAAACAACCGACTTCCAAAAAAGACACTGCCAAGTGAAAAATAACTTTAATTTCGGAAGACGGTGTCATTGTATTCACATTTTCGTTGTTTGCCACCGACTTCTGAAATTAAACGGGAACGAAAAATTAAAAAGGACAGGAAGTTATTATAATATCATCATTAAGAACTAGTGGCAAAAAGACGTATTCAAACTCAAACTCAAAGCATTTATTTCAATTAAACCATTTAAAGGCACTTTTGAATTGTCAAGAAGTTGGTCAGTCAGAAAATATAAAGCTAGTTGCCCATTCCAAAGCGTAGGTACCTATGGAGAAGAACGGGCAAGAAACTCCATGGACACTCTTTTAAATTATATTTTTACAAAAATATTAGTTACATCATTAATGTTGAGAGTACAGCAAAAAGTACTTAAGAAAACAACAATCCAAAAGTATAATAATTAAAAATAAGCCGAGGCAGCCAAGTGATGACCAGCCCCAACTGACGGCGGCCGTTCACGAACATGACGCATAGATCAGCATAAATGAAGCTAACTCAAAAACTACCCAAGCGAAGGTATTTAACAATTTGTATGGGACCACCCCTGAGGCATTGGTACCTATTATTGTTTTGATCGGGTACGTATTGCAATATCTAAAATTAAAAGAACTAACGTAAAATAACCTACGTTTTAAATCCCTAAAATCTAAATACCTAATGTTTTTAAATACCTAAGCAACTAACACCTACCTACGAATTACCTAAGTTTCGCTCAATATCTAATGTTTAAAATATCAAAAGTTATTACATCTAAATTATATTTACGTTAAAAATACCTACTAGTTAAAATATAACAAATTTTGATTATGTAGTATTATGAGTGGAAAAAATTTAGGTAAATTTCTGTTTTATTTTGAGAGATGTGGCGCTCGCCGACCGCTGCCGCGGCACTGCTCGCTTCTTTCGCTCGGCTCGCGCGCGGTTGTTCACAGTTCTAACCTAACCTATTTCACCCAGTTCAAAATGACGAATCATACTTACAATCTCCCGCAGAAATGTTTTCACCATTGTCTAATTATCTAGTCGCAGGCAGATTGTATGATTCATCGTTTTGATCTGGGTGAAATAGGTTAGGTTAGATTATAACTGTGACCATCCGCGCCTGAGCCGCGCAAGCGAACCGAGCGGTGCCGCGGCAGCGGCCAATAAAAAATTTTACTTCTCTATTTTAAGGAGAAGGCCAAAGAAAAAGTCTAACTGCAAAACAAGCCGAAGAGTTCAGAACTGCTCTCAACGAAGAAATATCAGGAATTTTAGATGATTACAACATATGCTGCGACAGAAGAGAGTTGCACCCAAGTCTTGCCAATGAGTTAACAAAACTGGGAAAGAGCTATGCTGATCAAGATGAAATTGTAGAAAACATGATTGAAACTATAAAACGGCTCACTTACCTGAGTGCATGTATGTGTGATGAGGAAGCTGAAGAATTAGCGCACAAGCTGCTTTACAGAACCAAGAAATTGATCGCGAAAATTCAAGAGAAAGATCGGCAGGCTTCAGCAGGTACACCAGTCAAGAAAAACGATTTTAAGGAAGCCGTGATGAAAGATATTGGTGACGTTTTTGATGGCTGTCCAATGTCGCAAGAAAAACGAAAGTTGATGGAAAGTCAGTTGGCAGAAGATTATGCAAAAGATCTAGGAATTCCCCTTGAAGATAGTGATCTTACAATGGATGGGACAGGTATTTTTTTAAATTTTCAAAACGAGTTTGCAGATATTTTGGAGCTTGGCATACTTACCTACTATCGCGCTATTGCTGAGCGTAGGGTCCTGGGCTCGATTCCCGGGTCTGGCAAAGTGTTATTGAGTTTTTCCATTAGGAATTTCTTTGTAACAGCCCGGAGTTTGGAAGTTGGCGGTGTGATACCCTCGTGCCTCGCCGTTGGTCCTGCGCCTGATCTCTCTCCGGTCGTGTCGGATTGCCGAGAGTGAGGGCAGAGAGAGTGCACAATGACATGTGTCTGCGCACACACTTGTACACTATAATATCTCCCGCGCCGAAGGCTAGTCTCCGTTGAGATTGGCTGCCGTGGCCGAAATACGGTCTGGAAGACTTTTATCGCGCTATTTTGTTTCTTTTTTTTTCAAAATGTCTTCCACGATTGAAACCTACATAAATCTATAGCTGATATCAACGAAAACGGAAAATATTACAGGACCAAACCATATTAATGTTCAAACTTGATCACGTGACATCCATATTGCAGCCATTTTGAAAAATAAATAATTATGGCGGATAGGTTGGTATGCCACGGACCTTCAAAGCTTGATTGGTTGCAAAGTAAAAGGCAGTCCACGTATTTTCTTTCTTTCATTACACAAATTATATTGGAGAGGCTTTTCATCATCATCATCATCATCATTCTCTTGCTTTCATCCCAATTTATTTAGAGTCGCCGAAACTTATTATCTTTTCTTCCATACTTCCATACTTGTATTAGTCGTCATCAAATTAATGTTAAAATTTATTCTATTTCTGTAATTAGGTTTGTACAAACACTTTTACAAGTTAATAAATCTTGCTAGTCATCCTCTTTCTAGCCATGTCATCTTCCACAGAGCCCATCTATCGTTTTTTTGGTCTCACACTACTCTTACAGGTAGCCATTCATACTCAAAACTTTCGTCACGACATTGTCCTCATTCCTCCGCATTACATGCCCATACCACGACAACCGATTCCCATACAACTTTTCAGTCACCGGTACCACTTTTAAACTTCATCTTCATACTCATTTCTTATTCAATAGACTTTAATATTGGATACAAAGAGAATGTAAACACTATCCACAATGTAATTAAGTTATTAATTTTAGAAAAATTGTTAAGCTTTCAAAATTAAAAACTAATATGTTTACTTTTATGAAGGTCCAGAATCCAAAATAGGAAACTATGGAATGAGTTTTAATGGACTGACAAACTACATAGATAGTTGGTTAAGTAGCATACATACCGATGACGACACAAAAGGAGAAGACGAAATCAAGGACACGAAGAAGGACTTGGCTTATAGTTTGATCCACAAAATAGGAGAAATGAATGTTGATCCCGAAATATTTAACGACGAAGCTCTTTATGAAGCTGTGTTGAGAGATGAACTACAGAATCTGCTCGGCGATATTACGATTTCTGATGACGAATTTCAAGCTCTTAAAGAAGATCTTATTGAAAAAGTATTACAAGCACAGCATAGAGCTCATGACGAAATAGCAGGGCAAGCATACAAACGGAAATTACGTGATACCATCTCAAAACTTTTACCAGATCAGCAGAACTTATCAAAAGAAGAACAAGCAACTATGGAAACATTGAAAGATCAACTAGCCGATGCGTATATAGACTTACACTTTTCCGGAGACAATGAAAATCAAAGAGAACGATTAAAGAAAAAAATTGCTGATGAGATAAATAATTTCTGTAGAGATTACATGTACAGAAACCCATGTTCACCTCTTAATAGTCGGACACTAAATAACAATTTATACTCTGCTTTGAATAAAGTTCCATTGCCTACAGGAGATTCCATTAGATACGAAGTAGAACAAGCAAGAATACGAGAAGAAATAAATGACTGGATAAAAGAACTACCACTACACCCACAAAATCCCACAGAGGTATTAGCCAGAAACAAACTGGTTTATGTATTATCAAAAAAACTGTTTGATATCGAGGTGGAAGGTGACACAGACAATGAATTAATGAAGAAAGAAATAGTAAAGTTTCTAAATAAAATGCCTTTGGAATTTGGAGAAACTCTTGATGCACTTGCTGATAAGTTGATTGATAAATTGAAAGCCTCAGAAGAATCTAGAAAGTACGATGCATCCTCAAATGTGACCATAGATGCTTTTGGAAATGTGAGCGCTGCCAGCGGCAGGAGCGGCATGGACGCTCCAATATGTCCAGCCTATAAACCTTGTTCCAGTAGCTCCCCAAAGGTGTGTGGGCGACCTTGTCCCAGGGAACCCAAACCATTCCCTCCGTGTTCTTTAAGCGCTGAGGACAGGGCTTATTTAGACAGAATCAAACGAAGAACTTGTTTATCTCCAAACTGTGTGAGTTCATTTATGAGAAATAATAAGCGCAACGCAGCCGTGGGACCGCGGCCTGTCGATGCTGGGAGTCAAACAGTTCTAAGACCATTCGGGATGGAGACACCTCAGCAAACTCGAATTTGCCCAGTTGACAATGAAAAAACACCAAGACTATGTTCTGGTGTTTCTGCAAACTTAGTACACCCACCTTGTTCCCATGCAAGGAGAGACCCATTCGAGATAGAAAAACCTCCGCCAAGTCCTATATGCCCATCAGCGCATGAAAACACATCCAGAACGTGTCCCGGAAGAACGTCACCACAATCAGGTCACCAGATGAGGAGACATACGATTTCAAGCAGCAATATTGAGTGCCCTATAGAGGGAGAAATTCAACCACAAGTAAGATTTTTATAGAATAAAAATCTAATATAATTTGCAGGGCCTACATGGCCAGAGATCGCACAAGATAGGGAGGTTTGGAAGAAAAAAAGAGAGGCCTTTGCCCAGCAGTGGGCTACAAAAAAAGACTAAAAGTTTTTGATAGTGTCGAAACCATTTATGACCACTTTCGCATGGACGCGAATAAAAATATCACGGCGGGATTTTATCGCGCACTGGATTTTTAACTCTCGATATTGAACCGAGCATAGAGACTCCAACAGAGTATATCCCAGCGCGTCGAAAGAACAGACTGTTGGATTTTCAACTTTCGGCTTAAGCAAAAGATCCAAAGCGCGACAAAAACCCTGCGCGATATTTTTACGTCTGTGTGAGTGTGGACTTAATAATACAAAATTAGGTATGTCGGTTTCATTAGCTAGGGCTATCATAGGGACCGTCTTAGTTAAACGGTAGTCCCGTTTAAATGAGACGGTACCTAAGATAGCCGCGCGGTGCGGGTGTGGTGAAGTGTCGCAAAAGTTCAGTCATTATCCCGCTGACGGGCCGACAACACCTCTACTGCACCGCGCAGCTAGCTCAGGCATTGTTTCAGTTTAACTGAGGCAGGCCTGTAACATTCATTTTATTTTAATGATAATTTTAGACAATTTCCTCTTAATTTTAACCAAGTTCATGCGTTGTTTTATTTTTCAGATAATCATAAAGCAATATTACTGGAATCCTAACGAAAAAAACAGCATGGTATCAGATTTGCAACAAAGCCGGAGAAGTAGTCGTCGTCAAACTGACCCAGCGCCCTGCCACCAACCCGGCCCGGCACCCTGTTATCAACCCAGCCCGGCGCCCTGCCATCAACCCATCCCGGCGCCCTGTTATCAACCCGGCCCAGCGCCCCGCGATCAACCTCGAACATCTTCCTACGCACAGTCCACTCCAGCGCCTTACCTTCCTAGTTCAGGTAAACTACAACAACAAAACACCAGCCCACAGAGAATGCCCTGCGATCAATCCTTTACCACCCCCGAGCCAAAATCTCAACAGCAACCCTCATCTGAGCGCTATTCTTATTGGGATCCTCAATCGTCATTCCAAAAACCCTCACAGAGAGATACACCAAGTTCCCGATCTTCATGCACGCCGAGTCCTTGCATGAGCCCGTTCGGTCTTAATCAGCAATATTCACCACCATGCTCCCCTGGTTTCTCTAAAAGAGATCAAGAATGTAGAATGCCAAAAAGGGATGGCCTTCAAGACCAAACGCCCTGCAGTAGCCGACCTTGCCGAAAGGAGCGCGTGGTTGAGTTGGGGTCTTTAGACGATGTACCTACTGCGAGACCGAAGAAACGAAATAGTGACCAATCCGATTGGCCGTATACAAAGTTTCAAGATGATAACTTCTGGGGTGTACCGATGAGGCGTGTGAGCTTAGACGAAGCGATCGAGGAGTCTGTAGTGATGGAGAGAGAGCAAAGAGAGGAAAGAATAAGATGTAGGTGTAAAGAGAGGCTGATCCCAAAGAGTGGCAGGTCTCACCCGAGAACTTGTTCTAGCCAGGAGATTCCGCAAGGTAACGACGATGATCATTTGAAGAGGTGTTCAAAATGTTGCGGCCGCCACTGTCCGTATCCCAGCTTTTTGTATTTTAGACAGTAATTATGTGAAAGTGTTGTGTTGTCCTATATATATATTGTTGTGGTGTTGTATTTAAAATAAAACCAATTAAGATCGGATTTCTTATTCTTGTCGCTTTTTGGCTGGCATCGCAGAAACCAGCGTTTTAGCTGCGCGTTTGGCTGCGTTGAACATCTTACTTTATTTTGCATATCCTTAATTATTTCTATGCATAAGCTCAGCCTATGTTCCCACTGCTGGGGACACAGGCCTCTATGTTCATTTGGATGGAGTGATCTTTTTTATTTTGTGACAAATCTGATTGAACATTTAATAAAAAATAAAAATGTAAAAAAAAATTACAATATTTTGAATTTTTTTACTTTTGCAAGGTCTTCGAGTGACTATTTTATCAGATTTTGTCATTTTACATTGGGCTATGAGTGACTATTTTGATAAAATTACAGATTTACAACCAGATTTTGTCACGAAATAAAAAAGGATCACTCAATCCAAATGCACATCACCAGTGCGATTCTGTAACCATCTCACCGTGAAAACTTAGGTGAAGTAAGCGTGGAGTGAGCTGTCATTAGTGTCAATCCCTATAGCATCAGATGGAATGACAGCTCACTCCACGCAAGTTTTCACGGTGAGATATTTTACAGAATCGACATGCAGGCCTCTTCTCGGTGCAAGGGATTGGTCCGTAATCCACCACGCGGGCCCAGTGCGGGTTATGTCATGTCTTCGAATATTTTACTATATAGGTAGGATACTCCTCCGACCAGCCTATCATCTGACACTCCCTTCCGCTCCACCCAGAGCGGGAGGGGTCATTTGATGATTTCCTATCCTTAAAAAATAAAAAAAGGCGTAGACGCATTGGTACTAGATTAAATATGGTCCCCCACTTTGACGTCAAAATGGAAGGACCAAGGATTTTGTCAAATAACTACGTATTCATTGAGGTAGCTAAATTTATTTCAAAGGTAGCAAATAGTAGATTTATGGTATTAAAGTTTTATGTAGGCCGATTTGAAATCCAAGACTTGGTCCCTCCATCTTGACGGTAACGAATATTTGGTTCTGGAAAATGCCGGTTTCCTCATGTTTTCCTTCACCATCTTGAGAGCAGTGGTGATGAAATAATTTAAAAAGTGCCTGCTTGGGTTCGAACCCCGTCCTCGGGTGAGTCGCGGTCGTTACCACTGAGCCACCACTGCCCTACACATACAAAAAAAAAAAAAAAAACTTCAAAATAATTTATTGACAACTATGACAAAGACGTCAAAACAATACATTACACGCGCACATAATTTAATAAAGACATCTGTAAGGTCTACACCTATCACGGTCTGAATCCAAAGACCTTCGCATTCGTCGGTAGACTTCCAAACATCTGCATTTCACACGAAACTCACCATCCAATATATCCTCTTCTGATGAAATAGGAGCGCCTGTAGCAGCTTGAGCAGTAGTTCCAACTCCTTGGCTAGGAGTAGGACCTCGACTGCCAACAATCCCAGAAACTTCACCAGACTGTCCTTGAGAATGAACTTGATGACATGGCACCAATACTGGACCCTGCTGCCCACCACACCCTGTTATTTGACTAGCCATATTCTTCTCGACACATAGAGGTTGTGGTCCTGTCTGGTCAGCCAATCCTACTTGGCGAAGACTTTGATTTATATTCTGTTCTCTCCGACTTCCTATTTGACAAGCCCCTCGTCCATTCTTTGGGGTGGCATGAGCTGCGCTCTGAATTAACTGCGGGCTTTGCCGAACTATGGGAGTCCCTTGTTGAGACAAATTCGGTCGATTTTGAGTTTGCTGAGTATGAACCTGCTTAGGTCCAAATTGATTGCCTTCTAAATTTACTCTTGGTGATATAGGTGCTTGCATGCTCTGACAACAAGGTGCCTCAATTGCTTGTTGAGATACATATCCTTTATTGGGCTTACCCTGGCTCATTCTAGTTCCATCAGGAACTTGCCTCGAAACGTTCGGGTTCATACTATGGATTATTGCTTTTTGAGGTGATCCGGGATGACAGGAACCTTGAAGAGAATAGGGAACACCACCATATGTCGTACGAACTTGACCCATTTTCTGCATTGGTTGACCTGGTTGTATAAAATATTCTTGACCTCCATGCGTTCTTTGGACAGCAGGCTCTGGACCAGTACTATTAGCAGCATCCATTAACGGAGCCAAAAAGTCAGCGTTATCAACGTATGCAAGAGTGGAACTAAACGGCTTAGCTTTTTCAAATTCTCCAAAGTGTCCAGGATCTTCTAATTGTGCCCATCTGTTCTTAAGTCGGAAATGTAATTGATCCACCATAAAATTAATGTTTTTATCTTCGTCTTCTTGCAATTCTGCTCTTTTCTCTAAAAAATGGCTCATTTCATGTTTCATCTTATATTCCTTCGACGGATCTGCATCGTCTAAACGTTTATGCATGTCATTTAACTTCTTTGCCAGTATCTCCATCATTCTCTTTCTGAAAACTCCATCGCTTTCGTCTTTGAATGGTTTGGTTGGCAATTCTTTATACCATTTCTCTATTTCATCTGCAATATGGATTTGTTCCACCTCTTCTTGTAACACATCATCTGCAGGTACGGGGACATGTTCTAATGTTTGCATTGCAATACGTGATAATTTCGATGTATCAAAAAACCTGAATCCTGCGTTATGTACTTTTGACATATGATTAGCTAACCTATCAACTTCCATCATCAATCTATTCCTGTAAACATTAGCTTTCACAGGATCTTTTTCTTTATAATTAGTTTGTAGAATATATGCATCTGCCATTCTAGACAAGAATCCTTGTTGCAGAAGGAAACAGTACTGTATTTCATTATCTAGCGCAAATTGTCGATTGAATTTGTCTTTAACTGTTCGCCTAAAACAAGGTTTGTCTGAAAGCTTATGCAACTCATCTAGCATTTCGATTGCGCGTTCTATAGTGGCGACTTTCCAAGAATGTCTCATTTTTTTTAATTCCTCTGTCTGCGGAAGAACGTCCAGAAAGTCATCTAGTTTCTCCTCCAGCATAAACTCGAAAAATTTATAGTCATTTTCTACAATCGGATCAGATTTCAAATTGAAAAAAGTTTTAAGAATGCCGTTGTATATCGCTCGTCTTGCTTGGTCAGCCAACATGGCGTCAGAGGGCGTCGACTCATCTATCGGCAGAGCTTTACATTGCTCTCTGAAAATCTTTACGTATTTATCGTAAACAGCGTCTTTGGTGCCTTCTTCCGGTGTTGGAGGAGGTGGTGGTATCTCTTGAGAGCAGCAAGGTTTTGAATTAGGATTACCCAAATTATATGGGCCACTCAAACGATGAGAAGTCGATTGTTGGGCAGATGGCGAATTGGTCACACGGCTTGAAGGTGCTAGCTGGGCAGTTGGCGAATTTCCAAAACTAACACCCGGTTCACTTGTACCTGCTTGTATTATGGGACTGTTAACATTTTGAATATTTCGTTGCCCCATAGAGGAATTCATTTGTTGACTTGGAGGACGTGATTGTGTTTGAGCTTTGTCTTGAAGTCTCACCAACATTGGTACTGGTATACTGTTAACCCTTTGCATTAATTCTTGAGCATGCCCAATTGTTTCATGATTCTCTTCGCCGACCAATTTGTTGATCCATTTAAATATCTGATACTTCAAATGTTCTAATTCATCTTCTTCCGTGGCTGTGTTGTTAGGATTTAATTCAAGATACTTGTGTCTATCCACGATGTCTCCTGCCAAATCATTGATGGCTACTTCTTTGAAGCCATCTTGGCGACTTTCAGGCAAGTTTAAGCGATCTAACCACTCACCTATTTGCTGTACTAACTGTTTTGTGTATGCCTCTGAGTTCTCATTTATGTCACTTTCATTGATGCCCCTGTAGTCAGCCGTAGTATTTTTATTTCCTACTGAAACGTCGTACACAGTTACATTATTTAAAAAGATGCTGTTCTTATTTCGAAAAAACGTTATATTTTTCAACGTTTTCGACAGTTCTCTTGCCATTCGAAAGATATGGCTTTCAGTACTCAATTCATTGACTAAAGGGAACCTTCTTAGAAACTTAGAAATTTCTCTATGTAATTTCGCATCATTTTGCGTTGTCCAGTGTTCTGGGTTAAATAAAAGCGAAGTTACTGCCGTACTCATGTCGTCAATGAAAGAGCGTAGTTCTCTTGGGCAGTGCACTTGCTTCAGTGGTAAAGTGCTGGTCCATTCTTTGATAGTATTATTAATAATTTCGTTGCTATTGTGGTGGTGATCGGTGATGGTATTGCTCGGTGGTGATTGACCAGACACGTCAGCAATAGGTTCCATTTCCAACTTTTGCATGAGCTTAAACACTTCTTCATTCAAATATCTGAAATCGTATTTTTTCTTGTAATGGATTGGCAGAGACCTCGTGAATATTAATAATTCCTTTTTCATGACTGCATTGTCTGTACCTGCCGATATTAGCCGCTTCACACCTTTAATAAAATCTGTTTTTTGTTTATTTAAATGGCTAGCGTCTGTAATTTGTAAGGGTAGACCTTTTAACCAGACTTCAACAGTGTCCACCAAAAATTTGTTTTCCTGTTCACGCTGTTTGCACAGAACTTTATACACATCAAGTTTTTGTAAATGTGTCTTTAGTTTAAGCGCTGTATTCTTTATGAAATACTCCTTTTGTTTTAGATCTAACATCCTAACTTGTTCAATAATATCTTCGTCAGCATCTTTCTCGCCTATTGTTTGATTTAACTTATGTGCTAATCCTTTAATAATTGTTTCTTGATGTTCTTTTGTTTCTGGACTTTTCTCTCTGTACAACGGCATTTTTTTAAGCCATTCAAGCATCACCTTTTCAAGCTGGTTAACCAAAGGTTCGTAGTTTGTTACCACTGGCTGGTTTTCTAATAAATCTTTGATATTATGTTTTTGTATACTCTTTACAAGTTTAGAAGCGTATTTATCTCTATCATTTTGATTATCAACTTCGACATACAACGGTAGTTTTTTCAACCAATGTGATATTTCTTCTTGTAATTTCTTTTCAATGACTTCAACAGGTAAATTATATAATTTAGTTTTTACTTTATGTATCTTGACGGCCAGAGCATGTACAATTTCATTTTTATTATTAGTAAACAGTTCTTGCTTTTTGGGTGCCATTGGTACTGCGTCTATCCATTCATCAACTATATCTTCATATGTTCTAATAAGTACTTTTTCATGTTTAACATTATTCGCTCTATTATCTTTTGTATACGGTACAGTACTGATCCTTTTTTTCAATTCTTGCACATAATGATTACTTAATTCGTTATTGAACACTTTTTCTGTCCATTTGCCTACCTCTATATCAATCACTCTGTCTTCTTTCTTTTCGAGGCCCTTTTCTATTTCTCGAGCTAATTCTTTGATTAATAGTTTGTTATGCCTAGCATCTTGTGATGTATGTAGGCAAACAGGTAATTCACAATACCAGTTATAGATATGGTCAGTGAGTATGTCGATGTAAGACTTAGTATTATTATTGTTTATTTTATCAATATTTTGGGGTGACATACTAGTAAATTGAACGACACTAGTACTATGTAAGGAAGGTTTAGGAATATTATTTATCTCATTCATCAGCTCTTGAGCATGTTCTAAGACTGACGTATTTTCTTCGCCAACCAACTTATTTGTCCATTTAAATATCTGAAATTTTAATTGTTCAAGTTCTTCAGCATCTGTTCCTGTGAGGTTCGGATTTAATAACAAGTACTTATATCTATCTACTATATCGCTAGCCAAATCTTTAACAACCACTTCTATGAAATGTTTGTCGTTAACAGGAATATCTAGTTTAGTTATCCATTTGTTAATCTCTTCGACAAGCCGTTGTCTGTACGTTTCAAAAGTTGTTGCCGAATTGAAATCCACCAGACGAGTAGCATTTTGGAAGGCTGAATACACATCTGGTCGCCCAAGTTCTGAATTACCTTTTAAATGGAAAAAGTTTTCACGAAAGAAAAACTCTTTATAATCCTTCAAAAGCAAATTAGTAAAATACTTTGCTTTGTACTCTGGTAGCTTGACTACTTCTTTTAAAAGTTTTGTCACATCGTCTGCCACATAATTGTCTATGTCTGCAATATCTGTGAGATCCAGTAAAAGATCGATCAATTCTGCTTCAAGATATTCCATTCTCTTTGCACTTATAGTTACACGGCATTTCTCTAAGAAAAATGTGATTTCATCTTTGACAAATTCTTTTATTTCCTTTGTTGTAGGCTGGATATATGTGCTAGAAAATTTCCTCCCAATTATAAATATATTATCGACCAGATTTTCTGTGACCTTGTTCAGGTAAAAGTCTTTATTATGGCTACTGAGGGCTAAAGGCAATTCATAAACTATTTCCGAAATACTAGATTTTAATGCTTCTTTATATTCTGAATCGGATTGCGGTCTGTCTAACACAAGAGGTTCTAATTTATCAGAAACATATTTGAAAACGTCATCTTTTTTCACACTCCTGCCTAAGAAATCTTTCTTCTTAATATTTAGTGTTTTCGTCCAAGCCTGGACTGCCTTTCTAAAGTTATCAATCTTGTATCTGCTGCAATATCTAGGTATTTCCATCCTGTATATACTTGGGTTAGCGTCTGTTGGGCACAAGTACATTTGCTTCAGTTTCCGTATAATATCATTGGGTAACTGTTTCCTGAATTCCAAATTGTCATCGTCAGCTCCTGTGTATTGCTCGGGTGCTTGCTTCAAGTACTTTTCTATTTTATTTCTGAGTTTTTCTTCACCGCCAGGCTTCTTTAACTTCTCAGCTAACTTTTTCATCTTCTCTCCCCATAATTTGACTTTGACTTTGTCGCTGTGGATCTCTAACCATTCGGTGACTTCTTGCTGCAGGTCTTTAGGACCAAGATCAGTTATCTTAATAACTTCTTGCTTTTTCGTTTTCCTAGTTAGTTCTTCCTGAGATTTGCTCCTTATTTCACAGTATTTGCACTTTGTTGTAGTTATATCAACCGTGCTAAAAGCTGTTTGCACATCTTTAAAATTAAATACTTCTTTTTCATTGACATCCAAGGGCTTTTTTTTGTCGTTCTTGGGTTCATTACGCGGGTTTTCTTCTAGCTCCTGAAAGTAAATACATAATCTACTTTCATTGTTTGAAGTTTGTCGGATGTTAAAGGTTTAAGGTGAGTATACACTAGAGCATTTTCTCAAGCATTTTTTCTAAGGTTCTTACGAAACTGGTAAAATAAAAGTGCATTTGTGACTTTAAATGACTTTTTGTTAAAACATACAAAAATGTTTGAACAAAAAGTTATTTAAAGTACACATAGTAACAATACACATAATTTATAAAATAAATAATCTACGAATGGTTAAATACTGGTAAATGCTCAATTTTCAAAAGCATTGAACCATGTAATTTAAGGTTTCTGCGAATCCTCGACGCTGCGTTCGTCGTAATGCACACATTTTTTTTTGCTCGATAAAATGTTACACCAATACGCTGGTTGGTTTTTAAAATCAGGTTATAACACAACATCGGGGGAAGTGTTCGAAGTGCGATTCGATAAAGTTAAAAAACAGCGAATGCTCTATGTGTTAGAAATAAATGCTCTAGTCTATACTCGCATTTTGAGTCAAGTATTAATAAGAACTTACAGTTCCAAGTTTATTATGTGTAGGTTGACTTTCTGTAAAATAAATGCAATAGTTAGTATCAAGTAAATATGCTTACCGTAGTGAGAAAATGTTTCTATGTAAAATAATAATAGAATTCAGTAGTCCCATTTAAATATTTTATTGAAAGCAAAACTAAAAACAAATTGACAAAACCTACCTAGTGAATTTTGAGGTATAAAATAATTCATTCGTGAAAAATAATTAGATAATAGAAATAGAGTATTTGAAAAAAAAAAAAATGTTTTTCAAATACTCTATTTTCTTTCATTGAAAAGCGTTAACATTATTAAGGAAGAGAAAAGTCGGGACCCAGGCGTTAATATGACATATCGAATTTTAGAAAGAGAGCGAAAGAGGCGTGAGACAAGGACGCACTTTTTCTTCAACTCAATGTGCCATATTATTAGCACGGACGTATAAATATCCCAGTGGGAATTTATCGCGGTGGGAATTTATCGCGCACTGGATTTTCAACTCTCTGTGTTAAGCCAAGCATTGAGAATATAACAGAACGCATTCCAGCGCGTCAAAAAACACACACTGTTGGTTTTTTAACATTGAAAAACCAGTGGACCGGGAAAAACGTGCTCGTGTGAACCTGGCCTTATTGTAGTGATGGAGTATCCCAGCAAAAGAAAAAAATCACAGAACATGTAGACTAACACCGTGTAGCTACCCGCCACCGATAACGGGACATCAACGAGAATCAAGATAACTGAGCGAGGCGTCCTGTAAACGTATGTGTCGCTACTTCGGCGCCGTCATCTCGTTCTCGTTGACGTCCCGTTGACATGGCGATAGACAAACACCCTAAAAGATTAAAACTGGCACGGATAACGGCCCATTGACATACAAGGATAATACTCCACTTGATCATCATTGGGATCCATCTTTATCTGTGGTTTGTACTTCCTCCCTCGTCTCATACATTTACATCTTTCCCTTTCCCTGTCCGGAGCGGAACAGCCTTTTGGTCGACCCATAAACAAAGGGGGTACGCAGAACACTTGTAAGTTCTGATCAGCTGTGCCACAAGGCTGTTGTACACCTTGGTTCTGATCAGGCGTTTGTTGTACACCTCTGTCTGTAGATATGTGAATATCTGGAATTGCGTCTGTTCCTAATGCTTGAGCCCCGGAACCTGAACAACAGCTTGGTGCACTGCCTGTCGGGGCACTTACTGTCCTACTACTAGGACCTGGTACTTGACTTGTGCAAAGTACTCCCACGCCTCCGCTAGCCATTTTTTGTATTTTGTACGACTTCGGCGTATGCTCAGGAACTTGACTAGCGGCTGATATAGGTCCAGGACTTTGTGAGGTCTGGTTCAATGTAAGCGAATGCCTACTCAATTGAGCTTGGGCGCTGGCATTATGGTGACCCTCCAAACAACCTTGGCCACTACCCTCAATTACCCCATAAGTAGATGGTTGGCCTGTATGTTGTGGACTGCCTGGGACATTAGGTTTGGTGCAGCAGGAGTCTTGACCAACTTGACCCATCTGCGCTACATTTGGTCCTTGAAAAGGCATTTGTTCTCCTGGTCCCAAGCTTCCCTTATCATGCGTTTTTCCTCCTGGTCCTAAGCTTCCCTGACCATGCATTGGTCCTCCTGGTCCTAAGCTTCCTTGACAATGCATTTGTCCCCCTGATCCTAAGCTACCCTGAACATGCATTTGTCCTCCTGGTCCTAAGCTTTCTTGACAATGCATTTGTCCCCCTGGTCCTAAGCTACCCTGACCATGCATTTGTCCTCCTGGTGCTAAGCTACCCTGACCAAAACGAGTACCAAAACTTTGTCTATTATTATTAAAAGCTGGGCCTTTGCCAACATTTGGGAAAGTTGGATATTGCGCTCCTGGATAAGATTGTCCACCTGGAACGCCTGGTGCAACTTGGTTGTAAGCAGGTTGTCCAGGTCCAAAACTTTGACCTTGATTGTTAGGAACTGAACAACACGACGCACCTTGAACATTGGACGCTTGCGGACCTTGGCTTTGACGAGGTGCATGTGGTCCTTGTGGATGGATTTGGCTCCCAGGTACTGAGGTATTTTGAATATTGGGTGGTATTGGACCAAAACTTTGGTTGTACCGATCTGGACTATCTGGGCCAGAGAATCTTTGAGGTGTTGGGCTGGTTTGAGCTGCGTTAGGAACGTTACAACATCGAGCACCTTGGGCATTAGGAGAACTTTGTACATTAGGATAACCTGGCCCATGTGGTCCTATAGGATATGGGCTGTGAGCAGCTGGGTGTGGATAGGAACCCGATCCTGGGGAACCTTGAGTTCTAATGATACCAAGTGGATTGGAACAACATGGCGATCCCGTACACAATTCAAGACCTTGGAGGTTAGAGGGAAATTGGCCGTGGGCGATTGAAGGTAACTGGCCTTGAGTGTAGGAGGTAAATTGACCGACGTTAGGGGAAAATGGTCCTTGACTGTTAGGGACAAAGTTAGTTTGAGCATTAGGGGGATATTGGCCTTCTACTTGTTGAGCACCCCCGGGGTAGCTTCTCGGGGAAGCCATTTGTTCTGACGTGTTTGGACAACACACTTGTGGAGATCGCATATTTTGAGGTGTTATTGACGCACTGCGCATTTGTGATGGCATTTGAGTCTCTTCCATGGAATGCCATTGAATCTCCCCTTCGGGTACTGACATTTGGCCCCAATTCGCTCTCTTAGGACCAGCGTCTGCCACAAAATTTCCTTGACCTGGACAGCCTCTCGCGGTAAGCGATTCGTTTGGATTATACAATTGGGAACTCATACTTTCAGGTCGTTCAGACCTGTTACGCATACTGGGTGACGTTCGGCTCTCTTGCATAGAAAGTTTTTGCCTCTTTTGGGGTACAGCCGCTTTGTCGCTACTCCAGGTCATATTAGAACCAGCGTCTCTTGGAATATTTCCTTCACCGAGATAGGAAGCATTTGGATTATACACTTGCGGCGATTGTGCACTCGGTATACTAGAAGCATTTGGATGACAACATTGTGCAGATTGCGCTCTCTGAGGCCCTTGCACGTGCCCACTACGCATTTGTGATGGCATTTGGGTTGGTTCCATAGAAAGCCATTCAATCTCCCCTTGGGGAACTGCCGCTTGTTCCCTCACCCAAACCGGCCTTCTAGGACCAAGATCTTTCACAACATCACCTCCAACGATTAAATAGGAACTTCTTTCATCAGACATTTCATGCATACTGGATGCAGCTGGCATATTTCTGCTAAACTCCTCATAATTCTGTGGATCTTGAAACGACACTCGTCGTATAGATGTTGATAAGTTCTTGATTCTGTTTGCCAGTTCGTCAATCATATAGTCTACGTTAGTCCCTTCTTGCATTGGTATCTTTTCTAAGTATCTCGGTAGTTCTGCCTTCAATGGTATTCTAAAAGCGTTATCACAACAGCTGACACCTGTTGCAATTTCTTGAATTTTTTTCACTATTGCATCTCTTGTTCTCCTTTTCTCTAAAGGACCTGCAGTTTCAGGTTTTTGTGGAATGTCGGATATCCAGTTTTCAACCTCCATTGCGAGTAAAATATCATCAGCTTCATCTTTTATGACAGGAAGACTCGGCGTAGGGATTTTGTCGAAAGAATTTATGATTTCATTTGCGTACGCAGTTGTATCCATGTCTGATATGTTATGTCTATTTTTTATTTTATTTAGGAATTCATCAAGTTTCTTCAAGAAATTCTTTTGATGAACAGTCGCTTTAACATTGTCTTCACCTTTATATCTCGTGTAAAGTATGTAATAGTCGGCCATATTCTGTTTGTCCAGTTCATCATTTTGTTTATTTGCTTCATTCTCAGTGGGCGTCCTTTCCGGCAGATTATTTTCAATATTATCTATAAGTTGCTGCTTAAAAGAAGCGGGTGCGTTTGTCGACTTGATTAAGTCATTCATAGCTAAAGTCTTTTGAAGCAGCTCCGCTTTCAACGTGGGCTTTGCTGCTTCTAAGTCTGGTGATTGTGGAACGACTTTCAATAGCCGTTCTATCTCTTCCTCAAAAACGTCTTGGCAGTAATATTGGTTGCCAAAAATGTTAGGATCTAACTTCATTTTGGTTACACTTTTCCATATTCCGTTATAGACACTCAGTCTAGCTGTTTCTGCTTTTTGTTCTTCGGCTGCCGTTTTACCTGCTACAGGTAATTTTTTGACCCATTCTTTAAGATATTCATCATAGTCTTCGTTTAACTTTTTGACTGGGACTGAACCCCCGTGGCGAGTCGGTGAAGATTCAGTGCAGCAATCACTCAAAGCTTGTGGATTTGGGTCATGCATTGATTGCTGATTTGGGTCTACCATATGGCCATAGGTTCTTTCAGAGGTACCCATTCTTCCAGCGCTAGCATTTCCATGCTGTGTCTGAGTACCGTTGCCGGCTAGACAAGGGTCGTACTCAGATAAATAAGAATTGGAATCCCATGGATTATAAGGAGAAGCTGGACCAAAACAAATTCCACTTCCTCTGCTGTTCGGACTGCTTCGGCCTTGTGGTGGACAATAAGCATCAGCAGTTTGCGGACCTTGGCAACATAATCCACCTCCAGTCTGGTCTGTGTGTGGTAAAAATCCAGTGTGGGGTTGAATTCCTTGAGGTATTGAAGTAGCTTGACCTTCGTTTGGGCAAATTTTCATGTCACAGCATGGGCCTGACTGGTTGGTTTCTTGGCCATCATTTACTGTACTGGGGCAAATATCCACTTCACAGCATGGTTTTGATTGACTCAACACCTGAGTTGGTGGGGAATAAGGCTTTGGACTACCTTGACCAGAGTTAGTACAGATACTACTCATTTCACAGCAGGGTCCTCCACTCCGATGCTTAGGATTAACAAGCATAGGAACAGGTACGTTATTGATCCTTTGCAGTAAATTTTCGGCGTGACTTATAGTTTCCTGGTTTTCATCTCCAACTAACTTGTTTATCCATTTAAATATCTGATATTTTAATGCTTCTAATTGGTCTTGTGCAGAATCTTTGCCGGTATGATTAAGCTCTACATATTTATGTCTATCTACTATATCTCCTGCTAGGTCATTAACAACAACTTCTCTGAAACCGGAGTCCTGTATTCGGGGTATATTCAAGGTGTCCAACCATTGGTTGATTTGGAGACAGAGTTGATTCGTATAACTATCTAGGTTCGAATCCAAATCTTCCTCATTTATGGATCCGATGCTGAAGTCTGTGTTGTCGGTTGAATTCATGTACGGCCCTGAATTATTGCTAACGTTAAGGATTGTATAAGTTTGGTTGAAAACACAATTGTTTAGCATAGCCTGTAGATCTTCGATCATAATGTTTGAAATGTAATTTGCTTGCTTATCAGTCATTTTACCTAGATCTTGAAGAATCATATTCATTTCTTCTATAATTTCACCGTCGTGTCCGCACCAAATGCAATCGATTGAGTCCATCATAAGATCCGCCAGTTCGTTTTCCAAATCATCTAAAGTGTCGATACAAATTCTTAAGTTACATTCGCCAAGGAAATCTAACAAATGTGCTCTTACGTAATCTCTCATATCTTCCTCAGTTAAGATCTTCCTCGATCTACTTGCGAAGGATCTTCTCCTAATCCTTCCACTCTGTTGAGTCACTATTACATTTCTCATCCTTTTCAATAACACATCTACTAGTTTCCGTAGATAAGATTTGATGCCATAACTTTTATTAACTTCAATAGGAATTTCTTCTAAAATATCTACGATTTCCGATTTTAAGTCGAAATCTTCTTTAGTCCAATTTTTTAAAAGATCTTTGATTCTTTCCTCTACTGTATGTAACAGTTCACTTCTATCTAAACAGCTGTCTATGTCACTAGTTTTTAAGTTGAGATGACTGACCCAGTCTTTTAAAACAAAGTCGAGTTGCCTGTACTCAGATAACCTAAATGGTTTTATTTCGGATCGTAAAACATGTTTGGAGTCCCCGTAACAATGTTTCAGTTTACCTACGAGCTCTTGGTAATCTCCTACATAATCACAAACTGTTGGGCTAAACCCTGAACCATATTTGTAACACCTATCATTTTTACTTTTCCCCCTTTCGTATTTATGATCATTTCTTTCACAGTTATCAGTTACAAACAATTTTTTGATTAATTCATCGCGAATCGTGTTCTTGGAGACAGTATCAGAGATTTCATTGATCAGCTGTAAGAGACTCATTTTCAATTCATCTTTAGACAGCTTTATCTCTTCTTGTGATTTAGTTTTCCTACTAACTATAGTCCTATTTCGACTAGAATGAAAATCTATAGTGCTAAAAACGGTTTGAGCAGATTTCTTAGGTTTTAAAGTCGTATCAGACGGATAAAAATTCGTTTGTATGGATTTGATTGATGTTCGTATGTCCAGGTTTTCAACGAAGTAGAATTCACCTTCCACATAGTCTTCACCTGCAGAGCAGATGGGGGATTCGGGGACAGCTACCTGGAACAAAGATTTTATGGGGGATGCGCCATAGAGATCTTTGCCCAGCAGTGGGATAATAGAAAAGGAGTTAATATAAAAGGTACATAATCAGCCTATCATGTTACCACTGCTGGGGCACAGACCTCCTCTCTGTGAGAGGGAGTGGACTGTAATCCACCACGCGAGCCCAGTGCGGGTTGGTAGTGGTACACATCACATGTCTTCGAATTTTTGGTTCGGACATGCTGGTTTCCTCACGATCTTTTTTTTCAAATCAGAAACCAGGTGAGCAATTCGGTATTTTTAGGAACGTTCGCATTCTAATCTGTCACAATCTGTCAAAAATACCTTTTTTGACATTGATTGACAAGTTTTTGACATTGATTGTCGCTGAGATGAAATTACGACTAGATTTTCAACGTTTTTAATTACGAGAATTATTGGCCCCCTGATTATCGACATCGGATCACACTTGAGATTTGTTTCTGTGCTACTGGCGTAATCTTTAAAGGGTCATATTTTTTACAAATTTCTTGAGACAACTTTTACGAAAGATACTGGATAAATCCATCAAACAATTTTTTTTTTTTCGGAAGCTCGGACGAACCTTTTCTTTAAACAAACTCTATGCTACGCTAGGCCAGCTCCAGGTCATAGGGGTCACCAGTGAGGTACGTGACCCATCCTATACACCTCTGAACCCCTCACATATTACAAGCATGTTAAATCAAAGTCTTACAGTTTTCCTAGTTAATTCTCCTCGTGGTAACGTTGCCACTTCCTTGGACAACATTTTGACGGCAGCTGTGAATGTACAGGGAAATATTGTAGTGTTGATAGCCGAATTATTTTGCTGTTGCAATATTGCAAAAATAATTATGAAGAAGGATAAAATTAATTCCGAAAGAAATTGATTATACAGTGTGTCAGGTTAAACGAGGGACATACTTTAAGGGAGTGTAATACTCATGAAAATGAACAACTTTTAATAAGGGGCGGACTCAAAAATATGAAAAAAATAAAAACAGCTGTTCCCTACATTTAGTCCAGTTATGCGAACATAAATGTATAGAGCGGCTGGTTTTATTTTCTCGATTTCAGTGTTGGTCTCTTAGTAAAAGTTGTTCATTTTCATGGGTACTACACTCCCTTAAAGTATGTCCCTCGTTTAACCTGCGTGACACACTGTATAGAAGCATTGAAAGGAACGGGTAACAAGTGACGGTTTTTAAGGTACTTACCTTGTATCTCCATGTTGACTGAATTTGAACTCTGGAACCAAGAAATTAAGACAAATTTTTATAGTAATTGAGCACAAAGCGTGTTTAGGCAGTTCAGTTCCATTGAGAAATTCTCACTGCAGTCCGGAAACTGTATGTTTCTGCCCAGTTAGTGGAAATGGAGGCTCAGCTCCTAATGCATGTGTCATACATAATAATAATAATAATAATAATTCTTTATTGACATAATAGGTTACATAAACTTGTTTGAAGCCTCTGACTCCCGAACTAGGTGTACCTGTATGTCAGGAGTCAGCGCCCTCTCCCATTTTATTTTGCTTAGGTACTATGTCAACATGGGAATAGACAAACATGTGTGCAACAAAATACACTTTTAAAAGAAGTAAACAAAATAAAATAAAATACAATAACACAAATGAAAAGTATGAAAAAATATCAAAACTATAATTATTTATTCTTAAACTATATCGTGCTGTGTGTGTGTGGGGGTGTGTACGTGGGGGTGTGTACGTGTGCATGTGTGTGAGTGTGCATGGGTTCCCGTTCGTGTTTGTGTGTGAGTAGGTGTATGAAAGATACATCTGATATATATACCTGTTTACCCCTTCGGGTAGGCAATACAGGCGAGCTATTGTAGGTTTTAACGCTCTTTTCGGAATTATTTAGAGTTTTTGCCAAACCAATATTATTACAGTAATTGATTCAAGTTTCCACTCACATTCTGATGACATGACAACGAATGATAGTCTTGATTCTCTATGATTGTTGGAGGACACACTGGATGGCTGTACGGCTGTCAAAAGAAAATATTTTTTTAAAAGTTGGTGAAATTTCCCAGATAAAAAAACATAAATATAAAAAATGGTGTTATTTTGTCCTAGCTTAAAGATATATTTAAAAAAAAAACAGAAATAATATTTTTGAGAAGTGTTTGACATTAATTGTCGCTGACATGAGATTGCGGCTATATAATAAAAGTTATCAGACTGAATGCAGAGCCAAGTCCCTAACTCCACAAAGCCTTACTATACAAACCTTACATCTTAGTCAAAATGTACGGCTTGGCCGTAGATTGATTGCAAAATTTTGTTAAATTTTTCTATATGTATTCTAGCATAATCTGGTAGAAACGGATATTGTAGTAAGCACAAAACCTTTTAAATTAGAATTTAAGTAACCTAAGGCTGCTATATATTTTTCGATAATGTCTTTAAGAGCGTTTACGCCGCCGCGCCGTACGGCATTTCGTACACAAACTTTCAAGCCGTTGTTTTTCGAAATGAATGAACCGATTTTAATGCAACTTCATACGCATAAGCAGGATACAAAGGTCTAAAAAGTTAGCAGAGAACGTTTTCGAAATGTCTTATTTAAAAAAAGATAACTGGAAATCTCTGTTTCTATGGAAACTTTAACTTTTCGAAAATATTCTCTGCTAACTTTTAAGACCTTTAGATCCTGCTTATGCGTATGAAGTTTCATTAAAATCGGTTCATTCATTTCGAAAAACAACGGCTTGAAAGTTTGTATGAAATGTCGTACGGCGTAAACGCTCTTAAAGGACTTATTAGAGACAGATTGAGACCACGATTAAGTATGATTAGAATGCGAACGTTATCAAAAATACAGGAATTACCCCTCAGGAGTTTGTCTTCCTATCGTGCTGTTTCCAAAAAAAAAAGATTTATAAACCTCCAAAAGACCATCCGACCAGATCGTAGATCGATATCAAAGACAGGGCCTTCTTTTTCATTGGTTACTGTCGATAAGTGAAAATCAAAGAAGGCGGCTGCAATATAATTCAAAATGACATATTGTGAATATGTCATTTCATTTTTGCAGGCTTCATCTTGTATTTTCATTTTGACCTGACTACCAGCTTCAGCACCCTCGAAAACCATGAAAACGACACCCATACAGAAAAATTTGAAAATTTTCACAGCCGCCACCCGCCATCTTGGATTTTCATTTTGACCTCACTATCAATTTCAGCACCCTTGAAAACCATGAAAACTATCTCTCTCTCTCTCTCTCTGTGTCTCTTTCTATTACACAATACATATAATAAAAAGTCGCATGGAGGCGGCATAACGCTTTTTCGTTACGTGACTATTTCTACCACGTTACTCTTACCGCAAGCTCCGTAAAAGAACTTCGTGCCAAAAAATACTCACATAACTTATGAAAGCCTTCACCCCTTCTCTCATTCTCTTAGACATATCCCGAACGCATCTAACATCGTAGCCCCTGACAGGCCTGTCATGATGTTCATCCTTCTTTCTGTCCCTCGTTGGAGCGTCCTCAGCCTTCTTCGCACGGATGGTGACATCTGGCTCGTAAGTTCGACTTCGCTTTGCTTTACTGAATGTGCCCTTCGTTTCCAGGACATGACGGGACGATTGTTCCGAGATTCGAGTCGGAGAAGGTGAGTTTCTGAAGGTTCTTGATACTGGGGAAGAGGGTGCTTATACTGGTAATGTCGTTAATGATTTTCGTAGGTTATAAAAAAAATGCTGTTCCATACACTTTGAACGCTTATGTATTGCAGATTTTTCTGAATGTGTGCGTGAACACGAGTAGTCTCCGAGAGCTCCTGCGCTTACACACACATTCACATTTGGTTAAAACTTTTTTACAAAAAAAACAACCGACTTCCAAAAAAAACTACAAAGTGATAAATAACTTTTATTTCGGAAGTCGGTGTCGTTGGTTCTGCATTTTCGTTTATTGTGTTTTTGTTTATTTTCGTTTTTTGTTTATTTTCGTTTGTTTTTTTTTGTTCATTTTCGTTTTTTTGTTTATTGATCGTTTGTGTTTCGTTGATTTTGTTTCGTTTTTTTCGTTTTTGTTTTTTTTCACCTTTTACTTTTCCCGATGCTGGGACGTTAATTGTTGAGGAGTTCTCCTGGTAAGAACCTGGAGAACTCCACTCCACCACCACACGCATTGTGACGAGCAAAAACTATATTAAAGTAATCGAATCGCAACAAAACAAACAATCAACCCGACCACCACCTTGGGAGTATACCCTTTCAAACAAAAAAATAATTTTCAAAATCGATCCACAATTGACGGAGTAATCCGTGAACATACAAAAAAAAAAACATACATAAAGTCGAACATATAACCTCCTCCTTTTTGGAAGTCGGTTAAAAAATACTAACCTGGCGTTTAAATATGCATGAATATTCGCGTTATTTCATTAATACAAAATTAACTTTATTTCAGTAAGCTTATGGTATTATTTTGCATTACCCAAGTAATGCAAATATTTTAACAAATATGCCATGAGATGCATTAGATTGCTTATAGCAAAGCAGAATCATTGTTCACCACTCTTTCACCCTAAAGCACCTATCCCACTGCCGGCGATAAGCGAGAAGCGAGTAGAGCTAGTAACTGAAACAATTTGTTTGTTTGAGGTGAGTCAGCGATCAACTATTAATATAGTGTAACACGGGCCACGGAACCTGCAATCCTTAACTTCTGAGTTGAGTTACACGATTACTGACAAATGCGTGCACTGACTGGACAGGTCCACTCCAATTTGTGTGGTTCTTTCCTCAAAAGACTATTTCAGAAATCAATCTACGAGTACATGGTCTTCACATGGCCTGACCAAGATTAAAAGAGACTGATTTCTAAGTTTGTTTCGGAATTTCTTCTCAGAGTAGTCAGATAGGAAACGCCGACCTCATCTAGTTTTGAAAATATGTTTGACGTATTCAAGTGTTTGTAAAATCCTACAAAAAATAAAATTATTTAATAATTTAACGTAAATATTTTGCCATATGTCAAGATGAACATATGCCTATGGCAAAGCGGAGTCAATATTAGCCACTATTTCATCCTAAACGTAAAACAAAACATAACTTACCACCCTTGTTAGCTTGAGTGTAATTGACAAGTCTCTCCATGACTTCCGAAGATCTGTCAGGAGAGAGGCAGTTAGGATACTTCCTCAGGGACCTGGCGAACTCATCCACCACGCGGGAGGGTTGGGGGGAGCATACTGACCCTGGAAAGTATGATATAATTTAGAACACGGAGTGGTAGATAATTTTTGGAACTGCTACTGTCTCCAGTACCTAATTGAAGGGTTAGGTACTGAAAAGTGGTGTATTCTATCTAATAAAAAGTGATTTCTTCAAAATGATTGTCTACCTACATATATTCAAGTCTTCATGATTTTCCTTATACAGAATTAGAGCCGGGCTTATCAGGGCCCTAATTCTGTATCATCATCATTTCAGCTGAAAGACGTCCACTGCTGGACATAGGCCTCCCCAAAGCACCTCCACTTCAACCGGTTCTGTGCTTCTCGCATTCAACGGGTTCCTGCGGCCTTCACAAGGTCGTGAATACAACTACGACTACTGCTTACCTCGATCAGGCCAACACATGCCTCCGCGGAAGCTGTTGACAGGAGAACTGGCTCTGATTTGAGAGCTGTTTACGCCGCTACCAGCACCACCCACGATGAAGTTTCCATGACCTGTCAGATATTAAGTCATCTTCTTTTCCGCCGAAAGAAGTGTAAGGCTGGACCTACCTCAAGTGTTGTCACATCTGTGCTTATTGCATTTCGATAAGGGGCACAACGTACATGAAAACAGAACGGATAGTACCCTGGTGTAAATGTGACAAATTGAGCTTTAGAAAGAGACAGGCGTGACAGAGACGACATGAGACAAGGCTGAGTTTTTAGGCCAGCAACGGCCGATTACGCTGATATAATTTGAGAGTAAGACTGTTAAAGTTTGACTCACGCATCGTTGTTCGGTAAACCACTAGATTATCGAGAACGCTGGATGGATGGATATATATATGTCGCAGCCAACTGGTTAAATTAGCCTTTAGAAGTAGTACTCGGCTCGCACGCGGTTGATCACAGTTCTAACCTAACCTAACCCATTTGGTCGGGGTGCCCTGGCTTAGTCACTGCGACCTCTACGGCTCGCGCGTGATTGGTTACAGACTTCCAACCTAAACTGTAATTGAATATCGTTCAGGCCATTAGTTGAACGGCCGCCGTTTAGTTAAAAGGCTAGGCGGTTAACTGAACGGCTAATTTAACCAGTTGGCTGCGACATATAGTTATAACACAACTTCAGTAAATAAGATTTAAGTTATTTTTGGCGATACCTATTGGAGGAACCCTTTATTTATTTTTTTGTACATAGGGCAGACAGTTAGAGATATTGCTCGAGCTAAATTTGTTGGTACTCAGAAAAGTGAGTACCAATTTCTTAAATTTAACTTAGGTATTGTGGACATAGCCCAAAAAGTTGTCATTACTGCCTATGATGAATATTATGATTTTGATAGTACTCAAGGTGACAAGAAGAAACAAAAGTAGAAATGCCCTTACCAGGATAAAGATCAGGTCGTTGTGGTGGAAACTCTGCTAACTGCACCGGCGGTGATGTAGGACGCATATTGCAGTGCATCGTCTGGTCAAGAAACTTACATGATATAAAAAACCATTATCATACAACACACACACAACATTTTATTTGATTTTGTGTGAGCTTTTCTTCCAGCGTATGGCACTCGTGGGTTGCAGCTGAAAATCAGCGTCAGGTGGTACACCTTGTGTTGTCATCTGACATTATGCTGAGCTGAGGCCCTTTTGGCATTATATAATCTTTGTTTTTGTTTTTATAGTTTTACGGTGTATTTATTTTGCTGTAATACCAAGAAACGCTTTTTTTTTCTACCTTATCTTATCACCTATCATTGTACTAGTACTTAGGGATACTCGAGTACTAGCACAGTAACAGCTCTTGTAGTGGTAGTAAAAATCATAAAAATATCAATCCTATTGTTATTTGTCGCTTAAAAACAAGCGACAGTGGAAACGTAATTCTATTTACGGCGAAGGAAAATGGAGGGTTATGATTTTGACCGGTATTTATGTATGTTCATCTGTTCCCTCTGTTCATCTGTTCACTTTAAATCCTACTCAATAAAGTTCAGTTTACGCTACAACTTCAAGCATTTTTATAACACTTTCAACAGTGCTAGTCAGTCGGAAATCAACTTAATTTCAATTACAATAGACTTGATATTTGTTTAACTTGAAATAATATTAATTTGAAACATAAGTCTGAAGTCGATGATAAAAAGAGTGGGTAGGTCTGTGTTGTACCTTGTACATAGAAGCGTATCTTCCATCAACAGCCTGGGCATCTCTGTCGCACTGGGACGCTGACAGCTGGCTGAGCTGGCTGACTGGCTCCGTGCTGTTGTCTGTCGTGAACTTATGTGGACACTGTTGTGTGGACGCGTTCATCACGCTGATAATAGGTGCTGTGCGTTGAGGCGCAGGCGCCGGTTGTGGTTGTGTTGCTAGAGAAAAAGGGTAGCTAGAGATATACTGGTAAAAATTAAAATAGCCTTTATCCCAAATAATAACATTACATGAATCCCAATAACATTTTGTCTTATGTTTATTAATAACTAGCTGCGCTCCGCGGTTTTACCCGCATAAGTGTCGTTCCCGTGGGAATATCGGGATAAAAAGTAGCCTATATGTTAATCCAGGGTGTCAGTTACCTCCATACAAAATTTTATCAAAATTGGTCCCGCCGTTTGAGCGTGAAGAAGTAACAAACACATAAACCCACACACACACTCACAAACATTCGCCTTTACAATATTATTAGTTTGATAAATAGCCCCCCGACCGATTTCGGCCACGTTGGCCAAGCTCAACGGTCATTAGCCAGGAGATTAGCTTTTGCAAAGGAACCACTGATCCAAAAATTCTCAGTACTTCTTTCAGAGGAACTGCTAAAGGAACACAAAGTGAGCACAAAGGTTAATATCGCGTCCGTGTCTTATACTGTTTATTTATTTATTTAATACTTCAAGCACAAAAATGTACAGAGGCGGACTTAATTCCATTGGCATTCTCATCTTGTTAAAGCTGTGTTTTCTGTTTGCCATAGTCTAGCACTGATATAGGTACTATAGTTGTCTAGAAGTAGAAGAAGAAAAAAAGGGGCTCGTGGCTAAATAATAACAGCCGCACAGATCGATCGATCAGGTTAAGCTACGCTTGCCGCGGTTGGTCTGTGGATGGGTGACCGTCTTTACATATCGAGACCCCTCCGTGCCTCGGAAAGCACGTCAAGCCGTAGGTCCCGGCTGTCATTTGTGGATCTTTGACAGTCGTTACGGGTAGTCAGAAGCCCGAAAGTCTGACAACCAGTCTTACCAAGGGGTATCGTATTACCCAGTAACTGGGTTGTGGAGGTCAGATAGGCAGTCGCTCCATGTCAAATACTGGTATTCAGCTGCATCCGGTTAGACTGGAAGCCGACCCCAACATAGTTGGGAAAAGGCTAGGCAGATGATGAGTTGTCTAGAAGTAACCTCACTAGTATTAGGCAGTAGAGTGTACTGTCGGTTGCCGTCCAGCAGCGTGACCGCCAGCCCTGACTCCCGCAGTCCCCTCACCACCGCCACCATCCCGTCGCCCTCCATAGTAACAGCTCAATTCTGGTCCGAAGGGATATGCTGCGGAAGAAAAGACTATATTGATCACCTCATTCTGCACTAACCGCAGAATGAGACCACACAGACACTCACACGCGAACTAGGTACGCATCATACTGACGTCACGCAAAAATCCTGCATCCCGCAAGCAGAGTTTACCGCGCGACTAGCATTTATACAACGTCCCGACATCAATCGTCGGGCAGTTGCCAACCAGACACGACACGCGTCTGGTCGGAGGATCCTCCCTTTTCTATGTTTTGTAGGTTGAGCTAAATGGTGCTAATACATGCGTCATGTTCGTGAACGGGCGCTGTCGTTAAGGAATGGACATCTCTTTCAAAATCAAAATCAAAATCAAAAGTCATTTATTCAAACTAGGCTGAGAATCAGCACTTTTCGAACGTCAAAATTACATAAGACAGTCCCCCAAAAACGCCCGTCCTTCACCACTTCCTAGTGCTTTCGCTGGGGAGAAGAAGTGGCGCAACAAACTCCCCAGCAGCACAGCTGTCTGTTCAGTTATAAAATACTCGACTGTATACAAAACTAGACCTGCAAAGTATCTAAATAACATTACAGGACACAGAACATTCAATAAAATTATTTGCCATATGTTAGCTAGCCACGCCAATATACCAACAAATACCATAAAAATCTATACGTACTCAAGCTAAAATAAAAATACTAAATCAAAAGTAATAAAATAATAAAATAAAAACTACCTAAATAAAAGCCTCCAGGTATAAAGGGCGTGACAACTTACATATTTATGCAATGCTGGGTTCTGTTCACATAGCTGTCACTTGAAGGCACAAATGATAGACCAGGAAAATCAAAGTAAAAATGAATAAACAAGTTAGGTATTACTAATAACAACAATAAAACCATGGTCAGCAAGACGACCAGTCACCACAAGCAGCACCCGTTCACGAGCATAACGCAAAGATCAGCCATGGCTTGCAGCCTTTGCTGCCATGGCTTGTTTTAATTTAATTTAATATTTGAATTGTTATTTTTACGTCTTTTCATTACGGACGCTTTTAACGTTCTGCATCGTTCTCACATGCATAATTTTTAACATGAATAATGTAACCAAGTCTTTGTAACCATATTATTTGATTTAAAAGAGTGTCCATGGAGTTTCTTGCCCGTTATTCTCCATAGGTACCTACGCTTTGGAATGGGCAACTAGCTTCATCTTTCTGACTGATCGACCCCTTGACAATTCAAAAGTGCCTGTAATTGGTTTAATTGAAATAAATTTATTTATTTATTAAAACTTTATGCACAAGTAAAAAAACTGTACAAAGGCGGACTTAATGCCTTGGGCATTTTCTACCAGTCTACAAATCAATCAGTCTAGTATAAATGCTTTGAGTTTGAGTTTATTGAGGATGAGTGAACTTTACACCCTGTCCCTCATACCTCTATAGGTCTAATATGAGACCAACATTACACTTGAAAATAAATCCGACATATCGTCGCTGAAGTTGTAACACTGCGTAACATAAAAACTAGTGAGTCGTGGAAGTTAGATGAAAATGCAATTACGATAGGTTGGCGGTGTACTTACAGACATCTTCAGTAATCTTAAACAAGAATAACACAAATCAGGCCTACACGAAGCCTGCCAATCGTCACCGTGTGGTATGGGCCTGGAAAAAAATATCGCGATATAGATACCTAAACAGTTATCAAACTATCAACCACCCGGTTGCTAACTGCTGGATTTTTTTTCTTTTTTTATTTGAAATGGGTTTGCTCTTGACTCTAGTCTAGGTCAGAGGTGACAGAGACAGAGTCGACGATGGAGTGAGCTTACCCAGAAGAAGCCTATTCACTCTAAGTTTTAAGAGATTCGGGTTGTATGCGCTCGGAAAAACAGACGCGGGTAGAGTTCCGCTCTTTTGCTGTGCACATTTGAAAACGCTTAGTTCGAATTTGTGGAATAGCAACTTGATACTAGCCGAGGATCGAGTTGAATGGAGAACGATTGGAGAGGCCTATGTCCAGCTAGACTGCTTATGATGATGTTGGTAAATGACAACGGAGCCTTCATCTAAGATAACTTAGTCTCCGAGGTACCTACTCCTTGTAGAAAGAATGATCACTCATCGTCGGCTAAGCACAGCAAGCGAAAGGGATATTAAAGCTAGGGTGGAGTGTCCAAATAATAACACACTACAAGCCCAAAGCTTGTTTAGCTCATCCAGCCTATAAGTACCCGCCGGGACACAGGCCTCCTCTCTGTAAGAGAGAACGGGCCGTAATCCACCACGCGGACACAATGGCGTTGTGTAGATGTCACTGTCTTCGAATTTTTGCTTCTAGGACATGCCAGTTTCCTCACGATGCTTACAACGCTTGTCTGTCGTGGCCAAAATCAGTAGAGTTTCAGGTAGGTGCCTCCTCGGTTAAAATCCTCAAAAACTGACAAGTACTACTTAACATGAGGCTTCGACAGCCGAAAACGAAATTTTCACCGAAAAATTTTCGCCGTGCGATATAAATCGTGCGGTTAGTCACCTCTGTGTAAAGCCCGCATTAGTGCTATGCTGTGGGCTAGGTGCCAAGCTCCTAAAACGGTCGAATTCACACGGCTAGATGTTCGCTTATGGAGGATTTACATTAGGTCGATTTTCGCCCTGCGGCTGGTCGCTTACCAAATCGCCGCCCCATTTAAACAGGTCAATAAAAATCACAGGTGACTAATACATTTTGCATCAAAATGTCGACCTTCATGCAGCGGGGGATGGCCTGCGACTGAGCACTTTTTCGGTCAATTTTAGTCACGCGTCGCATGCGACCTGTGGTCGCACGACAAATGTCGAAACTAACTACTTTAGACAGTCAATTTTCGCCAGGCCCGTGCGGTGAAAATCATGCGGCAATAGTCTCCTGCGTAAAGCCCATAGAGATGTAAAAAAACAGGTAAAGCCCGTAGATGCTGCGGGCTAGGCGTCAATCTCGTAGCGAACCAACGCGGCAACGCTTGCTTGCTGCTACGCTGCATGACTAATTTGTCTGTTTGTTATGGAACCATTTTCATAGAATGAAGATAGATGCAAAATATTAACAACAGCCGTTAGGATACTTACATGTCTCGCTAGAATTTAAGTAAAATGTGTTAATTTCACTTTCAAATTATAATGCCACAGCAATTTATAACTTCAATAGTTAATTTACAACAATTTAGAATTTTGTGATCTATCTGCTAGAGATGTCGGAATAAAACTGACAGGTTTCTATTGATTTTCTTTTGAATTCAAAGTTGACAATGTATTCAAGAAGGATGAATAGCATTTAACTATACCTTTTCACACTGACCTGATACCTCGTTGGTCTAGTGTTCGCAAATGCTACTTCTGAGCATCTTTTTCTTCTTCGTGTCGCTGGCACGACCGTATTTTAAAACTTGTTTTCCCAAAACTTTAACACTTCCACGGCGTTGTCGGTGGCAGCGCAGAGGTCACTTTGACTGCATGTTTTGGGGCACAGAGAGCAGGATAGGAGGTGGAGCATACTGCTAAACATGAGGTTCTGGGTTCGATTCCCAGGCCGGCCAGGCGTGATGTCATGTTATAAACACCATTTAAAAAAAATGGAAAGATCCACCTACCCCTCACTGGCGATGTGGACCCGACTAGCTATTAAAGATTTTCTCGCTCAAGAAGCATAAAAAACATTGTAGGTCCCATGTAAGTAAAAGTGACACATAATTATGTTTTAACTTAGTTTCTTTCCGCGACTTCGTCCGCGTGAAATTACACCCTCCCCCCATTCACCCTCTTAGGGGTAAAATTTGTGTTAACGGGCCTGTCCGAAAGGGTTACCGCTACCCCGGAAAATAAAGGGCTAAGGAAGGAACACGGATGGGTTTTAGTCAGTAAGAGTCCGACTTTCTCTTCCGCTCCACCCAGAGCGGGAGGAGTCATTTGATGATTTCCCCTACGTAAAAAAGAGGTGAAATTTCGAAAAACCCATTCTTAGTGGATACCTTACTCTTCACAAAGAACACACCCTCCAAATTTCATCGCCGTCTGTTCGTATGCGCCACCGCCGGCGAGTAGTCGTTTTTCGCAGCGACGGCACGGGCGACGGGCAGAATACTCTTTGAGAAACTCACGCTTGGTACATACGCATACCAGCGAGTAATCGCTCGTAGCTGTCGGGTCGCAACACAGTGCTCGTTGCTCGCTCTACTCGCTTCTCTTTAATCACCGACGTTCGGAGGTGCCAGAATGAGGAAGAGGGGCTGAAACTTCGGGGAGGGCAGCAAATACAGCCTATTGTACAAACAAGGGTAGATATATCAACAGCCTTATCATCTGCTTACCCTTTTTCCAGCTATGTTGGTTGCTTCCAGTCTAACCGGGTGCCAATACCAGTATTTTACAAGGAGAGACTATCCATCTGACCACAACACAGTTACTGGATAAAATGATACCCCTTGATGAGTCAGCGAAATATTATGGCGTAATTTAAACGGAAAAAAAGGATGTGTGCAGATGACCACACAGACTTATACGTTGGGCCGAAATTCGAAACCTCGAATCACTCTATCCCGAATGAACGCTATCGCGAATTACTCTATCCCGAATGAACGCTATCCCGAATCTCTCTGTCCCGAATGAACGCTATCCCGAATCACGCTATTCCGAATGAACGCTATCCCAAATCACTCTATCCCGAATGAACGCTATCCCGAATCACTCTATCCCGAATCACTCTATCCCGAATGAACGCTATCCCAAATCACTCTGTCCCGAATGAACGCTATCCCGAATCACGCTATTCCGAATGAACGCTATCCCGAATCACTCTGTCCCGAATGAACGCTATCCCGAATCACGCTATTCCGAATGAACGCTATCCCAAATCACTCTATCCCGAATGAACGCTATCCCGAATCACTCTACCCGAATGTACGCTATCCCGAATCACTACCCCGAATGAACGCTATCCCGAATCACTCTATCCCGAATGAACGCTATCCCGAATCACTCTATCCCGAATCCACAAATGACAGAAGTGAAAACTTATGGAGTCGAGTATACTCGATTCAGCGCCGAGTATTCGATACACACTTACCTTAATTAAACGTACTTGTATAATACAGGTCAGTGGCGATACGATGGCGATCATAGTGGCGATACTGCACCACTAACCGACTGTAGCCGAGTATACCCGATTCAGCGTCACCGACCCGAGAGTGACGGTTCAGCTTCGTTCGTTCACTGTTCAGAAAGAGCGTAAAGTGCGCCTAAAGAAGTTTTCGCTTCAATAAATTAGTAAATACTTACTCTTTTTATATAACTGTGACACAACTCAACTTTTCTCTTCTCTCTTCTTCCCATAGACAATCCTAGAAAATCGAAATGTTCCGATGTCAAAAACCGACACTCACACGTGACAACATGATATAATTTTTGATAAAAAATATTTAAAATTAATAAAAAAAAATAAAAAAATTACAACACAACATAGCATGAACTTAAATTAGGTACTAGGGAAGCTGATTACAAAGAACTATAAGAAGAAAATTGGTACCGAAGAGCAATGACGTTGAAAGACGAGGTCTTCACTTTGGTCCAAGAATTTTCCAGCACTGGGCTTTCTGATACCGTCATTGGAGCGCCAAACAGAAGTTCTGAAGGTATAACAACATAAAACATACCATCTGTTGGGGTTTTATATCCAGAATTATTGTAATAAAAGGCTTCTAATAATTTAAGAGATGTATTCCGTGCAAAGACAACAGAAAGAAGAAAAAAAAAACAAAAATATTGTACTAAGCGTAGTGTACTAATGAAATAAATTCTTAACAGCTAAGAGTTCGTGCAGTAAGACGTGCTTGTGCAACATTGCGAACTAAAATTGAGTAGGCGTTGCAGATAAACGTTAGTATTCTAAACACCATCACGTCTTGTTCCCCGAAGAGGACAACGTTGCACCTATCCATAGCATTCATATTTCGTTAGTGATTATTACTTATTCGTAGGTTATTATAACATAATCAGCTTAAAATGTTCCCACTGCTTGAACACCGACCTCTCTTCGAGAGGGAGTGACATGTCATCTACCACGGGGGCCTCGTGCGTGTTGGTAGATGTCACATGTCATCGTGGTAACGACCGCGACTTACAAGTTGTAGGTCGTTGTTAGTTGTTTTCGAACCCAGAAAAGCGCTTTACTTTGTGTAAATTCTTTCATCACCACTGCTCTCGTAAACGGTTAAGGAAAACATCGTAAAGCGGGCTACTCACACATTTGCTACAGGGGCAATCTAGGGTGTAAAAGTGTTGCCACCTAGCGTGTCCTAGAACCAAAAATTCGAGGACAATGTGACATCTACCAACCCGCACTGGGCTCGCGTGGTGGATTAGGGCCCACTCCCTCTCACAGAGAGGAGGCCTGTGTCTCAGCAGCGGGAATATTTTAGGCTGATTATGCTAAGTGCTACCTTGGAGTCGAACCCACGACATGCAACTCGTAAGTCGGGGCCGATACCACTTTGCCACTACTGTACTTAATTATCTTTAAGGCGGATCTTAGACCACTAGAGCCCCGTCGTGTGGCGTGGCGCGTTGTAGTGTGAGGTCCGCTTTATCCCTTCTTAATATTGGACTTCTCACAGGTTCAAAATCTTCAGATCTATTAAAAACTTTAGAGCAAACGAAATCATCAGAGGACTGCGATCCAAATAATCCTACAAGGGATATTGAAGATAGAGGTTAGTTTCATTGTTAGTCCAAGTTGCCCGGAATGATACCATTTTCTAGATAAACCATAAACCCTCTTATTTATTAATGTTGCTAAAGGTTAAGCTTAGTGAGAGGGGCTTGTGGGTAAGTATTAACAGCCGCGGCTGGTCCGTGGATGGGTGACCAACTTTACATACCAAGACCCCTCCGTGCCTCGGAAAGTACGTTAAGCCGTTGGTCTCGGGTCTCATTCGTGGATCTATGACAGTCGTTCGGGTCGACAGAAGCTCGAAAGTCTGACAATCAGTCTTACCAAGGGGTTTCGTAATTACCCAGCAACTGGGTTGTGGAGATCAGATAGGCAGTTCCTCCATGTAAAATACTGGTACTCAGCTGCATCCGGTTAGACTTGAATCTGACCCCAACATAGTTGGGAAAAGGCTAGGTAGGCAGAACGACGCTTAAACGTCAAAATGTACCTAAATGGTTAAACAGTCGCTAATCATTACTTAACTTTAAGTAACGTTTATAAATAAAGGGGATTATGTTTATATAAATATTTAGAACTAGGTATTCTGTATTTATTTAAAAAACGGGACCCTATTATCTACTAAGACTCCACTGTGCATCTGTCTGTCTGTCTGTCACCAGGCTGTATCTCGACATAAACCGTGACAGCTAGACAGTTGAAATTTGCACAGAATGTGTATTTCTGTTGCCGCTGTAACAACAAATACTAAAAACAGAAAATAAATATTTAAGGAGGGCTCCCATACAACAAACGTGATTTTTTTGCCGTTATTTATATGTAGTTTTAAATACTGTATGGTGGTACGGAACCCTTCGTAAAAGTATTTTCTTTCTTTCTTTCTTATTTTTTTATCTAGGTCATGAAGAACCAGGCATTTTCCAAGACAATGATAGCAAGAAGCAGAGGTACAGCTCAATGACAGCAGAAGTCTGTTTCACAAGAGACAGACCAATATTGCAAAAGAAAATGGCGAACAAGATGGACGTCAGATACGCAAACATAACACAGAAGATTAAGTCTTCTTGTTTACTGGTAAGTTATCATGACATCATGCCTATATTCCCCGAAGGGATAAGCTGAGGTGCAGCTATAGTAACACCCACATTTCGTCAGTTATAGTTTAAGTTCCATGTAATAGGAGGCGAGCATATTGCCATCAACAAAAATCCAGACTCCGGGCTGCAACTGGGAAATTCCTAATGAAAAAAAAACCAGTAACGCGTTGCCCTATCCGGGAATCGAACTCAAGACCGCAAGCTCAGTAGTAGCGCTTGCGACTACTAGAACAAAGAGGCAGACTTATTGAGGGTAGATTGTTAAGGATTCTCCTACCAGAGAGAGTTAAATTATGCAGATTTCGCGGAAAACTTTGCTTGCGCGATATAGGATTTGCAAGTGACTACACGGCGCACACTATGGGACTGCGACACCTCGGCATCTAGACGCAGCAACTGGCTGCGGCCGACAATTTTCTTTTTAGGTCAAAATGTATGGAACAGCTAATTTGTTTTTAATAACGGACGAAAATTTTCAACGGAGGTGGGTTCAGGATCATGTACCTACTGAATCCATATAACAGGTTGCGCGTCGAGATCCCTGCCACCCTGTATTTGGTCAAAGCTCCGTACACTTGGCGTAGAGTTGCTCAGTCGCAACGACAGGCTTTTTGTCGCAACGACTGGACGCGCAGTTTTCATCATCTGCCTAGCCTTTTCCCAACTATGTTGGGGTCGGCTTCCTGTCTAACCGGATGCAGTTGAGTACTAGTATTTAACATAGAGCGACTGCCCACCTGTACTATCTGACCTCCACAACCCAGTTACTGGATAATACGAAACCACTTGGTAAAACTGATTGTCAGACTTTCGGACTTCTGACGACCCGTAACGACTGTCAAAGATCCAAGAGTGACATCCGGGACCAACGGCTCAACGTACTTTCCGAGGCACGAAGGGGTCTTGGTATGTAAAGATGGTCATCCATCCACGGACCAACCGCGGCAAGGATCGCTCGTCCCGTGCGGCTGATATTACTTTAGCCACAAGCCCAATGCCAGCGAAAACTGAACGCACAGTTTTCGCTGGCATTCAACATTTAAATTTTCTTCTAGTCTTGCGACCAGCAGCTATGTCCGAAGATCCAAGAGAGATTAAACCAACACAAACGCATTCACCATACCAAGTTAAGAAAAGAGGAATTTGCTTGCGGTACTCGGATGGGAACACGTGATCGAGCTGTAAGTTTACAAATCCTTATTACATGCCTAGTATAAAACAAAGTCGCCGAAATGCCTGTACGCGCATAACTTCCGAATGACTGCCACTGCCACTGCCACACCAAAGATAATTCTTTTTTGTTGTGTTCGGTATTGCCAGGACAAGGTTTTAAGGTTCAAGGTTCAATTGCCGCTAGTACTTTATATAATAAATAGCTTTTCTCGCGACTTAAAAAGCTTCGAAAATCGAACCCAGCCAGGCGCTTTTTACTTATTTATTTATTTATTTATTTATTTATTTACTTCGTGTAATTTATTTCATCACCACAGCACTCTCTAAAAACGGTGAAGGAAAACATCGTGATTGAACCGGCATGGCCTAGAACCAAAAATTCAAAGACATGTGACATCTACCAATCCATACTAGGCCTGCGTAGTGAGTTACGGCCCACTCCCTCTCACAGAGGTGGCCTGTGTCCCAACAGTGGGAGTTTTATAGGCTGATTATGATGAAGATGATGATTATACACCCGCCCGCGTGTATCCTATGCCACAGGAACGTGTATCCTATGTCCTAACCAAAGTCATGGTCTACCTCTACCTGTATATCAAACATCGAAATCGTTCAGCCGTTAAGGTGTGAAAAGGTAACAGACAGACAGAGTTACTTTCGCATTTATAATATTGGTATGGATAATATCAGCCTGTTAAATTTATACCACTGTAGAACGAAAGCCTTCCCTCATACATGGAAGGATGAAAACGCAAGCTAACACAAATTTTTCAGTTTTTCCTGGAGTTATTCAAAGAGATAACTAATTTTTTATATAATTTTAATTATTTTTTGTTTTCTTATCCAGATAAATGTGTCCCCAACGCTATCGAGGTTGCGGTTACCGAAATTCACCCTGCCCGTGATGGACGAGGGTCGCAGCGTCCAAACTGACATCACCATGAGAGACTTCAGCCCAATCCGCCTCTTCATACGAAAGCCCGCAAACCAATCAACCAGTGATCACGACAACAATGAGATACCCCTCAAGAAAACCGAAACCAGGAATATATTACCAAAAAGAAACTTTTATAAAGAGCATTTACAAATTGTAGTATTGGACTGGCTTCGTAATGTACCGATGTTCTTCTCATTAAACTTTACAACTCAAGATATTAAGGATAGCGTAGTCTACAGTTTAGTCGAGAAAATCAATGCGCTTGCAGTAGAAGCTGATCATGAGCCTTACGAAGTTAAAACAAAAACTGAAATTGATGATTGCTTGAATAAACTGCCGATGTGGTTACACGGGACGAAACAAGATCAAATACTCTTCAAAAATAATCTGAAAGACAGACTTTGGAATAAAATAATCGGACTGAATAAAAACTTCCTCGGTATAAGTTATGAGAAAGCGGTAGATGCAAAAGTGGACGAAAACGTAAAACCTAATGTACCGTATGAGAAAGAAATGGTGGACTGGTCACTTTGGTTGCAGTTTGATCCTGCGGAAGGTGTAACTAGACGACACGTAGTAGATTTGCTAATGGAGAAACTATCACCATTGCTAAAGATACCTCTTCATACAACGAGCTACAAGCTGATCTTAAAAGGAGAGATCATCGACATTTTAGATGATCTGCCGTTAACTTTCACAAGTCCAAGATATAAAACTGTACAACTGAACAAGTTGGCTGAAGAACTTGCTAACAGATTACTGAGTTTACAAATAAAACAGGAATCTAGTTATAAAAATACGGGGATTACTTCTGTGTACCATGAGATAGCTAGCGACGTGACAGGGCTATCCATACCTAAAATGTTTTATACTTATAATGATTTAGTATCACACAGAGTTGGTGAATGCTTAGACAGACTCCCAGTCTGCAACCGAAATGACCTTAAAACAGAAATATGTTCTTCGTTCTTAGATTCGAAAGCTTGTATAGAAGCAGGCAATGGAATTACTATGAATGAAGAAATTTGCCAATTTTTACGAGATACTGGTAAGGTTTCTGCGGACAAAGCACAGATCATAGCTAATTTGATAATCACACATGTAAAAACTGGGTTAAAAGATGTTAAAAAGTCAGCCACTACTAGCTTTGATTCTGTAATGCCTCAGTTATCAGGAACAATCTCAGTATATATGTGCGGCTCAGAGAATCCTGCAGCGACATCGACTCCGAAAAAAGCACAAAAAAAGGATGTACCCAAATTAAGTCCTGAAGAAACAACTTATATAGAAAAAGTGGCCTCTTTAATCACAGTATGGATGAAGACCTTACCGAAACAATACAACGAAGAGCCAGGTTTTAAGAAAACTGTCATCTATGATTTAGCTGGCGATATTATGGACCATCAGAAGCTACAACAACTAGCACCTGACTCAGTATCTGATAAAGAAAAATATCAAAAGTACCTTATTTACAAATGGTTATGCAAGTTCGACTTTTTTGACGATAATAAAATCCGTACCGACTCCGTGCCTTTAGTAGCGGACTTCCAGAGAAAACTGAAAGATATTCCAGTACCGAATTTAACAGCATCGCAACATGGTACTCGTCAAGAGATGGAAGCTATCAAGCACATGGAAGGTGAAGGTGGTTGGGACGAAGACCATGTAGCAAAAGGAATTGACGTGTTAGAAGACCAGATATCGGTATGGATGAATGATCAACCCTCTGAAATATACTGTAACAAAGATAAAGGTAAACGAAATAAAATGGTTCACGATTTAGCTCTTAATTTACAAGATCATCTTCGAGAGAAAAATCCAGAATCTGTAATAGAAGCAGACATTAATCAATGGCTCAAAAAAATTGTAAAACCTAAAGAAAAGGAAAACATAAATTTGCTAACTCAGGATCTTAAAGCTAAAATTATTGATCTACCACAAGATAAAACTTTAGGAGCAAGGAACGAGGAAAGACAACGTGAAATAAAGGCAAAAATGGCAGCAAAACGACAACATCAAGCAGGAGAACCTTTAACACAACATGAGGAAGAAGTTAGTAATATAGGAAATATCCAAGGAGATCCCGATAGAACTATTAGAGAGTTTATTGGCAAGTATATAGAACATTACTATGATATTGATGACCCAATGGCCACAGGAGCCTTTGCTCATTTACTCAAAACAGAGCTAAGGAAACTAGCCCCACCCACTAGAAAAGAAGTATACGAAAACTTCAAACAATTAGAAACACACCAAAGATTTAGGCCAGAGAGCTTGAATAATGAATTAGAATACATAAAGATAATATCGGACTGGTTAAATAACTTACCCATAGATCCATCTTACAACACCGTTGGCAACAAAAACCGAATTGAATTTATAAATGATCTCGCTAGAAACATTCAGGAGATAGAAGAACAAAGAATTGAGGAGCCCAAGGTAATGGATTACAATTACCTGATAGCTTCAACTATACTCACAAGTATGAATACATATGATTTACCGATACCACGTGAACACAGAGAGAATACACCAATAATGGCTCATCAATTACTCGAAAAACTTGTCGATATACGTCCCGCTGAGGAATACGCACCACAACAGTCACCCGGTAAGGATTCGCTCAGTTCATCATTTGTCATGAGCGATATAAAAGAACAAAATTTGAGCGATTTTATAAATGATTATATTCGCATCAATGGGAGAGAAATAGCTGACGATGAGCTTAAATTAGAAGCTTGGACGACTCGCTTAATGAAAGAAGTAAAGAAAATGATTCACGAAGGCGCTGATCCTGGGACATTAACTAAAGCAGAGGTTTATGAAAAGTTTGCTGCAGTTCCGATACCAACCGAAGAATCCGTTGAGGCGTTTGGCTTGAAAATCTATTATGTGAAAGAAATAACTGATTGGATGAAAAATCTTCCTCTACTACCAATACAAAAGCAACCTAAGTATGCAGAGGAAAGAATACTAATGATCAGCGAGTTATCTGAGAAGATGTGTGATACTGAGGCGTTCAGACGAGCACACCCAAGCAACAATAGTGCTGATAAAAAATTAGAAGAATATATTGCTTCTTGGATAACAAGTCTGCCCCTAGATAAAAGCAAGGAGATTATTGTGCCAATTCTCGTGCAACAACTTATGAGTAGAATGGAAAAAAGTAGCAAACATAGCTCGAAGACATCTCTCGAAACACAACCGCCAGCAAGTTCGGAAAAACCAAAAACTGTAAGTAGTAGCGAAAAAACCCCAAAAAAAAAGAAATCTGACGAAAAAGCGGACGTTAAACAAAAAATGTCTAAAAAAGGAAGTAAAGACTGCTCAGTTAGCTCCAAGTCATGTAAAGGCAAGACTCCGGCAGAAATAATTGTCGAAGCCATTGAAACCTGGTCTAACAAACTACCAATCAAATTAGATGACAAAGAAACAGTGAAAGCTATGAAAGAAGGTATCGCCAGGCAATTATACCAAAAAATTGGCGAACTAAATGTCGACCCGCGAATCTTCAACGACGAATTACTTTACAGAGAAATGTTAGATGACGAAATAGAAACACAACTAGAAAATGTTCCACAAAACTCCGAATTACAGGAAAACAGAGAGAAGATAAAAGAAGGATTAATAAATGAAATTATAGGAACTAACAAAGTTATTAAAGAAAACTCAGCAGGGGATAATTATAGACATAAATTAGAAACCACTATAGATGCTTCCATTCCTAACCCGATTCAGAGTGTGCAAGCGTTTGATCCCGGATTTGAAATATACAAGAACCACTTAGCGGACATGTTCATATTAGAAAACTTCGATCATGGTAATGATGATGTTAAAGCAACATACGAAAAAAGAGTCCAACAGGAAATTGATAAACACTTCGAAAGTGCACGAAATAAGAATGCTTTACCTTTGACAAAAGATCAGATTTACAATGAAATTTACAGTGCGTTATTCAAAATCCCTATGCCTAGTGAAAACTCAGTCGTTGATGAAGTAGAACAAGTTAAAACGAGATGTGAAGTAGACGCATGGTATGAAAAGCTTCCTATACAAGAAACCGATAATATTAACGAGTTACTAGAGAGGGACCAGATTCTATCCACACTCGCTAAGAGAATACAAGAAATAGAAAAAGATGGATGTAATGTAGATGATAGAATCAATAAAGAAACTCATAAATGGCTTGAAAAGCTTCCATTAAAACCAGAACAGCAAAAAACAGATGAACATGTAAAACAATTGCAAAGTTTATTGAAAGCAACTGCTGCTGCCAGAAAGTATGTGCCTCCGGAAACGGTAACTAAAGGAAAGAGTAAAGAAGTAACAAAAAGCAAGGGGAAAAAAGGAGCAAAGGATGCTAATACCAGCCAAGCACCTGGCCCCAGTGCTCCACCACGTTCCAGTCCTCCACCTCCACGCACGAGTGCGCTTCAATCTAAAGCAACCACCGCCAAACCCTGTTGTCCCCCAGTCGGTTCCATGTCAAATAAAAAACCTGGTGACTTGATAGTAGAAATAGTAGAGGAATGGTGCAACCAATTGCCCCTAATCTCAACTGAGGAAAATAACAAAGCCATCATAGATAACGTAGCAACCAGAATTATTATACAAATTAGCGAATTTAATATGGACTCAGAAATATTTAATGATGACGTGGTTTACGATGAACTGTTGGATGAAGAACTTGAACATGTATTGGCTAATTTACCTGTGTGCTGTGATTTTGACAAAAGTAAAACTGCAAGGAAGTACCAACTTAAAGAACAGATTAAGTCTATTAAACCGCTAATTAAGGAGGAAAAGGCAAGACATGACTATAAACAAGAACTCAATAATACAGTTGCTAGTATTTTGAAGGAACCTCACGATACTTCCGCCGATAAACTGGCGACATTTAATAAACTAAAGGAAGAAATCGTTGAGAACTTTGTACAATACTATTACCACATAAATGATGAAGAAACCAGGAAGTTTTACAAAAATCAAATACATGACGGTGTTGTTAAATTTTGCGTAGAAATAAGAGACACTGCAGGTACGGGTGAAAAAGTAGATTCTTTAGTAAGACGAAACCAACTTTTATGTGAACTGCAAAAGATTCCGGTACCGCAGTCAGCGTTGAAAGAAGAAGTCGCTGAAATTAAAATGAAGAGAGAAGTGGAACAATTTTTACGTCAACAATCGATTCCTGAAGGGGATGCCAAAGACACAATGACAAAGCATCTAGCTAAAAGATTGTGTGACGTCGAAAAGTCAGGTTACAGCCCACCCAACGAGAATAAAATGAAATCAGATATCATTAGGTGTGTAACAAAGTTGAAAAAAGACGTTACTCCTGAGACAGTGACAGGCTTTGTGAACAAATTGAAACTCACCGAGGCAGAACGAAAAGCGCCACCGATGAGTTGTAGTCAAGCTTCAAATTTAAACCAAGTTAGTCTACCTGATTCTCCGAAACCGTTTGGAACAAGTCCACCAGGAATGGCATCTCAAACTCCTCAACAAAGAGTTGGAACGCCGGGTGCAGCTTATCATGAGCCCGTTTCTATGCATGCCTATGGAAACCAGGTTTGGGCCTGCAGTCCAAATGAAGAACATCCTTACCAAAATTTGAGTGAGTATCCCATGGGCACCGAAGAGTTTGGAGCGGGAAACATACTGGCCTCCTCTGCAGCTTCTCAAGGCGTCGCCCCACGGGCACAGACTCCACACTGCCTTGGCAGTGCTGCAGGTAGGCCTCCAATGAATCTGAATGCATCGCTAGGAATTGCACAACCAAGCCCTGGTTTAAGGCAGCAACCTTTGAACAAACGCTACCCACAAGTCCAACAGACCGCTCGCATGAGGGAAGCAAACTCAGGCCCGACATTATCACGGCCAAGTTTCGGTCAGAACGCGACACCCCGCCAAGTGGGACAGAGTCCATGCGCAACACAGGCTCAAGGATCGACATCGCTAAGGAATACTTCTTCTGATTCTTTATTCCAAGCACCAATTTTTGAACCTATTCCTTACTCTTTTATTCATCCATCTGAATTAGTTGTTTCTTGCAAACAAGGCGCTGGCAAGCCAGGCGCTCGACAGACAGCAGGTGCTTTACCTATGCAAGCAAGAGGTAGCAAAATAGCAGGTGACAAAAGGCCAAGGGGTGTCGAGAGTTCTGACGATGATGAAATATGTGTCTGTGAAAGATGTTCACTAAGGAATCGTAGAGGAATCCCGTTCTGTTTGATGGCTATGGACCACAATTTGGAAGATTGTATGGGCATCCCTATGCTTTATGGTTTTCATTTCCCCGACTGCTTTTACTATTGAAGAACCTGCCGAAGTACCTGCCTTCATTATTAAAACCTAGTTAAATCTGTTAAAGTATGTTACGTACATGATAAAATAAAATAAAAAACAATTATTTTTTTGCTTGTTCCGTTGTCTTTGGAATATTGTATCCAGAAACAGAAGATAGTGGCCACTATTATCCGTTTTAAGGATTATAACCACTCACATGCTCACACTCTCGGGTTTTTCCGTGACGATAATATTAACGTATAATCTTGAGGAGCACAACTTAACGTGCTTATTTTCTTTTGTTTCTTCTCCATAAAGGTTTTTATCGTTTCTATTACTTACCTCAGATTTCCTCTATTAAACAAGTGTATAATACAGGTCAGTGCCTCAGATTCATCTAGAGACTGGAGCCGTATATACAAAGTACTCTTTGGACTGGAGCATAGGTACTTGTCTTGTCTTTGTTTCTCATTTTGCCGCACTCGTACGTAGGGACAGATTAGGTACCGGTACTAATAATTATGTAGGTGGTACTCGTAGGTGAAACAGTTACGTTAGTAAGTATATACGAGTAGGTACGTGGTGACATTTGCAACGTTTTCATTAATTTTTAACCAAGGCGAAAGAGATGCCACTTTGGCAGTACAATTACAACTTCATGTTTGTTATAGTCGGGATTTTCCCGGCTGTGCTCATAAAATTACCTGTGTACGTTTCGTTTCATTCATTACGCTAGTGAAAAAAGTTTAGTTTCCTTAGTCTGAGACTTTTACCTATAGTCAATTGCCGTATTTTGTGATACGGCAATGAGAGGATTGCTTAATTACATCTTTTCTGAAAAAAATCGTGGGTTTGCCGTTTATTACGGCAATTGCCGTACTCTAACGAGAGCGCGCGAACCGCGAAAAGAAGCGAAAAGTAAAGTCACAAACCCTATTATAAAACTCGGCACTCAACATGGCGACCGGTCACGCACAGACATAATTTTGACTTCACACAAAAGTGTTGACGTACTTGAAAAACATTTAGATGTTTCTCTTTTTATATGCAACTCTTGATTAGTTAAAAAGAAACAACGCTTTTTGACAATGTGTGTGTCATCGATATGATAGATATTTAATTTTGTTTTATAGTAGAATATGCCGTCTCCATGCTTCTCCTATCTCAATGCCGCCGCATCGCCGCGCCGCGCCGGCGAAATAAATGGTTTATGGTTGACCAATTGCCAGTAGCAATAAACTGATGAAAGCAATAAAAATCTATCCCATATAACGTTTTCTATCTTCTATACTTTCGTAAAATGTCCGTGTTAAATACAAATAAGCGATAGATAAAAAGAGATTTGAAATTAAGTAATATATAAAAACTCTACTAGGAAGTATGACAACATTCTAAAGCAATGCTGCAAAACAATTAAAAAGTTAGTAAGACGCCATGACAGGTCACGTGATGTAAATTTTCGTCGGACATGCGCGATATCGCTGAATTTTTCAAGTGATTTTGAAATGGTGAGGGTTTTGTCTCGTGAAAATACTGTTTAAAATTAGTTATAGTGATCCTATTTAGTTGTTTCTGGTGTTAAATTACTTGTGTTCCGCGAACTGTGCGTGTGATCAGTTGATTAGTGTTGGTCAAGGAAGTTTTTGTTTCCAAAGGTCGTACCTATACATGGTAATGATGCCTTTTAATGATATTTTAGCATCGAAATAGTTAACCAGTGCTTTGTTTGACTAGCGATCGAGTTACTTCAGGTAACAAACATGTATCTATGCTTTTATTTCTGTTGTATTGTGAACTTAGGAGGTTGCAACGGTCGTGAAACGGGTTTGCTAGGTTTAACATGACAGTTGCTTTGTCAGACACCGTGCAGATTTCGATATTCCTTGCGAGAATCCTTCGATATTCTAGTTTATATAGGTTTTTAATTCAATATAAACCTTCACCTGCACGATATTTGCATAGAAACTCAAGAAAAAATTGTGTCATCTTTTTTTCCACTTGAGAATTGTTAAAGCCAAAGCTAAAGCAAGCTAAAGTTTAGCCAACAAGCCTCAATTGGAGATTGCCGATGACATCATAGCAGGCCGTCGTACAATGTCGAGGAAAAGATTTAGCATGCCACTTATAAACATACAATCGAATTTTATTACAATCATGAGCCAAAATATCTTCACTGGGGTCCTCAATTATGTCATTGGGTTAATTAATTACATTGTTGGATCATTACGGACTTAAAACCTAGCCTTTTGTAGTCAAATTGAGCTCTTAATTGGATTAATTTAAATAGGTCACTTTGACTTTCTAAAATAGTTCTCTATTGGTCTGTTTTCACTGATAGAAAGTACAAGTCAGGATTTGAGAGGTATCCTTTAAGCTGTAAATAACATTTTGTCATCATCATCATCTGCCTAAGTTATTTCGCATTGCATCTGGTTAGAGTAAAATTGAATATTGGTAATAGTCTGAAGGATATAGAGATGCAATAGTAACTAGAAAAGGACAACACCAAAGCCTGTAACCCCCAAAGGGTCAGGTAGAGAGATAAACGTGAGAGGATACCCATATTTTACGAGCTATGTTTGTAGCAATTGGGGATGCACCTATTGCCCACAACCAGGTCAAAATCCATAATCTAGGTTGCAATGAGCAATACCTAATAGCAAATTGTAATAACACTGCCCAACCTGAGAATCAAATTAGTATCTCATTCCCAGGAGTGACCAATAGACCGATGAAGCAATCACAGCATTGTTTTTTCATCATCATCTTCAGCCTATCCTTTCCCTAAGTAAGTTGGGGTCGGCTTCCAGTTTAGCCAGGTGAATACGAGTATGTTACATGGAGTGGCTGCCTATCTGACCTCCACAACCCAGTTACTGGGGTCTGCTACTATAATGACCTTACTTAGTAAATGGATTATTGTTTCCCCCGTAAAATATTATCTAGAATTCATAATGAACATCATCTACCAATGTTAATGTGACACATAAAAGCTAAAATTATCATTGGTAAACATAACGTGTGTCATAGTAAAAGCTTTCTGCCTAACCGCTTAGAGAATTTACTGGTTTCATACTATTATACTATACTATTTTATTATAGCTGTAATTAGAAGTTTACTTAGATATTGGACTCTATTGTTTTAGCTAATATACAGTAACTAGGCTGTGGAGATCATATGGGCAGTCGCTCCATGTAAAATAATAGTATTCAGCTGCCGTTGTTTAGACTGGAAACTGACCCCCAACATAGTTGGGAAAAGGCTAGGCATAGATTCATATTAATCTGTTTTGACTGATAGAAAGTACAAGTTAGTATTTGAAAGGTATTCCTGTAAGCTGTAAATAAACTAAGAACTCTTCATTATCCAAAGATAACTAAACATATTATCTAAAGGCCAATTTTAGTAATTTAAAGATTCAAAATTTAGTGCAGTCTCATTTCGGCGACAAACAAATGTCAAAAGCTTGTGAAAATGCAGGGAAATTAAAGGTATTTTATTTTAGACTGAGACAGATCAGACTGTGAATTGAATGTTCTTAAAGTTACGAGAATAAAAGCTGTATCTTTATAACTCATTATCTGCCTATTCAGATGCAGCTGAATACCAGTATTTTATATTGGAGCCACGAGATTAGCAGTGGCCCAGTGGTAAAGGCCGTGACTTACGTGTTGTAGGTGGTAGGTTCGAACCCTGACTGGCGCACTTTCTGTAAATTATTTCATCACCACTGCTCTCAAAAGGGTGAAGAAAAGCATTGTGAGGAAACCGGCATGTCCTAGAACCAAAAATTCGAAGACATCTACCAACCTGCACTGGGCCCATGTGGTAGATTACGGCCCACTCCCTCTTGCATAGATGCCTATATCCCAGCAGTGAGAACATTATAGGCTGATTATATTAAAGTCAGTACTTTGCGTGGAGTAAACAAGGATTGAACACAAAACCCCCACATTTTTTGCAATGATAACTTTCATAACAAAAGCGTAACTTAAATAGTCACCAATGAACTTGAAATAGATAATTTTAAAACATTATTTATGTTTATGCCTTATTCTTTATCAACATATTATTATCTGAAATAGAAAGAATGTCTTATTTAGATAAAAATGTTATTTCAATGTGTCTGCCTTATATGAAGGCTTTGTTTGTACTATATTTTTATAAACTAGCTTGTGCCTGCGATTTCGCCCGCGTGGATAATGGATTTCATTGGGTTTTTTTTGCGCATGGTACCCAACTTCTGTTTCCAAAATTAAAGTAGCCAAGTTCTTAGGCTACTTTTATTACACTTTCATGAAGGTATGGTAGGTTCAAGGTCCTCCTTATAACCTCAGCTATCTGCCAGTGAAAGTCCCATCAATATTGGTCCAGCGGCTGCAGAGATAAGCCAGAATAAACAGATAGACAAAAAAAATATTGTTATAAATAAAATTAAATGTTTCATATTCATTTAATAAAAAGCTGTTATTTTGACATTGCAAACAGACAATTCCATTTTATTTATTTTTTTATAGTTTAGATATGTAAAGACAAGGTTTTATTGATGTTAGCTTTATAACATGTAGGTTGAGGCCAGTTGAGACAAAGATTATTAAGGTAACCATGATCGTATAAGCTCATGCAACTAGGAACTCACAAGTCATAGTATTTACTAGCTGTGCCCCGCGGTTTCAGCCGCAAAAGCGTCGATCCCGTGGGAATAACAGGATAAATATCCTATGTGTTAATCCTGGTTATAAACTATGTGTGTACCAAATTTCATCCAAATCCGTGCAGTAGTTTTTGCGTGATTGAGTAACAAACATCCAAATCTCTTCACAAACTTTCTCAATACATCTAAGAACAAAATCATCAATACATCTTGAGTTTATATTATCCTATTGAATGACTATTTCATGAAACTATGACATTTGAGGCCAATTCTAACTTAAGGAATTGTATTGCTGATTCTTATGATTATCCATATCCATACTTCCATACTAATATTATAAATTCGAAAGTAACTCTGTCTGTCTGTATGTTACCTTTTCACGCCTAAACCACTGAACGGATTTCGATAAAATTTGCCAGAGAGATAGATTGCATCCCGGGGAAGGACATAGGATAGTTTTCATCGACATACCTCGCGGGCTAAGCCACGGGCGGAAGCTAGTATAATTCTATAAAGCCATATTTGTTAAGGTCGCGAATCATGTTTTAACAACCTGACACTGACTTGCAAATTGCAAAAAACGCGAGTAAAGTTTAATTTCGCCAGCTACCTTAGTGCATCTCCCATTAATCTACATAAATACTAATATGGGAATAATAAGTAATACCAGCAGTGAGACAGACAGAAAAAAAAATGGTAATATTATCTTTCTCCACCACAGAGTTCTTTTACTTCTTCTTGCAGTAGAAAACGAAAAACGATATACAAGGTCATAGGTCGCAAGCAGGTTAGGAAAGAACTATAAGTCTTTGGCGTTGTGCATGATCAGACTAGTTGACCTTTTCAAAATGCCATTTCTTTATAGAGTGTAAAATAAGTTCCATGGTTGAATTCTTAACATGCTTTCATAGAGGTTGCATTCAAAGAACAAATGTTTTTTTTATTATGATTTGCTTACATTACTTAATATGTACTTACTTATTTAAGTCATTCACAGTAATGAACAGGTCAGGATAAATGTTCTCTTAGTCTAAGTAAAATAACATAAGTAAATGAACATGAATGTTGAAATGTGGATAAACTATCTTCTACCTAAGCATCTCTTTGGTAAATTTATACAGTTGTAATATTATGTGATATTGCATATTAGTTACAGATAAGATAATGATTAAGCTTTAAAGCCTTAAAAGGCAGATAGGCAGTCGCTCCATATGTAAAATACTGGCATTCAGCTGCATCCGGTTAGACTGGAAGCCAAATACATAGTTGGGAAAAGGGTAGGCAGATGATGAAGCCTTGAAAGTTTAATTTTAAATAATGAAATAGTTTTTAAGGTCAAATATCAAATTCGGTTAAACAGGTTAGAATAGAGGCCAATACCAATACACCAAGTTGAGAAAAGGCTAGCCAGATAATAATGTTCCTCCTATTTAAAACTATATTCCCTTATCTATTTACTTGCGTGTCATATCAAGTGCTGTTTATGAGATAACTTAAAGGTTAATACTTAGTACTTACGTATGAACTGACCTTAGGAATAAATCTATATCTATTACTAGCTTCAGCTCGTGACTTCGTCCGTGTGAAATTAAAAAAAAATTAAATTAAGTAAAGTTTTTTTTTTTGTTTGAACACGCTAATCTCTGAAACTAGCCGTTAATCAATCAATCAGTTTATTTGTGAAACATAGGTGTTTTACATATATAAGGGGTGCGCTGTGTTTTGTCATAAGATTTGAAACATTATTTTTGCATTTGGTAGCCCAATTCTTGGGGAAGGCTATTATACTATAGGCTAACATCACGCTATATGAAAAGTCAGGGCTCCTAATCGAGCCGGGTAAAAAGAAAAGAATTAGAAAGCTAGCTAAACGAAAACGAAATAAGTAATAGAGCGGCCGGGCGATGGGATGCGACGCGGTGGGTCGGAGGTAGGTCGGAGGCCGAAATTTCACGCGTACGAAGTCGCGGGCGGAAGTTTGTATAAGTATTAGGTATGTGAATATAATCATTTTGTTTTCATCATAATATATTTGGGGGTTTTTAATTTAGTGTAATACCAGTCTTATCTAAGGGTCAAGTGTTACCCAGTAACTGAGTTGTGGAGGTCAGATAGGCAGTCGCTATAAATAAGATAATGGTATTCAGCTGCATCCAGTAAGACTGGAAGGCCACCCGACATAGTTGGGAAAAGGCTTGGAAGGATTGACAAAAAAATAACAAACTATTGTAATTAGGTACTTGTATTGTATTATACTTAATTTATCCAAGAATGTATGAAACATAGTTCATTGAAGCAAGTCATTAGATATCATTCCACATGCCTACTAACAGTCACCTTACGGAAAAAACAAGCAATAAAAACACAATAACCTGGGGCTTAGTCACTGCAACCTATTGACCTGATTAATACTGTGCTGTGCTTGTGCATTCATTAAGTAACACTAGCTAAGATCGCTGCTCTGCCTGCACGCGTAGCATGACCACCATAAAAGTTTGTCACCGTCGACGAAAGGGTTTTGACTTTTGTCGACGGACAAATAGAAAAAAAAAAACATCCGAATTGAGAATCTCCTCCTTTTTTTAACCGATTTAACGATTTCTATCGTTAGATCGATATACATCGGATAGAACAATTCTGTCAATTCAATCTGTAATTTTGTCAATTCTTCCGTCGACAAAACCCGTTTTTATTTATGGTGGTCATGTTATGTGTGCTGAACTACCTTGATAGCCTGAACTGTATTAAAGTAGTAGGCCTGCATCAAAATCAGTAGTCATTTATTCAAACTAGGCTGAGAATCAGCACTTTTCGAACGTCAAAATTACAAAAGACAGTCCCCCAAAACGCCCGCCCTTCACCACTTCCTAGTGCTTTTTTACATCGATGACGACAATTGTCTTCCATAATCCAAATACTGATATAATCAATGGTATCACCATAATAAACACCATTTAGCCCATCTAATTCCATGAAAACACCACAAACAATATAGATACAATCTGTAAATGTCAACAGAGGAAGTACATAATAATTATTTTCTCACAATTATTAAGTTCTATGGGGATTTAAGAAAGCTTGTGAAAAAATTATGTCGAACGAAATGCTATTATATGTTAATTATTTTTAGGGTTCCTTGGGTGTTTTAATAGAATTTATTGTTTACTAGCATTTGTTTCAAATTATAGTACTTAAATTTTTTTTTTTTCTATAAACGGACAGCTGTCCTGCTGAGCCAGCTAGGCAGTTTGTTGCGACACTTCTTCCCAGCTTTGAAGTTGAAAATTTACATAAAACCAGTTGTCATCTATCCTGGTGTTTGATTTCCCTTAATATTAAGCCACAATCGTTTTGCCTTTCTTGCCACTTAAGGGCCCTATCTCACTAGGACGCCAGTGGCGGCGCAACCATGATCGCAATGCCAGAAAATGTATGGTTGGTTGCGCAACCGATCGGACGCCTGGTGAGATACCTATACCAAGCTGTATATAACATAATCAGCCTATAATGTTCCCACTGCTGGGACACATGCCTCCTCTCTGTGAGAAGGAATGGGCCGTAATCCACCACGCGGGCCCAGTGCGGGTTGGTAGATGTCACACGTCTTCGAATTATTGGTTCTAGGACATGCCGGTTTCCTCACTATGTTTTCCTTCACTGTTTAGAGAGCAATGGTGATGAAATATTTTACACAAAGTAAAGCGCCTGTCTGGGTTCGAACCTGCGACCTACAACTCGTAAGTCGCGGCCCTTACCACTGGGCCACCACTGCTACACTGGGACACAAAGCTGTGTATATTTCACTCAAACTCAAATCATTTTTCAAATATAAGCCTTAATCAAAATGGGGTTTCTTGTACTTCAGCATTCTCGCCTAAAGTCGCATGACGGTCGTTTTGGACACGCCTTGGTTGCTATGGTGACACCACTGACACCTCATACAGTCTTCAAAATGAACGATTGTCAGGCGATATCTGGTACAAGTACTATCTTAAAGCTGCCAACTTGTACCTACTTGTTTGGTCTCCAAGTATCTAAAATATCTACTCAACATCTGACACCATTTCATGGCGATTCTTAAATGTTGGTTCGTTAGCCCGCTCCATTACCACCTTTCAGACTGGTTTATGTTGTTATACTACGACAAGCTATTTCTCAAATACATTGTAGACGATAAGAGAGACCTCTATGCAAAATACTGGTATTCAGCTGCATCCGGTTAGACTGGGAGCCGACCCCAAAATAGTTGGGAAAAGGCTAGGCAGATGACATCGTATACCTGTACCTAAATTCATAGCAAATAAAGTTCTGATTCTGATTCTGTTGATGCTGAGAGAAGACCTCTTGAACTAAACTTTTTAATAAATAAAAAACATCTACTTTACACTCAAAAGTTCGCGTCGAATAGTGAACCTTCTTCTTTTTGATGTCGGTCAAGTTTCAAGCCCATTGGTTACCTGATGAGATGAAATGTAACCAATGAACACGCTTCATTCACTTCGGTTTCGTGTAAAACAAATCTGTGCTTTACCTTTAAATAGTCTCTAATGCTTAGGTTTGTAGGAGATTAAAATGACTTTCTGAAAATAATTTTTCAGGAAATAATAGATAGTCTTCGTGTCCGGTTATAGGCTCGCCCCCCTATTAAATGGGATTTAAAACATAAATAGCGATATATGGGTGTACTACAGCTGGTGCACCTCTACCTAACGGCTAACCCTTCAGGAAATACAGGCGTGATGTATGTGTTATAATAAAAAATTGCTCTTTCTGTTAAAAATATTGGACAATCAGGCGGTTGCTTGTCCAGCACCTTAATTGTGTAATGCACTATCAAATTCAATCTGAATCATTTAAAAGGATATTGCTAATACATTACTTCATTACGTTCGAAAAATTTGTCTGCTCAGCAACATAAATAACGCAATGAATTGTTGAACTGTCGAAATAAATAAATAAAAATAAAATTCATTTATTTCAGATAACCTATTGATCCATAATTCCATACAGTCCGAATTAAAATAAATTAAATTAAGAAAAAAAAAATTAAAGCCATTGCTAGTGATAGCGTGTTACGCAATTAGTTCGCTGGGTACCTTTAACTATCGCCTCTCGTCGAAACTATTTTAATTTCCATACGGAACCATTCGCGTTTGACACACTCAATCTCGATGGTCAACGTTGCATCCATACTAATATTATAAATTCGAAAGTTAACTCTGTCTGTGTCTGTCCGTCTGTATGTTACCTTTTCACGCCTAAACCACTGAACGGATTTCGATAAAATTTGGCAGAGAGATAGATTGCATCCCGGGGAATGACATAGGATAGTTTTTATAGACATACCTCGCGGGCGAAGCCGCGGGCGGAAGCTAGTCATTTATATATCTCGTTAACCCCACCAACCGAAAACATACGGAGTGTCTTTGAATCGAAAACAATCTCAAACCTCTCTCTACCTTCATTGCATTATTGCTATTGTCGTGAACTCACGATGCATTCGCGTGTTTGTCTATCAATCAGCCTAGGCTTTTCCCAGCTATGTTGAGGTCGGCTGGCAGTCTACCCGGATACCGTTGAATACCAGTACTATAAATGGAGCGACTGCCTAATCATATTCTAGTTACTGGGTAACACGATACCCCTTCATAATCAGCCTATAATGTTCCCACTGCTGGGACACAGGCCTCCTCTCAGTGAGAGGGAGTGGGCCGTAATCTACCACGCGGGCCCAGTGCGGGTTGGTAGATGTCACATTTCGTCGAATTTTTGGTTCTAGGACATGCCGGTTTCCTCACGATGTTTTCCTTCACCGTTTTGAGAGCAGTGGTGATGAAATAATTTACACAAAGTAAAGCGCCTGTCTGGGTTCGAACCTACGACCTACAACTCGTAAGTCGCGGCCGATACCACTGGGCCACCACTGCTCCTCTGGGCCACCACTGCTCCCTACCCCTTAATAAGAAAGAAAAAAATATTTTATTTGGGACACACAGGAAATCATCATCTGCCAAGCTTTTTCCCAGCTATGTCGGGGTCGGTTTCAGTCTAACCGGATGCAGCTGAATACCAGTATTTTACATGGAGCGCCTGCCTATCTGACCTCCACAACCCAGTTACTGGGTAATACGAAACCCCTTGTTAAGACTGGTTGTCAGACTTTCGGGCTTCTGACTACCCGTAAGGACTGTCGAAGATCCACGAATGACACCTGGGACCAACAGCTTAACGTGCTTTTCGAGGCACGGAGGGGTCTCGGTATGTGAAGATGGTCAATACACAGACCAACCGCGGCAAGCGTAGCTTAACCTAATCGATCGACCTCTACGGCTGTTATTATTTAGCCGCGAACCCCTCTCACACACAGGAAATACAAATAGTAAATAAAAAGGAGCATATAAAACCAACAAAATAAAAAGACCTACAGGTATAAACCTGGTATTAAGACCGGTTACGCGGTTGTCGGAATTAGTCTTCTGAATACCCGTAACGACTATCAAAGATCTACAAATGACAGCCGAGACCAATAGCTAACGAGCTTTCCGAGGCACGGAGGGGTCTCGACTTGATAATAACGGATGTTCACCCATCCACGGACCAACCTCGGCAAGCCTAGCTATACTTTCTATTGACCCATAATCAGCCTATAAAGTTCCCACTGCTGGGACACAGACCTCCTCTCGGTGAGGGGGAAAGCGCCCAGTGCGGGTTGGTAGATGTCACACGTTTTCGAATTTTTGGTTATTGGACATGCCGGTTTCCGCACGATGTTTTTCTTCGCCGTTTTGAGAGTAGTGATGATGAAAGTCTGTTATTATTAAACCACGATTGAGCTTTTTACCGCTATTGTCCGCTATAAAGTCCCCGTTTGTAACCGCGCTTAGCAGTCCACACGCGATTTTGTTCGCGTTTTGAAGTATTTTTCCTCCTTCTTTTAGCATTTTAAAGCTACGTGAATGGGGGAATGGGGGTACTTTGTTATCAGGAATTCGGCGAAGAATTTGAGCCTTTTACATAACGTACGGTGCTTAGTGTGTGGCAGCGAAATACGTAATTGGATTAGGATTATTTTCACCTGAGTAGCTTTGTGGGGAGCTCCGCCTACCAGTACTTTAGGTCTTTATTTCTTCAATAAAAATATCTGACGTTGGAAAAATAAGCCCTTAGTAGTACCTACCTATAGATTTTATTATATCGTAAAAGCAAAATCACTGGTTATCCAAGGCCTCATAATATTCAGCAGGATTGTCCGAAAGGGTTACCGCTGCCCCGGAACATAAAGAGCTAAGGAAGGAACATGGATGGGTTTTAGTCAGTAAGAGTCTGGACACTCCCTTCCACTCCACCCAGAGCGGGAGGAGTCATTTGATTTCCCATCCTTAAAAAAACGGCCTTAGAATTAGAATATCAGCCTATCAATAACCTTCCCACTGCAAAACAAAAGCCACTTCTCAACCAGAGGAGCGAGTATCGATCACCGCAGACAAAACAAAAAAAAAAAAACAATCTTTCAACGCGATATCAACGCATTATGAAACAATAGTTTAAATTAAAATGTCAATAAAGGAGTGTAGGCGACTGCTATTGACCCTGAAAGCAATGAAAGCCACTTTGAAGATAATTTCAGAAGTTTCACGTACTTTGGGCGTGGCCCGGTGAGCGTAACTTCAGTTTACAATCAACTCAGCCTTTATTGTCAACTGCTGCATAGGTCGTACCGTATCGAACATCAATTAATGTTTTCATAGGAGTCCTCTAAACACTGTTCACTAGTCCAAAACCCGAACATGTTGTCAGTTTAAATCAAATACTCGACCGCTATTTTTCCGACATCTGTTTGCTGTCGGGGGCAAGGCAAATCTGGCTATCGAAATGTGTCATTTTCGATACGATAGCCTGTCAGATGGTTGTGAATAGCTATGCTGGACTCATAGGCCTCTCCCTAGAGTGGTGCCACAGCACCCGGTTCTCCATTTTCTACATCCAGTCTCTTCCAAAAGCCTAGTTTAGGTGCTCCGCCCCTCTAGCCACCGCATTACGCCTTTCGAAGCGGCTGGCTGTAACATACTAGGATTGATCAATCAGCACACGTACCACCAGCTCGACTTGACTGAATGTGTGTGTGAGCTGCTCAAGTTCTGAGTTGAGCTACACGATTCATCATAAACATCATCATTTCAGCCGAAAGACGTCCACTGCTGGACATAGGCCTCTCCCTAGCACCTCCGCTTCGACCGGTTCTGTGCTTCTCGCATCCAACGGGTTCCTGCTGCCTTCACGAGGTCGTCGGTCCACGATTACCTACTGACAAATACTTGCACTGTGTGGTGACACAATTTGAGTGGACCAGTCCAGTCAAAAGACCTTTTTTTTGTCTTTGTTTCCTCAAAAGACCATTTGAGACATCAATCTACATGATCTAACCAAGATTATGTCTGGACTTTAAAAGAAACTCTTGAGTTTGTTTTGGCTTATCGAAAACCTATCAAACATCAAAATCTGGACATTACCATTGTCTTAAAAACTTCGTGGTTCCTTTTACTTTCTCTTTCCTTAGCTTCTTGTATGAAATGGGTCTTCTGCCGTTATTCCGTGGCACAAGGTGACAAGTCCCACTTGCTCATCATACAACAATGAGTCATTTGTATATAAATTGTCGTTTAAATAAATAAAATACAGCTGTTAGACGCCTGATTAAGGTCTGTTTGTAGCTGATGACTAATATTATGACAAGGGAATGGCAATCCTATTTATTGACATTTAACTGTTAACAATTTTATTCTTGGACTATAATTTTGTGTGAAGGATGTATTGCCCCACTGCAATGCAAAGTCCTCCCGAACTTGCTTTCTCCCTCTCTCAGTCCAGAACTACCAAAGAGCAGTCTTTGCTAAAGAAGGCCAGCTCATCCCGTCATCTTCTTTTGGGCTTACCGCGATGTCGCTTCCCATTGCGAGACGATCCCTGGGTCCTGCTCACCGCCTTGCTAAATATTTTAACCACGTCATATTTTATAGATATTTGACAGTCGTTAACGGGTAGTCAGAAGCCCGAAAGTCTGACAACTAGCCTTAACAAGGGATATTGCCCTGTAAAGCTAGGGTCTTCTAAGACTGCGGTGAACGCCACGTAGCGTCCGCCATTTATAGTCGCTTGACGTCACTGAAAAAATATTTTTGAAAGTAAGTTGATGGTGTGTTGTTTCTCTTGAGTCCGTTTTTTAAGACCGTAAAGTTAAACCATTATTTTCATAATCGCCGTCACTGCAGCCTTTATGTGACAGCCATCGCTGTCGTAGGAAACCAAAGCTTTACTAGTTTGTGGAACTTGTCACTTGTGGTGGTCCGATAGGCAGTCACTCCATATAACATACGGGTATTCAGCTGCATCCAGTTAGACTGGAAGCCGACCCCAACATAGTTGGGAAAAGGCTAGGCAGATGATGATGATCTTTGCTCATAAAATCAAAAGTCATTTATTCAAACTAGGCTGAGAATCTGCACTTTTCGAACGTCAAAATTACAAAAGATAGTCCCCCAAAACGCCCGCCCTTCACAGCTTCCTAGTGCTGTTAGCCGGGAAGAAGTGGCCCATCAAACTCCCAGCACTGCATAAGATGTGAATAATGATTTATACGCAATTACTCATTGAAAATAGTTAGAATGAAGTTGTTCCTTACAAAGGACCGTTGAAATATGTCATATTGTTACACAATTTATTGTATTCGTGAAGACACTGGAAGATTCTGCCGTCACACCTCATGTATTCATGAAAACAGTTTATAAAAAGGCTTTGTATTGTACATGTCCTTCTCATTTGCATGCCAATTGAGTGAGATGGCGATACACAATAACACTATTTTAGTTATGAAAAAGAAGAAAAATAGAAAATACGTTTATTTGCGGTAAACATGACGCGTAAAAAGAACCAAAAAAAAGAACAAGCTGAGGGAAAACATGCGCCACATCCAAGCAAAACGGCCATCGCTCAGAATAATGCGAGACAGAGCCCCAGCTCTGGTTTTCAGCGACAGCCGGCATTGACGTGATGACGTCAACCAACAACACGTCTTGACGAAAACATAAACTCAAGCGTTCTTCTCATGACCCCTATTGAGATGTAGGTATGAATGAAAGTAAACGAAGCAAAAGGTGTATGTAAGGATTGTAGCAGAAGGCGTCCTGTATGTAGTTCCTGCCTTCTGCCTTGGGACGAAGGCGTCAGTTTATGTATGTACGTATGTGCAGTACTCAGTCCTCACGTATTTAAAATAACAATACTAAAGACCAATTGATCTTCAAGTCGCCATGACGTATGCCAGGTTAATAGTTCTCTCAATGATAAAATGACTTGATCACGCTGTGCCTGCGCGTTACATTACGTCAGAGCGTTGAGGTTATCAGTGTTTGTTGCTGGTCTAGAGGGGTCCTTGAGATAGAATATAGGTCATTAATTGCAGTCCTAGATTAAAACCTAGTCTTTTTTAGTTAATCGGGTTGTAGTTTAGCCAGAGCCCTAATTAACTATGACCACTTAACGATTCCTTACTTCGAAACCACGTCAATTCCTTAGTTAATAGCGACCGTATTCTCTATGACACAATGGTGTGGTTTCAACTGTCAAAATACATGTTGTCCGTACGGTTGGCATTTAGATTCTTTGCCGTTAACAAGACACGATATTGACGTGGTTGGCACGTTTTAAGATTTTGCGGGGAATAATACAGAATTGGAGCCAGGGCAGTGAAAAGGACTAGCTTTTTGATAGCCACACGGTCTTAATTTAACCATCTTAATCAGCCTCTAATGCATGCAATCCATTGCTGGGACATAGGCCTCCAGCCTTCCACTCAGTGGGAGGGAGTGGGCCGTAAACACCACGCGGGTCTAATGCTGGTTGGTAGATGTCACATGTCTTCGATTTTTTGCTTCTAGGACATCCAGTTTCCTCACGATGTTGAGAGCATTGGTAAAGAAATTATTTAGGTACACTAAGTAAAGCTCCTGCCTGGGTTTAAACCTTCGACCTACAACACGTAAGTCGGGGCCGTTACCACTGAGCCGGCCACCACCGCTTCTATAATTTTCCATGCCATACTTAAAAGGAAACAGTCGATAAGAAAAACACCTTTTCATGCTGCTTCAAACTTCAATCATGCAAGTGTACTAGCTAGCTAAACTCCATCAGAAACTGTACTCCCACGTGTATTGAATTGCCATATTTCCTAGAGTTTCCAGTATTTTACAAAGTGAGACTGCCTTTCGGACCATCACAACCCAGTTGCAGGGTAACACCATTCCTCTTGGTAAGACTGGTTGTCAGATTTGAGACTGAGTTCCCGCAGCTTCTGCCAAAGATCTACGAACAATCGGGACTAACAGCTTCACGTGCTGTCCGAGGCACGGAGGGGTCTCGATATGTAATGGGGTCACCCATCTATGCCTTTTCATGCTGCATTCAAACTTCAATCATGCAAGTGTACTAGCTAGCTACACTCCACCAGAAATTATACTCCCCCGTGTATTGGTTTGGCATATTTCATAGACAGACGGTAAATATAATAGATCAAAGGGTTCTTAAAACAGCTCTCGTAAATAAGGAGTTACCTAGTTACTGAAGTGGTGTTATTTTTGGATATGCTAGGCCGGTTGCAGTGGTGCGTTTGTTTGTATGGGCCATTTGAGTTGTTGATTAGAAATACATGGTGTTGTATTTCTAAGGTCTGCTTTAATCCTTGTTACCAATCTATGTTATTTCTTCTTAAACGAATATCAACTTAATGCTAGTGTACATTAAATTGATTTCAGAGTGACTACTAAGTTTTATTGAAATAGTCTTCAAAATATTTGAAGTTGTAGCGCAAACTAAACTTTATGTGTACTAATTAAAGTTGTTTTTCCCAAAACACATATTTCTTTAAATGTTCGGACGCTAAATCGCGAACGATGTACAGGCTGATTTATGACAGTTGTCTTTAGCTTTGCAATCGTTCCGTGACAGAAGTTGTGCGCTTAACGCATTTTCGGCGCTACAAAGATTATTAGTAAGCTGTCTCTGTGTATGTGAGAGCTGTGGTTGACAAGTAGTAACAGCTCCAACTTGTTGTAGGTCGTGGGTTCAAACACAGACCGACTTTGTGTATTTTATTTCATCACCATTGCTCTCAAAAACCGTGAAGGAAAACCGGCATGTCTTACAACCAAAAATTCGATGACATGTGACATCTACCACCAACCCACAAGGCCCGCGTGGTGGATTACGGCCCACTCCCTCTCATACAGAGAAGGCCTGTGTCACAGCAGTGGGAACGTTATAGACTGATTATGCTGCTGAATTGTCTTTCGGCTAGATAACTGGCTTTCATGTCATCCAACGTGAATTGTCTTTCAGCGAAAAGGTCTTTCCGATAGAGACCCGTCTCTAGGGAGATTATTCTGTCGAAGTGGGGGATGACAGACCCATCCAACACCCAGTTCAAGTGCGGTGCTTCTGACCAGACCATGCCCCACTTGCTGGAGTGCTCTAAGTGCCCGTTCACCGTTCACCTTGGATGACCTAAAGAATTCCACTGATGCCGCAATCAACGTGGCCACCTACTGGGCTCAAACTATATAAAAAAATACCGGCCAAATGCGAGTTGGACTCGCACACGAAGGGTTCCGTACCACCATACAATATTTAACACTACATTATAAAATAACGGAAAAAAATCACGTTTCTGTATGGGAGCCCCCCATTAAATATTTATTTTATTCTGTTTTTAGTATTTGTTGTCATAGCGGCAACAGAAATACCTACACATTCTGTGAAAATTTCAACTGTCTAGCTATCACGGTTCATGAGATACAGCCTGGTGACAGACAGACAGTGGAATCTTAGTAATAGGGTCCCGTTTTTTACCCTTTGGGTACGGAACCCTAAAAACAACGAAGAAGATTAGGATCAGACTGGAATAACTCTTACTATCGACACTAAGAGAAATAGATGTTGTCTATTTCGTCCTCTACGATTACCGTACGAACGCGAACGCTGAAATAGTTTTCAGCGTTCGTACGCCTCTTGTGTAAACAGCTTTCGCTATTCAGAAGCAAGCAAGACTATACCAAGCGTATTATCGAATAGTACATTATAAAGAATAATGATCATGAACTCTTATGTTAAAGTTTATTTTGGGCTCAAAATATTAAAGAGAGAATAGGTTTCAATAATATAAATAAACGATGAGAGATCGAATGGGATCGATCATAATGTCTGACGAATCTAAAAGCTACCTACTGCAAAGTTACTGGTAAAGGAAGATTTTGGGTGTTCTACCCATAAACATGAACAACTTTCACTATGGGACCAACTCTGATATCACGAAAAAAAATCTGCTGTTTTACTTGACAAAATTTCAATACCTAATTGACCAAAATGTATGAAACAGCTGATTAATTTTTTCGTGATTTCAGAGTTGTTCCCATAGTGAAACTACGTATTTATCGTTGGTACAAAAATAACAGGCTGTTATTTAATAACAGACATCGTGTTTAACCTGTTACAAGTTACAACCCATCTCTAAAAAGCCTTGAGTTCATACAAAAATCCAGTAGAAACAAAAAAACGTTCCGTTTTCCCGACTTGTTTGTTTGCGGTTTGCCGTTTGATCCGTCATGAGTAAGCGTGGTGATGAATGCTTGTGCCTTCTCTGTACGACAAAGGGCCCTTGCCCTGCCATGGGACAATAATATGCTCGTATTATTATTATATTATTAACCCTTCTATCTCTATGGACGTATGGAGCTATGAGGAACAGGTTGTTAAGTTCACTAGCACTACCTATAGAAAAGGGAGGATCGTCCGAACAGACGGGTGTCTTGTCTGGTGGGCTACTGCCCGACGATTGATCTCGGGACGTTGTATATGCGGTAAACTCTGCTTGCGCGATGCAGGATTTTGCGTGACGTCAGTTAGTATGATGCGTAGTTCGCAAGTGGCGGTGTAAATGCCGCTACAGACTCAAATCTTTTTAGATTGTCACTCCTGCAATAGCTTCTTTGTTTTTTCATTAACTCTAGTTTCATTATTTTATTGAGTTATCGAATATTCAAAGTTATTAGGAAGTTCATCAGTATTATAGTGTGGGTAGGTGAGTTGGATGTAGTTTATGATTTTATTTATACACCTGTTCAGCAAACGCTGCCCACAAGGAGGCCTGTTGATATTTTTTGTTTATTTTGATGTTGGTTATCTTTGATTGCTTGAATTAGTTTCGATATTGTTGTTGTTAGTTACAATTAGAATTTGATAAGATCTACATTGTATAAACTGGCTCAATCATAGTATTTTAGTCAATCTTTTTTTAATCAATCTTTTAGACATTGGCAGAATAGTCGACATCGGCTTTGCTTGCCATTTATTAAAAATAGAATAGAATAGATATTGTTTTGTAACAAATCGTAGTTCGAATGATTTTTCGTCTCGGTTTGACTTGTGTTTTTGTCGCTCTTAGGGCTCATCATTTTCCATCGGTAGATAACTTTTATTCGAGGAATAAAATTGACTTTTGTGTGAAATAACTGTCAAAACTTTCAAAATTATTCCTTGAATAAAGTCATCAGATGATTGTTGTTTTTAATAAGTCCTAATATTGATAGTATTCTCTCAGAGTACTTAGACACCATAGCCCTCAATCCTTTCATGACCATTTTCACTAAGCGCAAGTAAGCACCAGCAATTTTTTTACGCGGGTTTTTTATATTCCGCACAGGATTTTCAACGCACTTTAGTGTGTGCTGTTTTCACGTGTTGAAATGCACTCTGTTGGATTCTCATTAGCTACTCTTTGAAAAAAACTTCGCGTAAAAATATCTCCCGCGCGAACCTGACGCGACGACTACGCGATACGCACAAAAGTATTGCCTAATAAAATCGCACTGTTGGATTTTCGACTCTCGTGGCTGCGTCGAGCGTTAAAAATTCAACAGTGCGCTTTTAATAGAAAATTCATTTAGGTGCCGCATAGTGTGAGTGTTTTTTTTTTAGCATTGTTTTCCTAATAATACCATTATTTTTTGCTCTTTCCAGATCTTCAGTGAACAAAAGTGATGAGTGCCTAAACCTATCTGTGGTTAACAGTGTCAGACAGAGTAAGAACTATAGGAGACAGTGTTGTGTGAGTGAGATGATATTATGGAGAACAGTTCCGTGCAACAATAGGGCCGACTCCGTCAAGTGAAAACAGCTGGACACCTGGCAACGGTGAGTTTTGAACCTAAAACTTCTTTTACATCCCTTTTTTTCGCAACTCTTCTTCGTAGCGTTTCAATTGCAATCTAAATTGACTCGGTCCAGAGTTTGGCTCCTTGTTTATCGCCATCACCATCGTGCGTCCATCAGTTCAGTGCAGCTGACTGGACATGCATGGCACGATATTGAGTGTCTCATAGTTTGTGGAACAGCACCGCATTTACTCTCCAGGGCGGAGTCATCTGTGAATCTCCACCTGAACGGATTTTCCTTGGTTTGGCCAACCTGGTTCCTCTATTATCCGGACACGAATCCTGACTACAAGTTGTAACTGAGAAATTTCTAATGGGAAACCACTACACTGCCCGACCAAATTCGCTTGCGTAGTGGTCGCAACTGTCGCAAGCGAATTTGATTCGGTCGATCAATGTCATTTGAGGCTAGCTAGTCTTGTCCAGTCTTATAAATTAACCAGACTGTCTGGCGTGGCATAACATAATCAGCCTATAATATTCCCACTGCTGGGACACAGGCCTCCTCTCTGTGAAAGAGAGTGGGCCGTAATCTACGAATAAATACTTATTCGTAGGCCGTAATCCATCACGCGGGCCCAGTGCGGGTTTGATGATGTCATATGTCTTCGAATTTGTTGCATCAAGGACATGCCGGTTTCCTCACGATGTTTTCCGTCACCCTTTTGAGAGCAGTGGTGATGAGTTCAAAAACTCACGACCTCGTCAGTCGGGGTCGATACCACTGGACCACCACTCCTCCTAGTCGGGCAGTCTGATTATCTAGAATTCCAGATAATATCTGCCTAGGAACCATAGTTAGATATAGTCTTTTATCTGTCAGCGCCAGAGGTACCTAAGTGTCAATTGAGTGTAATGGGTCACTGTCATCAACGTAGCACGAGTATGTCTTTACAACTACTTAGGTAGCGTATGACCGACATGACCTAGGTAGGTATTTAACGGACTTATGTTTATAAAGTACTTAATCGTCTATAGAAGGTATAATGTTTTTATTATACGAAGCGACGCGCGCTTTACTTTTGGTTACCAAGTCTACAAACACGCTGCGAATGTGTGTGTAGGCGCAGGAGCTCTCGGTCCCGTCCGAGACAATGGTGAACTCGGAAGTGCGCGTGCGTGTGTTATGTGCTGACGCTACTCGTCTTCATGCACGCATTCACAGCTTGTTTGCATACATGGTAACCACAAGTAAAGCGCGCGTCGATTCGTGAGATAAAAATACTATAATAATTGATTGGTGTTGTTTTTCTCTAACCTGACACTATGAAGAATATGGTGTCAAACGAGCGTGGGTATCCTGATGTATTTATAATTTCACCAGGATACCCACGAATCGAATCGAAATTACGTTATTCAGTTACATACAAACAACATTCTGGTTAGCTCAAAACTTGGCGCAAAATGGGACGACTCTGATTCAAGACTCATTAAAGACAAGCAATCCATACTAATATTATAAATTCGAAAGTAAGTAACTCTGTCTGTCTGTCTGTCTGTATGTTACCTTTTCACGCCTAAACCACGGAACGGATTTCGATAAAATTTGGCAGAGAGAGATTGCATCCCGGGGAAGGACATAGGATAGTTTTTATCGATATACCTCGCTGGCGGAGCCGCGGGTGGAAGCTAGTTTAGAATAATTCCATTCTTAGCCAGCCAAAACACCATCTTGTTATAATTTTCGCAACCATTCGATACGCTTCCGTGTCGAAGCAAACATCAATCAATGTTATCGAAGGAGTTTTCTAAATGTTGTTCATAAATCCAAAACCTGAACATTTTGACAGTTTAAATCAAATAGACGACCACTCTCCACTCTTTCGACGGCTATTTGCCATCAAGGCTGATCAGCACCCTAATTTAGGTACTTAACACACTTTCAATCATAATTTGAATAATTTTGAAGGATATTGCTAAACCATTGCTTCTTATGTTAGAAAAATTTGTCTGCTCAACAACGTAAATAACGCAATCAATTTTGTTGAATTGTCAAAATTAAAGCCATTATTATTTTATGCAATTATCCCGCAGATGATCGAATGTTTGTGAATTTGTGATTAGCTATGCGGGTCTAACCAAGTGGCAACAAAAAACATGTTATAATCTTCAGTAAACAACAACATCTCAAATATATTTCCTCTTTTCCCACCAGATGGCGCACTACCCTCAACCGGCGAACCTGGAGGCAGCCCTGCCTCTCCTCAACCGGCCTGACCTGCGTGTCCGACAGCAGCTGGGCGAACAGCTGACCGCCCTCGTGCGGCGCGAGCCAGAGATCACGCACGACGTGGCCGCGCAGCTGGTCGACTCTATGGTCTCGTGGCTTAATGGCGGGAATTTTAAGGTGAGACATCAGCTAGGACTTCAGTCACGTCAACATCAGGAGAAAGACTTTCATTGCTGGACATAGGCCTCCTCCAAGCTTTATCACATCCATGTGCTTCTCGCATCTAGCAGCTTGCCACAAACTTCATCAGAAGGCCAATTCTCGTAATTTAAAACGTTCAAAATCTAGTCGCAGTCTCATCTCAGCGACAAACAAATGTCAAAAACTTGTCAAAATGTAGGGAAATTAGAGGCATTTTTTGACAGATTGAGACTGAGATCAGACTGTGAACGTTCTTAAAATTACGAGAATTGCCCCTCTTGTCATCGGTCCACGTAGAATCCAACCAACACCACGATCTTCATTGTGTTTTTGTCTGGTTATTTTGGATTGCCGTCCTATCGAACTGTAAGAGTAGGGAATGAGAGAGTGCACCTGTGTTTGAGGCTCACAATTGTGTACTATCATATCTCCTGCGTAGTTCGTTGGTCTCCGTTGATATTTTCCATATTATAATGGTTAAATATAAAGTTATACTTATACCATTTAATGAGTTATTACGTAAGAATATAACCTGAGAGCAGTGGTGACCAAGTGGTAACGGCCCGGTGACTTACGAGTTGTAGGTCGTAGGTTCGAACCCAGACAGGCGCTTTACTTTGTGTAAATTATTTCATCACCACTGCTCTCTAAACGGTGAAGGAAAACATCGTGATGAAACCGGCATGTCCTAGAACCAAAAATTCGAAGACATGTGTGACATCTACCAACCCGCACTGGGCCCGCGTGGTGGATTACGGCCCACTCCCTCTCACAGAGAGGAGGCCTGTGTCCCAGCAGTGGGAACATTATAGGCTGCTTATCTATGTATGTTATGTATAACTTGAACAGAGTTTGTGTACGCTCGACGACATATTATCAAGCTATACTTACATTTCCAGTATCAGCTGACTTCTCACTGCACGAAAAGCTTATTAAATGCGAGGTCAACTAAAATTGGAAATGTGTACTTTGATAATGTCGTCCTGCGTATACTTTACGATACTTTTGGAACAGCCTATGAAATACTAGTATTCAGCTGCATCCGATTAGACTGCAAACCGACCCCAACATAGTTCAAATCAAATCAAAAATATTTATTTGCTAGAATATGGTACATAAGGTGTTACAGGTTACAGTAAATTTGTTTCAGCATATCCTGCCATAACATGGCGTGCAAATATTTTCACAATCAGCGATGTCAATTAATCTAGCTGACAAATTACAGCTTCTATTGATTTGTCTTCTAAATAGTCCTTACTGGTATAATATCTTTTATATAGTACTTAATAGTTAGAAAAGTATTTTTTTAAACATTGTCAGCGGTAAGTCTTGTAAACTATTTGGTAAATGATTGTAAATAATAATCGACATGCAGTATACATTTTTGTTAAATAATTTTATTTTTATTGGTGGCAGCCGAAGTCTTTTGGGAAAGGGCTAGCCCTTTTCTAGACAGATTGTGTTGATTGTGACCCTGATTCCCTGCCCATCCCGTGTATCCTCGTTTCGAACACAAGATCGCGGCGTGCTCTCCGTGTATCATACGCACTCTGATTACGATTCACATTACCGCTGCACACACGCTTCGTTGCGTCCGGAGACTTATTCTGGATATAGTTATTATGATAGCTTAGTGTTCTCGATGCGTTTTCACTTCCGATTTGTATTGAATTGTGTGAAAGATGTTATGGCAAGAAAAGGGGTGACTACACTGGCTACTGAGAAGAAGACATGTTGCGCTAACCAATTTTTTTATAATTTTCTATCCGCCTACTTGATCAAAAAAAAATGTACCTAGGAAAAAGTACTTACCATACATCCAATTATAAAGGCATGAGGAACAGGGTGAAAAGTTCAATCATCCTCCATAAAGGTAAGATCCTCCGACCAGACGGGTGTTGTCTCTGGTGGGCTACTGACCGACGATTGATGTCGTGACGTTCTGTATTAGTTGCGCGGTAAACTTTGCTTGCGCGATGCAGGATTTTGCGTGTCCAAAGAGATGCGTTGTTTCGCATGTGGCTAAGAAGATGCCGCCACAAAACAATACATGTCTGACTGCTGTCCTGTCCTTAATTTATCTTCCTGTCTGAAGATAAATTAAGGAAGAGTGGGAAATGAGGCCTTTCTGAGTTATTTACTACCTAGAATTTTACTTTAATTTGGTAACTAATGGTTTCTGAAAGCCCATTCAATTACATCTGTTATTCATTGAATCTGATAAGTGTTATTAACCGACTTCAAAAAAAGGAGGAGGTTCTCAATTCGTCGGAATCTTTTTTTTTTTTTTCAATCAATATCTATTGAAGATTCCACATTCACATCCAGTCACAAAACATAAAATGAGATTTGCTAATCATAGATTGGTTTAAGCTAAACTTCACATACCTTATAGTTAATTGAACCACACGTTAAAGCTACTTAACTATTCGTTCAGAATAGTTACATGACCGTAGACCACAGCGCACTAGTATGTAACAAACCGCGACGCGGTGCACTACTAGTGTAATAGTATAACATTCGTGTGTTGAACTGGGTAGGCAGAAGTGTCCTATAATTTGAAGTGCATCTGAGGGTGAAGTGTGAAGGAAGCCGGTGCAGAAATGTGAGTCAGCTAGTAAAGTTATTGAAACGAAACCTGTACTTAACTTTTTTTGTTAGCCTTTGTTCTATCCCACTGCTGGACAAAGGCCTCTCCGTTTTCCTTTCATACCTCATTTTTGTGCGACTTTTATTACAAAAAAAAAAACGTGAAATATTTTATTACTATAGCGGTTGTCCACGGTTTCACCCGCATCCTAGGAGAGCACTTTCTTGTTCTTCAGTCACTAAAGGAGATAAGTAACCAGGGTCGTCAGATATAGTTGAAGTTTAATAAGAAACCAATGGATGTTTTTGAATAAAATTTTATTTAATTAACAGAAAAACAGACAGTTCATTTATCAAATTAAATTTCATTCGAAAACATTAATCGGTTTCTTACTAAACTTCAACTACATCTGAAGACCCTGGTTACTTCTGTCCTTTGGTGAACTTACCTAGATGAAAATGTAGGTACAATACAACACTGACCTTTAGTTGGTCTACCTGGTTTTGTTACCTGTGAATCCTATGACGTGCGGCCTACTGTACCGTTTCTGTTTAATTGTTTATGCTTGATTGAGTAACACAACATCTACACAAACTTTCACATTTTATCTAAAGTAATAATAATATAAAAATAGAAACGACTTGTTGTATGTTCGTTTGTAACGCTTTCACTCTAAAACGTCTGAACGAATTTGGATGGAATTCGGCACATGGGGTAGACCATGACCTGTTTTAAGACATAGGATACTTTTTATCCCGATGTTTTCACGGGACCGATACTTAAACGGATGAAACCGCGGGGCGCAGCTAGTAATATTATAAGTTTGTTCACCAAGGTTCCCAGAAGACACAGACTCCAGCTGTGCCTGTCTGGGTTCGAACCCACGACCTATAAATCGTAAATCGGGGCCCTTACCACTGGGTCACCACTGCTGTATGGTCTCAGTCTTAATCTGTCAAAAATACCTCTAATTTCCCTACATTTTGACAAGTTTTTGACATTTTTGTTTGTCGCCGAGATGAGACTGCGACTAGATTTTGAACGTTTTAAATTACGAGAATTGGCCTTCTGACCTCTACCTCAATGTTCCTATGAATACGTCTGTGTCAAAATTTCACTAATATTAACTTTTCTTGTTCTAGGTGGCTCAAAATGGTCTGGAGGTGCTGACGGCGCTGGCGGAGCGCCTGGGCCCCGAGTTCTCACACTTCGTGCCGACTGTGCTGCCACACATTATTGACCGGTAAGAATTATTTGCATTCCTGACAAAATGTTAAGAGCATTTACGCCGTACGGCATTTCATACAAACTTTCAAGCCGTTGTTTTTCGAAATGAATGAACCGATTTTAATGAAACTTCATACGCATAAGCAGGATACAAAGGTCTAAAAAGTTAGCTGAGAACATTTTCGAAATGTTTTATTTAAAAAAAGATAACTGGAAATCTCTGTTTCTATGGAAACTTTAAAATCGGTCTAATTTGGCTGTAACACAATTTTTCGAAAATGTTCTCTGCTAACTTTTTAGACCTTTGTATCCTGCTTATGCGTATAAAGTTTCATTAAAATCCGTTCATTCATTTCGAAAAACAATCGCTTAAAAGTTTGTATTAAATGCCGTACGGCGTAAACGCTCTTAAAAGAAAAATTTAAATTATTTTTCTTTTTTATATCTGTAAGGTTTGTGGCTAAGTAATAACAGCCGCACAGGTAGTTCGATCAGGTTAAGCTACGCTTGTCGCGGTTGGTCCGTGAATGGGTCACCATCTTTACATACCAAGACGCCTCCGTGTCTCGGGAAGCACGTTAAGCCGAAGGTCCCGGCTGTCATTCGTGGATCTTTGACAGTCGTTACGGGTCGACAGAAACCCGAAAGTCTGACAAACAGTCTTTCCAAGGGATATCGTATTATCCAGTAACTGGGGTGTGGAGGTCAGATAGGCAGTCGCTCCATGTAAAATACTGGTATTCAGCTGCATTCGGCTGAGTTGATTGATATCCACCAACCCGCACCGAGCCCGCGTGGTGGATTATGGTACTCTCCCTCTCACAGAGAGGAGACCTGTGTCCCAGCAGTGGGAACATTATCGGCTGATTATGCCGTGACTTGAGATCACGCCATAATCAGCCTATAATGTAGCCTTGAGTCTAAAGTGGGGTCTAAGTAGACATAACATTTAGACTCAAGACTAATAAAACACATATTATAATAGTGGAAGTACCATAGACTCACGCACGACCTTCCCGCTCTGCCTACCCTCCATCGAACCGTAAACAACACGGCACTATAATAAACGACATGTCCTCGCACATCTTGAGATGCGAGACGGAAGTGACGTCACTACACAATGCTCAATTAGGACGCACTCGAGTGAAACTGAACAATAATAGGTTGACAATAATGTTTTTTTTATGATAATATGTACTGAAATGTTATATTTTATTAGGATAACTAGCTTATGCCCGCGACTTCGTCCGCGTGAAATTTCTTGTTCCCTTGACCCACCGCGTCGCATCGCATCACCTACCCGCGCTTGTACTTCGTTTCGTCGGTCTAAGGTAGACCGCGAAGTTCAAATTTACTTACGTTTTTTTGCAATTTACAGATGAATGTCAGGTTGTACGAGTATGTTGATTAGAATATGATTCATGACTAGTGTTGGGTTAATAGCCGGATGCTTTGAGTTATTATCGATTATAATCCATAAGTAGCCATTAATAGCCTTGCAATGGATGATAACCCTGCTATTAATGTATTGTTATAAAAATAAATGTTTTTTTTTTGTTTTATTGTAAAATCTGTGGGTGTGACCATAAATTAGGTGCGTCTACGCAGTGTGATTCAATGTATTGTTATTTTTTTTATTTTTTTCCACTTTTTATATGTGAAAAAGTGTTAATAATAAAATAAATACAAATTTTTCAGGAAATTCAGTTTTGTTAATTTAGAGACCCAATATAACCATAATTACTATTACTAAAAAACCGGCCAAGTACGTGTCGGACCACGCACAATGAAGGGTTCCGTAGTTGGAATGAATTTATCCCAAGAACAAACTTAACATTGTAGTTGAAAAACATGTTCTCCCATACATTCCAACTGAAAATGTAAGTTTGTACGCACAATATTGAGAGATTTACCATGTTGTTTCAAGATCATAGACTTCTTATTAATTTCCTGTAATCTATAGGTATAGAACTATCTTCTGTATTTTTTTCAAAATTTTAGGCTCAGTAGTTTCGGAGATAAGGGGGGGGAATGGTAAATTTCCGTCTATTGTCTTAAATAACTTTAATACAATTTATTTTAAAATTATGAAAAAAATATATTTGAAATCCTCACGATAAGCCCTTTCATTTGATATGTCACACGGTACAGATTGCGAATCTTTTTTTTTTAATTGTCTATTTACCTCTCAAAAATGACTCCCATTTTCAAAACCCATTTATTTACGTTACACGTCTGTGTTTGGGTCACAGAGATTCATATGTGTACCAAATTTCAACTTAATCGGTCCATAAGATTCGGAGCAAATTGGCTGTGACAGACGGACAGACAGACAGACAGACAGACACACGAGTGATCCTATAAGGGTTCCGTTTTTTCCTTTTGAGGTACGGAACCCTAAAAAAGACCGTCAAGTATAGTTATGGAAAGTGATTTCCACATGGATTATTATTCGGAACCTTCTACGTTCTATGTTATGAGTTTGGTTTCCGCACTTAGTCCTTCAGTGGACCATTGTGCGTGGGCCATGGCGGCCGTCGGTGGTTATTCCAACCAGCCCACCTCCCTCCAGAAGCTGGTTAGGTCTCCTGGTCTTTTGAGAACATCTGTGTACGATTTGGGTGTCCCGAGGGTTTGTGACCTAATCTGGGTGACGCCTGTGCACTTGAAGAGCACATGCGCAATGGTTTCATCAGCCTCCATGCAAGCTCTGCACAGGGGGCTGTCCGTTATGCCTATTGTGTGGAAGTATTTGTTTAGCGAGCAGTGTCCCGTGATGGTCCCCGTCACCAGGCGCAGGCCTTTCCTGTCCAATCGCAGTAAGCGACTGGTTAGCTTGCCATCCAGAGATGGCATAGCTTCCTTGGACTGCCTGCAGCCTGGTGACGACGTCCACCAGCTTTCTGCTTGTGTGTGGGTGTACTCCTGTAGCCACCTGCGTAGTTGGTTGAAGGGGATGGGCACGATAGGTTCCGGTCCACAGACTGACATACTCGATGCCATTCTGGCCAGCTCGTCAGCTGCGTCGTTGCCTAGCGATCCACTGTGTCCTTTTATCCATTGTAGTGTCACTGTATTGCGGTTCAATACAGTTGCCTGTTCAAGCGCATTGTGACATTCTAGTATTAGGTTCCGCAGTCGGTCTTTGAACCGTCAGTGTAAATTCTCAGTTCCTTCGAGCCTGAGTAGTCGCACTGCTCCTCTTTAAGCACTATGTTGTAGTGCTTTTGGGAGCCGTAATGTTTCGGAACTTTGTCGCAGGGTGATGCCATCATTAGCTGCCGTTTGATCGCATTTTCTTATAAACGTATGTGTTTGACCCTAGAGTCTTTGCTCAGGGTTCCTGATGTAGAGAGCCTAAAGGCAGCCAAGGCCGCTTCTTCCCGCGCTACGAGGTGTAGAGGCGGTAGTCCAAGCATGGCCTGATGGGCAGCAGTGGGTGTAGTTCTCATGCAGCCGGTGATTGCCACACACGCGAAGAAGCGCGAAGCTTTTCAAGGTCTTTTTGGCAGCCCTTCGCACTTTTACTGCCCTCTGTTTGAGCATGTTGGTGATCCAGCCGCTCAGGGACAGGTCTATGTTGTGTCTGTCTAGAGCCGTGCTGATACTTTTGAAGGTGGTTTTGTCAAAGGCGCCCTCGATGTCAATGAAGGCAGCCAGTGCAGAGCATTTGTGGTCCACTGCGCATAAAATTTTGGATACCACGTTATGCAGTGCGGATTCTGTTGATTTGCCTATGGAGTACGCATGCTGTTGTTTGTGGAGTGGCTTTGCCCGAAGAGGCCCGTCTCGGATGTTTCGGAACCTTTCTCTCCAACATCAGAAATCGATGAAATATCCTGTGACAGTAATGAACCTGTACTTGTTAATAATACACCAGAAATAGATCCATTAGCGTCCAATCCAATCGATGTACCAAACTTAGGAGATTTTGAAGAATCTAGTGTTTTTAGCAGTAAAAAGAAAACAAAAAAATAAAATAAAAAAAAACAACTAAAAACGAAAACAAAAAAAGAATAATTACCAAAAATCGTTGTAAATGACTGATTAAGAATTAAAAAAAAGTAAAACTAAGTACATAAAAATCGAATTACCAAAAATCTATGTAAATAGCTGATTGATAATTTTTAAATGGCCCAGATTTGTTTTAAATTGCACATGAATTTAATACAAAGAATGATGATGAAAATTATTAAGTCTAATCTGACAGTCCTAAGCCTGAAAACCATAAAGGGAAATTTTCAAGCACTATAATAACATTAATAGCAGGGTTATCATCCATAATTGGCTATTAATGGCTATTAACTGCTTTTAATCGATTATTATCCAAATGATATTAACCGGATTATTAGCATTACCCAACACTATTCATGACCGTCTCAAATATGACTTTACAGAATTACAACCAATAGAAACACTAATACAATACAACTCCATAAGTTAGAAATTGGCCTCAGATGTCATGATTTCCTGAAATTGTCATTCAATAGGATAATATAAACCTAGAGAAATGTAATGATGATTTTTATGATAATAATTATATAAATAATTATTTGTTACGGCCGCGAATTATATTTAGATTAACACGTTGGCTGCCAGGCAACAGACACAATAGAAAATCTATTGTTCGCGGTCACCGGTGACCGCGTTGGCCGTCAACGTGTTAACATACAACCTGATACTGACCGGCAATTCCAAAAACATAAGAAAATTGTAATTTTAGCGGGCTACCCTGATGCTTTCGGCTTAAGCTCAATGTTTTATGTTTACACCCGGGTTCTGTAATAATTCTATTCCTGGATAACTCGATTCCATCCCTCTTTTCTCTCCCTACTTCCTATCTATTAGTTTATATCAACTCTAGAGTCGAACCTATGAGATACTGGTATTCGACTTTTTCAGACCCCTTTTTTGACCATTGTATGTGCCTAGTTAAAATTACAAAACCAACTTCTTCATTTCAGATTGGCGGACACAAAAGAGGCGGTCCGTCACACAGCGCGCACGTGCGTGGCGTCTTTAGCGAGCTCTCGCGCGGCCAACCCACGCGCCCTGCTCGCGCGCCTGGCGCCCGCGCTGCAGCACAAGGCGCCGCACGCCAGGGAAGAGGCGCTGCGGTGTGTACAGGCGCTGTTAGAACAGTGAGTAGAAAATTATTACTTTCTAGGTTTCAAATAAGCGGTAACGAAAATGAACTCTTAGTAAAATTTCTGGTAACAAAAGTGACATTTGTACTTAGTTACAAAAAGGACATTTCTGGTAACAAAGGTGACATTTGTACTTAGTTACAAAAAGGACATTTCTGGTAACAAAAGTGATGTTTGTGACCATACTACTCTATACTGCGTGATATGGGCTAGTATTGTTTAAATTTAAGTAGCAAAGTGTAAGTTTTGGGAGCTAAATAAGCTTTAGGCTCTAAATACACACATCAAAAGTGTCTAGGGATCAAGCATTTTTATGCGGATTTCTTGAGATTGAGATGTGGCTTTGTAATAAATTTATGATTTTATAAATTTATATGGATCCTTTTTGGTGCATTTCATAATTTGAATCAGGAACTGTGAATCAAATTCGAGTAAAAGATGAAAATCAGCTGTCAATATTTTCCCTATAAAAACATACAACGCATTGAAGACATTATTAGTGCTACTGTTTCCCTACTACTGATTAAAACCAACGTTATTATGGAGCGGCGACGTCATTTAAGCAGGGAAGAAATGCTCAGAGCCGTGGGAATGATAGAAGCTGGTTCCCGGCAACGTACTGTGGCTTTAGCTCTGAATACAAGTCAGAGTGTTATCAGTCGACTTTGGACACGTTACCGAAGCACTGGTACCGTGGCTGAGCGCCATGGAGGACGGTATCGCTGCACCACACGGAGACAAGACCGATACATTCAAATCTTAACTCGAAGAGCTCCAACAATAACCGCCATGATGTTAGCCGGGCTTCATCACTTGGCTTCATCACTCTTCAGGGAACTTAATTAGCGACCAAACAGTCAGAAACCGCTTGCATGAAGTGAACCTTCATTCCCGAAGACCGCTACGGGTACCACCTATAGCAATGCACAATCGTAGGATTCGATATCAATGGGCTCTTGAACACAGAAATTGGGCAGAAGAACAATGGCGTTTCGTGTGCTTTTCTGATGAGTCTCGTTTTGGTATGAGACCGGATACAAGACGTATACGACACTGGAGAACCCCTGGACGCCAACAGCGATTAAAATCCTGCCAGGAAGTCCATCCTTATAGTGGTGGAACCATCATGGTATGGGCGGGTATTTGGATCGGCGGAAGAACTGAGTTGATTTGGATCAGAGGCAACCTCAACGCTCAAATTTATGCTGAGACGATTGTATCAGACGTCATCGTTCCTCTACAAGTGCAAATCGGTCCCTTATTTCAGTTAATGCATGATAATGCACGACCGCACACCGCAAGAGTTGTAAGACAGACTCTCGCCGCAGCTAACATCAATGTCCTGCCCTGGCCTGCTCAGTCGCCAGACTTGAACCCGATTGAGCATGCATGGGATATGCTACAGAGAAGAGCTCTGCCGAATATGGAGGGTATCCAGTCGCAAGAAGACCTTTTTTTGTTGTTGCAACGAACATGGGCGGCCATTCCACAGCGTGATTTGGATGAACTCATTTTGAGTATGCCAAACCGATGTTCTTGTGCTGTTAGTGTTCGCGGTAGAAACACGGATTATTAATTGTATAAGTTACCCAATAAAATTTTAAAGAAAACTGTTATTTCAGTCTTTTTTTCGAACTTTTGTGTTAGTGGTTCAAATGTCAAAAATCCCTTTATTAGGAAAATGGCAAATTTCTTTATTAATGCAAAGGTGACTTGGTTTATCGTTACTGTGACAAACGAAAACACTTTATTAGATGAATCCTTAAAGAAAATTTTAATTAATATCAATCAGGAGAAAAGTTATTGCAAAAATATATGTTGATCCCTAGACACTTTTGATGTGTGTAGTTACAAGATATCATATTTTAGATAACCAAATGGAAATTTATTAATTTATATAATACAACACTTGACGTCTTTGCATTCGGCAACGAGGCAGACATTTTGATGACATGTTTTTTTTTTAAGTATATTTCTAAAGTTTCAAATTTTCAGTCTTCTTTGTCACATTTTATGTGTAATAAAAAGTAAAAATGTATAGTTACACAATCTCTTCTCATTCCAGTCACGGCGCCAACGAGCTGCAGCTGCGTGCCGCAGTGCCGAACCTCGCCGCGCTGGTCGGGGACCCCAGCAGCGCCGTCAGAGATGCCGCCATGCAGCTGCTGGTCGATGTGTATAGGCATGTTGGTGAGTAGACATTGTCATCTGCCTGTCGCAGCCCACTGCTGGACATAGCCCTTCCGCATCGTCATAGCCACCTTATTTAAGGTCGTCGGTACGTAGTCGCTGGGAGGCGTCCCACACTACGCTTGACGATACGCGGTCTCCGCTCCAGGACTCGTCTGCTCCACCGACCATCGGTCCCTCGACAAACATAGCCAGCTCACTGCCACTTCAACTGGGTTATTCAACTATGTCGGTAACCCCGGTTCTTTTCCGGATAATTTCATTTCTGATTTTATCCTTCAAAGAGTACTTCTCGGAGTTGGAGATGCTATGCTCGTATCTGCCTAGCCTTTCCCAACTACGTTGAGGTCAGCTTCCAGTCTAACCGCATGCAGCTAAATACCAGTATTTCATATGGAGCAACTGCCTATCTGACCTCCACAACTCAGTTACTGAGTAACATGATACCCCTTGGCAAGGTTGGTTGTTTCGGGCTTCTGAATACCCGTAACGGTTGTCAAAGATCCACAAATGACTGCCGGAACAAACTACTTAGTGTGCTTTCCGAGACAAGGATTTTCTCGGTATGGTCATCCATCCACTAACCGACCTCGCCAAGCGTTGCTTAACCTTGGAGTTCCGTTGCGTTGGGATGGTAACGCACCTGGGATGTCTGTCCATCAGCAGTGCTGACTACTTATACCATCAGGACATCCTTATACCACCGACATGGGCACAAATAACTGGCTTAAATCCCATTTTATTTTTTTAATTTCCAGGTGAAAGATTAAGACAAGACTTGAAGAAGAAAGAGTTGTTACCGGCACAGAAGTTCGCGCTGCTCGAGCAGAAGTTCGACGAGGCGCGGGAAGCGGGACTATTGTTGCCTACTGGTAAGATTTATTACTTACATTTTTATTTTAAAAATATTGTACTAGTGTGGCGGCATCTACATCGCCACATGCGAACTACGCGTCATACTGACGTCACGCAAATCCTGCATCGCGCAAGCAAACTTCGACGCGACTAGCATATACACATCGTCACGACATCAATCGTCGGTCAGTAGCCCACCAGATACAACACCCGTCTGGTCGGAGGATCTTACCTTTACGGAGGATGATTGAACTTTTCACCCTGTTCCTCATGCCTTTATAATTGGATGGATGGTAAGTAGTACCATTACAATACAATTTTATTTTATCTTCACATATTATTTATTTTATAATTAATGTATGCAAAATATTGTAAAACATTTTAAAAGAGTAACGGTGGAGTTTCTTGCCCATTCTTCTCCATACGAAAACTACCTTTTGGAAGGGCCGACTAGAATCAATTCTATTTCATTGTAATTTTTGACGTTCAAAAGTGCCTTTTATGTGCCTATTTGAAATAAATGCTTTGACTTTGACTTTTGTCTGATTTTTTCCGTTCTATAGCCACTTCAGGGGCAGACGAGCCGGACTTCGTGTCCCGCACAGTGAAGCGCACTATGACGATACCCACATCTTCGCGCTCAAGGGACGGAGACAGCTCCGGGGCGTCTACACCAGGTCTGTACTGAATATACAATAGATTACATTCTATCTACATTGCCCATAGCCGCTTCAGACTTCGTTTATTATTCATTATTAGCGAAAAACGCAGAATAAACCCCCGGTTTTCGTGTGAGCATGCCCCAGACGTGGGTATCGTCACGAAAATTTGGGGTTATTACGGCGCGGCGTTTTTTTTTTCCTTGTGGTGTTGTGCCCTTCACATGGCCATGATTGTTACATTTAGTGCTACGAATTTAAAACAATGTCAAGTCATATCGTCGCTCGCATGGCCGAAAGTCCTATCTCATTTTTTAACTGATTTGAGTTAGAACAAATATATTTTTCTATTTATGATTCTTTACATTTTGTTGCCTTTCAAAATGGTTATAATATGTTAAAATCCAAATAACATAGAGGTACGACGGTGTGAAAACGGTGACGGTGACGGTAGTGAAAAATGTAAAGAAACACGAATAGAAAAATGTAGTTGTCCTAATTCAAATCAGCGAAAAAATTTGAATAGGAATTTTAGTCATGCGAGTGACAGGCAGAATGATGCATAATCATCCTGTAAACGTTTCCACTGCTGGGGCACAGTCCTCCTCTCTGTGATAAGTAGTGGGACGTAATCCACCACGCGGGCCCAGTGCGTGTTGGTAGATGTAACACGTCTTCGAATTTTTAGGGTTCTAGGACATGCCGGTTTCCTCACGATGTTTTCCTTCACCATTTTGAGAGCAGTCAGTGGTGGTTTTTTTTTCCTGATTTCAGAGTTGGTCCCATAATAAAAGTTGTTCAAATTCATGGGTAGAAAGCCCTGTAAAAATTTCGATACTGTAAAATAAAATCATCTGGTATAATTTCATCACCACTGCTCTCAAAATGGTGAAGGAAAACATCGTGAGGAATCCGGTATGTCCTAGAACCAAAAATTCAAAGACATAAGACATGCGACATCTACCAACCCGCACTGAGTCCGCGTTGTGGATACAAAGTAAAGTGCCTCCCTGGGTTCGAATTCACGAATTACAACTCGTAACTCGGTGGGGATACCACTGCGCCAACACTGCTCTGGCAGAATGATGTTCAGTCCTACATTTTATGTATTTAGAGACTTGACAAGCTGGATTGAATGAATTTGAATAAAAATTATGTTGGAATTTAGAAAAAAAAATGGGTTATCTACGGATCATAATTGCATGGCGCAAAATAAGTCATTATGTTGATGAGCCAGCTTGAAACTGCCATTAATAATATCATAGTATAGTCATTACAATAATTTTTAGTCACAAAATAAAATATTAACATTTACCAATATTAGTTGTCTCTACAGTCCTATCACAGATTTTTAACTCTGACATCAGTAACCTACAATAATAGCAACCAACCTTATTAGAACGAGAATAAAGATCACAATGATTTTGACAGACTTCAATGAGGGCAACCTAACAGCAACCTTATAGAAATGAGAATAAAGATCACAATGATGTTGACAGACTTCAATGAGGGTAACCTAACAGCAACCTTATAAGAATGAGAATAAAGATCACAATGATGTTAACAGACTTCAATGAGGGCAGCCTAACAGCAACCTTATTAGAATGAGAATAAAGATCACTGTCATGGGATTTGGACAGTAAAGCAAAATCAGAGGTAAAAAATAACTTTGAAAGGACTGTACTTGAAATTCTTAAATAAAATCTAACGTTCTTCTACCAAAAAAAAAACTACCACAAAACTAACCCACAAAAATCTTTTTCTCACCATGTACCACTGGTCTTACAATAACCAATCACCAATAACCACGCATCACTGATCACCAATCATAGCGTGCGAGGCGCCCAAGCGGACGGTCTCCGGGCTGTACAGCCTGCCGTCGTCCAATAGGAAGCCGCCGCCTCCTGCCAAGCTAGCTAGTGCTGGCAGTGGTAAGTGTTGCCATTGTATTAATTTTCTGTTCATTTGGTACTAAATTTTCATGTTTCTTGCAATAATTTTCATAACTTAGTTTTTTTTTATTGTAACTTTGTACGACATAGTGTTTTGATCAACATGGTTGAAGGATGATGAAAATGAGAATGAATATTTATAGGACTGTGTGACCTAAACATTATTTTTTCATTTAAATCACGGTCACAATTTTATGATTTAAAGAGTGTCCTTGGAGTTACTTGCCCGTTCTTCTCCATAGGTACGTACTACGCTTTCAAATGGGCAACTAGCTTCATCTTTCTGACTGACCGACCCCTTGACAATGAGAACAAAAGTGCCCATAACTTGTTTATCCATACTAATATTATAAATGTGAGTCTGTCTGTCTGTCTGTTACCTCTTCATGCTTAAACCGCTGAACCGATTTAGATGAAATTTGGTATAAAGATAGTTTGAGTCTCGGGAAAGGACATAGGCTAGATTTCAATCCCGATATTCACACTGGATCGAAACTTATGCGGATGAAACAGCGAGGCGCTGCTAGTTTGTAATAAATACTTTGAGTTTGGGGGCTCGTGGCTAAATAATAACAGCCGCACAGGTCGATCGATCAGGTTAAGCTACGCTTGCCGCGGTTGGTCTGTGGATGGGTGACCATCTTTACATATCGAGACCCCTCCGTGCCTCGGAAAGCACGTTAAGCCGTTGGACCCGGCTGTCATTCGTGGATCTTTGACAGTCGTTACGGGTCGTCAGAAACCCGAAAGTCTGACAACCAGTCTTACCAAGGGGTATCGTATTACCCAGTAACTGGGTTGTGGAGGTCAGATAGGCAGTCGCTCCATGTAAAATACTGGTATTCAGCTGCATCCGGTTAGACTGGAAGCCGACCCCAACATAGTTGGGAAAAGGCTAGGCAGATGATGACTTTGAGTTTGACACTTTTCTGTGACTGAAGTATTCCAATTTTACACAGAACAACGTGACTAAAGTGAGGTCACACGAGCTATAAAATAGTATATGATATTTGTGACTTGAATAAGTCTGTTAAAGCATCTAATAGTTTAGTCACAATAGCTAATCAATGATTGGCAAAACTCATATTCAGCCCATCACTACTATTTAGTTTGTTTGAGAAAATCACTTTTTCAATTTCGTTGTTAGGATTTATTTGACATTTCCAAAATACTTTTATGCATTAGTATTTTCATTTATTGTCGTATTAGCAACGCCTTGCGGTTTCACCCGCATAAGTTTCGATTCCGTGGGAATATCGGGATAAAAAGTATCATGACGTGTTAATTCAGGGTGTTAGCTACCTCCATACCAAATTTTATTAAAATTGGTCCAGTCGTTTGTGAGTGAAGAAGTAACAAACACCCACAAACTTTCGCCTTTATAATATTAGTGTGGATGTATAAGATCAAGATTTCTTAGAGCTCCCGCACATTTAATCCCCGTATTTTCTAAAATCATTGAAAAGGTAATTTATGAGTCACTTCTTTCATTTCTGTCAAAATACAATATATTATGTGAGGAACAAAAAGGTTTCCGCAAAAAATAAAAATATAAATATGGCCATATACGATCTAATAAATAAAATAATGCTTAATGTGGATAAAAAAATACCAATTTGCACCATTTTTACCGATATGACCAAAGCTTTTGATTACGTGAACCATGAAACGCTTTTGGCCAAACTTGATGCTTACGGTATACGAGGGAATGCTCTACGTCTAATAAAATCGTATCTAAGTGGACGTCTTCAATATACAGAAATCTCTAAAATATGCGTCAAATCAAAACGTGCGGTTAAATATTTATCTGGTCCTAGGGAGATTAAATATGGCGTTCCGCAGGGCAGCGTTCTAGGGCCATTATTATTCTTGCTGTATATAAATGATTTACCTCGACACATCCCATACCCTTGTGTGTTATTTGCCGATGACAGTACGATCCTAATAGACTGCCTCAACAAAGAGCTTTATGAACATGAAATAAATAATTCTCTAAAATTAATAATAAACTGGCTCAACGATAATAACCTTATCATAAACCTCAATAAAACAAATATAATGCATTTCTATCAAAAAATTCTTCCTTTAAACCTAAAAATTAATTATAAAGGACAAACTATTGATAGCGTTAACGTAGCTAAATTCTTAGGTGTATTAATTGACAGTCAATTAACTTGGAAACCGCAGGCTGAAGAAGTTTGCAAAAGATTAAGTACGTCTGCGTATGCTCTCTTCAACCTGTCCAAGAAAGTTAACATTGATACATTAATGGTTGCATATCACGGTTTGGTTGTCTCTGTTCTAAGGTTTAGTGTAGTATTCTGGGGTAATTGTTCCGAAAGGGAGTCTATATTTAAAGCACAAAAACGGTGCATAAGATCCATTTTTAATCTAAAGGTTACAGATAGTTGCATTCCTTTTTTCAAGAAACATAAACTACTAACTTTTCCTAGTATATACATTCTCGAAGTAGCTATATTCGTTAAAACTAACAAGCATCTATTTCCTGCATTGAATGATACCAGGATGCGAACTACTGCCATGAGATCAAAATATCAGAGTCTATTGTGTACTGGTAGATATAACACTGCTTTGCTTAAAAAAAACATTATTGGTATGGCACCTATTATATTTAACAAATTGCCAAATTGTATTAAGGATCAGCCCTTAATAAAATTCAAGAAACTCTTGTCGTCGCTGCTGACAGAGAAATGTTATTACTCTGTTACAGATTTTATAAATGATGAATTATTGTAATATTTACATTTACTTTATCTCATTTATTATGTAAATAATTTTAGACTTAGCTGATCCATGATCTCATTTTGATTTTAAGTACCTTGTTTCTAAATTACCTGTAAGTTAACCACTATATTTTTGTATGCCAACAGGCAGAATGTACTGGGGATATATCTGAAACTAACACCATTATTGTAACACCTGCATTCTATACAAATAAAGAAATTATTATTATTATTATTATTATTATTATTGAGTCATTAGTGGCGACCACATTAGAACGATTAGTGGCCGCCACAAGTTGCGGACGCGTATCTCCATACATTTTGTATAGCATTGGCGCACACCGAGCGTTTGAGTGGCCGCGTCCGAGCCACAAGCTGCGTTAGTCGACCGCGCTCGCTACTTCTGGCTGCGTTTTGTCATTCGGCTCGCGCGCACACACGGCCACAGTCGCCGGCTTCTTCTCGCTTCCGCGTCTCAGGTTCACTCGAACAACTGCCGCAAGTGGCAGCCACTGGTCTGACTGAGCCACTGGTGGTCGCGTTTAGTAGTGGCGACTGGTGGCCATAATGTGCGGGGGCTCTTAGAAAAAGATTTAAAACCCCGGCAAAGCTCACGCAGTTCCCCCCACAGTATCGAGCGGCATCAGCAGCGTGGGCATGGGCGAGGCGGGCGCGGTGTCGGCGGAGGCCTTCGAGGCCGCGTTCGCGTCGGGCGCGCCGGCCGCGCTGTACGGGCCGCGCGGGCTGGACGACCTGTGCCGCCACGCCGCCGCGCTGCTGGGCGACCGCGCCGCCGACTGGGAGAAGCGCGTCGACGCCGTGAGTGCCTCCCGCTCTACTGTCTACTGTAGCGACCCTGCAGGACCGTCACCTACTGACCAAAAAGAAAAACGAAACAGAAACGAGGCCAAAATACTCCTATCACAGCATGACGCTGCGACATTAAAAAAATAAATGTTGCAGCGCTGGTATCCTGATGGGCCCGCCGTGACGTCACAGGCAGTTACAGAAATAAATCCTTATACTTACATAGTATAAAAAACAAAGTCGCCAAAATGTCTGTATGCGCATAACTTCCGAATGACTGCACCAAAGATAATTCTTTTTTTGTTGTGTTCGGTATTGAAGAAAATTTCGGAAAATCGAAAAAAATAATGGCACCCTTGCGAATCTGGGGCGGGTTCCGCTAGTAAATAATAAAATAGATATATGTAAAATATCTAACAAATAAAATATTATTTAATCCGCGCCAAACGGGAGTATCACCCAAATGTCCTCCTATATGTAAGTTCCATGTAATAGGAGTTGGTTCTATTGCCATCCCAGGGAGCAGTGGTTGCCTAGTCGTAACAGACCTATTGTAGGTCAAAAGTTCGAACCCGGGCAAGCGCTGCACTTTTGTGTAAATAATTTCATCACCACTGCTCTCAGAACGGTGAATGAAAACATCGTGAGGAAACCGGCATGTCCTAGAACCAAAAAAACGAAGATAAACACGCACTTGGCCCACGTGGTAGTTTACAGCCCACTCCCTCTTGAAGCCCACATTTTAGGTTGATTATGCCTTATGAGCGTATGATAAGTCCGTGGTATTGTCCCACTTCAGTGCAAAGGCCTGCCAAATCTTCCACGGTCTATTTAAACTATTATTCTAACTAATATCTATCTTTACGCAGTTAAAAAAGATCCGGTCGCTCCTCACAGCGAACGCTCACCAGCAGTACCCGACGGAGTTCGCGGCTCATCTCAAGGAGCTCTCCGTACCCTTCCTCGTCGTCATCAAGGATCTTAGAAGTCAGGTAAGTAAGCTCGCAAGACTCTAGAGCGGCTTGTGGCTACATAATAATAATAAAACGTTTATTATCTCTACACACGTTATGAACAGAGTTTGACAGTAGTGCACGAACAAGGAGCTAACTTTGTGAGAGACTGGAGCCTGAGATAGGTTTATATAAAAACCTGTATTACAGGTCACCAGGGCCCTCCCGCGGCTAGATGCCCGTTTTTTCGACATAAAACAATGCATGATACTTATCGAACTATAAATTAATAAAACACAATATTATAAGATTTAGTAACAAATAAAGATAAATAAAAATACAAAATACTACTATATAGAAATACCAGAGTTTGTGGGAAGTGAGAAACGGAGAAAGTGTATGTAAGAGTGAATGAGAGTAGTTGATTGAGTGAGTGTGGTGCGATTTTGGTAAGCAGATAGTATGTAGAGGCAGCAGTGAGGATGATTAATCAGTATAAAGACAGTCTACATGATATGGATCCATATTTTACATGGAGCGACTGCATATCTGACCTCCACAACCCAGTTACTGGGTAACACGACACCCCTTGGTAAACGATTGGTTAGACTTACTGGTTGGGCTTCTGACGACCAGTAACGACTGTCATAATGCCAGCCGGGACCAACGGCTTCACGTGCTTCTCGTGCGTGCAGGGGTATTTAAAAATGGTCACCCATCCACGGACCAACCGCGGCAAGTGTAGCTTAACCTGATCGATCGACCCGTGCGGCTGTTACTTAACCACAAGCATCCCAACTTCGGCCAAGTAATGTGTATATAAAATGTCTATTTATTGTTTTCAGGTGGTCCGTGAAGCGTGTATCACGATCGCCCACATGGCGAAAGTGCTCAGAAACAAGATCGAACAGTTCAGTCTGTACATAATGCAGGAGCTTATTAATCTCATACAGAATGCTGCCAAGGTAAGCCATTTTTTTAATAAACAATTTTACTCCTTTGAGTAAAAATTGGTCACATATATATTCATTAATCCCAGGATTGTTGTAATTTGTGTGTAAAGTTTGTTCTTTTATATTGTCAATAAACATTTTTCCTTTAAATAAAAAAAAATTAGGGTACTCTTCATCCAGGGTCTGCTTCAACTTTCAATCCTGAATATTATCTCGTTTTCTGTGTTTTGTGTAATTTTGTATTTCGAGCCGCTATAAAGTTTGAATCGCGCTGTACATATAAGGTGTTTCAAAATTGACCCAAAAAACTTTAAGAGGTGCTAGACCATCGAACTGAACAACTTTCACTATGGGACCAAATCTGAAATCACGAAAAAACTAATCAGCTGTTTAATACAAAAGTTCAATACCTACTTGACCAAAATGTATGAAACAGCAGATTAATCGAGTCTGGTTTAACCACGCTGCGACCGGTGCTTTCATAATGCATGAATGAATGAATGAATTATTCATTCATTCATGCATTATGAAATAGGTAAAAGAAGAGTATCTGTAATAAAATAATCATAATTTTGGTGTTTTTTTTTTGCTTTGTGTTTTTAATATTATTGTTCCACAGGTGGTGTCGTCTGCGGGCACGATCTGCGTGCGCTACATCGTGCTGTACGTGCACTCGCCGCGCCTGCTGCCCGTCGTCATGACCAACCTCACCTCCAACAAGTCTAAGGAGATCCGCTCCACGCTTAGGTAAGATTTACACATCATAAAGACTAGAAATCTGAAGTTAATTCCCGTAATTAAAAACGTTCAAAATCTAGTCGCAATCTCAACTCGGCAACAATCAATGTCAAAAATCTAGGTAAATTAGAGGTATTTTTGACAGATTGAGACTGAGATCAGACTGTGAAAGTTCTTAAAACTAAGAGAATGGCCTCTCTGATTAATATGGGCCCCGTTCTGTAGCCCTGATCAATTCATAATTGATAAGAGAAACGGGTTTACTCTTAGGTAGGTTGTTCAGGTAGAATCCAATTTTATTAATAACGGGTGTAAAAAGACACCTAACGAAGCCGAGAGCCACTTGTTCTCCCTGTCGTTGTAATATTTTTTTGTACTGGACTATAACCTGGGAACCCTCTGGTTACGGAAATGTTGAAGGTAAAAAATATCCAACGCAATTGTCAGACATTTTGTTTGCAAAACGAAGAGCGCAGTGACGGGTAGACAGGTCCACTCAATCTGTGTGGTCCTTTCCTCAAAAGACCATTTCACACACCAATCTACATGGTCCTCACATGATCTGACCAAGATTATGTCTGGACTTTAAAAGAGACTGTGACCTCTGAGTTTGTTTCGGCCTTTCTTCTCAGAGTAGTCAGATAGAAAATGCAGACCTCATCTAGTTTAAAAAAAAATATGATCGACGTGTAGAAGTGTTTGTACAAACCTACTTACAGAAATAAAATCATTTATCAGTGCTCGAATTATTTTTTTAATTTATTGTATTATTTTTCCTTGTTCACAGTGAAGTCCTAGTACTTATGCTAGAAAAATGGCCGGCGCAAACCATAGAGAAGCAACAAACGGCAGTGCGCGACGCTATCAGAAGGGCGTGCGTCGATGCTGATAGTACTTGCAGGACTTACGGCAGGAGGTAAGCCTTGTGTTTCCGTCATATAACGGCCGCAATGTAGCGGCCGTCCACAAAGAAGGCGTTAGTGTAAAAATGTTCTCGCCGTTTTTATTAGTGCCATAATTTTGTAGGTTTCGGCATACTGTAAACTTACTATAAATATTTATTTGACATGACATTATGGTTACCCCCTCGTCTGACGGCAAGCTTATTAAGTTCAGTAAAAATAGAAAAGTTAGTGTGTTCAGTTTACGACGTTACGCTACAGCTTCAGACATTTTTATAACTTTTTCAATAGTGCTAGTCACTCTGAAATCAACTTAATTGACATTGAGATAAAGTTGATATTTGTTTAACTTGAAATAGTGTGGGGGGTGAGCAACACAGCGCACTTTTACTACAGGTAGGTTTGATATTAAAGGATTGAACTGTTAACAGAGCATACGCCGCCTACACACGTCACTTCCCTGACGACGCGGAACAGCTGTTCGCTCGGCTGGACTCGGCTGCGCAGAAGCAGATAGAACGAGAGAGGAATATCGGAAGTGTTGATAGCCTGCATCATGTTGGCACTGGTAAGTACCTATCTTTTAGGCGGAAGAAACTCTAAATTTATAACTAAGTTTTTTGCAATCCAATCCTCTAAGTTCATGTAATCCTGCTGATTGATATTTCATGAAATTATCATTCATTTTAATTGTATTGATGATATTAATTAATTTTTATAATTCTGTAAATACATACTTGTTACGCTCGCGAATCATATTTTAATCAGCATTCAACTTGAAACTGACCTGCAAATCGCTAAAAACGTAAGTAAATTTGAATTTCGCAGGATACCCTGACGCTTCCCCCTCAAGGGGAATACAATAAATTAGCCCGAAATATTCAAATTTTCTTGTCACCGCGTATCTCCTTGATGAAACATAAAACGTAATTGAGAAAACTGTGATTGGCACAAAATGTAAGAATATTTGTTTCTCAACCCAGTGGTACGTAATGGACAGCGGGATTGTCCGAAAGGGTTACCGCTGCCCCGGAACATAAAGGGCTAAGGAAGGAACACGGATGGGTTTTAGTCAGTAAGAGTCTGACACTCCCTTCCGCTCCACCCAGAGCGGGAGGGGTCATTGGATGATTATTTTTGTTTCGCCGTGTTACGCTAAACTGCGGCCGTTATGTGGTGGGGTCGCTGTTTTACGAAACCGTTCATTTAGTCTGACAGCTTTATCCCGTCTTTGTAACGAAGACCTTGTCTACCTTTATTACAATAGTTAAAGTTTTCATGTTTTTTTTTTTTTCTCAGAGAGGAGAGCTATCACAAGTCCAAGGAGTCCATCAGCCAGTGTATCAGGTCAGTTAATCAAATGTTTTTGCATAAAAAAAGCTTTTGAATATTTGTACTCGTGTGCCCTATGTGTGCCAACCCAGTTCTAGGGGATTATTTTTTCAAAGTTTTTATGAATATATTACTAAACCACCAACATATTGTTACACGCTGCCCGGATATCGGTAACTATACATAGCGTCCACTGAGAACCTAGTGTCGGGCGTGAGTCGCTCGGGCTCGCTGCGCAGGCGCCGCGCCTCGCAGGAGAGGCCGCCCGTCTCGCACATACCCGTCGCTATGAGGGGCGACGGTAAGTGAATTAAAAAAAAAACCTGCTGTTTCATACATTAATTATTATTAAAAAAAGTCATCCGGTGTAAGTTTATCGTAACGCTCCCATTGTCGTTCCAGAGCGCTCCCCCGGCAGCGCGACGGCGCGCTCGGTGTCGGCGCTGGACGCGGCCGCGGCGCAGCGTGCGCGTGCGCGTGCGCTGTACTCGCACATGAGCCGCAACAAGGTCCCGCCCACGGCCAGTCTGCGTGAGTGTGCTCCTTATGTGTGGGGGGTACGGTGATAGGGTGTTTGACTACCATTTCATATGTTACAACAATCTAATTTCATTTTTAGGGATATGCGCTAACATAGCCCGCGAATTTCAAATTTTCTTGCGTTTTTTTTTTGCAAGTTGCAGGTGAGTGTCGACTTGATCAAAATATAATCTAAGTTCATATAATCCTGTTAATTGATATTTCATGAAATAGTGTAATAATAATATATATTATATATTATTATTATTTTGGAGAGGAAACTTTATGTCTATCGCATTAAAGCAGAATTTTCACTTTACATCTACTCGACAATCGTTCTCATTCGGCATAATTCGATTGAGTCTCTTAGTTAAATAAAACTCTATGGACATCGGCTGATCTCATTCCGCCCCGACCTTTGCTCGAGCCACCCGCGCCGCCTAGCCTATAGCCTTAAATTCGTCCCTAAATCATTCCACCCCAGCCTGTCCCTTGCAGTCCCCCCCAGCGACGCCCTAAGCCGAGCTCCGTACCCCACAGGGGGTTCCCGCAGCGTGTAGTCACTTAGTTTTTAAGCCTTGTCTGGAAGCCTAATAATTTATTGAGGCACCCACAGGCAAGACCATTAGGCGTTGGTCGAATCGATGTCCATAAATTCCGGATTTTATTGTAGAAAAAAAGTCAAGCACCTTATTGCCACACTTAGAAAAAAAGGCCAAAAAAATAATGAGTGTAGTGTCGGTGGCAAAGAGACTATCTCTTTGCCACCGACACTACACTCATTATTTTTTTAAATATGTCATATTATACCGTATGTTTTTAAATAGGGATCTTTATGGCAGCTACGTTTACTGTTAAAGATAATATCACAAAATATATATTGGTTTGGTTCTACAAAACCAAAAAATCTGTAAAAAAATAACGTTATCATTAAAGATCCCTGTTAAAATGCTGACTATACAGGGTGTTACGGAAAGATAAAATAACTAGGGGGTGAGAGCACTCATAAATATTAACAATTATTACTCTGGAAGCTACTCAACTGCAGAAAAAGGGAGGTATGTGGTATTACAGCATGACGGTTTTACATATTACATCAAACTTAACTCTTCACTCTACATTTTATCCTACTACAAAAAAGGAGGTTATGTTTAACTTTGATTTTTCGCTAAAACTATACGAAATTGGGTTGCTATTAATAAAAGCGTACATATCGACGGTTAAGAGGAAATAGGGTATAAGTGACAAAAAATTTAATGCTCAGGAGAGCCGTTCAAAGTTTTAAATTTTAGAAAAACTGACGTATTTTGTCATTTATGTTTTTTTTTTTAGGGCATAAACGCCTTAAAAGTCATCGTAGAGCCATGGGAGTAAGCCCATTCGAAAGAGCGGAAAATTTTACGTAGGAATATATAACTCATTTTTGCCCAAAATGTCGTTTATGCCCTACTTCCTTTTGACCGTCGATATGCTTGTGCTAGGAGCTAGGTTTCATCGCAATTAGAGCAAAATTTTCAGTTTTAACGTCGGTTCGACCTACAAAGGATACCCCATATAGTAGCGAATATGAGTATGAGGCGATGATAACCACAAAATGCATCACAGCTACATTAGCACCGTTGTTGACGAACTATGTAACAAAGTTCTGTATTTGCGCATGCGACTTGTCAGATATGTTCCATTACACGCAGCTATGTTATAACAGCAGATATAGATGCAAAGTTTTATAAAAAAAAAACGTCGTGAAAGCAGCCATTTACTTAGTTTTTAACCGACTTCCAAAAAGGAGGAGGTTATATGTTCGACTTTATGTAAGTTTTCATGTGGGGTATCTTTTAACATTGAATTAATAAAAAGCTTTAGTCGCTCAAACTAACACAATAACAACAATTCTAATGAGTTCTGTTTTTATCTTTCATTGTATATATTAAACAAATTAATATTTTACGAAAGAAAATGGTGTTTCAAATCGACAATATTACATGTTTCGTCAAACAAAAAACACCTTACCATCCATATAAAAAAGGTTTATATAAAAAAAAAAATGTTCCTTATACTTCAACGGAATTCAAAAACATTACTCTTCTACTCATGCTCATCCAACATTTTAATTAAAAAAAAATACCATCCACATCATAAGTTTTTATTTTTATTTTCAAAATCTTAAAGAAAATATTCTGAGTAAAGTTTTTGAATTTCAGCGGACCCACGATATGACCGTGACGAAGATATAAGCGAATGAACGAACAACGAAGAATATATACATATTATATTAGATAATATATAATTATAAATAAATACAAGTGTACATGTAGAGGAATAATTATAAATAATAAATAAATAATTATAAATAAGCTTAACTTTAATTTATGCTATACCGAAGAAGGAGATGTTTCACAACCAGGTATTTTAAAACGAATATTTTATTTTCCACAGGGTCAAATTTTATTAGCTAGCGAAACTCCACAGACGTCTTGGGTATCGATATCTAAACATAATAAAACAAAACGTAAATTAATTTCATGATGTTTTTTTGTGAGGTCATCGACCGCTGTTAGTGTAGTCACTTGAAATATCAGTATTTTTGGGTAAACTTCACAGACGTGGCGGGTATCACAATATAAGCGGTCGTTGATCCCCAAAAAGAACATCAAATCTTTTTTGTTAAATCGTGTTTAGAAATCGATACCCATCGTGTTTACAGTTTCGCTAGCAAAATTAATTTGATCCTGTATATGTAGATGTTTCTTTTTTTTTCTAAATATATGCTAATAAAATAGGTACACCTTATTCAGAGAAGCAATCAAACTTCGCACACAAAATATTAGAAATACAGGATGAAATTGAATACATGCGACAAATCGAAATGGGAGATTGTACTCATCATTATGAACAACTTTTACTATGAGACCAAACCTGAAATCACGAAAAAAAAAACAGCTGTTCCCTACATTTATGTTCGCATAACTCGTCAAAATGTAGGGAACAGCTGTTTTTTTTTCGTGATTTCAGGTTTGGTCCCATAGTAAAAGTTGTTCATAATGATGAGTACAATCTCCCATTTCGATTTGTCGCATGTATTCAATTTCATCCTGTAGACAACACTGATGGATATTACTTTGTGTAAATAATTTCATCACCACTGCTCTCAAAACGGTGAAGGAAAACATCGTGAGGAAATCGGCATGTCCTAGAGCCAAAAATTCGAAGACACGTGACATCTACCAACCCGCACTGGGCCCGCGTGGTGGATTACGGCCCACACCCTCTCACTGAGAGGAGGCCTGTGCCTAAGCAGGCCCCGCAACATAAAAGCATACATTTTATGAATTGCTTTTCTGAATAACGTGAAGTCTATTTTAGTTGCTTTTCTGCTAGCAATAGAATAGGCAGCTATTTCAGAATCAAGCATTTTTTTTTTAATTATACGAAATTATTTTACATAAAAACGTCTATGTTACCAAAAATTCACTTTCAACCTACCCTTTCTTAGGGTTTTATTATTCCCTCTTTATTTTTGCCATAGACGGTTTTGGACTCATTAAAAGTAGAGTCAGGGAAATTAATTGTTTATCAAATTGACTACCTACCAACATGCCAAGTTTTTTTTTTTTTGATGCCACTTTTTTCTTTTTTTTTTTTTTTATACTTACAAGTACTTATTGTTAGTATAATTTTAAGTTGATCAGCATATAAAAATCAGCAAATACTATCAACAATTTTTTTTCGTATTTTTTGTGTAAATTTATTTCCCTGATTGTGCAAGCAAATATTGAAAATTCTCGTAAGTTGTTTTTTTTTTTCTTGTTCTTCTACAAGTACGAATGTTTGTTTGCTATATCAAACACCCAGTTTTACTGCACTTTTAAACACTAAGTAGCACTTTCCTTACTACATCAACATCCACAATGTATTTTTTATAATTGTTTCACCAGCCAGAGCAAAACGTTCGCCAGTCGCAGCAAGCGGGGTACCCCCTAGTCCAGAGCGTTCGGTCGGACGGTCCCGGTCGAGACCAGGCGTTTCACAATCACAACGTGAGTATTTACTTACAATAGGGAAATATTTATTTGCTACTCTAAAAACTTTTTGAACTTTAAATGATGGACTTTTTTTATTTTTTTATAACCTACTAGCAGCACCCCGTGGTTTCACCCCTTAAGTTTCCCGTGGGAATATCTGGATAAAAAGTAGCCTATGTGTTAATCCAGGGTGTCAGCTACCTCCATACAAAATTTTATCAAAATTGGTCCAGCCGTTTGTGCGTTTAGAAGTAACAAACACACTCACAAACTTTCGCCTTTATAATATTCAAAATTAGTTTGATTAATTTCTCTACCTTAAAAAACCAACACTTTTCAAGTCGCACCAATCACTGACAAACCCAAAACCGCCCAAGATGGTATGGACACATTAAAAGACGCAATGAAGGTCATGTGGTACACATTGCAGCAAAAGAGAGGCAGAGGCCGCCTGTCATTGACCTGGAGGTCAAATATAAAGAGACCTAAAAAAAGCCGAATTGCCAGAACCGACAACCCAAGACAGAATAACTTGGCGCAGAAAATGTGGAGACCCGACCTCAAATAACGGGACCAAGGACGGCAGAAGCATAGACCAACACTTTTCTATTTTTACAGCGACATCCCGTTCATCATCGCCATCATCCCGCAGCAGTGGCCCCATGTCGTTAGCCAGCGCTCGCAGACGACCCTCAGGAATCCCGCGCTCTTTAGCAGGCTCCAGAGAAACCAGCCCTACCAGGTGAGAACATATTTAAAAGCTCTTTGTGAAACTTCGAAACTCGTAAGCCGGAACCGATACCACTACATTGGGCACTGCTCACCGTTTCACCACTGCGAGTTTTAGGTTGCGGGTTCGAACCTAGACATTCGATTTACTTTGTGTAAATCATTTAATCACCACTGCTCTCAAAACGGTGAAGGAAAACATCAGGGCCACAGGCCTCTCGGTGAGGAGTGGGCCGCAATGGGGCAGCACTCGGGCCCAGTGCAGGTTAGTGTGTACGAGAATTGTTGGTTCTAGGACATGCCGGTTTCCTCACGATGTTTTACTTTACCGTTTTGAGAGCAGTGGTGCCTGGGTTTGAACCTACAACGGCCACCACTACTCCTAAAGCGTGTAGCTTTTCCATAATATTTCCATCGATTTTACAGATTGTTTCGATTATCTCGTATTACTATGCCTTCCGTGTATTGACATTATTTGTTCGAACATTTCTAATATTTCTTTCGAACCAACAGAAATTTTAATCTTATTGACACGATATAAGGCTCCAAATGCAATGCTTTACGTCGAGTTGTTTCATCAACGTGCGACGGCCATTCGCTCTTATTGTTTTACGCTTTTGCAAAACAATTGATTTCTTTCAGTTTTCTACCCATTCTAGGAATACAGATCTCATGTTATGTTGTTGCAGGAGTGGCAGGTCAAGCAGTGTGGTAGGCGCAGGCGTTCGTCGGCGCGAGTCTATCGAACGTACTGCACCCAGCCGGGCCCCCGCCGCTACCTTGAGGCTGCTACAACAGACTAGAGACGCTGAGGCTTTGCTTAGAGTAAGTACCCTTAAGAAGGAACTAGTCGCGAGCTCGAACTCACTGGAGGTCATGGCCAAAAAGCACGCTGTCTCACCTGGCTTCGTGTCTGACAGAGCTAATATCAGGGACGAGCAGTTAGACTCTAGTCTACCCGCACGACATCTAGTCCGAACTGAAAGGCTCGTAAATAAATTCAAACCACACACACAACACCATTTTTATGCCATGTTTTTACGCAAATAAATTATTTATTATTATATTTTTTATGCTTTAACATATCTCGGGACCATGGGGTCCCGGTCCTTTGAAAGGCGTACGAGGGGCCGAAGCCAACTCGCAGAGGCCCGTTGAACGTTTTTAATGAAATGAGGCACCAACCGACGATTATCCCTGTTGGCACTATGCAAGTGCACCCAAGGACAACCCCCGGTTGGTGTAGGACTATTGCAGCATATGGAAAAATAAAAAGTTGGACTATGGGTTTGGGTGGCTAAAGTGGACTGGTTGCCAAGAACTATGGAAGAACTATGACCCCTGCCTGATCAATGTTTAATATATACACGGATAAAATAGCAGGGGGTGACTTGCACACTCAATAATGGGCCCCCGGAAACGGTCGCTAGCACATAGTGACGTAGCGACAAGGGGGCAACATGTCCTGAGGTGCTTATGAGAAGTGGAGAGGTATTCCACGGCTATCAGGACAATCCCGGAAGTACGGTCAAGATCCCTACCAGCATCTTACTGGAATACTTCCTTCCTCCGAGCACGTTTGCTCTTGCGAATCTCCACTCAAGCCAGCCAATAAAGGCAAGAATGAGGTGGGAGCTCTGTTCCTCGTCATTGTTCACTCCAGCCGGCCAATAAAGGCAAGCCAGAGATGAGGTACAAGACTTCTCCCGGGAGATAGGGTCCGTGGGGTCGCTACTGCCCAACAGCTCGCCACATGCTGCCCTGCGGATTTCTGTATCTCTCTTGGTCTGGCTCCTCACCTTAGACCCGTTCCGGCAAAGTAAACTTTTCCGGCACGGGCCTAGAGTTCGGAGCGCGCAAGCCCCACCACGACGTCAACGTAGAGATACGGCGATGGGGTTATTATTATTATTAAAAGTGCTTTGGAAAATCGAGTTTCATGATTAAAAAAAACACAGCATAAATCTATTACAAATAAAGTTTATTGAACTCTTCGATAACTGAGCTTTGTCGGTACGGACTTGGTTTTGAAGATTTTACAGTTCATTTATTACTTATTTACACCCCAAGTTACGTTAAAATAGCGGGGAAAAACGAATCTTTGTTGGCGCATAACTTTTTAATGGCTTTTTATTTCACTATTCGGTTTCCGTACAAACAAAATTAATAATAAGACAAAACGATATCATGTTTAACTTTGGATGCACAATGTCAAACAGTGGAGTAATACTCTCCCGAAATTTGTATGGAAAAAATATCGACTAGTGGCACCATAAAAACAAATAATGGAAGAAGGTACTTGGGTAAACTTACCATAAGGAGACAAGATAAAAATATTATTAAGCGAATAGGCATTAGGATAGGGCGTTTGCTTATTAATCTTTTTCTCTAACGTAAACGTTTTTAACGTGAGCCATAATTCAAATCTGATTTCAATTTCCTTATCTAAAATTATTTTAAATAGCATCAAAACTTTCTCGCCGAGCCGGTTTATTTGATCAGACACTAAACCTTTAAAGGAATACAGAATTGTATCTGCCCGCCCTAAAGAAAGGGATACAATTAAAGGAAACTGCGAACCCAGGCTGTTAGGCTCAGCCCGAAGGGGTCCGTTAGAGCTTGAAAGAACGGCACCACGTGAGCGCAAAAGAATTCTATTTTTACATAGCTCAAACGACACAGACAGATTTGCTGACATTTAATTCATTGTTTTAACAACAAACTTCCTTACACCCACAGAGTCCAGAAGATAGTTCAGCGTGTGAAGGTGGACGCGGTCGTGACGATGACTCTGAAGCCTCCAGTGTCTGTTCCGAAAGAAGTCTGGACTCTTACAGAAGACATGATGTGAGTGAAGTACTTACTATTAAATATTGTTCTACCTTTAACAAGTTGACAAGCAAGAAACAACTCGCTTTGGATCATGTCTCTCAATAATATGGTATAACCACCAGTAAAAACATGTGAAAATAAAATTAGCATGTATTTTCAATCGCATAAGCTTTACTTTAAATTATATTATGTCGTAGCCAGCTGGTTTTATTAGCCGTTTAGCTAACCTCCTAGCCCTTTAACTAAATGGCGGCCGCTCAACTAAAGGCCTGAATGATATTCAATTATAATTTAGGTTGGAACTGTAACCGATCACGCGCGAGCCTAATTGGTCGCAGTAACTAAGCCAGGGCACCCCAACCAAATGGGTTAGGTTAGGTTAGAACTGTGATTATACGCGTGCGAGCCGAGAGAGCGGAGCGAGGCGAGCACTACTTCCAAAGGCCAGGCGGTTAACTAAACGGTTAATTTAACCAGTTGGCTGCGACATATGTATTTCGCTCAGTATAAAATCTAATTCCAGCTGATTGTGCCTACCATCTTATAGGGTCTCTGAGGGTTTCGAATAGGTGCTTATCAAAAGTTGATTGGTGGAAATCGCCTCAGCTTTCAAGATACGCGTAATTATTAAAATCTTATTAAAGTGAAAACTGCTATAGGCGCGTTGGGCATTTTTTGAGATGGGGAAAAAACTATTGAACTCGCGTCACTGTTACCGACACCGGTGTTCGGCTGTCCTCGGGATGTACTCGGTTTTAATGAATATCCGATATGTCAGTGAGTGATGGCAAAGTATTCTGTTTGTGTTTTGTTTTCACTTCTGTGGGCACTCCCGGAGTGTCACTGTTTTTGTAGTCAAATCATAGTTTGAAGTTGAACCCCTGTGCAATGCCCGTCGTGCCGCAGAGCGCGGCGTGGTCGCGCGGCTGGGACTGCGCGTCGCCGCCGCCGCCGCCGCCGCCCGACGACATCATCGCGCTGTGTGCGTGCACGCACTGGACCGAGAGGAAGGACGGACTCACGCACTTGGTGACTATTCACAACATACACAACACACTTAATCAGCCTACAATGTTCCCGCTGCAGGGACACAGACCTCCTCTCATTTATTTGCATACCTTATTGTGAATAAAGGTGTTAGAAATAGGCTTAAAGCTAAGATACGGTTATGGACCCTGTAAGGGCACAGCAATATAAGGAACAAGGATAAATAATTAAACTAACATTCGCTCGCCGAGAGGGAGGGGGATTTACTCTAGACGGCATCGACCAAACGCCGACCGCGCAGTGGCGCCCTCATCGTTTGTTTGGTTATTTCTTTTATTTTAGAATGAAAATGCAGAAAATAAGCACGTTAAGTTGTGCTCCACAAGATTATACGTTAATATTATTATAAACGGTAGTTTTACATTGTTTAAATAAATTATAATCATAAAAACGGAAAATATTGGCCACTATTATCCCTTTTAAGGATTATAATAAAACTGGCGCACTTGATTTTCAACGCTCTGTTTAGCGCCGAGAGTTGGAAATCTAACAGTTTGTTTTCTTGACCTGCTGGGGTGCGCTCTGTTGGATTCTCAATGCTCAGTTCAATATCGAGAGTCGAAAATCCAGTGCACGAAAAAAAAGTCGCCTAAAAAAGTGCCCGTAGTCTAGGCTTATGAGAAAACGAAGTGGCTCAACAATTTCCTCCGCAGCATATCTGTTTGGTTACTTAATATTAGAATAACTCTGACTTGACGATATTCTACGCAGTATAAATTACATAGACTCGTAAAGAGATCTTCGAATCATCATCAATACACTGTGGACAAGTGCCATGATTAGGTCGTAGGTTCGAACCCAGACAGGCGCTTTACTTTGTGTAAATTATTTCATCACCATTGCTCTCAAAACGGTGAAGGACATGCGACATCTACCTATCCGCACTGGGCCCGCGTGGTAGATTACGGCCCACTGCCTCTCACAGAGGGGAGGCCTGTGTCCCAGCAGTGGGAACATTATAGGCTGATTATGATAAGATCACTTTTTAGTTGTACTTTGACACATGTGGTTACGCGTTGAACAAACATTTCTACTTTATCTTACACTTAAAAATAACATCACTATCCTTTTCTCCTCCCCAGGCAAACTACCTAAACAGCGGACGCCTGCTAACAGACGACCAGCTGCGTCGCCTGACCGAGCTGCTCAACAAGATGTTCGTGGACGCGCACACCAAGGTGTTCTCTCTGCTGCTGGACGCGGTGTGCGAGCTATTGCTGGTGCACTGGCAGCAGCTGAAGGACTGGCTCTATCAGCTCATGTTCAGGTACATGTCAGACAGCCCAGATACCGCTGAACGGTGTGATCTGACCCTTAAGCACATAAAATTTAACATGAGGGTCTGCGTTCGTGGTTTATTCCATAAAAATTTCATAAATTTCCGTTATATAAAATGTCACTATGTCGCTCTCTAGTTCATAAACTATCTCTATACAAAAAATCACGTCCGTACATTGCTCCGTAGCGTTGTAGTGAAGTACAAACCAACAAATCCAATAACACTACCCGAACCTAGGACCCCACGCTCTGCAGTCGCACTGGGAGGGAGGGAGGGGAGTAAGCGTACTTAGATTAAACATTTTCGATAAATTATGTGTACAGACGTCAGCACATCAAGCTACTACAATCTGTCTTTCTTTAATAGATTTACAACTTTATCACTAAAATATAAGGTGCAAGGTTGATTGAGAAAATTTGACAGTTTCGGGTAGCTTGGTGTGCTGGCGTCTGTACAATGATTAGTTCGAAAATTATTACTTGTAATCGAAATGTTCCTAACTTTTTAAATTTTGATGTTCGTACTATGTTTTTTTTTTTTACAAAATAAGCAAAGAAAGTCCGCTACATAATTATAATTTTGTTACAGATTACTAATGAAGCTCGGCACAGACATCCTGGGCTCAGTGCAGAGCAAGATCATGAAGACGTTAGACGTCATCCATGAGTGCTTCCCCGCTGAGCTGCAGCTACATAACATATTTAGGTAAAAGCATGTTCAATTATAATAACGTTATTATAATACAGTGTTTCACTTTAGTTGGGCGTCATAAGAGATGATGCGTCACAAGCCGAACGCTTAAGCCGATCGTGCCTCTCTATCGCTTGTTCCGCGCTCTCGCTTGCACGCTCGGCTCAGGCGGAACGTGCCAATGAGCCATGCTTTTTCGTGCGTGCAGCCGGCGTTCATCGATTTATAAGACGTTGTCACGTCAAAAATATCTTATTATTACCAACCACCACCATGAAACGAAATAATGTTTAATTCTGTACCATAACAAGGTATTCTCCCAAGGGAAGGGCTCGTGGCTAAGTAATAACAGCCCACGGGTCGATTGATCAGGTTAAGGTACGCTTGCCGCGGTTGTTCCGTGGATGGGTACCCTTCTGTGCCTCGGAAAGCACGTTAAACCGTCCCGGCTGTCATTTGTGGATCTTTGACAGTCGTTACAGGTAGTCTGAAGCCCGAAAGTCTGACAACCAGTCTTACTAAGGGGTTTAGTGTTACCCAGTAACTGGGTTGTGGTGAGATAGGCAGTCGCTTCATGTAAATAAAATACTGGTATTCAGCTGCATCCGGTTAGACTGGAAGCCGACCCCAACATAGTTGGGAAAAGGCAGACAGATTCCAACATAGTTAATCTATACACTTAACTATAATATTATAAAGAGGTAAAACTTGTTTGTTTGTATGTAGGGGGTTATCTCAGGAACTAACGGTCGGATTTGAAAAAATATTTTTACATTTGATAGCCCAATTCTTGAGGAAGGCTATAGGCTATATAACATTAGCCGAGTAAAATGAAGGCAGGCGATGCGATGCGACGTAGTGGGTCGGGGATGGGGGGGATCACAAATTTCACGCAGGCGAAGTTGCGAGCAGAAGCTAGTGTGCTTATATTTTTACTCGTTATGCTAACTTTTTCTCATTCCTCAGGTTTCTAGCCGACGGAGCGACGGCGCCTACTCCTAAGACCAAGGCAGCTGCGTTACGATTTTTAGCGGACCTCGCACACGACTACTGCACGCCCAACAGTTTGGCGTTAGCTTTACATGGTATGTAGCGTTTATACTACTCTGGTTTACTGGTAGTTGTGTGGAAATTCCCCTTAATTACGGGAATTTTGAACATTTCAAATTAAAAACATTCAAAATGTATTCGTAATCTCATATCGGCTACAATTAATTTCGAAACTTGTCAAAAATGTAGGTAATTTAGACGTATTTATTGAGACCGATTTATAATGAGGGTTTTCTAAAATGACGTTCACTAGGTGGCAGCACTGAGACGTCAGGTCCGGGCACCTGTCACTAGTGTCAAATCGGCCTTTATTTGTTTTAGTCGTCATTGAATGTTGAACGAATGGTGAACGTCATCATATTTTATATATCGAAATGGAATATTCATTGTCGAAATGGAAGACCTCTTAACAAAGTGACGCCAATTAGTGAATATTCACGAAAACTCTCATTAGAATGTTATTGAAAATACGGAATTCGTCCCTCAGATCTTTGTACGTGTTACTGTTAGCCTGCATCATCCCACTGCTGGGCAAAAGCCTTTTCCCATGACTTCCAGTTCTTTCGATCCAGGGCTAAAGTGAAGCACTGGTCGTTTGTTTTCTCTAGCTCGTCCCGCCATCTTCTACATTGTGTGCCGCGACCAGTGGCGTGCATTGGTTTTCAGTATAGGTAGGCACTAGGCCGGATCTAGTCTAGGCAGACGCGGTCACTAATCAGAAACATACAACAAAAGTATCTATTACGTAACAAAAAAAAGTTTTACAGCCGCCATCTTGGATTTTCATTTTGACTTTATTTACGGCTCCACACTCTAACAACCTCGAAAACCATGAAAACAACACCCATGATGAAAACTATAAAAAAAATTACAGCCGCCATCTTGGATTTTCATTTGACCTCACTATCGACTTTAGCGCCCTTGAAAACCATAAAAACGACACCGATGATGAAAAATAAAAAAAAAAAACAGCCGCCATCTTGGATTTTCATTTCGACCTCACTATCGACTTTAGCGCCCTTGAAAACCATAAAAACGACACCCATGACGAAAATTAAAAAAAAAATTACATCGGCCATCTTGGATTTTCACTTTGACCACACTATTGGCTTCAGCACCCTTAAGAACCATGAAAACGACACCCATGATGCAAAATTTGAAATTTTTTGCAGCCGCCATCTTGGATTTTCATTTTTACCTCACTATCGGCGATCTCAATTTCCATCCCTTTCTTTCTTCGCACGGCCAAATTACGAACGAATTACAAATTACTATTATAACATTCATAGTCGGCTGGATTTGAGTAGGCATGCCTACTTTAGGGTGATAAATTGCGAATGTCGAACGTCACGCTATTACGCGTGAGACGGATGTATTTTTAATTTCGTCGTATTATCTTGAACTAGTAAAGACCAATGACAACGCGCGAATAGTATACGGGAGCCGAGTAGGCCGTCTGGCGAATGCCTACTGCCGTGCGTTTTTATAGGAAGATTTTGTTTTTCTTAACCACTCACTCGCCCCGCACCACTACTGTGGGGAAAAAATACAATTATACTTAATTTATTCATTTATAATTACACTAAAATGTAATTGACAGGCTTATGGTGATTTATCGATTTAGGCACTGCTTTTATGCCTATATGCAATGCACGCCACTGGCCGCGACGCCTGTAACTCGGCCCTTGATCAGTTTACCGGAATTAATAAGAAAGGGGATGTTGATGGTTTCTATTAGTATTACACTACTCACCATCGTGCTAAAGTAAATTTATAAGGTATAATCTGTTAGGGAAAGATTCAATTAAACAAGTACCTTCTTATACAAAATAAAGTTTATTGTTAATACATAGAAATTAAGGTACACAAACAAATAATGTGGCGAGCCACTAAATTAATATACCTTTCCCAAACACCTGGGCATCCACCCACACAAGTAGTCTCCGTTTCTACTTGTATCAGTGAAAGCCTGCAATGAGACTATTACAATTTCTCAGAGTCGCTATAGCGAATCCGTGAGATGAACCACTTAATAACTTCTAGCTCAACCGTTCAAGTATTGACGTTTTAGGATTGTGCTCATAAAGGGAAAATAACGATTATGCACAGCATTACCCGAGGCCCGAGACACAATACTCTGTAACAACTGGTCTTAACACCTAGTTCCTAATGTTAAATTATGACACTAGAGATTAACTCAGTGTTCTCTCAGTATAACAAATTACCTCTCAGTATAACAAATTACCTCTCAGTATAACAAATTACCTCTCAGTATAACAAATTACCTCTCAGTATAACAAATTACCTCTCAGTATAACAAATTACCTCTCAGTTGACACTTTTAATTTACAATCAGTTAACGATCGAATTACCGTCAGTTGTTCGGAATTAAGTCCCTTGGCTTCGTACACAGGATAAACCTGTGTACACACAAATAATGTGGCCTACGTGCATAGATGGTGACGCTTTCGTTATCTGGAGTGGCGAACTTCCCTCATCACCTGGATTCGGCTAGGTAAGGCCTTCCTTGACTGCGGATGACCACACCACAAGGAATAGACTAAAGTCAATCATCCGATCACAGGGCCGCACCAAGACATCACGACTCAATCGCGCGTAGTAGTATCTTAAAAGAAGGCTAGCTTAATAGCCAGACCTGTAACAACGTCCTCGTGTCAGAACAGAAATGTAAGACCTAAGGTTGACCAACGGTAGCAAAGAAAATGGTTGAATACTCACAGGGTTCAGCTTCTGCTGGATCTATAAATACCCCATAGGGTTATTAGGGCACAACCCGATCCTCCCTGGGATAGTCCCTTCAAGTAAGCCTCTTGGCTCGTGTCCTTAGTCGTAAAGACCGGAAACCTCTTTTGTCTTTCTGCAAACCGATCTGACATTTTTGGGAATGTTCTGTCACAGACTAAATAGTATCATATCGATTTGTTTTATTTAATAAACGCTATCTAGTGAAGCGGAAACTACACTCCACGAGCCTGCACAGACCCACGATAGACGTCGCTACATTGTTGCGATACATATCAATTTTGCAACGTCACACGCCTTCTGTCTGTGTGAGGGCCACGTACGTCCACGTAGTGGTTATTTCGCCCGCCAGGTCATTCTACGTGTAGTATATATTTAAGTCCCCGCTGTCCCCGCAGGCGGCGCGACGGGCGCGGCGGGGCGCGCGCTGCTGAAGGTGGCAGCACTAGCGGCGGACCCGCGCGCCGCCGACGTGCGCGTGTGCGCGCGCCGTGCGCTCGCGCATCTGTACGACTGCAACCCTGTGCCCGTGAGTACACTTGTTTGTCAATGTTACTGTCGCTGCTGAAGGTGGCAGCACTAGCGGCGGACCCGCGCGCCGCCGACGTGCGCGTGTGCGCGCGCCGTGCGCTCGCGCATCTGTACGACTGCAACCCTGTGCCCGTGAGTACACTTGTTTGTCAATGTTACTGTCGCTGCTGAAGGTGGCAGCACTAGCGGCGGACCCGCGCGCCGCCGACGTGCGCGTGTGCGCGCGCCGTGCGCTCGCGCATCTGTACGACTGCAACCCTGTGCCCGTGAGTACACTTGTTTGTCAATGTTACTGTCGCTGCTGAAGGTGGCAGCACTAGCGGCGGACCCGCGCGCCGCCGACGTGCGCGTGTGCGCGCGCCGTGCGCTCGCGCATCTGTACGACTGCAACCCTGTGCCCGTGAGTACACTTGTTTGTCAATGTTACTGTCGCTGCTGAAGGTGGCAGCACTAGCGGCGGACCCGCGCGCCGCCGACGTGCGCGTGTGCGCGCGCCGTGCGCTCGCGCATCTGTACGACTGCAACCCTGTGCCCGTGAGTACACTTGTTTGTCAATGTTACTGTCGCTGCTGAAGGTGGCAGCACTAGCGGCGGACCCGCGCGCCGCCGACGTGCGCGTGTGCGCGCGCCGTGCGCTCGCGCATCTGTACGACTGCAACCCTGTGCCCGTGAGTACACTTGTTTGTCAATGTTACTGTCGCTGCTGAAGGTGGCAGCACTAGCGGCGGACCCGCGCGCCGCCGACGTGCGCGTGTGCGCGCGCCGTGCGCTCGCGCATCTGTACGACTGCAACCCTGTGCCCGTGAGTACACTTGTTTGTCAATGTTACTGTCACTGCATTTGTCTAAAGCGTGTTACACACTTATTCAGCATGTTCGGCACAGCCGAGCGGGAAAGGCGAATATATACTAATATTTAATTTGCTAAAGTAATTCTGTCCGTCTGTCTGTAATCTTTTCTTCTATATAAGTTCACTTGATGTCGATAAAATACAACGTTACCTATAATTGCATTGTATTGCATAGTTCACGGCGCTAATGAGTGAGCTGCCAGCAGAAACGCAGGCCCTCGTCAACGGAGTGGTACAACAGCATGTCAGGAGGACTTCAAGCAGTGAGTGACAATCATAACTTATATATATATATATATATATATATATATATATATATATATATATATATATATATATATATATATATATATATACATATTAATTAAATTCTATTGTTGCTTTGATATATTGCAAGCTTATGGCGATGAGAAATGTGATGTATTACGCGAATGGATAAAATAAAGCCCTTTATACTTGGCACGGTTTTATTACGGTACGGCGAACAAACCGCGCCGTAGAAAAAACATGTCCGTGGACAAGCTTTCATAGTGATCCATAGAACACTGACGACCGTGCCTACACACGGCGTATTTTCCGTATATTTCCACGGCAATAAACACGTGTGTGTACAAAGGACATAAGGAATGAGAGGAAGTCTGAAGGTTGTATGAAATCGATTGTCATGGTATGGACATGTGATACGGGGGATAAGGAAAATGTCCTGAGGAAAGTTTTGAGTATGAATGTCGGTAGCTATTATAAGAGTAGGAGAAGACCAAAGACGCGATGGATGGACTGTGTGAATGATGATATGGTTAGAAGGGAGTGACTACCGAGATAACGACTAAAGGTAAAGGTATGGACACATGCTTATTGCTAGCAAGAAAGCATGCCATAAAGCCTGGAATACACATGCTACTAGAAAAACACGCTTTTTTGTTACTACGTAGTATGCTCATTTACTGCATGCTCTCCGAGTGTGTACATTTGCTCATGGAAGCACAGATCTCAGTAGAAAGAAAGAAAGAAAGAAAGAAAGAAAAAGTATTTATTGCGACTCGTACAGGAGGATCACAAACTATCAATAAACTAAAAACTAAACACAGTAAAAAATAAAACAAGTTATAAAAAACAGTAACAAAAACATGAAATAAAACAAAGTCCTGTAGCATACTTATTACGAGCATACTCCTTTGTAGCACGTCTGAGATACACACCCTCATTATTTAGCATTCAAAATGGACGTTACTTTGCGGAATGAATTAAATTCTTTGATGATGAATGAATTAAATTTGCATTAATAATTTCGGTATAGAAATATAAAATTTAAAGTTTTGTCATCGCCCCGCCGAGCCATCGTCACTACGCAAATAACGACGTTCAGACTTGCTTTAGAGCCACGCCCCTCTCACCCGCGCCTTGCACCGTGCGCTAGTTACCACGAAAAAATAGACCGGCTTGCGATTAAGTAGCGTGCTTATTCACAAGAATGTTATTTTCGTATACACGTGCTAATTGTTCTTTTTGTTCTAATTGTGCATTTGCTCGAAACTAGCATGCGTATGTTTCCACGTAGCATGTGTATTCCAGGCTTTATAGAGAAGTATGGAAGAAAAATGCCCCAAATAAATCGGGATAAGGCCAGGAGACTGATGATGAATGATGAATAGCTTTCTTTGTTTAGTGTAGCAAGCTTATCTGGCCTGATGGCTTTAATTTTTATTGAAACTAAGTAAATCACACATCAAATTGACAAGATTGAAATTTTTTGTTCATCGGCAGCCCCACCGTCACCGAGCCACGTTGGCTTGCTGCATTGTAAGTGATAAAATGATCATGTTAGACGCGCGCTTTACTTGTGGTGATCAAGCGTACAAACACGCTGTGAATGTGTCTGTGTGTGTGTGTTATGTAATGACGATACGAGGTCTTCACGCTTACACTCACAGCCTGTCTGTACACTTGGTTAGCACAAGTAAAGCGCGCTTCGGTTCGTGAGATAAGAATACTGTACAGAAAGCTATGAAACGATGGAATTGTGTCGCATATAAAGCAGTACGGACAGCAAAGAAAGTCATAGCTGCCGCACACCGAAATCACACCAAATCGACTCAAAGTAAAGCATTCAAATGTGGGTTTATAATTGTTATTATAGTAGGTAGTTGATTGTGGGTGGCTGTTAATTGATTTTGTTCGTACGTTACACGATATAAAGCTCAAATTCCAATGCTTTGCTTGTTGAGTTGAGTCGGTCTTGAACTCTTTCGTTGTGCGATGGCCGAGTCTTCCAGAAACTGGAGAGTCTATCCCCTTGTAGTACATATGTATTTCCTTTCGTTGTTATCTCCACGTCCTCGTGTCCGTCACATACCGTCACACCCAGCAGGCTCGGACAGCCCGCTGCGCACAGCGAGCGGCGCGTGCAACTCTGCAGCCGAGGACGTGTACTCGCGCATCCGCAAGACTACCTCCGAGATACACACCTACACGGCACAGCATAGCAATGGTACAGTACCCGAACGCTAAAGGTCTCTGCACACAGCCGGCGACGCGGCGGCAGCGGGCGCGACCACGTCCCGCCCCGCGCGCCGGCAGTGTGACTACTACATTCGTAAACCATACAACACAACGCGCAGGCGCTGCGCTCGCGTCCCGCCCCGCCCCGCGCGCCGGCAGTGTGACTACTACATTCGTAAACCATACAACACAACGCGCAGGCGCTGCGCTCGCGTCCCGCCCCGCCCCGCGCGCCGGCAGTGTGACTACTACATTCGTAAACCATACAACACAACGCGCAGGCGCTGCGCTCGCGTCCCGCCCCGCCCCGCGCGCCGGCAGTGTGACTACTACATTCGTAAACCATACAACACAACGCGCAGGCGCTGCGCTCGCGTCCCGCCCCGCCCCGCCCCGCCCCGCCGCTTCTGACTTGTATTACGACGGTAACCGTCGCGCCATGCCGCCGCCGCGCCGAGCGGGACGGCTCTGTGTGACGTCGTCCATAAATAATATCTAGTACATTACAACTGCTCAGCGTCGCGTCGCCGTCCCGTCCCGCCGCGCCACGCCCGCTGTGTGCAGAGACCTTTAGATGACACATCGAGTTTTAGAAAAACACACTGATATGAGTAACGAGACGACACTACAAAACTGAACTTTTTACTCCAACTCGATGGTCAGAAATGGTAATATTAATCCCTTTTTAGGGTTCCGTACCCAAAGGGTAAAAACGGGACTTTATTACTAAGACTCCACTGTCCGTCTGTCACTAGGCTGTATCTCATGAACCGTGATAGCTAGACAACTGAAATTTTCACACAAAATGTGTATTTCTGTTGCCGCTATAACAACAAATACTAAAAACAGAATAAAATAAATATTTAAGGAGGGCTCCCATACAACAAACATGATTTTTTTGCCGTTATTTTATATCTAGTGTTAAATAAATATTGTATGGTGGTAAGGAACCCTTCGTTTACGAATCCAACTTGCACTTGGGTTTTTTTACTGCCTTGATGATCCATAGCTTCGATTCTTGAGTTAGACAAAGTTTTTATAACTATGTTCATAAGACATTTCAGCTTTCTCTGGAATGACAAAGGTGGCCTGGCCACTCACTGTAAAACGAGCCATGTAATATTGACACCCGCAGTTTTTACTGATTAACTTTTTCTATTTACAGCAGACTGCGGTAACCACATGTCAAGCAAAGACTCGGGCATCAGTCAGATGTCCGACGTCACATTGTCAAATAAGGGACACAACGGAGTCCCCAACGGACATTACAATGCGTAAGTACTCACACATGTAGTAGAAATCAAAATAGTTTAGGACGGCTGAGGTTACTCCACGAGTTAAAGATGGCGGCTACGTGAGGTTGCAAGTTATTTATTTTTGGGGTAGCTGCTGATGCAGAAAATTTTGTTAATATCTATCACACTAAAAGGCGAAAGTTTGTGTGTGTGTTTATGTTTGTTACTTCTTCACGCTCAAACGGCTGGACCAATTTTGATAAAATTTTGTATTGAGGTAGCTGACACCCTGGATTAACACACAGCTACTTTTTATCCCGATATTCCCATGGGATCGAAACTTATGCGGGTGAAGCTGCGGGGCGCAGCTAGTACTTAATAAAGCGAGTTTGTTTGTTTGTTTGAACGCGCTAATCTCTAAAACTACCAGTCGGATTTGAAAAAATATTTTTGCATTTGATAGCCTAGAAGGCTATAGGCTATTTTACGTCACGCTAGGACCCTTAGGAACCGAACAAAAAGAAAAAAAGTCAGGAAGATGATGGGAAGAAGTCAGGCGATGCGATGCGACGTGACGCGACGGGTGGGTCAAAAGCTAGTCAAAAATAAGTGGTGGCCATGATAAAAAAAAATACAGAGACTCTGGGAGTGCCGACAGAAGTGAAAACAAAACAAACAGAATACTTTGCCATCACTCACTGACATATCGGATATACACACATCAAAAGTGTCTAGGGATCAACATATATTTTTGCAATAACTTTTCTCCTGATTGATATTAATTAAAATTTTCTTTAAGGATTCATCAAATAAAGTGTTTTCGTTTGTCACAGTAACGATAAACCAAGTCACCTTTGCATTAATAAAGAAATTTGCCATTTTCCTAATAAAGGGATTTTTGACATTTGAACCACTAACACAAAAGTTCGAAAAAAATACTGAAATAACAGTTTTCTTTAAAATTTTATTGGGTAACTTAAACAATTAATAATCCGTGTTTCTACCGCGAACACTAACAACACAAGAACATCGGTTTGGCATACTCAAAATGAGTTCATCCAAATCACGCTGTGGAATGGCCGCCCATGTTCGTTGCAACAACAAAAAAAGGTCTTCTTGCGACTGGATACCCTCCATATTCGGCAGAGCTCTTTTCTGTAGCATATCCCATGCATGCTCAATCGGGTTCAAGTCTGGCGACTGAGCAGGCCAGGGCAGGACATTGATGTTAGCTGCGGCGAGAGTCTGTCTTACAACTCTTGCGGTGTGCGGTCGTGCATTATCATGCATTAACTGAAATAAGGGACCGATTTGCACTTGTAGAGGAACGATGACGTCTGATACAATCGTCTCAGCATAAATTTGAGCGTTGAGGTTGCCTCTGATCCAAATCAACTCAGTTCTTCAGCCGATCCAAATACCCGCCCATACCATGATGGTTCCACCACTATAAGGATGGACTTCCTGGCAGGATTTTAATCGCTGTTGGCGTCCAGGGGTTCTCCAGTGTCGTATACGTCTTGTATCCGGTCTCATACCAAAACGAGACTCATCAGAAAAGCACACGAAACGCCATTGTTCTTCTGCCCAATTTCTGTGTTCAAGAGCCCATTGATATCGAATCCTACGATTGTGCATTGCTATAGGTGGTACCCGTAGCGGTCTTCGGGAATGAAGGTTCACTTCATGCAAGCGGTTTCTGACTGTTTGGTCGCTAATTAAGTTCCCTGAAGAGTGATGAAGCCTCACGGCTAACATCATGGCGGTTATTGTTGGAGCTCTTCGAGTTAAGATTTGAATGTATCGGTCTTGTCTCCGTGTGGTGCAGCGATACCGTCCTCCATGGCGCTCAGCCACGGTACCAGTGCTTCGGTAACGTGTCCAAAGTCGACTGATAACACTCTGACTTGTATTCAGAGCTAAAGCCACAGTACGTTGCCGGGAACCAGCTTCTATCATTCGGCTCTGAGCATTTCTTCCCTGCTTAAATGACGTCGCCGCTCCATAATAACGTTGGTTTTAATCAGTAGTAGGGAAACAGTAGCACTAATAATGTCTTCAATGCGTTGTATGTTTTTATAGGGAAAATATTGACAGCTGATTTTCATCTTTTACTCGAATTTGATTCACAGTTCCTGATTCAAATTATGAAATGCACCAAAAAGGATCCATATAAATTTATAAAATCATAAATTTATTACAAAGCCACATCTCAATCTCAAGAAATCCGCATAAAAATGCTTGATCCCTAGACACTTTTGATGTGTGTACAAACAATAAAACCGAGTACATCCCGAGGACAGCCGAACACATCCGAATGTAGCGCGGTGTCGGTAACAGTGGTGCGAGTTCAATGGTTTTTTCCCCATCTCAAAAAATCCCCAACGCGCCTAAAGAAGTTTTCATTTCAAAAATACTTAAGTACGGTACATATGAAGTTTCAAAACACCCACAATGCACATTCTGTTATCGGCAGCAGCCACACCTGACGCTTTATTAATGACATGGGTCACATAAGTGTCATTTTAATTTTTTTCGCAAGAGCTAAATGCTCGAAAAAAGGCTCTAATTACAATAAAAGTAGCTGACCCGGCCAACTTCGTACTTATTTTTTTTTTATAAATAAACGATTGTTATTATCCTTTATTTTATCGAACGATTATTATTATTAATGTATGAGAAAATGATTTTTTTTTTTTGTGAATTTTTTCATGTTTTAATAGTTATTCTGCTATTCGAGGCGGAGACAAATCCAACCAATCAAAGATCTAAAAAGTCGGTCCAGCCGTTCTTGAGTTATTAATGGTGTAATTAATCCGACTTTGTTTTATTTATGTAGATTTGTGATAGATGTAATTTTCATCGTTCTTGAGGGCGCTGATTAATCTTACATAATTTATCTTTCGTAGCGAGGCGTTAAACCGCGCGGCATCAGCAGACAGCTCGGAGGAGGCGAACAGTACGAAGGAATCCTCGCCCGTGCCGGCTCACCATAGACTCGACTTGCAACACGGGTGAGATACGGGTGACTCCTCTGGGGAAATAGTACAGATGCACTGACACTCTTAGTAAACATTGATCAAACTGACAGCTGCAAACCCCATTTTCTAAAACATAATATTCTAACCCTCCCCAGTATTTATATTCTAGAAATTTGTAATATTTTTCCGTAAGCATCAAGAGTTCTATATAAAACGCGAAGACATCCAATCACAGCACACACTTTTCGTTAAAATTACATAAGACAGTCCCCCGGCACGCCCGCCCTTCTTCATTTCTTAGTGCGGGGAAGAAGTGGCGCAACAAACTGTCCAGAAGCAAAGCTGTCTGTTCATTTAAAATAACTTGATTCTATACAATAGTAGGTATGCCAAGTAATTAACATTACGTACTGAGCGATGGCTGTTTGTCGTGATGTGACGCATATTTTCCCCCATTTTTTTTTTCTGCGTCATTTATATCGCAAATAAATGTATTTTCATTCTTTTCTAAACAACAGTAATAAGGAAGATTATTTACTTATTAAATATTTCGTTTGTTGCAGTGAGTTCAACTCAAGTCAGCTGGGACGCGACAAGATTAGGCCTTACGAGACTGATGAGAATGGATATATTATTACTAAATGTAAGTGTTACATATAACTTATTTATTGTAGTTGTCCTTTTATTTTTAATTATTTTTCCTATTTTTAGAAAAAACCGGCTGAGAGGTGACACTGGACAACTTGTTGGAACGACGTTCATTTCGCTTTTGCGCACTTGGCTAATGAGTGCTAAACCGAAAAAAAAAATGTAACATTTTGCTGAGTATAACGTACGTTAAGGAACTTTGTTCCAAAAGGGTACTCTGGTGTCAGCATAGCTTGGCTATTGGTTGGAACATGTCAACGGCAGCGTAATTTGTACAAAACAGCAGTTATTAATCAAATCAAAAGTCATATATTCAAACTAGGCTGAGAATCAGGACTTTTCGAACGTCATACATAAAACAGTACCCCAAAACGCCCGCCCTTCACCACTTCTAGTGCTTAAGTTTGGTTTTCCTAATAAAACAGTGCCGTCATATAACGGCCGCAAATTAACGGCTTAAATCCGTCTTTTCCAACGTTGTTTTGTAATTACGGTGTCAAAAAAAAAACACTCAAGTCGACACCGCTTCTTAAGAAACCCATGCTTTATAGAGTTGTTCCATGTCAGATTGTTAGACACTATTTAAAATATCTTTCTCTCCCCAGGCGGTCTCCGAGAACCCGAAGTATTAGAAGCCCTCTGCAAGCTAGACGTGTCCCAAGCGCCGCCCGAACAATGGGAGCGACTGCTGATCGCCACACACGAGCTGCTCAAGTACGGCGACTGCAGGAAACCCGTGGAGTACTTTAAGTTAGTATTATATTACTTTACGCATGCATTTCTCGATGGTTTGGTCATTGAAGCTTTAATTAGGTAATGTAAACCTATGCATGATATATAAGCTTTTTTAGGGTTCCGTACCCAAAGGGTAAAAACGGGACCCTATTACTAAGACTCCACTGTCCGTCTGTCACAAGGCTGTATCGCATGAAACGTGATAGCTAGACCGTTGAAATTTTCACAGAATGTGTTTTTTGTTGCCGCTATAACAACAAATACTAAAAACAGAATAAAATAAATATTTAAGGGGGGCTCCCATACAACAAACGTAATTTTTTTGCCGTTATTTTAAATGTAGTGTTCAACAATATTGTATGGTGGTACGGAACCCTTCGTGTGCGAGTCCAACTCGCACTTATAACCAAACAATATTTTTATTTATAACCGACAACACATTTCTAAGCTTAGAGATCTAAAATCATGTACTGAATTCATGTTTTTAGATAGCGCGTCGATGATCCTGTCACTGTGTAAAAATCAGTAGTGTTACAAACAAATAAGACCGATTTTAAATTTTCCTTAGATACATAGATTTCCAGTTATCTTTTTCTACATAAGACATTTCGAAAATGTTCTTTACTAAATTTTTAGACCTTTGTATCCTGCTTATGCGCACGAAGTTTAATTAAAATCGGTTCATTCTTTTCGAAAAACAAGGGCTTGAAAGTTTGTGTGGAATGCCGTACGTCGTAAAGGCTCTTAATAATTTATTTTATTTTAAACTAGCTTCTGCCCGCGACTTCGTCCGCGTGAAATTTCACCCTCCCCCCATTCACCCTCTTAGGAGTGGAATTTCGAATAACCCTTTCTTAGTGCATACCTTTATATACTTCACACAGAACACACTCCAAATTTAATGTCTCTATGACCAACCATAACCTACGGTCACTACGTACACTATTAAATATACTACCCATACTTTAAAATTAAAATCTATACCTACGACTTATAAAAATAAACCTAAATAACTCTACCTTAAACTGTACTTAGTAAAAACTAAAAGGAATAAAAACGTCGCACTGAAAAGCACGTTTTGGAATTGCAAGTAGCAGTTAAAACACAATTTATAGAATGCTAATATGAACGAACGCATTTAGTATTATTATTATCTTCGTCGTGTACTACGACAAACTTATTATTTGCGGTTGGTACAGTAATCGGGTCTAGGGATCGAACCGCAAAATTAAGTTTGTTTTTTATTGTATATTTTTTTCCTGGATAAAAAGTACCCAGTGTGGTGCCCAGGATATTAAAGAATAATTATACCAAGTGTCATCGCAATCGAACCGGTAGTTTTTGCCTGATGCCTGAACAAACAGACAGACAGACAGACAAAAATGTTTTTAATCACATTTTTGGGTTCTGTGTCGATCTAATAACACCCGCTGCCATTTATTTTTTTGATATTTTCAATGTACAGAATTTTCACTTTACAGATTTATTATAAGTATAGATTTGTAATTTGAACGAATATTTACACACTACCAAAACAACTAATACTTACCTATTTTATAAAATAACAAAAAAAGAAATTCAAATAAACTATTTAAAGACTAAAAGTCGCACTGATAAGCACGGTTTGTTAATATCAATTATTGTCCAGCCAAATATTGAATGAAGCTCGCGCTCGGACCTCCCGCCTTTTTATACCCTACCGCCACGACCCGCGTCGAGCGCGGCAACCGTTACACAAAAATAATCATTATGGCATGATTCAGTATTCACGCGCAACGGCGCGATGGCTTATTAGCGTATTTCATGTATAAGTTTGGTGTTTCTATACCGATTACTATGATTCTTTTTTTATTGAATAGGTAATAATATTAACTTCTTTTAATTAGGGATGAGTGAGAGTATTATAAACGTAAGAGTAAACAAATATAATCAGAAAGCTCCGAACTGCTAAGCTATCGGGAGTTACACGTGTTATTGTGAGTCAACCATAAAAGATAGACATATGCTGTTGTGGGATATTTTTTAGATAATTTTATGTAGAACATTTCCGTCATAAATGATTTCTATGTAGCTTTAACTATTAAGGCTGCACACGCGACGGAAGCTTAAAAAATGGAGCAAATTCTCCCGTTTTCCCAACATTTCCTTTCACTGCTCTGCTCCTATTCATTGTAGCGTGATGAAAAGTATACTATAACCTCCCCAGGAGTATGAAGAATAATTGTACCAAGTTTCGTTAAAATCCGTCGAGTAGTTTTTGTTTCTATAAGGAACATAGAGACAGACAGACAGACAGACGGACAGACAGACAGACAGACAGACAAAAATTTTACTGATTGCATTTTTGGCATCAGTATCGATCACTAATTACCCCCTGATAGTTATTTTGAAAATATATATCATGTACAGAATTGACCTCTCTACAGATTTATTATAAGTATAGATATTGTTAAGGGCGGGCGTGCCGGGGGACTGTCTTATGTAATTTTGACGTTCGAAAACTGCTGATTCTCAGCCTAATTTGAATAAATGAATTTTGATTTTTATTGTATTATTTATAATCTTTTTCTTTCAGAAACATAGTCAGAGTTGCGCTTGCGGCGTTATCAATGGAAGAGACGGCGGGAGATAAAGAGAATGCTGAAAACGCGAGTAATGCGCAACAGAATTCCGGTGAGTTTATTAATTTTATTCTAAAATAAACGTACCTCAGCTTATACACGATATTACGCTTGTATTTTTTTTTAAGAGATAGGCAGAGTTGTATTTATAGTACACCCATATTTCGCCAGGTTAGGTTTGAGTCCCATGTAATCATCATCTGCCTAGCCTCATCCCAACTGTGTTGGGGTCGGCTTCCAATCTAACCGGATGCAGCTGAATAGCAGTATTTTACATGGAGCGACTGCTTATCTGAACTCCAAATCCCAGTTACTGGGTAAAACGATACCCTTTGGTAAGACTGGTTGTCAGACTTTCGGGCTTCTGACGACCCGTAACGACTGTCAAAGATCCACGAATGACAGCCGGGACCAACGGCTTAACGTGCTTTCCGAGGCACGGAGGGGTCTTGGTATGTAAAGATGGTCACCCATCCACGGACCAACCGCAGCAAGTGTAGCTTAATCTGATCGATCGACCCGTGCGGCTGTTATTATTACGTAGCCACAAGCCCCTCTGAGTCCTCTTTGAGTCCCATATACCTAATATTGTGAAGAAAAAGTGCACCTGCGGAATTAATTTTACTTTGTAACCATATTATTTATATTTAAAAGAGTGTCCATGGAGTTTCTTGCCCGTTCTTCTCCATAGGTACCTATGCTTTGGAATGGGCAACTAGCTTCATCTTTCTGACTGACCGACCGACCCCTTGACAACTCAAAAGTGTCTCCTCACTTCCTAAATAATATTATAAATGCGAAACTAAGTTTGTTTCCTTTTCACGCCTAAATCACTGAACCGATCATCCTGAAGTTTTGCATATACGTTGTCAGGTGTACAGAAACGGACATAACCTTTCATCCCGAATAAAAGTGCTGTTCCCGAGGAAAACAACAATAACGTTATTATGATAATAGATGGCGCCACGTGCCTTTTGTCTTATCGCAGACGAAGTCGAAGGCAACAGCTAGTTTGAAATAAATGCTTTGAGTTTGATTTAAAAATCTTTGATATAGCTCTCAATAGGAAATATAAGGTCCGCGATTTTCTCTAAAACGTTAGGCGTTTTATTTTACCTATTTTCATGAGTTTCATTTTATCTTAGGCTGGGGCACAGCAAATGAGCGTGCAGCCGCGGAAGCCGTCAAGGTCCTCATCTGGCTGTGTCGGCGGCCGGAGACCAGACCGCAGTGGCAGGACTACTTCGACCTCATCCTGCTGAAGCTCATCCACGCCTACGAGAGCCTCAACAAGGAGCTCATGCGGGCCGTGGAGGCCGGCATGCCGCACATCGCCAGCGCGCTGCCCGCGCACCAGGTGAATGCTTACATATTTGGTTCAAAAGGAATAGAGAAAAAAAAAACGGTGGCACTCCGGGAGTGCCGACAGAAGTGAAAACAAAACACAAACAGAATACTTTGCTATCATTCACTGACATATCGGATATTCATTAAAACCGAGTACTTTCCGAGGACAGCCGAACACATCCGAAGCGGGTATTTTTTTTTATTGTCTTATAAACAAAACACGCCCGGTGTCGGTTACGGTAACAGTGGCGCGAGTTCAATGGTTTTTTTTTTCCGATCTCCAAAAATATCCAACATGCCTAAAGAAGTTTTCACTTCAAAACATAAGTAAATGACCTTTGTTTTTTTTATTTAACTAGATAGCCAAATAACAAAAAAGGAATCCCTATACAACCGTTATTTTCTTTTGTTTGTCATAACTTTAAAATCCTGGTGTTAATGAATTCATCGATTATCGTTATTTAATTCATGTGTTTTCATTTGTGCGTCATAGAGTATAGAAATACACAAGTATCAAGTTTTTTTTGCGTTTTTTTTTCGGTGTTGTGGAATAGCTATCTAGTTTGAAATAAAAAAACATTAAAAGTTCTCAAGTGACATTCAATATATTTTGCAAATTATTATCTTACAAAGCTAATATTGTATCCCTGACTGTCAACCTTTATTAGAATATACGAGCATACAACGACAATGACGATCACGTAGCTGTAAAGGCCATTTTCACAGTTCAACACCACAGATTTGCAATAGCCTGTACCAGCAATGAGCCAACCCCTCCCCGCAGGTGCTGGCGCTGCTGAAGCCCGTGATCCGCACGCGCGGCTACCCCACGTCGCTGTGCGCGCTCAAGCTGGCGGCCGAGGTGGCCAAGGCGCGGCCCGCTGAGCTCAGCGACGACGTCGTGCAGAACCTCATGGAGGGGGTCGGCCAGGTAACTGTCACTCATGTCAGATACAGTTATGTTCCATGTAATAGAAGGCGAGTTTACTGGGCTGTTACGTGAGAGACAGATAGAAAATACGTTTATTTGCGGTGAGCATGACGCAGAAAAAGAACATAAACACTAATGTATGTGTAGCGGCACGGCACCCACGCGTGTTTCAGATAAAGCGTCCGTACGTTCGCAGCGAGCCGTTGTTTCACTGTATCCTGTATCTAACAGGCTGACACTGAAACATTCATAAAGAACATAACTCATCAACTCTGGCACTCTCTTGGGTTCACAAGTCATACCCAAGACCTTGAAGTCCGTAATTGTGCTTTGGACCACTAAACTTGTCAGCCAAGTTATGAAAACCTGTATAATATAAAACTGCTCATGCATACATTTTTCGTTCAAAAAATTGCTGTTTTGGCTGTTTTTTTTTTACATTTTTGTGTTGGTCCTCTAATAAAAATATTTCATACTCATCTCATCATTTCATCTTGTTTTAATAAAGCCTCTTTCCCCCCGCAGTTGGCGGACCATCAAAACAGCGCAGTTCGCAAAGCGGCCGTGTTCTGTATGGTGGCCTTCACCTTCGCGCTCGGCGAGGAGCGCATGCAGCCGCATCTCAAACATTTGTCGGTTAGCAAGTACCGGCTACTGCAGGTGAGGAGTGCGCAATATTCAATTTTCAATTCAATTCAAGTTCTTTCTTTCAGACGTCCTTTGTATAATAAAATAATAACTAGTGTTAGTAATAAAAAGATAATACTTCAAATGTCAACTGCTATGGATTCTTACCCAGTGGCGCGGCAGAGGGGAGTTCCACCGACCTGAACACGCTCAGGAGACCGCTGCAGGTGACGCGTGGCGGCCGCTATGAGGCGGTCCTTTTTCTTAATGTGGCGTAAAAACTCGTCTGTGTCCTCCTCCGCAAACATTGTGGACGCACTACAACGCCACGACAGCCCCAACAGTATTCTAAACGCGTTAATATATTGGACACGCAGATCTCTGTATGTCCTCTGTGTAAAACGGGTACAATTTTGCTTAAATTGGATATTAGATTTGCAAAGTTAGGGAAATTGAATTTTAATATTACCAAGTAAAAATAATGGCGAAAGATAAGTTATGATAATTTATTTGTCCAATAACATGAGTTATCATGGCATGTAAGATTAATTAAATTAAATCACAGTCATGTTTTACGAACAAATATAAAAAAGTAAACATCCAAAAATTATAAATTTATCCATCAGTCAAAGCAATTAACGTTACGAATAAGAACTTCAAAATTAAAATATAAAGGCAAATATTAATATATATATATATATGGTATTGAATCAAAATCAAAAGTCATTTATTCAAATTAGGCTGAGAATCAGCACTTTTCTAACGTCAAAATTACAAAATCCAGTCTCCCGGCACGCTCGCCCTTCACCACTTCCTAGTGCTTTCGCTGGGGAGACGTGGCGCATCAAACATTTCAGTTAATGTTTCCACATACAGGGCAATATAAAAGATGAAGAGAATATTCCCAAGGAGAAGACTTAACAATCCTTTCTCCCTACAGGTATACATCAGCAAGCAGCGCGAGGAGGGCCCGCGCGCGCCCGCGCCCAGCACGTAGCGCCGGCCGCGCCGCGCACACACGCGAACACGCAGCACGCAGACACACTGACACACTCACACACACCCGCTCTACGGAGCTCGGTACTCGAGTATAGACACACCACCGCTGTGGGGTGTACTCATAATGTAGGGTGTTCTGTACTCATAATTAAGTTGACCGATGTGCTAATATATTGGGAATTTGAAATCATTTGTGATAAATGGCTAACTCATTAAACTTTATAGAATTTAAATTACTTTAAAGATACAAAATACACCGTCATTTTGTCAGCTATGTTTAAGTCCCATGTCCCATAGGGAGCGAGTCTATTGCCCCCAACCGAGCACAAATCTAAAATACGGACTCAAAATAAAAAAATTAACTCAGTCTGTAGCAGTCCACTGCTGGACATAGGCCTCTCCCAGGCTGCGCTACAACACCCATTCTGTCGCAGCCATCTTATTGAGGTCGTTGGTCCGGGCTGTTAAAAAATTCCGCAAAAACTCAATAACTAATAAATAAATAGTGGAAAGAGGGAAGGGTGGCATTTGCCCTGCTGTGGGACAATATTGGAGTCTGCTTCCAGTCTAACCGGATGCAGCTGAGTACCAGTATTTTACATGGAGCGACTGCCTATCTGACCTCCACAACCCAGTTACTGGGTAATACAAAACCCCTTGGTAAGACTGGTTGTTAGACTTTCGGGCTTCTGACGACCCGTAACGACTGTCAAAAGATGAAATGACAGCCGGGACCAACGGCTTAACGTGCTTTCCGATTCACGGAGGGGTCTCGGTATGTAAAGATGGTCACCCAACCGCGGCAAGCGCAGCTTAACCTTATCGATCGACCCGTACGGCTGTTATTACTTAGCCACGAGCCCCTCTGCAGTGGGACAATACCACTTAGAATAACTAAATAAATAAACTCAATCCTATCCTATTTCCTACTAATATTTTAAATGTGAAAGTTTATGCAGATGTTTAGATGTTTGTTACTCAATCACACAAAAACTACTGAACGGATTTGGATGAAATTTGACACACATATAGTTTATAACCAAGACTAACACATAGGATACTTTTTATCCCGATATTCCCACGGGATCGAAACTAATGCAGGTGAAACCGCGGGGCGCTGCTAGTAATATAATATGTTTTGCTGTCTAAATGCTAACCATTACACACAAATGAATGAAATCCCTTACTAAAGACTATTGTTTTAAAAAAACAAACCATTTTCTTAGTAGAACGATATAAATAGGCTGATAAACAAGTGCTACTGTAAAAAAATCTTCCCGAAAGTATTTCTCTACTGAAATACCTGTGTGAAAAAAAATGGAGTGTAAAAAAGTTAGAGATTTATTTCGATTCTTGGTTTTTAAAAGATCAAAAGTAGCTGCATTAATCATCAACTGCTCGTTTTCATGACGATGCTGTGGTCGGCTTCCAGTCTAACCAAATGCAGCTGAATACCAATATTTTACATGGACATGGAGCTACTGATTATCAGAGGGGCAATTCTCGTAATTTTAAGAACGTTCACAGTCTGATCTCAGTCTCAATCTGTCAAAAATACCTCTAATTTCCCTACATTTTGACGTTTGTTTGTCGCCGAGATGAGACTGCGACTAGATTTTGAACGTTTTTAATTACGAGAATTAGCCTTCTGATCTCCACAACCCAGTTACTGGGAAAAGTAACCATATTTCTGACTGGATAATATTTCTACTATGTCATCCTTAGTTCAGCGGGGTTTTTGTGTAACACACTTAACAGTAGCAATGGCTTTCATCTTGACAGTTTAACGACATTCACTGCGTTATGTACGTTGTTCAGCTGACAAATTTTTCGGACATATGAAGCAATGGATTAGCTCTAAATCCTTCAAAATTATTCAGATTGGGCTTGTGTGTTATGCAATTTGGGTACTGGATACCTACCACGAGCTCTTAACGCGATCCAATTTAGGACCTAAACTGAACTGTTCTTCTAATTCGTACCATGACGTCAGTTTAACGATTCAATTTAGGCCGTGCCATCTGGATACCTACCACGAGCTCTTAACGCTCATTCACTTTCAACGATCCAAATGCCGCTGAGCGTATTGGACGTCATGGTACGACTGTGAGCGATGCAGTTTAAGAACCTAAACTGAAATGTCTTGCTTTTGAATCGTTTTTAAATAGATCATGGTGCTGATTTGTTTTGACTCTCGTTGCTGCTGACGTACCTAATCATCTCTACTTTTATATGCTCTATAAGAAAATTGTATTAATAAAACCACTTTCAGAAAAATCTTGAAGAATTTGATCTGAAAACACATTGATGAATACATAAAATTAAGATGAATCTCGCTCAAACATTGAAAATGGTTTTGTTCATATGAGTTTAATACGTATTTATTAAAACTGTACTTCAAAATACCTTATTTTATAATTTTGCAAACAAGACTAAACATCAAAAATAGTGTTACGCGTGTAAGACTGTGAAAATCGTGCGCAAATCATGTGTGGTGAACTGAACTGTATTGTGAAGGCTTTAGGGGCGAGAATTGAATGTGCTCTTGTACAATAGCTTAATAAAATGACTAGTATTGATGTAAGTGTCTTCAAAAGCAATATATTTAATAACAAGGTAATCATCGGCCAGCCTGTTCCCAACTATGTTGGTCTCAGCTTCCAGTCTAACCGGATGCAGTTGATTACCAGTTTAATTGATATCAAGGTAAGAATATACCAAATCTTATATCAACTTATAAAATGTAATTTGAAAGCTGATTTTACTGATAAAAGACTTGATCAGGTTTAGCGTTGCGAGTAGAGTCGTGTTTTCAATCGTGTTAAAGTGATAACTGGCTATAAGTGACTAATAATGACTTCTCTATGGGCTTTGAAAAGCGTTTCATAAGTGTATGTGTTATCATCTTAGAGAAGAGTAAGTGATTTGTAGAAGAATGTGCGGTATCCGGTCGTAAATATGAAGAAAAAGTTCGCTTTTGTAGAGCGTCGTCTCTGTCACTCATACCTGTGTGAAAGTCTCTTTCTAAAGCTCGATGTGTCATATTATCGCCCGGGTACACACGACGACGTATCAAGCTATACATTTCCAGTTTTAGCTGACCTCGCATTGTATAGACTTTTCGTACAGTGAGAAGTCTTGCTTCAATCTCTTTCTGTAAACTGGTTGAATTAACTGTGCACCTCGATTTGATGATGTAATTTCGACGCTTTGTTCGCGACAAGGCGAGCGTGGGGCGGTGAAGGGGAGGCGTGGCATTCCAGCGAGGCGCATAGTTTATTCGGTTGAGTAGTAATTTGTATGTACAAGAAATAGAAAAGACTTCACTTAATTTTAATCAGCGTCATTTTGTGAACAAAAACGCTGTTTTCAATAAAGGTGCTTTATCAAAGTGAGTGTTGCTCGCCCCTTTGTAGTAAGGTAGTCAGCAGTGTTGTATAAAATGAGCTAAATTGTGTATGTACAGGCATTTTGTGTATGTGTACGGGAGCATTCGATGTTGTGATTTTGGCTACTATTGTTGGTAAAAATATCACAGCCATATAAAATGGAGAATTAATTTCCTCATTAAGGCCTGAGTTCACCAACATTCTAACCATCGGTTAGGAATTTAAACAGTTGATTTCCTTAGGAAATTTGACATAAATCAACTGTTTAAATACCTAACCGATGGTTAGAATGTTGGTGAACTCAGGCCTAAGAAAACTTCCCGTCTAACCAGTTAATGGGAATTTGGGTTTTAAAATTTTCCGAGTTTTACCAGTTAATGGGAATTTGAGATTGACAGTTTTTTCAGTCTAACCAGATGATGGGAATTAGTAGTCTGACTTTTGATCTCTGCAGAATTCGGAATGAACATGTAATGTGTGCGTTGTGGTAATATTACTCAAATCAATCGCCAATGCTGCCTGTAAACGTTATTTATGCTGAGATCTTGAATGATGAAACATTCTAAATCGGCTTTCGAAAATGAAGGTATAGAGGAGGGTATTAATTTACAAGATAGAAAATCATTCCTAGAAATCATTCCCCGTTCGGAATCAATTTCCCAATATCATGGAATTGATTTCCATTTCGTGTCCTAAGTGTTGGAATTTTCCCATACTGAAAGTATAAATCATGTTTTTACTATAAATTGTTTTCCCAACTGAAATTATGCATGTGCCTTTACACAAATTGTTGAAAAGTATTCATTGAAATTCATGAATTGTTTTTCGTTAGAAATTATGAGTTATATTCACGCCTATTTCCAAGGGATAGGCAGGGACATCTGCTGCTGTTGATGATATAAGGTCGCGTGTGTAGTCATTTCGCCTATAAACGGCATAATTCCAATACTGCAGGCCTAACGCACTAAATGAAAAGTGTCACGAATTTTGTCGCATTAAGATATTACATAATTCTGCTCTCAAAACGGTGAAGGAAAACATCGTGAAGAAACCGGCTTGTCCTAGAACCAAAAATTCGAAGACATGTGTCATATACCAACCCGCATTGGGCCCGCGTGGTGGATTACGGCCCACTCCCTCTCACAGAGAGGAGGCCCGTGTTCCAGCAATAGGAACATTTGACAAAATTCGTGACATATTAAGTCACTGTGGTATAGAAAGGCCCCTTGTTCATAACTTAGGAGATAATTATGCTTAATAATACTCTAAATCTTTATCATACTGACTGTGACAGATGTTTTTAAATTATAGCGTGAAAGGAACTTTGAGAAAGAATACAGTAGTGCCCACTTTAGTTAAAAACTTTTTGTATCTACAGAAGTCTTCATTTCATGTAAAATAGGCAAAGGACTTTGAAGTTCCGTGGCATACCTACCTGTCCACCATTATAATCATGAGTAGCGCGACAATGGGTATGCCAGGCTTCATATAAAACTCTTCAATCCCATTTAATGTTATAAAACCCAGTTTGTTTCCCATTGAATGGAATAATTTTCCCAGTTCGCCCCAAAAATTCCCATTTAGTGAGAATTCTGGCATCTGTAGCCCTATAAGAATTTTCAAAGCTAACAAAAAAAAATGTAGAAACATATTTTTTTCCGAACAAGTGACAAAATATTATAACAGTCTGCCTTAACATAGAAAATAATAAGAAATAATATTTAAAAAAATGTTATAAACTAACTGTGTTTAAACCCGCAACGAACAACGGAGAGAGACAGATAATTGTGGGTAAATCATTGCTAATTTTCACAATATGGCCGAGGAATCATAGCCGGTTCAAACTTTGCGCCTGCGCCATAAAATTTTCTAAGAACCAAATAGTGACATGAGGCGAGTTAGAGGACATGCGTGAGAGTTCATAGAGTCTGCCTTGATTCATCAACCGTTTTGTATGTGGATTCTGATATCAATGTTATGTTCATATTTAGGTATGGTTCTCACCGCCATCTTGGATTTAAAATAAACGCTTTTTATCTAAATGGTATTGCCATGACCATGAGATTAAAACAAGTGCTTATAGAAGGCCCAATATTGCCAATCTAGCCCACTGGGCTTTTTAATTTGGGTCTTCTGAAGCTCTGGTCAAGGTGAAGCGACTCCCGCACAGGATCATTCGTCTCAGTGTGTCCAGAGCTTAAAAGCACTAAGGTTAAGTGCGAACGACTAACGATTTTGTATAACGACTATTAATCGCAGCGATTTTCTTTTTTTTTATAAATAAATGATTTGTTTAGCATGTCTTAGTGTACATACTAGGAATCTTTGGTATTAGGAGGAGAGGGGCATTTGTATAGAGGAAACGATAGATGCTTGGTACAAAAAGACAAATTTAATTTTTTTGTATATCGCAAAGTGTGGCAATCCACTTGGCATGTTTGTACAAATGATTGAGTTATTTTGCTAATGGAAAATATATCCTATGTCTTTTGGAATAAGGTTGATTTTATATTAGCAAAATGACGTGTTTATTTGTACAGATTCGACAAATGAAGCGCCATTTAAATTTGAATCGTGTGTAAAGGTGTTAAAGTTGAATTTGTCTTGTCGTACGTTGCGCGTAAAGACATTTTTTGAGACTGTGCGAGTGTATAAAGGGTTTAGGAGCTTGTGTTGTATGTTGTGGAGCTATTAAGAAGGCGTGCGGCGTTTCGTTACTATTTAGAGCTGTCTTTAACTTCCAAAGTTAGTAATCCTTTGTTTCTATCTTTTTTGTGTAAATTCCTTTGGTTTATTTGGCGAGAAATTACAGGGATAACGGTTTTATTAAATTTTAGATCTAGTACCGAGATCGCTGCCGAGATGGCAAGATACGACCCAATATTGCAAGAAAACTGGAATTTTAAGGTTCATTATCCCTTTAATCTTACAATATCGTGTCGGATCTGGCAATACAATGTTAAATCTCAGTGCTGCCATCATTTCTCGTCAAATAAACCCACGCAATGAATACGACATAACTCACAAACTATTTTATATTAAAAAAAAAACCATTTCATTCACCTACATTTTGTTTGTCATAACGCTTGTAATATTTTAAGCGGTTAATTTTTGAGGGTAGTTTAGCAAAAATGGCTTATTTCCAACAATTTGATATAATTATGTAATTATCGTAATAAGAATATCTTCGTTTAACAGTGCTTTAAGCATTATTTTCCTGTAAAACTGTTATTGGAATTGTAAAAAAACTTGATTGATGTGTTGTAATTTTTCTTTACTACCCTCAAAGTTTTTTTTTGTAACAATATATTTATCATTTTGTATACTTTTTTTATGTAATATATGTTATGTATTTTGTAGTGCGTTGGTTTGCGTATTAACAACTGTTTCTATCATTTGTTGTTGATATGGACGACGTAAACCAACGCCTGGCGTCAGTGTTTTAAAATTATGTACTGAATCTCATTTTGTATGGAACGCTTTAAATGTTTGTGTGTATTTAATCATGTCCTTTTGAATGAGAATAATAAATTCTAATTAAGAAACTGTTCTTTGACAGCTAAGTTATAAGGTCGCAATTCCATTGCTATGTAAGATATGCACGGAGAGGTTACAGATGTCAGCTGCGCTGTTCATTTGTTTGCTATCCATGCGTACGGCACGTTCACAGTTTTTTTTACCTCTGACAGCAGCAACCTTATTGTAACGAGAATAAAGAACACAATTATTTTGACAGGCTTGTCAGTGGCAACAACCCAAAAGCAACCTTATTAGAACGAGTAAAGATTACTGTGATTCGATGAACAGTGATGCAAAATCAGAGATAAAGTAACTAAATGGGCTATAGCGTGGCCGTGGGTCGCAGTGGACGATCTCGTCTACATTTTCATACAAAACGAAGCTAATTATAGTCCTTTCACAGTTCTCTTCATCACTGTCCAAATCACAGTGATCTTTATTCTCATTCTAATAAGGTTGCTGCCACTGACAAGTTTGTTCAAATCATTCTGGTCTTTATTCTGGTCACAATAAGGTTGCTGCGAGGTAAAATAATTTGAACGGATTGTACACGTACGTAGCTTGGTCGTAAAAAACAATTTAACTGCGCCTTAAAAAATAAACCAAAATCAATCTACTTATTTATTTAAAATTTCCAAAAAAGGCTTTAATTTTTTTCGTCGCATTCAAAAAGTCATGATTATATGACGCACGCCTGCACACAGCTTTACAATATGTTTTAAAACACTGAAGTCTGATTGTTGCAAGTTACGTGGTGCATTCTCCATCATTGTGTCAGACATTGTCATTCCCAAGTATTTTACATTAATAAAACTGTGTTTGTAACTATTTTTGTGTGTATTTCTTTTTTATGGTCGTGTTCAAAGGTCAATATCGATAAATTGATTCAACTACCTATTTTTTGGAACAAAGTTCCTTATTGCACGTAAAAAAAATGTTAATCTTTTCTCGGTCAGCTCTCATTCGCCAAGTCTGCAAAAGCGAAAGTTACTTGTTCAAACCGAGTGTCCCACGACACCTCTTGACTGTTTGATAGATGTCCTCGAGTTCACTTTTTTCTAAATGTGTATGTATGGCTCAGTAAAATATTCAGGAGTTTTTGTGGTGTTGCTACATTGAGTAAGTGTACAAGTAACTACAGGCTTTAGGCCGACCGCTTAACTGAGACGTTGCCTGAGGTAGCAGCGCGGTGCGGGAGGGGTGTGGTGACGTGATGCGAGAGTTCAGTGATTCGTCAACTTGTGACAACTATCACCCCTCCCGCACCGCGCAGCTACCTCAGGCAACGTCTCAGTTAAGCGGTCGGTCTAGATATTTTCCCAATCTGATCTATAATAAAATTGTATAAAACTGGTTGGTACTTGGGAATTTTTCCAGCAAATGGGAAAAAAAATCGAAAACATTCCTAGAAATTGGAATATCATTCCTTCATTGATTAACTTGACTTAATTAATTGTTATTAATTGGAAAAATTAAATACTTTTTGCTGGAAAAAAAATATTTGAAACAACGATGCATAAGACTGTTTACTCAAAAATAACAAAGTTTTCTTAATTTTGATTTACTTTTGAGAGAAATTATGATTCAGGATTTTAATTTTTTTTTTTGTTTATAAATAATAGTAGGTTTTTTTTTTCTTACATTTGGTAATTTTTCAGTAAATAGTCTTATAATAATGCACTATGTGACATATTTATGTATAAGAAGTGCATTTAAAATATAATAAATAACGCTTGAGCGCGAGTGACGCAGTGTCAAATACCCGTAATTACTTACTGTATTTAAATTTATAATTAATAATTATTGATTATTAATGTACTATAGTTATGAATAAAAATGATTTTTAAGCCTTTATGTTTCTGTTTTTTTTTTTTATTTTTTTTATAAAAAACCGTATAATTTGATAAGTTGCTCATGGCAGTGCGTTTAGTGACGTACATACAGACGGCCACACGTCAGTGATATCACTGACCGGAAGCTGGCCTAGCGTAGTACGGAGTTAAGAGTTAGCACAGAATAAATAGAGGCCAGTCTAAAGCCAGTTTATACTGATTTTTAATCCCCTGTGTGCGTGTATGTAGTCAGTCCTACAGACCGAATTTCGGCCATGACCAATCTCAGCGGAGACTAGCCTTCGGCGCAGTAGGTATGGTAGTCCAAAGTTTACGCGCAGGCACAGATGCACTCTCTCTTCCCTCACTCTCAAAGTCCGACGGGACGGCAATCCGACACGACCGAGAAGAGATCAGGCGCAGGACCAACGGCTTAACGTGTTTTCCGAGGCACGGGGGTATCACACCGTCAACTTCTAAACTCCGGGCTGTTTGATTTTTGATTTAATCGACCCGGGAATCGAACCCAAGACCCCAACGCTCAGCGATCGCGCTGTTACGTTCAATTTACCGCACTACTAAAGTAAAATAAGACGAGAGACGCGATCTGGATGATTCCAACCAAAGTGATTGGTCGATTTCTGCTCTCTCAGTAGAAAGAAACGCAACCAACACACTGCCCAACCTATAGGGATCGAATCCAAGACCTCCTGTATGGCAACAGTCGCGCTTACAACCACTACACATACGAGGACTAGGCTAGGAGGAGAATAGAACCCAGGACACTCCGAACAGCAGCCATCGCGCTTGCATTCGTATTAAAGAAAGTTACCAAGCACCAATGGCAGTCGCGATGAAAAAATAGATCCCTAAAAATTATGTTCTGAAATATAGATAGTGCCATCCACGAAGACGCGCCCCACTCTTCTTACTGATCGCTAGTTAATTCCGCTAGTGTTTTAGTTTTTCTATACACACTAATTACCCACTAATAAGTAATTACTGTGTATCGACAAAACTAAAACACTAGCGGCATGTTGCACACTTGTACTGTCAGCGATTAGGAAGAAGAGTGGGGCGCGTCTTCGTGGATGGCGCTGTCTGTAGATGAATATGAGTATGATGATTATATCTAGGGTTAGTAATACATTACAAATAAAATGAGACACAATTTTAAAAGTGAAAATCCTTTAGGCGCAATATGCGCTCTTTCTGAATAGTGATCGAAACTCGCACACTCGAGTCGGTGACGCGAATCGGGTGTGCGGTGACGCTGAATCGGGTGTACTCTGCTCCAGTCGGTCGGTGATACAGAATCGCGTGTACCTACTCTCGGCTCCAGCCGTACTGAGTTTACACATTATTGTGTGGCCATATGCACACACCCTCTTTTTTATTAGCAATAAATATAACAATTTAGAATCTTAACAATTTAACGCCTATATTCTCCGAACCGGTAGGCAGAGTTCTAATGGAATACTCCCGCATTTCGCCAGTTATAATATGGAGCGAGCCTATTGCCGTCAACCAGGCACCAATCCATACCTCGGCTGCAACAAATTCAATAAGTCTGCACGACCCGAGAATCGAACCCAGCTTAGGACCCCATGTTCAGAAGTTGCAACCACTAGTACATCAACGAGGCTTCGGTAGTGTTCCCAAATAAAAATCAACGCCATCTTACTGACATGAATTAAACCTACTATCCCACACGGGAAAAGGAATGCAAGAATTTTCTTTCACTGAGTTGAAGCGAGAGTTTTGAGTTTCCACCGCTAGATGGCTCTGAGAGGAAAATCTTACAAAGTACGGAGTTTTTTTGTAGACGCCAGCACATCAAGCTACCCCAAACTGTCAAATTTTCCCAATCAACCTTGAACCTTACGGTGTAGCGATAAAGTTGAAAATCTATCAAAGAAATTTGACTGATTGTAGTAGGTTGATGTGCTGGCGTCTGTACCTATTTGTTATTTTTTTATCGTAAAAGTAAAGGGTTTCTGTTGAAATTGAAAAGTCTGTTAATCTGACGAGTTAAATTAGTAATAAAATAAAGACCAACCATTTTTTTACTTACACAAAGATTCCTTGTAAATCTGCTTTTCTGCAATTTAGTTCTTAATAATTTTTGAATCTCTTAGCTAAGATGTAGAAATCAGAGTTACAAAATATTGTTCTAGTAATAATTTATTGGAAAAGAAAAATTAATGCATTATACTAATTATTAAAAATTCTTATTTTAACACTTGTTGTCGGTAAGAAAATCGTCTTATTTTTTGTGCTCCGTGTATTATAAAGTAGCCTAAAATGTGAGCGTTTCCCGTTTTCCGCATAGCAGTAATACAGACCCAATGCCGGAGTGACTGGGTTACCAAATTATGAAAATCTGCGTGATTTTAGGGAAACAAAATAAAAATGGGGAAGTGTTTTCGGAATGTATATTCTGAGTATAACCATTTGTTTTGTTTTGAAAGCTGTTCGAAATATTGTTTTGTAAAAATGAATACAGTTTCCGCAATGTACAGATGCGTCCCGAAATATCTAGATAAAAATAAAACACCTGCTTTATTTTTCAATGTACCTAGTCCTTATTCTGTCTATTCGAACAAATACGAAACATTTAAAAAACTCACTATCTTCTGCTATCCCAAAGAAGTACCTAGGCTACGCCAGAAATAGCGCAAACCCATGTATGATTTTGTTATTTTATTTTGTGTTTATAATTATGTAACTTCTATGGAGATTCTCTGAAATAAATAATAATAGTAATAATAAGGTGAACTGCTTACACCAAACAGTTCCAACGACCCATCCCTCTTGGCTCTGCTATTATGTATTGAATAATTAAATGTCTTTCTTAGACATTATACATCATTTTACACTACAAAACCATCCAAACACCGTCAAAAACACTTAATACTGCTTTAAAGTGATAAAAATACCTCAAAAAGATTATTTTTCACAAAATTGTGACGTTTTAATTAATTGCTTCAGCATTGTTTTTTCCACCTTGCGTATTGCGTAACTTCGAATATAAGCTGGCAGCCCCGGCAGTGAGTTCGCCGCGCGCTGTCTAGTCGGCGTGTCCCTCGTAAAATGGGCTTAAAATCGCTGCATTCACGCATAACGTTATAAAACATAGAAAATACAACAAAACACACATTTAATTATGATTAAACCATATTTATAACACAAGTTAATTAGGTAACAGTGATTAGTGTTTATTTTTTCACGTAAACGGCTATCATAATGTTAATTGGTAGGTAAAAAATAACAAACGTTAAATTTAAAAAGAAATCGGTAAAGAAATCGTCTATATAAAAAACAACTTTTTTTTTTTTATAAATGTTGACAGTTTTTTTTATTGTGGCTGCATTTTAAGAAACGTCCATTATTCCAGTGAATAATACAGCAGTTTTTGTGTGATAATGTGATTGCTTAAAATGAATAAACCTGCACTGTTTTTGGTAAATAATAATCGTAGAATGTAGCGGTACGTAAAATCAATAATGTCCGCGCATTGTCCCGCGTGCTGTAGTACGATTTTTTCAGGTTCCACACACTAATGTCAAAATGATTATACTGCGACAAAATACAAACTTAAGCAATTCATTTGTATAATAATAACAAATAAATTATTTATTAAGGAGCCCAACGTACTCAGACTTACGTAAAAATACATAGATTATGCGAACTCCGCAGTGCCACTAAATCACGAAAACATGTAACAATGGTAATAAATTACGAGAATTCCCGCCATTTAGTGTCAAAATTCGGAAATATTACAATGACTGTTGTCATCTGCAATGTCAAAATTTAAAAAAATTGAAGAATGCGCTAGTTGTTTTAAAATGCCATAGATGGCGCTTGAATATTTACCTAATTCTCGTGTCGTACGTACTTTTGTGAAAGTGCCTTTGCTTCTGACATCTTCAAAGTTTTTTTTTTATTTTTGTATTTTCTACGTTATTACAACATTTTCAAGCGTTTTTTACTTCATGAATGAAGGAATATCATTATTAATTTCTACAGTGTTTATGATCATAATTCAAACAAAACGGCTACTCCACAGAACACTAATAGTTGCCTACTCGCTCTAATTAGACTTACGGAGTTATACAGCCCTATAATATAAAAAAGCAAAAAATTTTTTTTTACTATTTTATAATTAAAAAAGTGTAGTTTCGTCGCTTCAAGAAAGCGTAAAACAATATTTTATTTTTAGTTTCTTCCTCATCTTTTGTTTAAATAACTTCCAAAAGTAATAAAGTAATATTTTGTTATGAAAACACATTTAGTTTATAAAAACTTACGATTAAAATAATTATAATTAAGATAAAACTGAAGTGGCAATGAGAAGAAAGTCGAGCTGAAAACAGTTGACAAGCGGAAGGAAGAAATAGAAAAAATGCGCTGGATATTTCCTGTGCCAGGTGAGACTACGTGTTTTTTTTTTAATACCTAGGCTCTACCTAGGTCCGTCCCACAAAAGAAGTAATTAACATTTACAACAACCCGCTTATCTCACACAGCATTCTCTATAAGATTGTGCATTTTATTAACCAGTACTTACCTCTAATAAGATGTTAAAATAAAGATAATAGATGTCCAAAATAAAGGTTATTCCTGATACCTGTCAGTGCGACAACTCTAGTAGTTAATAAAGATCAAATTCGCAAAACACGTATTCGTTTGTATGAAACTGACAGGTGTCAACAATACACTCTCTCGACGGCTGCAGGACTGTAACTGTTAAAATCAATGGCTACTAAAGGCGCTGTGTTTGAACCTAGCATAAGGAGCTGCCTGTCCATTGACGCGGAGCGAGGCTGCGGAGCGGAGAACCGGAGAAATATTAACACATATAATTTCCTAAAAATCTCAATGTAATTTTCTATTGGTTAATATTTCTCCGTTTCTCCGCTCCGCAGCCTTTCTCCGCGTCAATGGACAGGCAGCCTTAGGGTACCGATTAAGTATTATACAATAATGTAGGTTGACTTTGTCTACTAGGTACTACATACGATTACTAGAGAGCGTAATTTCTTGGAATTTGATCGAATGAATGCAGTCCGGACTCCGGAGCCCTTGAAATGGTTTTCCGTTCGTAGTTTGCGAGAAAGAGACTAGAGAGAAAAATCTTCATATGGACAGTTATGTTATTACTATGGCAATGGGACGGTACATCTATGAACTGCCTCATAAACACATGTTACTTATAAATCTACGTCAGTACAATAAAATATTTAACAATCAAGGTAAAATTCATGTTTGTCATTATTATTTCTTTGTTCTGTACGTAAAACTATGTACCTACATTAATAGAAAAATTAATAGGTATCCTATATAATCATAATCACACTTACAATATTTAAATTTTGACAGTTAATTTAACAGTGTTACCAATCCAACTAAAATTAAAATTCCCATTAATTAAATTAAATGTTTCTAAGCAAATGTTTGTATTAGTAACCGTAATATCTTGTAGCTAAACTAGCTACTCGTTCTCCGTAAAAGATTAAAGAAAAAACTCGAAGTAGGTATCCAAAAGGCGTTCAACATCTGGCAGCATAATATATCTTACTGGACACGTCCACTCAATTCTGTGTGGTTCTTTCCTCCAAAGACATCTCAGACACTAAACTACATTGTGCTCACATGATCAGACCAAGATAATGTCTGGACTTTAAAAAATAATGATCAGCAGTATGCAACCTACCCCGGCGGATTAATTGCGTATCACACTCATCATCTGCTTAGCCTTTTCATAACTATGTTAGGGTCGGCTTCTAGTCTAACCGGTTACAGCTGAGTACCAGTATTTTACATGGAGCGACTGCCTATCTGACCTCCACAACCCAGTTGCTGGGTAATACGAAACCCCTTCTTGGTAAGACTGGCTGTCAGATTTTCGGGCTTCTGACGACCCGTAACGACGGTCAAAGATCCACTAATGACAGCCGGGACCAACGGCTTAACGTGCTTTCCGAGACACGGAGGGGTTCCCATCCACGGACCAACCGTGGCAAGCGTAGCTTAACCTGATCGATCGACCCGTGCGGCTGTCATTCCTTAGCCCCCCTACATAGGTACTTTTAATGGGTATCACCACTCAGCAAACCTACATTTTTGTTACTGCAGTAGGTACCTATGTCCTCTGAACGCATAGACAACTCATTTCACTCTCCCTTATACCTAACATAACCTCTTGCACAAACAGAATATGAGAGCATAGGTATACCCATCCAAATCTAAGCCCTACGAACCGACAACTTGACCTGACCTAACTCGAGTGCTGACCTCAGCTCAAGTTTCTATGTGTGTTGTCAACACGGACGAAAATAGACTGTTGTCAGTGAACGAGACAAAAATAGACTTTAGTCACGTTGTTTAGACAATCTTTTAGGGAAATATTTAAGTAACTGATTCTCTAAAAAACTTATTGAGCTTCTAATGATGGACACTTTATTTAATTAATGAACCTCTAAAATATTGTTTTACTTCTACTGATGCACACTATTTTTTCAGTTAACCTATGTTGACCCACTGCTGGGCAAAGGTTCTCTTCAATATTTTTCATATCTTTTTGCTATGCTTTCTCCGTCCAATCAGTTAGGAACGACTCCAAATCGTCACGCCATCCAGCGTTTCTTAGGCCTGCCTCGGTGACGACGCCCGTCTTCAGGCACCCACTGGAATATTATTTGAGCCTTTTTTTTAACTTTCTGATCTTTTCTCACAGTTAATCGCAATAACTACGCTAGGGGCAGGTACCCCAACCAAATGAGTTTGGTTAGGTTGGGATTGTGTCACTCTGACCAACCGCTACATCCAAGTTGATCGCAGTGAAAAGTTACATGTGAAGTGAGCTGTCAATAGTGTCAATTGCTAGCAGCTAGCTTGGATTGTCAGCTCACTTCACCTTAGTTTTCATTGTGAGATTTTTAAGGAATAGTTCGGCTGGTCATCATTTCAGCCCAAAGACGTCCACTGCTGGTCATAGGCATCCCCCAACCACTTCCACTTCGACCGGTTCTGTGCTTCTCGCACCCAACGGGTGCCTACGGCCTTCACAAGGTTGTCGGTCCACCTTGTGGGAGGCCTTCCAACGCCACGTCTTCCGTTACGGGTCGCCACTCCAGAACCTTTCGGCCCCATCGGCCATCTGTTCTGCGAGCAATGTGCCCTGCCCACTGCCACTTAAGTTTGGCAAATTTTCGGGCTATGTCGGTTACCTTGGTTCTCCTGCGGATCTCTTCAATCCTGCTGGTAATTAGTCGTAATCGTAAAGTATACGAGCAATACCAACCAGAATATTAATCAAATATTTCACATAAACCTATTGTGCACTTATGAAACGTCAGAAGCTAGGTGCACGGTTCCAATTGGTCGTTTCCTATGGAGAAGAACCGGCAAGAAACTCCACGGTTACTCTTTTAAAAATAATTGGCTTTTACAATGTTTTCAAATTGGACAGTGCAGAACCTGTCAATAAGTATCTGGTACTTAGATTACTTTTTAACTGACTTCAAAAAAGGAGGAGGTTCTCAATTCGGATGTTTATATTTTCGTAAAGATCTGATGATTAGTTTCGGAGACAGACAAAAAAACTCTTCAAAAATTGCCAGCAATAAAAAAAAAATTGCTGAATGGGCCCGCTTTTGACCTCGATCACGCGTGATGGAAAGTGATGGATGAGGTCTATGGTGCAACAAGCGTGCCCAGAAGATGCCGAAGGTACTAAAACTCCCACGCATCGACGAAACACAGCAGGCTGCTTGACGGCCGAACTCCGGCCAAAAATCCGACCGGAAATCAACCGCGATTGCTGCTATCGCGTCCGTATACATTATTTACGTAATCACACAACATTATCATCACGGCTGTACCCTCTAAAGGGGTATGCAGATGTGTTCAGTTCTTGCGGTCATAACTTTTTGTTTATTTCCATTTAGTTTATATCGATGATGTTTTAATAACTTTCTGTCACTGATATTTACATAGCAAGTAGTGTTATGCGTGAATTTGTGTGGGGTAGGTACAACTAAGAAGTACTTAAAACTTTTTTACAAAAAAAATAAACAATCGGCTTCCAAAAAAAAAACTACAAAGTGAAAAATAACTTTAATTTCGGAAGTTGGTATAAAAAAAAACGAAAATGCGGAACCGACGACGCTGACTTCCGAAATTAAAGTTATTTTACCCTATGTAGTTTTTTCTTTGGAAGTCGTTTGTTTTTTTTCTCTTTTAGGAAAAAAGGTTTTTGGATTTCAGAGTCAGCTTGACGGAGCGGTTGTGAAGGTGTCATCCACACAATATTGTTTTACGCACGCGGACTGAGTGACGTAAAGAGGCCGTGTCTGATCCCTATTTTACGAATGACACAATGTTCATGTTTTTTATTAATATTTAAAACAATTATGTAAATTTGTATGTTGTCAGGCAGACAACTAGAACATGTCGTCCATCTTTTTTTAAATGAGTTACATTATCTGTGAAAAAAACAATTTATCTACCGCCGGATTTACCACTCAGCTTTGCTTTGGTGTCCTAGGAAAGCGGTTCCATCATCTATGTTGGGGTCGGCTTCCAGTCTAACCGGATGCAGCTGAATACCAGTATTTCACATGGAGCGACTGCTTATCTAACCTCCACAACCCAGTTACTGAGTACGATACTCCTTGGTAAGACTGGTTGTCAGACTTTCGGGCTTCTGACGACCCGTAACGACTGTCAAAGATCCACGAATGACAGCCGGGACCAACAGCTTGGTATGTAAAGATGGTCACCGATCCACGGACCAACCGGGGCAATCTTAACCTGATCGATCGACCCGTGCTGCTGTTATTACTTAGCCACAATGACAAGCCCCTCTTCTGTCATTTTCAACGCCGTGCCGACGACGCGCGACGTTAGACATTTCCTATCTACGGTTGACTTTACCGATGTTAGTGAAAACCTTTACTTGAACCCTGTATTAGTTGAACAACTAGTAATTTCTCAATAGCAACTTGGTCTGAATTTGTGCGCGGTTGATGGCAATAGGCTCGCCCCCTATTACATGGGACTTAAACATAACTGACGAAATATGGGTGTACTATAGTTGCACCTCTGTCGAAGCCTTCTGGGAAACAAGGCGTGAAGTTATGATGTTTTGTAAACAAATTAATATCTACGCGATTAGCGATCATCGTGTGTGCTCAACGTTTGGTCAGTACCTACATTTATTTTATTAGGCTGCAGTACCTATCATTTGACTTTAAATTCAACTTTATACATGACATGCACTGAGTCACGGCTGATATCTACACATTTTTAGATGTCAACTAGTGTTCGTCAAAACAGCATGCACACTAACAATAATAATCTAAACATTAACATTGTAAAGTGTATTGCTAATCCATACTAATATTATTAATTCGAAAGTAGCTCTGTCTGTCTGTCTGTATATTACCTTTTCACGCCTAAACCACTGAACGGATTTCGATAAAATTTGGCAGAGAGATAGAATGCATCCCGGGGAAGGACATAGGAAAGTTTTTATCGACCTACCTCGCGGGCGGAAGCTAGTAATGTTAGAAAAATTTGTCTGCTCAACAACGTAAATACCTAACGCAATGAATATTGTTGAACTGTCAAAATAAAAGCCATTCCTACTGTTAGATACGCAATTACCCCGCAGGAATTAGAGTTATAAAAAATTTGCTTTTGGCCGCGACTTCGGCCGCTATGTAAAAGATCCCACGGGGCCGTCCTGGCCTGAAGTGCTTACGCTGACGTCGCGTCATACGCGCCGCTGACGTCAGCGTCGCAGTATGGTGCTGTATAGAACACAATGTATAATTCACATGCGCGACCGACGTACGCGACCGACGTCAGCGTAACAGGAATTCAGGCCTTATGGATGAAAGATGAAGAATCATAAGTGTTTTACACTATCTGTGTGCCAAATTTAAAAAAAATCCGTTCAACTGTTTTTGCGTGATTGAGTAGGTAACAAATAATCAAACATACAAACTATCTCTCTTAATGTCGTCGTGTGCATCTACACAGATGACTTATCAGACGCAACCATTTACACTGCCGTACACCGACCAGTGACCACAAAAAGCTCTAACGAAGTAGTTTGGATAGGACACGTTTTTTTTTGTATGCACGTGTTTCTGTGAGAAATAAACCTATTTTTCTTTCTTTATCATCTGCCTAGCCTTGCCAAAATGCCTAGCCAAAATAGTTGAGCTATTTTGTGGTCGGCTGCCAGTCTAACTGGATGCTGAATACCAATATTTTACATGGAGCGACTACCTATATCTAGGTAACCTCCACAAGTCACAACCCAGTTCATACTGGGATCAGAAAATCAAAATGCATGAAATGAAATTATATATTCTGTACTAGGATATCGAAATCACTTTTACACGCCATATAAAAAAATAAGCTAGATGGAGCCGACATATCAGTCTACTCCTGAGAAGAAATGGCGAAACAAACTTAGGGGTCAAAATCTTTTTTAAAGTCCAGACATACCTAATCTTGATCAGGCTATTTGAGGACCATGCAGGTTTGGAGATGGTCTTTTGAGGAAAGAACCACACAGATTTGAGTGGACCAGTCCAGTCAAGCAAGCATTTGTCAGTAATTCTGTAGCTCAACTTTTAGCGATAAGACTGCCTATTGTGTCACCCCTTGTAAAATTTATACATTTTTATCTGTAATATTTATGGTGTAAATCATAAAAGAGTATTCTGATTAAAATATGATTCGCGGCCGTAACAAATACAAGGTGCATTCAATAAGTACCTAGCCTCATCGCCAGAGGGCGCTGTAGTTTCAAAAGAGTTTTACCACAGTGTAGCACATTCTTTTTTAAATCTTTTTTCAAATTTTCATTCCAATCTTTTCATTTGTTTTAATTTGACAACGTATGGAAGTGAACGTGTCGATCGGTTTTACATAAATGGAAAAAGAGCAATATCGTTCGGTGATTCGATTCCTGTTTTTGGAAGGGAAAACGCGCATCGAAATAAAAGAGCGCTTGGATGCTGTGTACGGTGACTCTTCTCCATCGATGGCCGTACGTCGGTTTTTGATGAACCACGTCCAGGTGCACCGAAAACAGCTGCTACGGAGGAAAACATTTAAAAAATCCATGATCTCGTATTGGCAGATCGCCGATTGAAGGTTCGCGAGCTAGCTGAAACTGTAGGCATTTCAGAAGGAACAGTGCATCATATTCTTCACGAGGAACTCGGCATGAGAAAGCTGTCGGCGCGATGGGTGCCGCGTTTACTCACACCAGAAAACAAGCGCAACCGTGAGACCACATCGGAGACGTGTTTGGCGCTGTTTAAGCGGAATCCAGCGGGGTTTTTGCGTCGTTTTGTGACCGTCGGTGAAACCTGGATCCACTGGTACACACCAGAGACCAAGGAGCAATCAAAACAATGGATCCAGACCGGGGAACTTGCTCCAAAGAAGGCGAAAACTGTAAAATCGGCCGGAAAAGTTATGGCTACCGTTTTCTGGGATTCACAAGGTGTGATCTACATCGATTACCTCGAGAAGGGTAAAACAATTACAGGGCTTTACTATGCCGATTTATTGGGCCGATTCGACGCCGAATTAAAGAAAAAACGACCCCATCTGGCGAAGAAAAAAGTGCTGTTTCACCACGACAACGCACCGGATTTGGACCCAATTTGGCCATGGCAACGGCAAACGTGTGAAACGTTTGCCGTTGCCATGGCCAAATTGGTCGAATTACGCTATGAATTGCTGCCCCATCCACCGTATTCTCCAGATTTGGCCCCTTGTGACTTCTTTCTGTTTCCTAATCTGAAAAAATCACTCGCCGGGAATAGATATGGATCAAATGACGAGGTCATCGCCGCCACGGAGGCCTATTTTGCAGAGTTTGACAAAAACTATTTTTCGGACGGGTTAAAAAAGTTGGAGCATCGCTGGGCTAAGTGTATCGAACTAAAAGAAGACTATGTTGAAAAATAAATTGCCACTTTTCCAAAATTTTCGTTTACTTTTTGTAGGCTAAGTATTTATTGAATGACCCTCGTATGTATTTACATAATTATAATCATTAGAATCAGTAATACCACTTGTTAAGTTACTGTAATCCTAAATGTCAGAAATAGTCATTCAATAGAATTACTTGGTCTTAGAGAGTTGTGTTGATGACTTTAATGTTTATAATTTCTGTAAATACTTACATATTTGTTACGGTCGCGAATCATATTTTAATCAACGTACAACTTAATACTGACCAGCAAATTGCATAAAACGTAAAAAATAAAATATTCGCGGGCTACCTGGCGCTTTCCCCACTAACAATTATTATTAAAATATTATAATTTAATACTCTGGCACAGCACAGGAGTCACGGTTAGTGCGCATACGACTCTATTTATTCGCTTGTGACGTCCGAACTACGATAATTTTACTAAAGGTTTATTTCGGGGACATAAGTGATATATATTTAATGTGGAAACTCGTTCCAGATTCACGAATTGAAACTTCCGTTTGACCTTGGTGGAGAATACATAATTTTTTTGTTGTTATTCGATGGCAAACCACCTGACGGCTCACCTGGTGGTCTCCGCCACCTAGCTATTTATCTGGCAGTCTGTTTTGTAAAAATCTCAGCGTAAAATCTTAGGTGAAGTGATAGAAATTATAAAAACGCACAATGAGTTTAATTCAAACTCAATTAATTGGTCTAGATTCTCTAGATCACCTAGGATGCAAGTAACAAAAGGCTCCAACAGTTATTTCGTATATAAATAATCAATGAACCTTTAATCTTTTCCAGTTTTGCTGATGTCCTGGTTTGGGGTGGACCAAGTTAAATCCAACTCCTGCATACGGACTGGTAATACGCGTTGAAGTACCGAAAAGTGTCAAAATGTCACAAGTGTTGTGTACCATAGTGTACCCGTTGTTAGATCTGTGTCGTGTCGACAGCTGCGAACATATCGATATAATTGTGATTTGTGGGTGTCACATCTCTATGGTTTAGGGTTGTCGCGTTACTAAAATATCAGATAAAATTATTATTTTTTTGTCAAATTAAATGAAGAATTGTTTAAATAAAACGTGATACAAGTGCAAGTGGGCGTTATAGTTTGAAAAGTAAGTAACATCTACAGGATCCTGCCGTTTTGCCAAATTTTTATTATCCAAACAAATTTTAGCAACCTTTTTTATACCAATGCAATATTTGGAATGATTTTAGTACGCACATTTTCATTTGGTAAAGTTTTTACTCGGCAGAATATTACCAAGGATAATTTAATTAAGGCATTTGGTCTTTAATCAAATGATACATTACGGCGAGTGCCAGAAACATATTTTTGAATGTAAAACCAGAAACTACTACCAGGATAGTTAATATTATTATTACCAGTTTAGAATTTGTCCCAAGTGGAAAAAACCCCTTGTAGTAAAACGTTTTCAAAGTTAGATCTTATGCTTGAAATGGTTGCCTTTTGGAAATCTAATATACAGACTTGGTGTCATGTCAATGTTATTTTCATTTCCGTATTGTAGTATTAATTCGAACATTACGTCATAAGTACGTTTATCCTTGTCGGTACACATGCAAAAACAAAGTGGAAATGTTTTATTGTTATCAGTTAATATATTGCCATGTATGTATAGTGTATTAGTTATTTATGCAACTGATAAAACACGAATGTGGGTTTATCACACGAGAAAAAGCCGAGTGTGATAATAGTATCACATGAGTGTTTTAATAGGTCTACCTAAATAAATGTAGGTACAGTTGCATGCAAGACTGATAATTATGAAAAAAGAAAAGGTTCTGAAACCATAGGCTGTTTTACAGTGTTGTAAGAACTATAATTATTATGTAAATTCATGGCAAGTTTAATTGCTGAATATCAAAGCTTGTATCACTCATTTTTGTAAACAACAAAAGTATATTTTTTTTTGCAATACTAATATTGAACAAAACTGGCGGGATACGACAGAAAATTGTTTGGGAAGTGATAATTCGTCAATTTTTTTTTTTGATTGAACAAATGTAACCCACCATTTACAAATAACGTTACAAAAAAAATTATAATAAGTATTAGGTCTAAGTAAAGTTATACTTAAAGGTTTTAATGGGTAAGCAAAATACCTATTACTAACAAGTAATTAAGTACCTTTTTTTGTTATTAACCAAAAACCTCGAAAGTCTTTGGACAAAACGAATTTTCCTATTAACCTTTTGACCGCCACACGTCAAAAAATCAAAAACGTGCGTCATGTAGTCGAACCGTGGCGTGCTGGGCACATTTTGGTTTGTCATCTATACATGACTGTGGCGGTCAAAAGGTTAAAAACAACACCTTCGCTACTTCCATCCAGGTCACAAATATAATGCATTATTGCCCGTTCTTTCGCACCAGTAAACAGAGCAGCTACAATATTGACTTTATTATAGCCAAGATAAGGTACCAACAGCTTGATCAATGAACACGACGCGATAAATAGCTGTAGCAACGACAGAACTGCCTTCTACTTCCGACGCAAAGGTCACTAGATTAAACCTTAAGACTTTGGAATTAAGTTCATTTTGCTTTAAGGGGTAAATATGTGTATGCTTTAGGAGGAAAATCAAAAGTAATTTATTCAGATTAGGCTGAGCATCAGCACTTTTTGAACGTCAAAATAATATAAGACAGTCCCCCTAAACAACAGTTCCCTTCACCAATTCCTAGTGCTTTAGCTGGGAAGAAGAGGAGCAACAAAATCCCTAGAAAAATAAAAAAATTCTTAGGTAAGTAATTGGTACCTAAATAAAATGATAAAAAACACTAAATAAAAATATCGGTATAAATAAAAAAAAAATCAACGCTTAATAACATAAAAAAACAATAGGTATTTGAATACTACCTCATTTTTACGTGCTTAGTGATGTGACAACAGTATGGACACCCAATAGTGATGGGAAATATCGATGTTTTCGCAGCTCGATAAATGTATTGTGTTTGAGTGCCCACAGGAATGCGTGTTTAAATGTTGGAATTGAGGAATGCAATAATTGCATGTCATAATTATTTTAGTCACAATAGACGAACTAAAATTTCTAAAAAAACTAAGACTAAAAAAAATACACTCAAACATTTTTCGTCCTGTAAATAACTGATTTCCTTTTCAGATTGACTATTTCTTTAGAATCCTATTTTTTTTTTATTAATACTCATTTAGCGTTTCTTATTTAGGTTGTTTCCTTCTAACATTCAGCCAACCAGTCTATGCACATGAAAAAAGAAACCATAAACAATAACATTTTTTTTTTCTTTTTAATTCAGTTATTTACAGGATATTATTATATCTTTTTAATGTGGAACTTCTTCTATTTAGATAACTGTGTAGTGTTTTCGTTTTTCTTATATGTTTTTTCTTTTTTACTAATTCAAGCATGGATTTTCAGCATTATGGGCACTAAGTCTCAGCCCCCTTGTTCAGGCGGAATGCCAAAGTAAGTACTGTTTTTCTTTTTTTTTTTTACAAAAACAATAATAACTCACGAGCTTTTAGGCTTTGACAGAAATAAAATAAAAAAGCTAATAAAAGCCATTTTTACACTCGCCAGATGCTTTTACGCTTACCTACATTAATACATACGAGAAAAACTTAGAAAAAAGATTGAAAATTTGTTAAATATTATTTGAAATGTCGTAGGCTGGGTTGGCTAACATAACTAGGCTGAGATTTTTCTTCACAATAAAGGTCACAGTTTTAGCTTTTTTGTTTTATTTGATTTTTTTGTTAAATAACTTTACAAACTGCAAAAGGTAACACATTTTCAGCTAATCATTTACTAAAAATGTATAAGTAAGTAAAATTAGAAAAATACAGTAGGTACTTATTTTTTTTCTACCTCTTTCGTAGTTCTAGTGCATGAAACTAGCTTTTCCCGTTGGCTTTTGACGGTTATTCCGCATAGAACCCAAGCTTTATATAGATGTGTAAAGCTACGGTGTCCTAGAAGAGCGGCGGTCGCCACATAGCGTCCGCAATTTACTGGCGAATAACGTCACTGAAACGTTATTTATGGAAGTCAGTTAGTGTCTTTACGTCACCGTATAAAGTCAAACCTCGCTGCTTTCATGTGCTCCTCTTTAAGGAAACTGTAGCTGTATTGGTAATTAAAAAAAAATTGTTCCCATGGGCTTGTAAGTACTTTTCTACTATATATAGGTTTTAAATTAATCCGTAGAGAAGCTTTGACACGTAGGGATCATTAATTGTTGTCACTTAGCTAATTGCACTATGCCAGAATCCATTTGGTACTAGCCACAAAACGTCAATTTTATGAATAGAACGAATCGTGTTTTCTATCACCTAGAACTCCTTTAATGTCCGTTTTCACCAACATTAGACGATACCTAAATAAAAACGGGCTGTTGAATTTTCAACGCTCGGTTCAGCGCTGAAAGTTGAAAATCCAACAGCGCGAGTTTATTAAGACATTCGTTTAGGTGTCGCTTAGGTATTGAAAACGGGCGATAGTTTCGAATAGACGCTGGCAGGTGTGATAATGTTTATGCTAGACACTTAAACAAAGCTGTGCTGTCTTCAAACGCGACTGATTGTATGTTTGTTTGTTCGTAATATTTCGTGTGTATATGTGTCTATTTCAATAGCTATTGGGGTAAGTATGAATTAATTCATAAAATGATGATATAGCTACACTTTCACTGATGCACAAAAGCTATCAATACACCTTTTTTCCTACAATAGCAGCTTTTGAGAACGTCCCTAAACACTTAAAAGCTCACACAGACACGAGCGACACGCATCAACGGTAGAGGCAATTGTCGTCGAAAACATACCACTCGTGTATTTGATGACCGTACTCAAATACACGAACGGTAGGTACGTTTAGTAGTACACGAGTTAACGCGCTTTAACGGCAGAGTTAACTGCAGTCGCCGACACCCGTCGACGGCCGCCGCGGCTGCCGTCGACAACGTGCCGCTCGTGTATTTGAGTACGGTGCTGAAATACACGAACGGCATGTTATCGACAACGGCTAGAGTTGCTTCTGCCGTTGACGCGTGCCGCTCGTATGTATGCACACTAATGCAGTGTTCCCTTCATCGGGTTTAATTTTTGCTAAGCCAATTTTTTTATACAGCTAGATTTGGTTGAAAATTCGCTACTTTTTTCACCACACACATGCCAAATAAAGTTGCTACATCGTAGGAACCGTGAACCACATATCAATACTTGCACTACGAAAACCGCCCTTCTGCGACTTAAAGGCGCTGTCTATGTTTAATTTTTACTGTATTGTGCGGTTGATTGTCCCTAGCTAGAAGCACTGCGTTGAAAGCACTGAGTACTACGACAAAACACAACCACGGTTCATATTCATAACTAGCTTCTACCCGCGACTCCGTCCGCGTAAAATTTCCTCGGCAATGCTGTAGCTTGTAGCTGTAGCCATCAGTGAAATAATTTTCGGAATCGAATCAGAAATCTAGTTCAGAACATTACCCCCTTCGAACAAACTCAAAAATTTTAAATACCTGTATTTTAGGAAACCGGTACCATTGGCTTTGGTGTGATACCGGTACTAGATGTAGTACCGGTAGTGCTAATGGTATTTCTAATCACCATACAAATATCTCTCTAAGTTAGAGGGAGAAAACAGATATAGGTAGTAAGTAAAATGGCTGATTTAATAGGTGTTAGAAAAATAACTATAACGTACAAATACGAGATTTGTGGTACGCAGCGGGTACCGGCATTTGGTACCGGTACTTTTTAGGAGGAGCACCGGTACCAGTCTGGAACCGGTACCCATCTGGAACCAGTAAAGTCTGAAACTGGTACCCATGTACCGAAATGGCAAGAACCGCTTAGTGCCGGTACAGAACCTGTACTTTTGGTACCGATTCCAAGCCCTGTATAGAAGTATAGTTAACACCGCGAGCAAACACGCGGGAACAAACTATTAACATCTCAATCCAAATTTATCAACGCCACATTATAGAAATAATAGGTCGAAGTTATGAGAGAATTTACATGAAGACTGCGCATCAAAAATAAACGACGATCGTCGTGAATCTAAAAACGGCGCCTGCGACGAACGTAGACACGGAATTACGATCATGACGTTTAAAATGGTTAAAATTAGCTTTAATTAGGTAATGACTGTCTTTGAATGTTGTTTGAACATGTCAGCGATTTCTTTTTGAAGTCTTTTTGTACTCTGTTTGGGTGTTAGCTAGAATTTTATTGTATCTTTTGTGGAAAAGAAACGCGGTAAATAAACAAACACAGTTTTTGGTAAACACAGGAATGGTGGATGAGCAGTGATGGCCCAATGGTAACGACTTCCGAGTTGTAGGTCGTGGGTTCGAACCTTCGAACCCAAACAGGCACTTTATCTTGTATTTTTTAATAGCTGTTAGTATCCCACTGCTGGGCAAAGGCTCGGGATACTCTCTTTCCACCTCTCTCTGTCCAGAGCTGCCAAGGACCAATCTTTATTAAAGGAGTCCAGCTCATCCTGCCATCTCCGTCTGGGCCAACGCACTTTGCTTTGTGTAAATTATTTAACGACCGCTGCTCTCAAAACGGCGAAGGAAAACATCGTCAGGAAACCGGCATCTCCTAGAAACAAAAATTTGAAGACATGTGTCATCTACCAACCCGCACTAAGCCCGCGTGGTAGATTCCGGCCCACTCCCTCACAGAGAGGAGGCCTGTGTCCCAGCAGTGGAAACATTAAAGGCTGATTATGCTACCACACATATTAGTTATCGGTCAATGCAAGTAGTTACACATAAGATCATAAAATTACGTTAAATTATATAAAACTAGACAAAATTAGAGAAAATAAATGATAATTGATTAGTTCACCAAGAAATGTACTCGCAGTTGCTTCCTTCCAATACAATAGTATTTTTCTTTTAGATAAGATAGCCAAGCTAGTAAAACGCAATCGATAAAACTAATTGGTTTATGATATTTGCGGCGCAACCCTACATGTGTCATTAGCAAGATTAGTGATGTAACCATCTCAAATTGGTTTATTGTCGATAAATAGTCGTTTATGAGAATAAATGATTTAAACGTAAATAGTCGGTATTCCTAAATAGTCTGACCTTAAGCAATTAAAAATACAATTTTTCTACATAAAGTTAAATCATTTATTTCAAGTACTTAGGCCATTAAAAGGGACTTTTGAATGAACTATAAAATAGAATTGATTCGAGTCACCCCATCCAAAAGGTAGTTTTTATGGAGAAGAATGGGCAAGAAACTCCACCGTTACTCTTTTAAAATGTTTTACAATATTTTATTTACTATCTTGGAAAGTAGTACATCCATATTTCAATTTGGTTTAAGGTGAAATCTAAATGAAAGGCAGTTTAATTATATTCTCAGGGAGTCGAGACTCGAGAGGTGTAATGAATGACAGGGAAAAACGGGTCTCATGAAGCTTATCTACGGGGTATTGCAATGATAATTCACTGAGGGAACTGACATGAACGGAATTAAACTTTTTAAAAGAGTAACGGTGGATTTTCTTGCCCATTCTCCTCCATACGAAAACTACCTTTTGGAAGGGGCGACTAATATCAATTCTATTTCATAATAAAAATTATTATGAAATTCAAAAGTGCCTTTTATGTGCCTATTTGAAATAAATCTTTTGACTTTGACTTTGAGGGCGCGAGATAAGATAGGAAACAAATTATAACTTATCAACCGCATTTTAAATTAAACAGTGCAAATGTAAAAAAAATAAAACACGATACCATGTTCATTTGAGTCATTTTTTAACGTAGGTACCTACTTAAACATATAAATCCTCATACGTTTTCCAGGTTTCATAGTGTCGATGTGGTCTTTCATATCCTTACTGATTTAAACCACACAGTACCTACTTTCAGTTGCCTTTTGCCCAGGACCCATCACCCATTTACATAAGAAACTTATGTCTGCGCGCTAGCAGGTCGATTTTTGTTGTGCCTGAAGAATCATCAATCATTGAACGCCCTGTGAGTCAAGTGATGCCGGGTGCACTTTGGTATAAACTCCCTCTCATAGAGAGGAGACCTGTGTCCCAGCAGTGGGAACATCATAGGCTGATTATGAAGGAGATAGTGGCTTCTCTGCCCCTCACTTGGCTTCCTCATCCTTCCGAAACTTAAGTGCTAGGCACTAGTCTCTATTCATTGTTAACTGGTTTTACTGCCTTTATGCCCTACCTTTGCCTTTTCCTTCACTCAAGGCAACAAAACTCCTCGAGACCATGAAAAGAACCACCAACCCACACTGAACCCTCTCCCTCTCACAGACTCAAGTCATTTATTCAAACCAGGCTGAGAAACAGCCCTTTTTGAACGTTTCGCTTCACCACTTCCTTGTGCTTTCGCTCGGAAGATGTGGCGCAACAAACTCCCCAGCAGCACAGCTGTCTGTACCTACAGTTAGAAGAACTGATACTATACAATAGTAAGTTGGTAATTAACGTCACGAAACACAAAACATTAAATTAAATTATTGAAGTGAAAACTTCTTTAGGCGCGTTGGGCATTTTTTTAAATGGGAAAAAACCATTGAACTCGCGCCACTGTTACCGTAAGCGACACCGTGCGTGTTTTGTTTATAAGACAATTAAAAAAGTACTCGCTACGGATTGTTCGGCTGTCCTCGGGATGTACTCGGTTTTAATGTTTATCCGATATGTCAGTGAGTGATGGCAAAGTATTATGTTTGTGTTTTGTTTTGACTTCTGTCGGCACTCCTGGAGTGCCACTGTTTTTTTTCCACTAGGTTCTGCCCGCGACTTCGTTCGCTAGAAATTTCTTGATTCAGAATTTTATTTGCTCTAAATGTAGATACAGTATATGATTAATAACATAAATAAATGAAATCAGCTACATTTTACCGTACGGGCGGCGCGGGGTGCAAATCATTACATTAATTTATTTTACAAATAATAAAAATAATATTCAACATTACAAATAAATTGAATAATGAGAGAAAAAAAAAACAGATAGGAAATTATAAGAAACATTAACAATTTATTTCATGTCATTTAGCTAATAAATTCGCAATAATATGTAGGTACTAGGTAATTTTAAAAGTATTTTCTATAAATTCACATAGCTTAAAAAGTCTTTTACTGAGTAATAACGTTACCTTAGATAAAAAAAATGTGAAAGTATTTTACTTATTATAAATAACAGTGGCCGACCGTCAGCGGCCGGCTGGGTGTCGACCGTGTACTGTCGCATCGCATCGCCTGCCCGCACTATTAGATACTTCGTTTTCACATTTCTGCTTGTTTCCTTTTTGGTCGGCTCTTAAGGGACCTTAAATAGCCCGTATCTCCTTCCTCAAGAATTAAAACAAGATTATTAGTATAGATATGTCAGCTAGCACACGCCAATATATCAACAGTTGAGACCTGAGTCCTAACAGGGGGACAATTATAGCCTGATTAAGTGCCCACGACACGTAGCGAAAGACTCGCGGCCCTGCTGCTAGTGCCCTAGTTTCCACCGCCTGAAAGTCAAACCAAGCCAGACATTCAGGCGACAGCCTCACTGGCGCCTAATGGGCTATTCAGCCGCATTTTTTCAATTCTAGCTATTGGAATATATTACAAGGACTGGCAGCAGTTTCCTTGACATGCATCGCGTGTTTGAGTAGCCTTGCCACGATTTAGCACTGTTATAAATCGCCTAGGACATGGTATAGATTTTTATCGTGCGGTTGGCAGGTGGGTCTTGCAACAGGTCGAGTTAAGGTCCTCGGTTATGGTCGTCAGTAGTAGGTCGATCGATTGTGGAGTGTTTGTCGTTGCTAAGCCTGAATGGATCAGCATTTAGTCAGCTTGTATAGAGTTTCTAGTACGGATAATCGGTTTCCCCATACCGGTTACGGGCGTTGACTGCCCAAACGTAGGACACCGTAAAACGTTCAGTTTTTTGACTCACAGTTAGGAGCCAGAACAAAATTGAGTGTATTGTCAAAATCGGTCTAGTCGCGTTTCAGAGATTACCCGGAACAAAGAGAAAACGAAAAAAATGTTTTTTTTTCAAAGTTGATTGAGAAAATTTGACAGTTTCGGGTAGCTTGACGTGCTGGCGTCTGTATCGTATAGTAAAAAGCTGTTATATTGACATTTATTTATTTATTAAAACTTTATGCACAAGTAAAAGAAATACTGTACAAAGGCGGACTTAATGCCTGAGGCATTTTCTACCAGTCAACCTTAGGGTGATGCAGAGACAAAACATGGCAGGTGCAACATACGTGATAAATAGCTAGGAAATTACTATAAAATACAAGAATAAATATTAATACATACATACATATAAACAAAACGAACTGCGAGGAGAAAAAAAAAGAAATATCGGTAGAGGCGAAAACGAATCCAGCAAATCAGCGCTGATATGCTACGGCCAACTTTTGACGGATATGTTCACGTGCCTTCATTTCACTCTTGCATTTTATTTATTATAGAGTATAGATAAGACCTCGCTTTCGGAAGTACTTTTTTCAATGACTTGATAAAGCTACTGCATTACGAGTTTCCTATAATGATAGCAGTGTTTGGATCAGTGGGTCATCATCGATGTGAGAAATAAATAAATTAATCTTAACCACTCCTCATTATCTTACAATAATCTACGACACTAATGAAGAGTCCAGAAGTCATTCTTTTCAGCCACACTAGCTTACAATAACGTCATGAAGATTCCATCAAAGTTTTTGTGATAACACTATCTTGTGCATCAGTCATATTAATAACAACACCAGAGGGGCAATTCTCGTAATTTTATGAATGTTCACAGTCTGATCTCAGTCTCAATCTGTCGAAACGACCTCCATTTCCCTACATTTTTGACAAGTTTTTGACATTGATTGTCGCTGAGATGAGATTGCAACTAGATTTTGAACATTTTTTAATTACGGGAATTAGTCTTCAGCTAACTACTAGCCGACCAAGAGAATTATACGATTGGGTGAAATTCCGGCCTAAGCTAGGGTTTCTTAAAACAGCTATGCCGCGCCGCCACAATGTGGCCGCAATTAAGCATCGAATGTCGCCATGAAAACATCTACCGTAGCAACTGTAACGATGGTCTGCCTCTTGCAGAGCCCAAAGTGTACTCCTGCACCGTTGAGGACGTAAACAACGCTATTGAAGCCGCGATAAACGTAGCCATCTACTAGGCCAAAGAAATCTATTTAACTAAAATCGTCGTCGTCGATTCGAATCAGTTTCTAGAAAGCTACACCGTTTTTTTAAGACACTGTAGCTTCCAGGAAACCGTTTTCTAATACCGTAACATCAAACATCTTTGGAAACACACCGTCGTAGGTATTATTTTTGCATCCGCACAGCTCTGCTGTCTTAGGAAACGCGAGTTTTTTAGCACCTCAGCGCGTTCGGCTTAGTATCGTCAAGTATTTATAGATGGCGTAATGACAGTCAGTTGTCTTGGTCAGCTAGAACAACATTCCAATCGCAATTAACCTCAAAAACAATACACTGTCGTTACAAAAATGGTCCATAATCGTTTCTCCAACCTGTTCCCAGCACGAACGATATACTGCTACGAGTGTGATAGCTGGACGGATCCTCGCTGCAAAGACCCCTTCAACTACACGGCGCTGCCACGAGACCAGCCACCTCTGCAGACCTGCAACGGCTGCTGCGTCAAAATGGTCCGATATTCCAAGAGTCGTAAGTATCATCATCATCCACCTAGCCTTTTCCTGACTATACTTAGTATACAGTACCGAATGAGCACCTTAATTTGCGTAACACAATCAATCTCAATCAGAGGGGCAATTCTCGTAATTTTAAGAACGTTCACAGTCTGATCTCAGTCTCAATCTGTCAAAAATACCTCTAATTTCCCTACATTTTGACAAGTTTTTGACATTTTGTTTGTCGCCGAGATGAGACTGCGACTAGATTTGAACGTTTTAAATTACGAGAATTGGCCTTCTGAATCATTTTGAAGGATATTGCCAATCCATTGCTTCTATGTTCAAAAAATAGTGGATTCAGTACATACATTATTAAATTAGCTGCGAATGCATCCAGTTAGACTGGAAGCTGACCCAAATACAATGTTGGGGTCGGTTTCCAGTCTAACCGGATGCAGCAAAATTTTATATGTCATGTATTCAAAGTCAAATCATTTAGTTCAAATAGGCACTTATACGACATTTTGAATTTCAAAAATTACAATGAAACATAATTGATTCTAGTCACCCCTTCCAAAAGGTACTGTTCGTATGGAGAAGAATGGGCAAGAAACTCCACCGTTACTCTTTTAATTTTTTTTCAATATTTTGCATACATTAATTAGATATTCATTTATTAAATAATATGGGAAGACGATGCACCTAAAATAATATTGCTATACCACAATAGGTAGGTAAAAGAATTAAAAATGAAACCATGACACATATATTATCTGATAGATACATGGTGCTCACATATTTATAAACATGGTAAAAGTAAAAGGTATTAAGTATACCGGAATCGCTTTAATGTGGCAATAGCGATCATTGCCCCTCCCCTTAACCTTTCCTTAAAAACCCAAACAATAAACTATGTAAGGTGTTTCGTTATTGGAATATGTTGAAGATCACGATTCAGGATGTTAACGGACTTTATTTCAGTTTTTTTAATAAAGAAGGCTAGAAAATGTATATGGGTCAATGACCGCAATTGCCACGCTTAAGCGACTCGGGTATAGTTATTTTCCCATTTAAAAATACCAGTTTTCTCAAGTAATCGTTCATTAAAACGTTTCTTTCAACTTCATTCGAATTGGGCTTGCTGCCAATCTTCAGAATGTAGTTTGTTAATGTTTTGGCAATCGAAAACGGAGGCGGCGTTTGTCATCGCTTGACAATTTTAATGGGAGAGGACAGGCATGTTATTCTATGACTATAGGTATTCAATTTATATTTTTTACGACTGACAGTTGTTCAATTTTCGTGGTAGAATAAGTGGCGCGATCTTTGAACCGAGTATAACTATTATATCAAGCTAAAATGGGTATGTTCGTGTGTCGCCAAACTAAAATTGATGTGTCGTGATGAATTAAATCATTTGAAGACCCTACTTGCATCCAAAAGAGAGTGCACAGACCTGTGTCTGCGCTCACACTTGTGCACTATAATATCTCCCGCGCCGAAGGGTGCTCTTTAGTTCTGGACGCTTTTAACACGTACGTCTTTTTTTTTACATCGTTCTCACATACAATTATAAATTCAAAATTAACGATTTAACTAATATTTTTGTAAAAATATAATATAAAAGAGTGTCCATGGAGTTTCTTGCTCGTTCTTCTCCATAGGTACCTACGCTTTGGAATGGGCAACTAGCTTCATCTTTCTGACAGACCGACTTCTTGACAATTCGAAAGTGCCTGTAAATGGTTTAATTGAAATATAAATGTTTGAGTTTGACTTTTACTGAGGTCGCCATGGGCGATGAATTCTTTCTGGACGAATTTTTATTTAAGTTGGTACTTGCATTTTATTTATTTTTATAAATTAAAATAATAAGTAAGCAAATAACAACGAATACCTAATTAATTTACTTGCATACAAGGGACAAAGTTAGAACATGACAAATATCAAAGTACTCTGTGAGGATCTTCAAATAAACTTTTTCGTCGTTTTCTCAATCCTGAGAATCGCAACCACATACGACGCGTCCCCAAGTTATGCGGTCTTAGATAAACTTAGAAAGTACTTACTTAAATAAATAATCATTACAATTTAAAAGTTACCATGACATTACTAAACCAATTGACATAATATTTTCTCTGATTCCAGCGTACGAGGTGGTCCGGCGCACGTGTACGTCACAACTACAAATAAATCTCTTCATGGTTGATCACGTGTGTATGATGGAAAGTACTGGCACGGGCCACATGTGCTTCTGTGAGGAAGATATGTGCAATGCCGCGCGCACGCCGGTCGCAGCACTGGCCTTGGTCGCAACATTAGTCGCATGCGCATGCCTGAGGTGAAGTAGGCGTAGAGACTGCCCCGAGCGGTCGATTGTCGAGTATCGATGTCGATGAACGACAAATATTGTCCGTTTTTCACTTTCATATGACGTTGCTGTCTACGCGGCGTGGTGTTAATGTCGCCGGTCCGACAATACGAGGAATTCATCGATATCGAACCAAGTGTCAACTGTCAAATGCCAACCCCTATCTCGGAGCTCACTCGTGATGTGCGTACGATTAGTTTAATAACGATGAATCGACAATCGATCGACTTTACCTTTGGGCCCTACCCTAGCTGAGATTTAATTACATTTTTCGTCCAAACGTAGATGTAGTTTAGTCTTGTGGTGCTTAGTTTTTACAGCACGGCGTTAAACTATTCCTGTTAAAAGCCGCATCAGAAAATGCTTAGCTTGAACTTTTTGAGGTCATAGTGAGTAAAGTCTTTGTGAGGGCTCCTTCATTTTGAGATGACTATAATAGTTTCGAATAAAATAGGCATATTAAAATTTAAAATCGGATTAAAAACGACAGCCAAGATAAAGAAAAATCTGTAAAAAGATATTTTCGACCAAAGAAATATACATGTAGGTACCTAATTCAAAAAGAGTATACAGACTGTCTTTAAACAGGAAAGAGAAGACGTAAAAATCCGTCTAGAATTTTTCAAGAGTTATTAATAATGCAGTTTTAATACACTTAGAAAATACTAGACGAATTTTTCGTTACAATTTTTTGATCGCTAACAGGTGGCATTGTTGTTTATTTTTATTAATCGATAAAGGAATATATTTACATTAACGAAGAATTCGATTTGTCATAGCTATGCAAAAAGACTAGGCCTGTCGTTCTGTCTATTTATACTTGAAGTGAGCTGTCAAAAGTGTCAATCCCTTGGAATGACAGCTCACTTCACTTATGTTTTCACAGTGAGATTTTTACAGAATTGAACCATTGGTATAGCTTTCTCTAAAAATCGAGAAGCCTCACAAAGGAAAATCAAAGATTAACTTAAAAAATAAATAGTCTACCAGCTTCAAGCTTCCAGTTTGTGGTGTTAAAACTAAGCACGTTTTTCTTCTAAGGCTAATCTCATGTTCAGCAATTTTTGCTCTAAAATTATTAATAAAGTTTTCCTGGATTTAGCATGTATATACAGCTCAGTATAGACGCGTTAGTAATAATGAGAATCATAGAGACGTGAGAGTGCTGAAACTAAATGGCAGTGGCGACGCGATTTTACCGTTACAATTCAAAATGTGTGAACCCCCACTGCCATCTAGTAGGTTTTTCGGGTTACTAATTTCTCCTGCGAACGCTTCTGATTGGTCCAATTATCGACCAATAAAATTTGCTCATAGTTGCACCTAATCTTAGAAGTGGGCACCTGTAGATAGAACAAGCCGAAATTGGGAAGAAACTAGCGTGTACTGCCGAAATGTAGCCGAATAGTTACGAGTAAGTGCATCAGATTGGTGATATCAGTTTCTGAGATTAGTGTTAAAAAACGGTTGTGTTTTTATGGTCTTCTAAAGAGACGTAGGTAGTTAAATTGTCAATTCAGTTCTAACTACTTTTAATTGATTTAGCGTGTATCAAATGTTAATTTTAATGAAAACTCATTTTTTACGATAAACAATATTAACTTCGCAATTTACTTGCAAAACTTTTTTTTCTTGTGGGTAATATGGTTATCGATATATTAAAAATAAGTTTTAAAAGTTTCATGTAGTATGATTTAAATCAGAAGCTAGAATATATTTTTAAGCCTTTAAAATTAAGGTTCCTACATTATAATTTTGACATTTATTTTTCTTAATCCGCGGGTGACATAGATTATAAAAACAAAATAGTGAAAAAGTATGCTAGAATTTAGTCGCAAATTATGAGGTTTTATAATTATAGCGTAAAGAATAAATAATTTTATGAAATTAAACACCAAATACATTTTAATCATTAATATTAAGTTATAAATAATAATAATATATCGTAGGGTTATAAAAATGTGCTTGTAGGTGGCAAGTGATACTTGCCACTTATGCACTGTGTGATCTTTGAACCCAAATCGTTGAAAGCAGTAACTTTAAGCGGTATACCTTTATGAGTTTTTTGCCCGTTCTTCTCAATAGAAACCAACTACGCTTTAAGAATGGGCAACTAGCTTCATCTTTCGGACTAACCGACCCCTTGACAATTCAAAAGTGCCCGTAATTGGCTTAATTGATTTGAAGAAATGCTTTGCATTCAAGTTGAGTTAATTTTTTTAACGTAGATAATTCAGGAAATAGTAGTGCAAACTTTTTATTTTGGGCACACACTTTTACACAATTCTCAGATAGAATTTCTAAAATAAAACTCGTTGGCAGTAAAATATTTTTGTAAACTCAAAATAATCATGAATATTTCGCCGTGTGTACAGACGCCAGCACATCAACCTACTACAATCTGTCAAATTTCTTTGATAGATTTTCAACTTTATCGCTAAAGTATAAGGTTCAAAGTTGATTGGGAAATTTTGACAGTTTCGGGTAGGTTGATGTGCTGGCGTCTGTACAATGCTACAAGCATCTTTTGGGACAATTAAAATCGGAACGAACGGCGCCTTCTTGTTTTGTCAATACGATTTCTGTTCTATTCTATTTTATTTTCAATTATAGCAAGTGAAGCCATTCTGCCAATGTCAAAAGTGAATTGGAAGTATAATTTCTGTAACAATTTCACAAATATTCACCAACAACGCCCCCCTGTCAATGTCAGTCAGGCGCCAAAAGATTCTTGTAGCACTCTATAGTCCATGTGACGTCCCATGTCAGAGACACAGTGGCTCACTGCTTGAAAGTCATAGTATCGTCGCAGATTATTCAATGATTTCAATGCAGCGTTTTCTTTTTCTATTTTAATTTCGAAAAGCTGTTGTCCGGTACTTTTTAAATACTTTTCTTTCTTTTGCCAGTTTGACACATTCGTTTCTATTAAAAAGGAACCTAAACTAAAAATGTAAGATCGACACAATACGACAGCTTTCACTATAGAGGCGAAATCGTATCAAAATCGGAACGTAATCGTATCGAAATCGGAACGACATCGAGGTGAAGTCGAAACGACATCGTAGGTATCGAATTCGAATAAATACCTCAATGAAATTTGGCGGATATACCGCTTAAACTACCGCAAATTCCGTAAAAATAGTGGAATATTTATAATAATATCGTAGACGCGAAATATGGTTAGTACAAAAATATATTTTTCAGCATAATTTTGCTAGAGTTAGAATAAATGAAAACCCAAGGTCATAGCCAGACGTCGAAATGTATAGTAAATTGGTGTTTATCGCATTAGGGTTTGTCTAGCACTCCTTTGACTGGTTATCCAGTCGCATATGGCCTTAGCTTGTGTACTAGAGAGGTTATTTTATAATTCTTCGAGAAAAGCCCGCCAAAATATTAGCTAGTCCAGCTGAGCTGGCAAATTTTCTAAAATAGTGAGATATTATAGATAGACAGAGTACCTATAACAATAGACAAGTCACTAAATAGTAATAATAATGAAAGCAGGGCAGCCTTAATAGAACCAGTAGTAAGAGTAAACGAGACAGAAATATATTTTCTTTATCTTCATAGCGTGCAAACTTTTTGTTTGGCCCCAGTTAATTGTTAGCCTACAACTGGGGCCCAACAAAACGGCTGTTATGGTACGATTTCTTCGGAAAGTATTAACAGACTACATTATATAGTTCTTAAGTTATACGCTGACAGTTAATCAATACAACGACTGTAAAATTGTATAAGGATCTTTTTCCCCGTGGCCAAAATCGGAACTAAAGTCGCCATCTTGTTTCAACAATACAATTTCCACAGATGATGTCACAAAATGTTTACCAACAGCACCCCCTGCCTTGTGAACGTCATTCGAGCGCCAAAAAATCCTTGCCGCAGCGTGGGTGATTTTGTTTACTCCATCAAGAAAATTAGACAACTGTCAATCAAAAAATATATTCATTCATTAGGAGTGATAAAGGTGTTGAAGTTTTTAGGTAGTTAAATAATATTTGCATTTTATTTTGTGTAGGGTAGGTTAGAAAAAATGATACAATGACATAATAAGGTGCTAGACATCGTTAACCTGTAGTTAGTTCAAGAAAATGCTAGAAAAACGATAATGCGATAAAATACCACAATTTATAAATAAAAATAAAATTTTATAAATTTCACAAAAAATATTCATTTTTATTATTAACCCACGCTAGCCAACGCTGAGAATGCAATTTATACATAATTATACATTTAAAAATGAATTATACATTTTGACGTCATTTCGACACGTCGACGTGTAATACAAAGTTGATATCCGTCATTATACCAGCTGAATATAGCGACAAATTAGAGAGATATAGAACTCTTCAGTTGATGAACTTTATTCGTTAAAAACTTGAAAAATAGATACCGAGCGAGACAAATTGAGCAGGGGAAAAAAATTGCAACCGAATGTTAGCTGTGCATTGGCGCAGAATATTGTATAGAATGTAGCGTTTAAATTGCGTACGAGCTGCGAACTTTATTTATTTAGCAGCTCATATTTCGTCATATTCGATTGATCATGAAAGAAATCGCGCACAGTCACTGGTAGATTTCGATAAGTAGCTCAAAATGGGCCGCAATTTTTTTGCCTGAAAATGAAAGAAGGGTAAGGTTCTATTCGTTCTGTATAGCCCCATCTCTTTCTTGGACTAAAACAATGATGAATTGACTCGTCACGGTACTTAATGTGATGTATTTTTTTTATGGAGAGTTCTATAACTGTCTATACTGTAAACCTAAATTAATTAAATAGGTAGATACGGGTGCAATACTTAAAGAGCAAAGATTAGTGATAAAAATTCGTTACTAGTAATTTTAATAGAAGCTCTTAGTTGTGATTTTTACGGTGATTTAGTTAAGTGGCACGCTTAGGGTAAGTTTCACACATTAGAATTTGATTTAACATAACTCAATAAACGTTACGTATATCAACCATATATCATGGGGATAGTAGTAATATTCGTATAAGAAATTGAACAAGCGTTTAGTACGAAGTACAACTCCAAAAAAAAAAGTTCACATTCGTATGAGGCACTTACTTTACTGAAAGTCAAAAGTCATCTGTGAATCTTGCCCTCGATGATAAAACACTAAAAAAAATTCCCGGAAAAACGATTTAAGATTAAGTGAAAACGGTATTCAAATCCATCAAGTAGTTTTTGATTTAAAACCCTGGACGTAAATATTGAGAGAGCCATTAATTCTTATAAAGTTTTCATGTCAACTGTTGCTTGCTCTTGTTCACATCGTTTCGAAACAGCCCAAAAGCTTTATTTTGAGAATTTGATCTCTTTTGTTCTGATTTTTCCAACGTCATATATTTTTTAACCGTGGAATTATGTTGACGGTTGACAATTTTTGTATAGAAAAACTGAAAAATTGTTTCAAAAACTCAAAATTGTTCCTCTTATAAAGATATCCGGCGTTAACGCGGCGATAACAAGAATCAGCCCTAAATCACTGAATAAATTACATCACGCCTGAAAACCCCGAAGGGTTAGGCAGAAGTGTACAGTACACCTACATTTCACCAGTTATGTTTAAGTCCCATGTAATAGGGGGCGAGCCTATTGCCATCAACCGGGCACTAATCCAAATTCCGGGCTGCTACTGAGAAATTCCTGATATTGGGTTTCGATATTCCGTGCCTCGGAAAGCACGTTAAGCCGTTGGTCCCGGCTGTCAATCGTGGATCTTTGACAGTCGTTATGGGTAGTCAGAAACCCGAAAGTCTGACTACCAGTCTTACTAAGGGTATCGTATTACCCAGTAACTGGGTTGTGAAGGTCAGACAGACAGTGGCTCCATGTAAAATACTGGTAATCAGCTGCATCCGGTTAGACTGGAAAACGACCCCAACATAATTCGGAAAAGGCTAGGATGATGATTATATCTAAACATAAAAAAAAAACATCTTTCAATATCTAAACATTAAAAAAAACAGGATGTGATTAATTTTTTTTGGGAACCAACGACCACTGTGAGTTTACTTGAAGCATGAATCGAGAAAATCAGTTTTGTTTTTTTGTTTTATCATATTAAGATATCGATCACGTCTGCGGAGTTTCGCTTACTAATTTAATTTGACCTTGTATATGCGGCTGACCCATAAGTAATAAATGTTATTTGTATATTTTTAATAAAAGGGCCTCAAGACTCTTTCACACCGTAAAAATCACAATCATGAAAACTTAGGCTGTATCTAAAGAGGAGTGCAAAGCATATAATAGGTATTATAAATATGTAAAATAATGAATAAATAAAAAAAAAACAAATATATAAATAATAATAATGATAACGACCGTCATGATTATGTACTTCCTAAAATTGTTATTAATTATTTAGTAAATTAAAATTAAAGTAATTCCTTTTTATATTTCTTGCATAGGTGTATTCGCGAGCGGATATTGTTTGGGTTATAAATTATAATGCTAAGAGAATGATAAATTATAAATATCATAGATGATAATTTATATTAAGAAATATAAATCATCCCGCGCCGGTGAGAGAGCTGATTGGTTTATACAATTTGAATACGAGATATTATAAATTATACATAAAACGAAAAAATTACACATTTTAAAACCGGGATCTTTTAATGATTTAAAAAATCTTGATAATATTTTACAGTTTAAAAATGTTTTTGACATCAACGTCGAATTGTATAAAGCACAGCAGGAAAAAATACACAGATAATACAAAAAAATAATCCTAAACAATGTTTGCTTGTCACGTTCAGACGAATGACGCTCTCATCAAAACATTGCGATCATTGCATGTTAATTTATATTTAAAAAAAACTGCGATCCCTAGAATTGTATTGGGATCAGCATGGCACTGTAGACAGGCTTACCACGACTCACTGGAATGCTGTTAATATAAACATGAATTGTTCATTTTTGAGTTAGCTGTTATACAAACAACTAAATATCGGGTGTCTGAATGGTTTGACTTTAGCTGACAGATTGACAAATTCATGTTGTGTGACAGATTGACAAAGTGCTGTATTTGGCTAACTGAAATAACACAAGCCAATGAAATCGTTTCACATGACAATTTGACAAATGTTAGCATCTCTCTCTTGCAGTAAAACAATGAAGGCTCGAATACTCAGTAAGGCCGCTAAAGGGAAATGGTGGCTCTTCTATTTCGATTTTTGACTTTATGGGGGTATTTGCGATTCATTTGTCAAGCGTAACTGTCATTTTGAAAACAAAATGGTTGCGGATGCTAAATGAATGGCAATTCGAGTCTCATATTAAAACACCAGGTTTAATTTATCCTTCTGATGAAAAATCGAATCACTATTTCCCTTTTGAGGTATAACTGTAAAAAACAATTGATATAATGTACCTTGGCGACATATTGGTAGTTCTTGGTTACATTTTGGGTTTAGTCCAACTGCAATATATATGTACCTGTATTGTATAGTCAAATTTTTTTTTTTTAGATTTGTACATAAAATACGAGCCATGGATATCTGCTTCAGGAGTTTTAAAAGAGCCTTAAGAGCCAGTCACTGCAAGTTAGTACATCTACTTAGTTTAATTTCAGGACAGGGAATTAGGGCTCTTATTTAACTAAGCCTCCAGATAAGCAACTTATGTTATAATTTCAATGGAAACAAGTACCATTAATTTGCGTTTATTTGCAGTCGGATTAATATTGAAATGTATAAATTATTAAATAAATAACAGCTGACTCAACGTTATGTATGGATTAGATTTTTTTTATAAAAAAAAACTGTTAATATTAACTTAAAAGTTTAAAGATTGATCGCTTTAATTTAAACTAACTAGAATGTTAAGAATGCATTGTAGTGGTGGGTTATATTTTTAAGAAAAATATATAAGTAAGAAAAAAAAGTTTACGAAAATTGTAAAATTGAATGAAGAAAAATTTGTAAATTATAAGCAAGTTTTGACATACTTAGAATCATTACGCTTAATATATCTTAAGTAGATTAAGGGGTGATAGCATATATTTCGAAGACAACGGTTGAATGATAAAAAATACTTAAATAATAATAAGATAGCCACTATATCGTGGCAATGTACATTCCCAAAAGAATATATAATCATTACATTGGTTACCCCACTTGGCAATAACTGCTATAAAGGTATTATTACCGCACCCTGTTGCCAAAAGTCAATCGACGTCGATCAACTTTATCAGTCGACATTCATCGATGAAATCTTCCAGAAAAATCTGTCGATCAGCGTCGGCTGATATCCTTTTCTTTATATTGTTCGACGTCGGTCGGGTTGGTCTGATATCGCCTTAACTTTGACGAAAAATGTTCCAACAATGCAGACTCCTCGGTATATTGAATATCTTTTTCATCCGAGTCTTTTCCTAGCTATGTTTGAGTCGTCTTCCCTTCAAATCACTGTCAAATATTAGCTGTATTACAGCCTCCACTCAAAAATATTGGAGTTAGGCCGCTTACAAATAGAAATCGTAAGGCGCCTTCTGTCGGAGCGACTACGCTATCCGGTTCACCGAACAAAAACTGGCATGAAGGCTTTTCTTTCTCAAACCAATTTTCTAAAAAGTGGGGATAATAGAAAAATGGAGATTCAAAACTAATGATATAAAAGAATTTAAAAATTTAACCCACCACGTATAGTAATAATATTCTTCTTTCTTCACAATTTTTCTAAATTTTATGCATATCACGCATTTGTTAGAACTGTTTAGCCATCAACTATTAATACTGTCAATTAGATCGTCTACATATCCGCGTACAATTCGCTTGGATTGTCTCCCTGAGAAGAAAACGCATAGATTTGAAAAGCATGTACTAAAAGGAGGGTAGGACGATGTTTTACGAACATTTCTTTGACATTCGACAATAATTTTGTGAAATATAAGTTTTAAAATAAGTTATTTCAATGATTCTACTATTACTAAGCTATTTATTATGGAAAATTTACATTATTGCTAAGTTTAATTCCTTTTATAATTCGCTAGTTTGTAAATCATGTAATGACCGCTAGCGCCATCTATTGAACATAGTAGGTACTATTAGTTACAACAGTTGATACTAGATGGCGTTAGTAATCCTGCATCGCGCAAGCGAAATTCCGTGGACATCGTTTTACCCAAAATGGAGAATTTATTGCACTTTATTTTTAATTAATACACTAACAAGCTAAATGCTTAATAAAAATGGCCAATGTTGAGAATCTGCCGTGTAATAATATGAACTGTGAAATTAGCGACTGTGAAGCTAAGGATTTTAGTTAAGGATCTTCTAAAAACTGAGACTTATTCTTTAAAATAACTCTCAAAAACCACAAATTCAATAAAAAAAACCATGTGCCTGACCATCCAAAAAATTATCAAATCAGGCAAATCAGGCAGAGTTTTGTAATATGTTGGATAACAAAAAATTTCATATTTTACTTGCCTACAATTTGATTTCCAAAACTAATATAGAAGGAAGTCATTAGTTGTAGGTACTGAAAATAGTAAATTCGTACCTTTTCAAATCTTGATTGATTGATTAAAAAAAAAAGAACAGCAAAAGTATTCATTATCAAGAATACTTTCGTTTGTTCCTTGCGTTAGTTTTTGAAAAGATAATCAAGATAATGAAAAAACTGACAGATGGCAAACTCATGTCACTGCTGTGATTGACTGACTGAAATAATCATAGCCAATGAAATCATTTGACATAAGTTTGACTGTTTGACTATTTACGCGATCTAAGTTTCTTGCCTGTGGCATACAATAAAATTGAAGCAACTGTGCACTACATTGCGCAACAAAAGTTTGACGCGAACGAAGTTCGAGTGACTTGCATCGTCCAAACGCTATTTAGACGATGCAACTATTATTGTTGCTTCAACTTATGGTACGCCACAGGCAATTAAATTGCACCGCGTAAAACAAGCTTTAGTCAGCATTTTTTTTGTTTAAGTTTTACCTTTCTGAAATTAAGCGTAATTTTTTTTTTTTTTTTAATACAGTACATCTTATCAACTTCATAGAAGTCGTTAATTTCGCAGTTCTACGGACAATTGTGGCCCGTTTGACAGATTTTTTCACATTTCACACGATGATTATACCTACCTGTAAACCGTTTACAGGTTCAAACGCAAATATTAACCTTACATTTAAATCTGTAAACGGTGATGTAAATATAAAACGTGAATGTAAACTTACGGTTTGAATCTACTCTGTATTATACATTTCAATTCCATAATGGAATATTAAAATGAACAGTTTTTAAAATGGAATACTGTTATGGACCATTCTGAATATGGAATCTATTGCTCTTGTGCTTGTGGCTGATTACAAACATGAGCAGAATTACTACTTCAATATTTTCGTTGTTATAGCTTCAAACCTATGGTATATAATATTATTTATTGTCAAATATTAAAGTGCCATAATTATAGAGATTGTTATAAAAAATATGGATTTTATTTGAAAACCCTTAAACCTAATACATTTATTATCTGCCTAGCCTTTTCCCATTATTTCATCACCACTGCTCTCAAGACTGTGGAGGAAAACACCGTGTTGAAACAGGCAAGTCCTAGAACCAAAAATTCGAAGATATGTGACATCTACCAACCCGCACTGGGCCCGCGTGGTGGATTACCACTCCCTCTCTCACCGAGAGGAGGCTTGTGTTCCAGCACTTCCAGCAGTGGCAACATTATAGGCCGATTTGGCTTATGCTTTTCCCAACTATATTGGGGTTGGCTTCCAGTCCATCCGAATACAGCTGAATATATTTGGAGCAACTGAATCCTGAAACCTGACTATTGTATCATGAACATCAGAGAAACAATTCCCAACATTCAACATTCTGATGTTAGGCCCAATCTGTAAAAAATACCTCTAGTTTTCAGTTGGTACAGAGGCCAGCACATCAAGTTACCCCAATCTGTCAATTTTTTTTGATAGATTTTCAACTTTATTGCAAAGGAATAAGGTTCATATTCAATTGGGAAAATTTGACAGATTGGGGTAGGTTGATGTGCTGGCCTCTGTACCTTTGATTTTGCATCATTGCAATAATCACAGTGATTCTCGCCTCGCTGCTGTCAGAGGTAAAAACATAGAGGAGATAGAGGTAAAACAAATATGAACGGTCTTTAAGTACCAACATACGTATTTGACAAGTTTTTGACATTGATTGTCGCCGACATAAGATTGTGACCTGTAAGTGCTATTCTGTAAAAATCTCACCGTGATAACTCGGGTGTAGTGAGCTGTCATTAGTGTCAATCCCTATAGCATCAGTAGTGATATTCTGTATAAATCTCACCGTGATAACTCGGGTGAAGTGAGCTGTCATCAGTGTCAATCCTTAGCATTAGATGGAATGAGAGCTCACTTCACCTAACTTCTCACGGTGAGATTCTAACAGAATCGACCGGCTGATGTACTGACAGCTCACTTCACCTAATTTCTCACGGTGAATCTAACAGAATCGACTGGCTGAATGAGACTATCTTATATCTAATATCTCCACTAACGACAAATACTCAAAACTACCCCAGTTGGGTAGGAATCCAGCGGAGTAATTGCGTAACGCACCAGCGGGGTTTCCATCAGTAGCAATGACTTTAATTTTGACAGTTCAACATTCATTGCGTTATTTACGTTGATGAGCAGACAAATTTTTCGAACATAAGAAGCAATGTATTAGCAATATCCTTCAAAATGATTCAGATTCAGACTGATAGTTTTCGTTCACTGCTGATAGTGTATGGTAGAGATAAACTACGATAACATGGCGCGCCCCTCCAAATTACCTACTGTTTCAATGTGTGTAGTGACATCCTTATTATACGAAGGAGTTTGTATGTAGTTGTAAGTTTTTGTTTGACGGCCGTCTCATTACGCACACATGCGTTGTGAATCTTGGTGGTGCATTATAAATACTTTCAAACGTTTATCTCTACGCAATTAGGGTGTGCAGGTAACGACAATACTGAAAATTACCCCCGGCTGCGGATGGGGCAGTACACCTGGCAAAGCGCAGTGAGCGAGTGGCGTCCAAGGACGGGAAGACGAAGTGTCGGTCGTGCGGCAGCGAAGTGGACGGACGACATTGTTGTCAGCGCGGGTAAGACCTGGATGAGGCAGGCACAGGAGCGTGGGGATTGGCACAAGAAAAGAGAGGCCTGTGGCTTGCAGTAAAGTCGGTGAAGTGCGGTGAAGTCGGGCTATGGATGATGACCATAAATATAACACAACAGAGTTTTAGAAAAAGCTCAGTTTTTTACTGTCGTCTGTTTCACTCATACCTGTGTGACAGTTTCTTAAATATTTTTCTTTCTGTCTAAGGGTCAGCTCACAACGAGACGTGACGCGACGCGACACTGCGCGCACATTTTATTTACTACACGAAAAGATACACATTTCATTGTCACTAGCTTCTTCCAGTATCGTCGCGTCGCGTCTCGGTGTGAGCTGGACCCTAAAGCTTGATGTGTTACGAGTATTTCGACATACGGATGCTGTACGTAGGGCCGGTGTGGTCAGCCCCGCTATAACTTTTTTTTTAACTCTGATGGGTAAGGCAGAGGTGTACCTACCTACCACCTTTTCTGTTATGTTGAAGTCCCATGTAATAGGGATCGAGCCTATTAGCATCAACCGGGCAAATATCCAGATACTGGGTTGCTACTGAGAAATAACACTGCCAGACCGGGAATCGAACCCAGGACTCCACGGTCAGCAGTCGAACTTGCAACCACTAGACCCACGAAGCAGTCATAACATAACATTTATAATCAGCCTATAAGGTTCCCACTGCTGGGACACAGGCCTCCTCTTTTCGAGAGGGAGTGGGCCGTAATCTACCACGCGGGCCCAGCGCGAGTTGACGTTATAACCTTACTGACTAGTACGAGGTGCATTCAATAAGTACCTAGCCTCATCGCCAGAGGGCGCTGTAGTTTCAAAAGAGTTTTACCACAGTGTAGCACATTCTTTTTTAATTCTTTTTTCAAATTTTCATTCCAATCCCTTCATTTGTTTTAATTTGACAACTTATGGAAGCGAACGTGTCGATCGGTTTTACAAAAATGGAAAAAGAGCAATATCGTTCGGTGATTCGATTCCTATTTTTGGAAGGGAAAACGCACATCGAAATAAAAGAGCGCTTGGATGCTGTGTACGGTGACTCTTCTCCATCGATCCACCGTCAAGAATTGGTTCAACGAGTTTGCACGTGGCCGTACGTCGGTTTTTGATGAACCACGTCCAGGTGCACCGAAAACAGCTGCTACGGAGGAAAACATTTAAAAAATCCATGATCTCGTATTGGCAGATCGCCGATTGAAGGTTCGCGAGCTAGCTGAAACTGTAGGCATTTCAGAAGGAACAGTGCATCATATTCTTCACGAGGAACTCGGCATGAGAAAGCTGTCGGCGCGATGGGTGCCGCGTTTACTCACACCAGAAAACAAGCGCAACCGTGAGACCACATCGGAGACGTGTTTGGCGCTGTTTAAGCGGAATCCAGCGGAGGTTTTGCGTCGTTTTGTGACCGTCGATGAAACCTGGATCCACTGGTACACACCAGAGACCAAGGAGTAATCAAAACAATGGATCCAGACCGTGGAACGTGCTCCAAAGAAGGCGAAAACTGTAAAATCGGCCGGAAAAGTTATGGCTACCGTTTTCTGGGATTCACAAGGTGTGATCTACATCGATTACCTCGAGAAGGGTAAAACAATTACAGGGCTTTACTATGCCGATTTATTGGGCCGATTCGACGCCGAATTAAAGAAAAAACGACCCCATCTGGCGAAGAAAAAAGTGCTGTTTCACCACGACAACGCACCGGTTCACACGTCTGCCGTTGCCATGGCCAAATTGGTCGAATTACGCTACGAATTGCTGCCCCATCCACCGTATTCTCCAGATTTGGCCCCTTGTGACTTCTTTCTGTTTCCTAATCTGAAAAAATCACTCGCCGGGAATAGATATGGATCAAATGAGGAGGTCACCGCCGCCACGGAGGCCTATTTTGCAGAGTTTGACAAAAACTATTTTTCGGACGGGTTAAAAAAGATGGAGCATCGCTGAGCTAAGTTGAAAAATAAATTGCCACTTTTCCAAAATTTTCGTTTACTTTTTGTAGGCTAAGTATTTATTGAATGACCCTCGTAGGTACCTCGTAGTGTCCACGGAGTTACTTGCCTGTTCGTCTCCATAGGTACTTACTACGCTTTGGAATGGGCAACTAGCTTAATCTTTCTGACTGACCGACCCCTTGACAATACAAAAGTGCTTGTAAATGGTTAAATTGAAATAAAAATGCTTTAAGTTTGAATTTGATACGAGAAAAAGGTACTAAGGTATATTAAAACCATCACTTAAAAAATGTAAAACCAATTCATCATCATCATCTGCCTAGCCTTTTCCCAACTATGTTGGGGTCGGCTTCCAGTCTAACCGGATGCAGCTGAATACCAGTATTTTACATGGAGCGACTGCCTATCTGACCTCCACAACCCAGTTACTGGGTAATACGATACCCCTTGGTAAGACTGGTTGTCAGACTTTCGGGCTGACAAAAAAAATGTAAAACCAATTATTCTTCATTATTAAATTATTTGATAATAACATTAATTCTTTATTCAATAAAAACATTATTTGAGTCATTCATTAACAATACTGGAATGAAAAATAAATACTACCCAATTAACGATTGAATAATTATAGTTACAACAAATACAAATTAAGGCACATTTGATTGAAAGTGGTAATCCCTGCCTATACAATGTCACAGTAAAAGTAAGCAGTATTACGTGTTCATACAAAACGGCCGAAACGACGCACTTCGAAATCTCGGTGTACACCAGCATAGCTATTCACAAAGCTACGACACGGTTTGGTACCGTATCGTATGTCAATGTTATCGACGAATTCCTATAATCGCTATTCACAAATCCGAAACCGTACAATTTTGACAGTTCATATACGGTATGAAGACATCAATTCTTCCGACAGGTATTTGCTGTCGGAAGTGTTATCGAATAACAAAATATTGTATAAAAAGAGTAATCTAAGCAATAAGTGTCAAAACACGGGTCCGGGCAAGGTCCTCATGCCCTTGCACGAATGTAAAGAGCATCTGCCGCTGTTCCAATGACACTCTTTTCTGAAAATATGCATTCTCAATATTAGGTACCACGTTTTATAAAATGAAAATGAGCAAATAGTAATTTGTTTAAATACTGATAAAATAGGTACATACAATCATTTTTCTGTAAAAAAAAAAACTTATTTTTCACTTCTCAATTTTTTTTATGCGCCCAAAGGGCAGGCTATAGTCTTTCGACCATACCGCCTTGTCTTCCGTGTAGTTCTCAATTATCTATAAAGCTCAAAACAAGATTCAGAAAAATAATTATTCCAGATTTCCAGGTTTGACAGAAAGTTGAAGTTTACAAAGCAAGTTTAATAGAAATCAGGTAAATTTTATTTATTAATAAAATCATTGTTTACTGTTTTTTATTTGTTAATAGTTACTGAATGCATAATCTATAGTTGCCCATAATGAAATTTTCTACCACGAATATCTATTTACTACCATTTTGTAGCGTTCCCCGTATACACACCGCTAATCGGTTTGCAAAAAAACCCTACCACACGGATCTCTGAATGGCGTTTTACCGGTCCTTCGGTTCAGAAATCAGGTTATCGAACAAGTGTCATTATCGATACGATAGTGAATCGTATGCTTGTGAATAGCTCTGCAGAAGGCAAATTCCCGTAATAAAAAAGTTCAAAATCTCGTCGCAATCTCATCTCAGCGACAATTAATGTCAAAAACTTGTCAAAAATGTAGGAAAATTAAATTAGAAGTCAGAATTGTCGACATCGGCACCATTGCCATAAAGAAAAATAGAATAGAATGTTTTTTTTTTTTGAAAGACAGACTGATTACGAGAATTGCTCTCAGTATTCAATAGTCTTGTGCGCCGCAGTTACGTGAGGACGCGGGCGGTGCGAGACCAGGTGAGGTGCGGGGGGTGCGGCATGTAAGAGGGGGCGAGCCTATCGCAATCAACCGGGAATCCAGACTCAGGGCTGCTTCTAAGAAATCCTTGATAGAAAAACCCAATAACACTGACGATCTGGGAATCGGACCCGGGACCTCACTCTTAGCTGTCGCGCTTGCAACCATTAGACCACTGAGACAGTTACCAACAAACAATTAATATTCACTTGAACACGAGTGTAAATTACATTTAATGCAGAATGTTAAAAAAAAAAAATGTTGTAGCGGAAACGAAACTTTATGTGCAGGCACTAAAATTGCTTTTCCTATAAATCACATTTAGCTAAATTATGAACGCAGTTTACTTCAAATTGATGCTGAACTTCTCAATATTATTTCATCCATTCGTCAATAAAATGTCCTCTTCTGTATACATTTTAAAAGATACTAGAGAGCCTACTGATAAAAATTCATCGGTTGATCCACTATCGATAAAATTATACATTGATTGATTTATCAATCTATCCTTTTACATCGATCGACGACAACGACAAACGTCGATCGAGTGAAAGTGACCAACAAGGTACAACTTTAAGTTAATCGTTCTATTTTAAGTTCTACTTTAACCCGCAGAGGGTCGGCCGGATGTTAAAGCGTCGTTCCAGTATTTTTTAACCTTTCCAATATGTTTTCTGAAACAAAAATGTTTGATATTAGCAATTGGGTGGGTCATATAGTTTTTATTGGTTGAAAAAATGAAGGCGTGTGCTTACAGTCGTATTAATGAGAGAAAAACTGCGAAAGGAACTCCGTTCCAACCGGTTGTCCCATGATACCTCACTTTTTTTTGTCAATCGCCGCTGTGGATCGTTTTTGTCGATCGATAAATCAATAAGCCCATGTGTGCTTAGACGTATAAATATCGCGGCGGTATTTTATCGCGCACTGGATTTTCAACTCTTGGTGTGAAGCCGACGATTGAGAATCCAACAGCGCATCTCAGCGCGATAAAAAAACACACTCTTGGTTTTTAAACTCTCGGCGCTAAGCAGTGCGTTGAAAATCCAGTGAGCGAAAAAAATGGCCGCGGGAGAAACACGCCAGGAGCCAACCTGCGCTAAGTGATGTCTACGTCTGTCTCGATTTTAACCTTGATATTTATTTATTTTGTTTTCTTCTCAGCAATTTGGGTTCCGCAACAACAAATCAACCTGTGATGCAGTTCATGAATTAACTAATTTCATAGTGGAAAAATCAAAAGTCGCAAAAAGGTGCTCACAGTATTTTTTGAACTCGCTAAGGCCTTCGACAATGTTCCCATTTCTACCCTTTTACTTAAACTAGAGAGAGCAGGCATCAGAGGACTACAGCTTGATATTTTTAAAAGCTATCTGACAAATAGACTGCAAATCGTGGAAATTGGTGACCACTTTAGCGACGTGCTCCCAATTTGTTACGGTATGTCGCAGGGCAGTATACTCGGTCCTACGCTGTTTCTCATCTTTTTAAATGGCCTCTGCAATCTCAACATCACAAATGCAAGAATTGTGTCTTTTGCTGATGATACAGCTCTTACGTTTTTTGCAACTCGTGGTCAGCTTCAGATTATTGCACATTTTTTTTTTTTATCTGCCTCTTACTGGCTTCTATCCCACGCTCTAACACTTAACACAGTATGCAAGACGAAATTGATGACGTTCTCTACTTCACCGACTTCCCAACCTGATATTCCCATCACTTTAAAGGCTCATTTCTGTAACAGTACACATTTACACACATTTTGCAATGAAAATTGAACTTTATCTTCTAAGAAATTGAGTTTGTTTTTCCAAAACTCGATTCCGAATTAAAGTCTAGTTTAGGATAAATGAACTTACTCAATTCAACAGCATCAGGACATTTCTTAAGATGTTCAGTGATAACAGTTCTGAGTACCGCCCTCTCTGATAACAGCTTATCATTTAACTCTTGAAGTTTCTTATTCTCTTGAGCCTGTTGTATCCACGTCTCTTTTAATCTTGCCCTGGAAAAAACAAAATGGTGGGTTTTGTGAAGAATAATAATAGTATTACAAGGATCTTTTGGTGTGTAGCCGCATTTACATCGCCACATGCAAACTACGCATCACACTGACGCCACGCAAAATCCTACATCGCGCACGCAGAGTTTGAATCAACAAAATTAAATCAATCCTACGAAAAAGTGCAATATCTACGCGATCAAAATGTATGGAACAGCAAATTTTTTATTTAATAATTGTCGAAAAATTTCAATGAATCAGAATCATGCCACGCTATATAGAAATAAAAATAATATATCTACCTATATCTTCTAGAAGCAGCAGACCTGCTATCCAAGTCCTTCTCTCTCGGCACACAATTCCTTTTGTCCTTATTTCTAACACTACTACAGGGTGCCTCACTATCACATTTTTCACTTTTCACTTTTCTTTTAACCGGCTTTTTATCAAATTCGCACAAATTATTCAAAGGTATAATAGGCATTTTGTGGTTCATACCGTTAACATGAGGTACAAAAGTTACAGGTATCAACGTCCCAGGTACTATAGGTACATTATTAACAGGTATTAAATTAACAGTGTTAAGTTTTTGTGTATTTTTCTTCGACTCAACTTTTTCCGTTATTGCTTTTTTTAACATTTCCCTCGCAGACTTTTCTTGTGTCTCTTCTACAGCGCGCATTTTAACTTGTTTACCGTTTGGCAGTTTGATAATTACTTCATAATCTTCACTTTCATTTTTGGGCTTTTTTTTGGCTGTGTCTTCAAAATCTGTATTTAGACTGTCAACTATGAAGTCCAAGGATTTTTGACTCATAATTGGGGGTACTTCCTGTACCTTTTCTTTACTGTCCCGTATCACAGTATCTTCGTATATTAATGTTTGTACTGGATTCTTTTCAACACTATCTTTTCGAACCATGTTGCTGATTTTAATAACGTTATTTGTGTATGAGACCGAATCTTTTCTTATATCTTTGTTTCGTTCGTCAAGTTTTTCTTCAGTCTTGCCGACGATTCGACTTATAGTTGTTACTTCATTTGTTAGTTTAGATATTGTTGTTCGTTCAAACTCTTTGACTGCGCCTGATTCGTCGCTGGATGATCTAAAAGGAAGAAAATAAAAGAAGGTGGGTATTTATGCCAGATGGGATAGCTGCAGTGGAACTGGCTCAAATTCTAAATGGAAAAAACTCAATAACACGATCGCCACCTGGGGATCGAACCCAGGGAGCCCACGCTTAGCAGTCGCACTTGCGACCACTAAACCAATAGTAAGGGCGGTGGCGTTAGTTTGAGAAAGTAATTTTATACCGTCTGAAAATCATACCAAAAATAGTTTTTCCTTAGTGCAGAAGAGACGTGAGCGACAGCTGCGCCAGTAGTGGGAGAGTCCAAAGTAAAAGAGACTTAAAGTAATTTCATTCCGCGCAAACACTTAGGGACGGTTTTTGGGATCATCTTCAACCCAAAAAAATCGGACTACGCTGTAAAAAGTTATGCGTGGTCATACATAAAAAAAATATATATACACGTCGACTTGAGAACCTCCTCCGTTTTCTCGTCGGTTAAAAAATAGTCAGCTGCATGGAAGTGGGGGGAGTATAATATGTCAGCGGCGTAATTACGAACATGATTGTTGCGATGCGATAGCACATCAGGGTGCTTACTCTCGAATATAATTCCGATAGATCGGCATTGGTCAAACGTCAGTTGGTTGAGTTAAACGTCAGGGATTGGCTACACTCAGTGAGTTCAGCCAATCCCTGACGTTTGAATTATATTCGAGAGTAAGCACCCAGGGCTAAATTTGGATCTAGTAGTTAAGTAGGACAAAGTGATCAAAGGAATCATGATCTAAATTTTGAAGAAAATAAAACTGCATTTTTTGTTTTTAGGGTTCCGTACCGCAAAAGGAAAAACAGAACCCTTATAAGATCACTTCGATGTCCGTCTGTCAATACCCTTTTTCTCAGGAACGCGTAGAGTTATCAAGTTGAATTTAATATCAAATACCCAGGGCTGTAATCCCTTGAACTTCTCTAAGTCAACGCAATCAAAAGATAAGGGCGTATATGTTACGTTTATGCCGCATATTTTGAAACTCGCAAAGGAATCAAAACCTATAGGGTACTTCCCGTTGACCTAGAACCATGAAATTAGACTAGAAGTTAAGTCATGTAGCATAAAAGAAAAAATCTGAAAACCGTAAATTTGTAGTTACATACCTACAAAGTACGGAACCCTCGGTGTGCGAGTCCGACTCGCACTTGACCAGTTTTTTTTTTAAAAGCTTCTTCCTGAACCGAGATTACTTGCTTACCTGCTAATAGTAATATTTCTTTGGTTGTTGGTGGTGCTGTAGAGAGCGGAGTCTCCATCTATGTGCGGGAACACCATCTGAGGAGTGTGCAGCTCATCTGATGATGATGCCAAGGCGTTTTCCAGGGATAGGAGGCCATGTCTGCGGAAATGGGAATATTTTATTAAGTAGCTTGACCAGAAATTGCTGTATCAGGAATGTCAACTGCAAGTCATTGGTAACAATTTGATTTCTACAGCGCCTTTATTTAGTAGCAGTAAGGGCAATTATCGGCCAGTTGCCATCGAGTTCTATACACATAAACTTCAGTTTTTACATTGCATACATTACATTACACTACATTTAGACCTAACGCTAAAACTTGCGCGGGACTCGCATGTCTTTATTGAAAAATAATATGAGCAGCGCTAACTGGGTTTGATTTGATCCTAATAAGTTTTCTGTTTGCATTAATGACAGATACCGATATATATAGGTTTCATGCGTGGCCGCCATTTTGAAAAAAAAAAAACAAAATGGCACAGCGCACTTTTACTTTAGACTTTGTTGTCTACGTTTTTTTGCCACACAATAAATTAGCAAACAATCCATTGAGGCACTCTACCTAACACCACTGTACACGCTCGAGGCCAAACTCAAACTCAAAGCATTTATTTCAATTAAACCATGTACAGGCACTTTTGGATTGTCAAAATGAAATAGTCGGTCAGTTAGTCAGAAAGTTGAAGCTGGTTGCCCATTCCAAAACGTAGATCTCTATGGAGAAGAACGGGCAAGAAACACCAAGGACACTCTTTTAAATCAAGATATTACAAAATCCTGGGTACATTATTCTTGTTGATAAGTGAGAACAATGTAAAAAAAATCAAATGAAGAAACAATTCAAAATAAGCCCTAATTTAAGCCAAAATTTACTAGCTACTAGGGAGCCCACCGCGGGCCTGAGGCCTGCGTCGGACGTCCGGAGCGCCCGCACCCTCGCGAGTTTTAACGTAAAGCCTATATGAGCGATTTTTTATAGCAAAATTAAAAGTTTGTTAGATATTCCTTTAATGAATTTACAGATTGCCTAGATTTTGGCTTTCCGCCCTGTTAAACAGTAACCTCAACTTACTTGGCCTCCATAGCCCTTTTGAACCCCTCATCGAAAGGATTGACACTCTGCAAGTCTTGAAACAAGCCAACCTCCTCACAGTTCCTGATGAAGCGAGTTGGTGTAGGTGTTTGGTCAGCTGAAAAATTATAAAGAGGTTTTCATTCTTACATGATAAAGTTTTAGGCAGCTTCAGATAAAACGAAGTTGAAAATGGAAAATTCTTTAATACTTTCCGTATTAAAGAATTTTCCATTGTACAGACGCCAGAACATCAAGCTACCCGAAACTGACAAATTTTCCCAATCAACTTTGAACCTTATGCTTTAGCGATAAAGGTGAAAATCTAATAAAGGAATTTGACAGATTGTAGTAGCTTGATGTGAATGTTTATTAAAGAGACTAGCTTCAGCCCGCGGCTTCGTCCGCGTAAAACTTCTTGGTCCCCCGACCTATCCCGTCGCATCGCATCGCCTATCCGCTATTATTCCGTTTTCGCTTAGCGTTCATTGTGACTTTTGTGGAACTGGGCTATAAAAAGTAATAATAGTTTTTCGAATCCGACTGATAGATCCAGAGATTAGCGCGTTCAAATAAACTCTTCAGCTATATTATTTAAAAAAAAACTAGATGTTGGACTCTTGAGGGGCTCGTGACTAAGTAATAACAGCCGCAAGGGTCGTCACATTAAGTTACGCTTGCCGCGATTGGTCCGTGGATGAGTGACCATCTTTACATACCGAGACCCCTCTGTGCCTCGGAAAGCAAGTTAAGCCGTTGGTCCCGACTGGCATTCGTAGATCTTTCGACAGTCGTTACGGGTAGTCACTAACCTAAAAGTGACAACCAGTTTTACCAAGGAGTATCGTGTTACCCAGTAACTGGTTGTGGACGTCAGAGAGGCAGTTGTTCTATGTAAAATACTGGTATTCAGCAGCATCCAGTTATACTGGAAGCTGACCCCAACATAGTTGGGAACAGGCAGGCAGATGATGGTCCTTATGTTTGACTGTACCTTTATATTGCATAAAACACAGAATGTTTTTTTTTTTTGTTTTTTTACTCTAACTTCCTTGTAGCGACCACACTGTATTGTTACAATTTAGAATGTTTAAATACTTTGCCCTGTACTGAGGGTCATAGCCAGTCTGTGTCCAATGTTGTTGGCACACAGATTAGATAGACCTAGATAACGCAAGTATCACAATCTGTATGAAAGCCAAGTGTGCCATTTTTTGACTACCTACTATGATGTCACAATCACTATTTGTGATGGGAAAATCAAATCGATTCAAAGACGCCGCCGCATGCGGCATCCATCTCTCCCCACCCCCGGGGCCTAGCACCTGTGCTCACGCTCACCCAGCCAGCAGTACACAAGACTGACCGCGAAAGTGGAGACTTACGATTTTTGTACGTAAGCTGGTGCGATTTTTGGCACACAAAATAGTTGCTCTTGCGTTATCTAGGTGTATCTATATTAAGGTTGCCAGATGTCCGGGATTTCCGGGATTGTCCTGGAATTTAAGTCTTGTCCCGTGTCCGTGAAAAAAATAATAATAAATGACACGGCTAGGTGGCAGCGGCAGGCAGCGAGCGGGTTTGCTTCACTCGCCCCGACTCCCGCCAAGTCATGTCATGCCTCTCTCTCTCGCTCGTCATAAAAGTATAAATTTGAAAAATAAAATGTATTTTCTTTTAAAAATAAATACAAATATAAAATTAGATATCGCGTAATTTATATTTATATGTTCATAGCTATAGCAACGGCCCGATATGAATTGTCCCGGACTCGGTATGTTCCGATCTGGCAACCCTAATCTATATCTGTGTGTTGGAATCTAATTGATTGCCTTGAAAGCATTGTGTAATGTGCATCGTTTAATAATAAAATTATATGAAAACTAGCTGTTGTCCCTGGTTTTACTCACATCCTATAAAATTTATTAAAACTTTAAGTTTTTGCAATTTTCCTACAGATAAGTGCGCCGCTGACCCCCCGTCCTATTAGGTTACTCAGATAAAACAATCATCATCTGCCGAGCCTTCACAACAATGTTGGGTTGGCTTCCAGTATAACCGAATGCATCAGTATCTTACATGGAGCGACTGTGCAGGACCATCGAGGTTTAATTATAATAGTTTTTAGTACAATAATCCTTACCAACAAACGCTGCTTTCTGCTCCGAACCCAACGATAACACCATGTCATGTTTTTTAGTGTGCACATTCAAATGATCTTCATTAGTAAACGTCATGCCACAGTCGGGCATAGTACAAGCAAACGGTTTCGCTGGCTCCACCATTTTTCGGATATTTTAATGAAACCAAGATAACTTTACAAGACCATTTTTCTTGATTTCATTAAAGGCTGCAGTAAAATTTTATACACTTTCTGCAGCTTTGGCTGTTCGTGTTTGGAGAAAAGTATGTTATCACTTTAGTTTTTGATAATTGTTTGGTTGATAGCTAATTTTGAACATCATTTATTTAATAAAATTCACCAATTCGACCAATTCACACCTAAAATTCCGAAAAACATAACTAGTTGCGTTCCAGTAAGTACTGTGTGTTTTTTTTTTTAAATATGCAAAGTTTCGAATGAAAGAGAGGTGCGATACTTCACGCTGAAGGTAAAAGAGACAGTATGTATAAATTGCTTGAAATCAGATTTTGTAAATGGAAGAACGAAGAACCCCAACCTCCTTGACAGGCATTTGACAGGGCATTTTGACGTTACGTTTTGTTTTATATTTTGTTGATGATCTAAATAATAACAAAAAGGGTTCTGTACATTTAAAAATTAATGAAATCAAAATATTTACTAAACATTTAATAATGATGTTTCAACAAAATCCAGCGGTTAACAAATTGCATAATAACAAAAACAGAACAACGAGTATAACATAAGTACTTTTGCACCAATATTCCTAATAAGTACTAACAAAACAAAACAAAGTGAAATACAGGGTGTTAGTGCTCCTAAAAATTATAGTGAAAAAGTGCAATTAGTACAAAAGTAACAAAGAGAATAAGATTTAATTTAGGATTTGATTAGCTTTTAGGATTCGTTTTTGAAAAGTAAGAAGTGTATCTTTCAGGGGAGTATCCGTGTATTTTGACTTGGTGTGGCTGGTAAGAGCCGATTTCACGTCCAAGTGTCCTATCAAACAGGGGGTAGACGGTCGATCTCTTCTTTCTTGGTGACTCTTGCATTTGTTGGTTCGGGTATGGATCTACGTAGCGCCTTCCGTTAATATCGTTGCCATCCGCTGTCGGGAATATCGGGGGCTAAATTAATAAAATATTGACGTTTAACTATTCGCAAAATTACAACTTATTTATAACAGAAATAAAACTTATAAAAGGATAGAAAATACTTTATTTTGTTACAATTTGAGTAAGAGCAAAAATTGTATTGTTGATTGTCAAGTATTGCAATCAACAAAAGAACAACTAATTACATAATTACGTTACATGCAAGGCCACTATAAGAACTACTAGGATACTACAATAAGCATAAATTATCAGTAAATTTCGTGAACGGTTCCTTAACGAAGCCGGCAGTCAGTTGTTCTTCCCGTCATTGTGATATTTTTTTCGTACTGCATCGGTAATAAGATTATTCAAAGTGTAAGTACTAATAATTTCTAAGACACCAGAATAACAACATGCTTGTTAAAATTGCGTCATTTTACTGAATTACCCAATACAATGAGTTGGTACTGTGAATTAAAATTTTAGTAAATGAATTGTAATTTTTGAGCCAGGGAAGTGGCTTAATCAAGAGCTAATAACAACTTCTCCTTGCCTGCTCCTCTGCTGTTAAAGATGCCTGGTGCGGGTTGTCCCTGGGGCTCACCTACAACGGTGTTCTGCTGGATACCGCTCATCCCCACCACTGCCGGGTTAGGCTCGTTCTGCTGGCCCTTCCATGGCCTGTAAAATGATGTGACAATGTAAGTTACGTTAAATTTGGTGAAATGCAGTTTGCTGTTGATTTTGCTACTTTGCATCAGTGGACTTTTTTACGGATTATAGGCTCCAAGCCATCTTCAAGGTATATTTCCCTAAGATTGGTAAGGCTGTTGGTACTTAAGAATTAAATTCAATCTTACTTGTCGGGGAACAATTCACCGGGCTGTCCTCGTGTTTGTACAATTCTCTCACCGTTGACTTCAACGACGCACCTCAGACGTGCGCAGCAAGTTGGAAACTCTGGATAAATAATGTCAATTCAAATAAATTAGGTATATTAAATATCAATAGGTCTGATTTAAAAGTTTTCTTAATCATTTTCTTCATTTTAGCTGTAATTAGAATAGTTAGACTATCTTTATGAAGACAGAAAAAAATAAATAAGTGTACAGGGGGCCATAAGGCCAATTTGGCAGCGCAGCGGGATTGTCCGAAAGGGTTACCGCTGCCCCGGAACATAAAGGGCTAAGGAAGGAACACGGATGGGTTTTAGTCAGTAAGAGTCTGACACTCCCTTCCGCTCCACCCAGAGCGGGAGGGGTCATTTGATGATTTCCCATCCTTAAAAAAAAAGGCCAATTTGGCAGAATCATAAAACAACTCATTTCACGGAATTTCACCTGTATTACAGTTTTGTATGGAGATTCGTAAAATGCTATAGGTGGGTACACCTCTACCTAACCCTTCAGGGATAGGTGTGAAACTGTCAAACAGATGAATTGCGTGATATAAATTGTTCTATGATTCTGCCAAAGTGGCCTTTTTAGGCCCCCAGAGCGTAGTTTCAATACATACCAACATTTTCATCCTCAATGTATTCGTGACATTCCAATGCATTTTCAGGAATTTTCGGTTTCCTACATCTGAAGGATCAGTAAAATTACACATTAGTTTTATGAAAAAATGGTTACAGATTTAGTAAATAGTCATACAAACGTATTTAATGGTTACTTTATTGCAAACGACGATAGTAAAAGTCATCTTCAGCGAGGTACTTATGGAGCGTCAGCCGAAAACATGTTTGGTAATGGTATTTGGGTCCTACAACCCTTTGACTCCCTGACCGACTTATCGCATATTATAAGATCACACTGATGATGCGCCTCGGTAACCGGTTTATATAAATGGAAGAATTGTGTAGTTATTCCTTAACCTTCGCCGTCTAATAACAAAACGAGTTCGAACTTTGGTCTAGCCCAAACCTTGGACGTTTTAATTAGACGGTCGATGTTTGGTGTTATGGTCTCCTCCCTGTAGACCTCTAAGGCTGGCAATGAAATGAATATTTACCCAACAGCAGCGATGAAGTACTTCCCGTCCCGAATCTCGCACCGATACCGATGACACGTGTAATGGTCGGACCATTCCTGCCACGGTTGATAGCCTTTTCTTGAGTATTTATCCACGCAAGCTTGATCTGAAAGTTTCGTTGATCAGCCGTTACGTTGAAAATGTGTGCAAAAAAGCTGATAAAACGCAGTGTTTTCTAAAGAGTGGAAAGATCTTAATGTATGAAAGCTTGGTGGTTTAGATAAGTCAATATCATAAAATCAGCGCATACTTTAATTGATACGTTTATGACTTTTTGCAGCATGTGTCGGCCCCGAACAGAACTCTAAAATAAACCCGTAAGAGAACACACATGATAAGTGAAATTCACGGCCGGTGCTAGGTCACAGCTGGTGTTCAAGTAAATTTACGAGTAGGCATAAGGCAACCAGAACCAGTGAAAACTACGGTCAGTGGGTCGCTGATTCTTAGGGCGGTTTCGCACTACGTCCGATCCGAATCCAAGAAATGCCGGTCCATAGTGACCATAGTCCCATTTGTATGAGGAGTTGCGCACTAGATTCGAACTCTATCCGTCCGAATTTAAAACATTTACAATTCGGATTGAAGTCGGAACTTTAATTCGGATTCGGATCGGATGTAGTGCGAAACCGCTCTAAGGCTAGCTTTGTGTAATGTTTATACTTAGTTACACAACACCAAGAAGTTGTTACGTTTACAAATAAATGAACACAATGCCTGTAATTCCGTGTTTTACAGTTTGACTCAATAGAATTATGATTTGCAAATTGAAATAAAATATCTACTTACTTGCTGTTATTTATGGTAAAAACCAACACAAATTATGAATTCTTAGAAAATTACTGTCTCCGTAGAGTAAATTTGAATTTCAGAATGGTAGATCAATAAACCAGTGCAAAATAAAAGGTGCATGTTGTGCCTATAATATTTCGTAAGAAATAACACTTACAGCTCACATCCTCAGCAAAGATGATGGGAAATATAAGATGCAATAAGAAAATTAGCGTTCCCAACTGCATTTTCACCGTGTCAAATTCAGCTGTAATTACACACAACACTACTTTGGTCACCCTGTATGCTCGAACTGTGGTAACGAACTAATTTAAATTGGAGCAACGCGGTCTAGAAATACACTTCTTGTGGCGAAATATTTATAAAACAATGACTGAGAAGACACCGTCTAAAAGGCGAAAAGAAGTAAAATATTTTGCCAATTCTTGCAGGTTTCCGCGAAAAATTTCAACAAACATAATAGTGCATGGGATCCGGGTTGAATGTTTTGCTTAATAATCTTCATAACATACTTCTTCCTCAAAACATGCCACGCGAATTAAGAGAAGTTAACATTACAGTCTAATAATTTCCGCGAGAATGCAACAGCTGTTACAAAAAAATTAAGTACAATTATTTAATCACCAAAAATAACTAGTTACCTACACCTAGTGTAGTTTTATTCTATAGTAAAATTAATTTTCAAAGAAAACATTAGCATTCAATAACAACAATTTTTATTTAAGTACTGCAGCTGTCATAGCATTTTAACATTGCAAATATTTTTTTCTTTTTTTTTTATTACTTACTGAACAAAAACTTACCCATTTTAAAAGGCGATTTATCCAACAAAGCACGGAACAATAGTCAATCATAAAGTTTGTCGATAAATGAAGGAAAAACAGATTGTGGAGTTCGCGGTGGATTCGCGATGTGTTTTCAGTTGCATAGGTTACATTCTAAGAACTTGACCATTGTCTTTCCCATTCATTGTTGTGTGTTTAATCAAATTTACATGTGAGTATTTTTTTGATTTTATTTATTTATGCTTTTTGTTAGGGTATTGCTGATCATTGGTTAACATATAAAATTACCTAAAGTTCGTTAATAAAAATAAACTCTATGCTTTTACGACTTGCCTTAAAAAGGAAAAACAAGAAGTTTATTGAACGAACGCTTCAATTGCGTCATAGTATGCATATTTTTAGGGTCTAGAAAGAATTCTTTCAGATAACCCACTCAAAAATGCTGGTAAATCTACCATTTTTTTTTGTGTCCAAATGGCCCAATATTTTTCCCCAATTCTAACTTAGAGCTTCGTATTGAGATTTTAGTGTTTATTATTTCTGTAAATACATATTTGTTGCCGTTTCGTCAATTTTTTTTAAATCATACTACTTGATGCTGCGCTGCAAATTGCAAAAAAAACGTAATAAAATTTGAATTTCGCGGCCTACTTTTATGTAGTCTCCTTACAAATTAGAGAAATAGTAAAAAAAACGTTTAAAAAAAATCTTAATTATAACCATTTCTATTCTACTTAAAAAGGCAATCGTAACCGTTTTTTAGTTCACATACTGATCACTAAAACCATTTCTGTACATGAACGCGTCAATAACATAAACAACGAATGCTTGCGTAAAAACGTAAAACGAAACGTCAGCTGTCAAAAGCTATGCGATGCGAAACCCGATGAGTCCCGATGACACCAGCGCGGTATAAAATTATTTTTTTATAATATTCTGTTAAATTTTTCACAATAAAATAATACAGAATTTCCAAGTTGAAGAAGTTACAAATGAGGTGAGTGCACTATTTTACATGATTTCGTTAGTTGATAATGAGAATTTTATCATCGAAAATTGAGGTGTCGATTTATATATATTTTGACTAAATTCTCCTTGAATTCGTTGCATTTTGTGCATATTGTTTTCTTTTTCTACATACTTAATGAGTCTGCCAATTTGTAGGTCGAATGAGGTGCCTCTAAAACGGGTTTTTAAATATAGATTCATGATAAATAAATAAATGATAGTACTTGCTACCCACATTTTGTATTTATTATTTTATTTTATCTTGAGGAAAAGCGAGTATAGAATTTATGAATTATGCATTATATATCATAATTATTGTTTTCTGTGGTAGACTAGTACACACATACAAATGAAATAAACAATTTTTTTCTTTAATAGTGCTACAAATAGATGTGCAGTAGAGGAACACTTTATTTTTTTGCCTGGCAGAACGATACTATTTTTTCCCCCCATTTTGTTTGTTCTATTTTTTTATTGTAACTATCACAAGAAATATGTTAGTCTACATAAGCAGAAGCTCTGTACTGTGAATGCATAAGAAATTAAAATAAGAAGAATGCATAAGAAATTAAAATAAGAATTAATTATTATAACATATATATTTTAAATGCCATTAAACTACTGTGACTGTGACCTCACGCACAATGGTCCACTGAAGGACTAAGTGCGGAAACCAAACCCATAACATAGAACTACTGTGAACTTCTAGGTTTTCTGCAAATACTAGATATACTACTCATTTGCAGGACATTATTTCTATAGTATTGTAAACTAAATCGCGATATTAATAGGAAGGAGTCATCATCTGCCAGCCTTTTCCCAACTATGTTGGGGTCGGCTTCCAGTCTAACCGGATGCAGCTGAATACCAGTATTTTTCATGGAGCGACTGCCTATCTGACCTCCACAACCTAGTTACAGGGCAATACGATTCCTGTTTGCAAAGCTGGTTGTCAGACTTTACTCTTATTGACCGTCAAAGAACCACGAATGACAGCCGGGACCAACGGCTTAATGTGCTTCCCGAGGCACGGAGGGGTCTCGGTATGTAAAGATGGTCACCCAACCGCGGCAAGTGTAGCTTAACCTGACTGAATGACCTTTGTGGCTATTATTACTTAGGCTCACATTTGAAATTTATTAACAGAGGGCCCCTCTGTTAGTATTAGTTGGATAAATATGTGAGAAAAAAAAAAAAACAGCTGCTCCAGATATTTAAGTTCGCATAATTCGTACAAATTTAGTCGCAACATATTTTTTACGCGATTTCATATTTTGTTCTTTATGTAAGTTGTTCATAATGATGAGTACAATGAGCCTTAAAGAGGTTTTCAGTTATTTCAATTGCACCTCATACCTCCACAAGCCAGTTATAGTAGTTTTACCTCACGAAGCGACACGTGCTTTACGTAAATATGTGAATACTAGCAGCGCCCCGTGGTTTCACCCTCATAAGTTTCGATCCCGTGGGAATATCGGGATAAAAACTATCCTATGTCCTTTCACGGGATTCAAACTATCTCTATACCAAATTTCATCTAAACCGGATCAGCGGTTTAAGCGTGAAGAGGTAACAGACAGACACACTTTCGCATTTATAATATTAGTATGGATGTGGTATCGTGAGCACATAACACACATACGCACACACACATGTCCGACTTCGCCATTGTCTCGGACGGTACCGAGAGCTCCTGCGCTTACACACACGTTCACAGCGTGTTTGTACACTGGTTAACACAAGTAATACGCGCGTCGCTTCGTGAGATAAAAATCCTGTACAGCCAGAACCAACGGCCCAACGTGCTTTCCAAGTCACGCAGTGGTCTTGATATGTAATGGTTGGTCACCCATCCACGAACTGACCTCTGCGAGAGTTGCTTAACCTTCGATCGACCTGTGCGACTGTTATCATTCAGCCACGAGCCACGACCGTAACTGTAGAAAGTAGTTATTGGGAACAAAAACATGTTAACATACCACTATTGTCTCCGGCACTTTCACTCTATGTGTGGAATGCCTTGCTATTATAGCTCTATGGTTAATTGTCACTTAGGTATAATCGTAACGGGTGTGAGTTCGCTTCTAAACAAAGTATGGATAATAAAATAAAAAGTTAAAAATAAATGTATTGCCTCCCTGCCTAGCCTTTTCCCAACTACGTTGGGGCCGGCTTCCAGTGTAACCGGATGCAGCTGAATACGAGTAGGTATGTGGCATGGAGCGACTGCTATCTGACCTCCACAACCCAGTTATTTGGGTATAATACGATACCCCTGGGTAAGACTGGTTGTCAGACTTTCGGGCTTCTGACGACCCGTAACGACTGTCAAAGATCCACGAATGACAGCCGGGACTTTCCGAGGCACGGAGGGATCTTGATATGTAAAGATGGTCACCCATCCACGGATGAACCGCAGCAAGCGTAGCTTAACCTGATCGATTGACTCGTGCGGCTGTTATTACTTAGCCACAAGCCCCTCTATATATTAATACAGCCCCTATAGAGGCGCTTGTGGCTAAGTCATCTGAAAATAATAATAAATGAAAAACAGTACTGTTCTATTCGAATTTCATTTGTTTTTATTATAGAGGCTTCATATCATCATCGGGCGAAATGACACATGCTTTTCAACTTTAAACTCATACCATCGCCTCGCACGTGTAATTTTAGCGATGACACATCTGCTCAATCTGTTGGTCACAAGCGTGAGAATTGCTTTTTATTTTGCTGACTGTACCATTTTATCAATATCTGTGAATGTAGAACGGAATGAAATAACTTTAAAAGTGAGGTATCGTCGCCTAGCCAAAATGTCTTGTTGCTAAGAACAAATTCTCGTTATCTTTCAAAACTGCGTCTTTTTAGTATCGTAGAAAACATTTTTTCCGTGTATGGTCGCCTAGCAATTTTCTAAGTTGGGTTCAAAAAAAAAACAATTACAGGCACTTGAATTGTCAAGGGGTCAGTTTGATGAAGCTCGTTGCCTGGGTCGCTTTCCAGTCTAACCGGATGCAGCTGAATACCAGTGCATACATAGTTACATGGAGCGACTGCCCATTTGACTCCCACAGCCCAGTTACCGGGTAACACGATACCTCTTGGCAAGACTGGCTGTCCTGTCAGTTTTTCGGTTTTCTGACAACCCGTAACGACTGTAAAAAATCTACGAATGACGGCCGGGACCAACAGCTTAAAGTGCTTTCCGTGGCTCACGGAGAGGTCTAAGTATGAATTGAGTAATCACACATCCACGGAACAAACGCGAAAACTTTGTGGCTGTTATTTAGCCACGAGCCCCTCAAACTACCTCCTGGTATTTTCAATAAATAAACAACACTTAATCCTCCTTTTTTGTTCCAGTAACTTCAAAACACATCGCTCAAATGACGAAGAATTAACATCACCATCCTCAGATGAGAAGATGGACACGGGATCCGAGTCCTTTCGGTCCCAGGACACCCCCAACTCGATCCTATCCTCCGACTTCGAAGGCGACCACCCGGAACCGGTCTTAAGACTCCAAAATCCTGAAATACTCCGGCTTTCAGAACCAGAACGGTTTAACGACAGCCTGATTACGAAAATGTCGAATTTGCACTTAGACTCTCCTCGTCCCAAAAACCTCGGTATCAGCCCTCCGAAATTCAGTTCCACGTTAACTTTAACAACTAACCATCCTCTCATGAGTCCTGATGAGAATTATCCTGATTTAATCCCGAAAAAGGTCCATAAAATCGATGACGAGAAAGACCTTAGCCTGTCCAGCATTGATGACGAGAGGCTGAACGAAAATAATGGCTTCTATAGTCCTCAGAGAAATACTTCGAAAAACAACCTGTATTTCACGGAAAGTTTTGCGACGGCCGAAAGCCATGATCGGACTGGGTTCAGGAGTCACGATTTGGACCTGACAGTTCCTCCTGATGTAGCGAGGGTGGATAAGGTGGAACGAAGGAAGATAGTGCCGAAGCTAAGGGATGGGACGCCCCAAAGACCGGATGGGATGCTCATGTTTATTGAGGAGAAGCATATGCAACAAAGTACTCCGAAAACACAGCCTGTGGATATTAGCGTTAATGAGGAGTTTCATTCGGTGAGTTTTTTTTTACATGTTTGAGGAATATGTCATGAGGAAAGTTTGGAGCATCAATGTATGTGTGTATGGGTGGCTATAAGAGTAGGGGAAGACCAAAGAAACGATGGATGGTGAAAGATATTTAGCTAGAAAGGGGGTGACTACCGAGATGACGACTAATAGAGAAGTATGGAAGAAAAAGACATGTTGCGCCGACCACGAATAAATTAGACCATGAGAGTCATCTCGTCCCATCGGACTATGAGAGAAAGGGAACAGTGAGTGCACCTGTGTCTGCGCACACACTCCTGGATTATAATATCTTCCGCATAGATGGCTAGGCTCCGTTGAGATCGTTGAGAGATACCACACACATTACACACGACTAGAATCAAATCTATTTCGTAATAATTTTTGACGTTCAAAAGTGCCTTTTCTGTGCCTATTTTCATTCACACCCACACTACACACCCACACACATTCACTGACATACATAACTCATCTGTCAAGTTTTAGACTTAAGTACAGTACGGTACCTCCTAAGTCATTTAATTGTAATTGTCATGTGTGTGTTTTAACACTTTATTAACCACGGAAGAGCACTGATTTCCAAGTTACAGGTTTTTATACCTAGTTTGGAATTTAATTAGCTGCATTAAAATGACAGTTCTTAATAACTCATTTCGGACTGCATTTAGAGATATGCATGTCAAATAAGTTTCGTTTGTTACACTATTCTGTCTAGAAAACCAAGGTTTGGTTTTTTTCCGTTAAAAAAACAAAAATACGCCAATTTCAGTTATTTAAGTAACACAGAAGCAGCTGTCATTTTACTGCAGCTAATTAAAAGTCCGACTGTAGTTCTTAGGAATATAACTGTAATAGACTATATTTTATTGAGTCCAAATAAACATTATTATTACTATTATAGATTGGTTGCCATGGCCGAAATTAGGTCTACAGGACTATTCATACACGCTCGCCAGTTTCGAAGTTTCGCTAACTAATTTAACTTGTATAATCTGTCGTTATCATGCAGGTGGCTGAATGGTGCGAGTCTCCATCTCACCTCCGGTCGATGCCTAACTTCGAGTTACCGATTGAGATGTCGAGCAGTATAGGAATGCATAACGTAAGTCATCATCTGACTCTAGTATTTCCTCAACTATGTTGGTGTCGGGTTTTAGTCTAACCGGACGCAGCTGAATGCCAGTTTTTACACAGAGCGGCTCCCTATCTGACCTCCACAACCCAGGGGGTCTGTCCCTAAGCATAGTCCGCAGTTTCGGCCGAAGACACGTGCGATTACAACTCCTTATTGCCTACGGACATAAGATTAGTTCGAGGCCCGACCTAAGAATTAATGATACCACGATTTGACGCTTGTTCCTACCCCGATGTGTTACCCGTCTGAAAAAGTTAATTAATCGGGTGTAAGTTTCCGAAGATTGCCATTACTTTAGGTCGGGCCCGTATCTTCGTTGACGGACTTTGAGACTAGACCCCCAGTTACTGAGTCACATATACCTCTATATACCTCTTGTTAAGACTGGAATATAAATAAATAAAAAAATACACAAAAAGTCCATTTTTTGTGTATTTAAGTTTCTAGCTGTGCCCCGCGGTTTCTCTCGCGATAAGTCTAGTCCTTTTTTGATTCCCTTTACGAATTTCCACCCCCCTATTTTACACCCTTAAGGGATAAAAAACTATTCTATGTACTTATATCCTTCCTCATAACTCAAACTATCTCCGTACCTGGTCTACCAAATTTCATCAAAATCGGTTCAGCCTTTATTGATTCCCCATACAAACTCCCATTCCCCTTTTCACCCCCACAAATGATGATTTCTGGGATAAAAACTATCCTACGTCCTTTCCCAGGACCCAAACTATCTCTATACCAAATTTCATCTAAATCGGTTCAGCGGTTTAAGCGTGAAGAGGTAACAGACAGACACACTTTCGCATTTATAATATTAGTATGGATTGGTTTACAAACTAAATACTTACGTAAACAGCATTCACAGTGAAATATTGGAAGCACCAAATAGGTATGCTATGTTTTTACTGTTGACGTTATTGTATGATGCTGAGTCATATCGGGGGAATTTATCTGACGATATTTCTTCCGGACTTAAATATTTTTAGTTGTGGAAAAATACACAGTTTTTGCCATTGAATTCCAACATGAACTTTAGTATGGTTTCATAAAGTAATGCAATCAAAATCAAAATATTTTATTTCACATAAACCTACATGGGCACTTATGAAACGTCAGAAGCTTGGTGCACGGTTCCAATTGGTTGTTTCCTATGGAGAAGAACCGGCAAGAAACTCCACGGTTACTCTTTTAAAAATAGTTGGCTTTTACAATGTTTTCAAGTTACAATAGGTATGGGAGGACAGCGTAGGTCTGTCAACAAGTAACAGGTACTTGATAATATAAAAAAAATCATCTACAGATCTAAAGTCTAAAAGGCCTACAAAGTCCTCACATTTACAAAATTAGAATCCATCAAAAAGATAATGTAAATAATAAAATTAAAAAAAAAAAACCTACTAAAACCAAGTGATATGATTGCCATTACAACCACTAATAAAGAGGTGAAAAATTAGAATTGTCTGTACAATATCAAATAATAAAAGATTATGTCAATACTGTGCTAACTATCCTATGATTGTACAGGGTGGCAATGACAACGATGCTCAAACTATAAACATGAATTTAGCACATGATTCTGAAATCCGCTACGATGAAATTTTTCGTCGGTTATTAAAAAAAAAACAGTGGCACTCCGGGAGTGCCGACAGCAATGAAAACAATTACGTGTGTATTTTTTGAATTGTCTTATAAACAAAACACAAACAGAATACTTTGCCATCATTCACTGACATATCGGATATATACATTAAAACCGAGTACATCCCGAGGACAGCCGAACACATCCGAAGCGGTGTCGGTAACAGTGTCGCGAGTTAATGGTTTTTTCGCATCTCAAAAAATGCTCAACGCGCCTAAAGAAGTTTTCACTTAAAAAATTTAGACCGCGTAGGTATTGCACTTAAATCCATACTAATATTATAAATTCGTTAGTAATTCTGTCTGCCTGTCTATATGTTACCTTTTCTCTCCAAAACCACTGAACGGATTTCGATAAAATTTGGCAGAGAGATAGATTGTATCCCGGGGAAGGACATAGGATAGTCTTTATCGACATACCTCGCGGGCGAAGCCGCGGGCGGAAGCTAGTAATAATAATAAATTTATTAAGGTACATAAAGGTTTTGCAGTACATGAGGGAATTAGAAAGTATGCATTATTAATTACATGGTGTAGGTACGACGTATTGTTGGATGAATCGCTTCTGTCCTAGCTAGATTACTGATGACTTTTCTATGAAACAACTGATATTTTTATCTAGAATCATGTGCTGATTTTATGGTTTTAGTTTGCGCATTGATGTCCCTGCCAGCCTGAATAGAAAAACTTTTTTGTCGGTCCAATACTAGTTTTAATATAAATTTTCATCTTTCCAAGGACCTGGATTCTCCAGACGTAATATCAGCATCGACGCAAGAGGATAGGTCTGCATACCAAGCGCTGCTAGACCCTTATACCGGCAGTGTGGCGCTGCGCCATACGCCGGCACAGCACAGGAGCCCGGGGACGCAACGGAGAAAGATACGGCTGGTAACTCAAAGACGTACCATATAAAAATCTTTAAGTTGAAGCTTAATATGTCGTCGTGAGTACATAATTATAGCGGTAAGCGAGTAACATGGCAGTCAACCAGTAAATGTAACACGTTATTATTGAGGCCTAAAAAGCGTTACAAAAAACGTCATAACACAGTTCCGACACACAATATTGTTAGTAAATCAAGCTCGTGCGAACTGCGAACAATCGCGTCGACATCGTGCGATATTACACAATAACATCACTTATTTGTGTTGAACTGAATTATGGTATACGCTTGCCGAGTCTTGAGAGCTGTTGTGGTCCAGTGGTAACGGCCGCGACTTACGGGTTGTAAGTCGTAGGTTCGAACCCAGTTACTGTGTGTAAATAATTTCATCACCACTGCTCTCGAAACGGTGAAGGAAAACATCGTGAGGAAACCGGCATGTCCTAGAACTAATAATACAAAGACATGACTGTGGCATATAGCAACCCGCACCGCTCTCACCGAGAAGAGGCCTGTGCCCCAGCAGTAGGAACATTATGCAATCAGAAGGTTGCTGATCACGTCAGGGTCACTGTATAGAGGTATCAGGAACAGAGTGTAAAGTTGAAAGTTCACTCATCCTCCATAGAAAAGGGAGGATCCTCCGACCAGACGGGTGTTGTGTCTGGCGGGCAACTGCCCGATGATTCATGTCGGGCCGATGTATATGTCGCAGCCAACTGGTTAAATTAGCCGTTCAGTTAACCGCCTAGCCTTTCAACTAAACGGCGGCCGTTCAACTAACGGCCTGAATGATATTCAATTACAGTTTAGGTTGTAAGTCTGTAACCAATCACGCGCGAGCCGAATTGGTCGCAGTAATTAAGGCAGGGCACCCCGACCAAGTGGGTTAGGTTAGGTTAGAACTGTGATCAACCGCGTGCGAGCCGAGGGAGGAAGCGAGGCGAGCACTACTTCTAAAGGCCAGGCAGTTAACTGAACGGCTAATTTAACCAGTTGGCTGCGACATATATATTTCGCAGGCAATTATATGATTCCGTGTTTTACAAACGGCGTCGTCCGTTTAAAAACGCTCGCTGTTTTAAAATATGCTGCAAAGGCATGAAGGCAAATTGGCGACCCGAGGTTAGGTTTGGTTAGGTTACTTTAAACCCTTCACACAGAAATAGCGGGCCCTGTCGACGTTCCGGCTAAAATTAGGCGTAGCCGCACTTCGGCTATTAGCCGTAATATAATATATTAAAACAGCGAGCGTTTTTAAACGGACGACGCCGTTTGTAAAACGCGTAATCATACAAATTGCCTGCGACATATATGCTAATTGCGCGGTAAACTTTCCTTGCGAGATGCAGGATTTTGCGTGACATCACTATGACGCGTTGTTCGCATGTGGCGTTGAAGATATCGCTAGTTTTATTAAGTTTTCCCATTACATAAGGAGTTTCACGGTAGCAGCCTAAAATCAGGATTTGCGCCCAGTTGGCAAGTGGGTTGATTAACATAAATCACGCTTGTATTCCTCAAAAGGGTAGGCCAGACAGGTATACTACTGTATACCCACCTTTCGCCACCTATTTTCAAGTCCTATTTAATAGAGGCAAACTAATTGCCACGGTTGTTTGGTTAGTTTTTAATGTGGATTACTTTCAGCCCCCAGAGGAAGACAGATGTAGCCTGGACAGTGTCAGTGTGTGTTCCATGGAGTCGGAAGACGAACCGCCTGAGCCTCAGGAGTTGGAGACAGAGCCTGTCAACCAGCACCTGGTGTTGAGTGATGATGAGGGGAGCAAAATGTAAGTACAACGAACGGCGGGGGAACGGGGAACTAGCTTTAGCCCAGAAAAGGGGACAAGCTTGACCCCTACAGACAGGATCGGTCGACGGGCTGGGCGGGTCGAGGCTTGTCGCGAGATTTACTTGTGTAGCTAAACAAGTAAATTAAATAACTTGATCTGATTGATTTAAATTATTAAAATTTTCAAACTAAGTAAATAAGAGTACTTACTTAAATCTCGCGACAAGCTTTTATATCATACTAGCTTCCGCCCGCGACGTATGTCGATAAAAACTATCCTATGTCCTTCCCCAGGATGCAATCTATCTCTCTGCGAAATTTTATCGAAATCCGTTCAGTGGTTTAGGCGTGAAAAGGTAACATACAGACAGACAGAGTTACTGTCGAATTTATAATATTTTAAGTATGGATAAATTGTTATAAGTTGATAGTAAAAGTTTTAAAGGAAAAGTTTATTTTATTCTTTTTAGTGCATAACTAAAAGGTTGATTTAAAAAAAAGTTTTTTTTTTACTTTTTTTTTTATAGTGTACATAATAAAGAGGATTCTATCTAATTACAGGTCAAAATCAACGAACACACTATCGGAAGGTAGTGACCCTATTCCGGAGTACTCCGCGGCCGAGGAGTTGAGCAACGAACGAGGTTGGATCACTGTGCCTAGAGCAGGTGGCCATGCCACCTGCGATATGAAGGTAATTCTACTCATCATCTGCCTAGCCTGTTTTCAACTATGTTGAGGTCAGTTTCAAGTCTAACCGGATGCAGCTGAATACCAGTATTTTATATGGAGTTACTGCCTATCTGACTTCCAGAACTAGTTACTGTAATTCTTCCTACTAATATTTAAAACTTGCTGCGCCTTTCGGTTTCAGCCGCACAGAGATTCCAACTGGAACCGTCAATTATTCTGGGTTAAAAAGTATTCAGGCACACTTCACACAGCTGCGCTTGTCGGTGGACATACGTATGGTGGTTAGATGGTTCCTGGACGAGATGCTTTACAAAGAGCTCTGCTACTAGTATATTTTGGCACGGTTGGCGCAGTGGTTAAGCGATTGACTGCTGCGCTGCGTGTCGCGGGTTCGATTCCCGCACGGAACAAAAATTTTTAATAACCTAAAAGTAGTTGTTCCGGGCCTGGCTGTTCGTTTATGTGAGTTTAAATGTTTGTAAACGCACCCACAATACAGGAGAAATTCCTAGTGTGGGGCAACGTTTCTTTTTATATAAAAAAAAAAATATATAAAGGGCCCGTTCACCGACCACAGCTCAGAGGCAAAATGTGGGCAAGCAGTGGTTGCGTGTGAATAGTGCCGCTGCAAGTTCTTACAGTTGTTCTTCTTGTGGTAGCGTTGTCGCTAGTGGTTGCGATGTGTTTGCGTTGTGGCTACTGTTTGCAGACAGATCGACTCGGGCTATGTCAGTGTAGTGGTGTCTCGATGAATGTGGTCGGTAACGAACACACGGTTAAAGTTGACGGCCGAATGTGGCCGTGTGATTAAACTATTCATTTTCATGCAAATTACGTGTTGTCGTTGTGGTGTAGTTGTGGCTTTGGTATGCGTGATCGGGTCTTAACACTCTCGTTTTCGCTTATAGATTATTTAGGAAGTCGGGTTCTTTGATTTAATTGCATATTTTACGATGTGGCTTAAAAAATATATTTTTTCTTTCATTAATTATTTGTATTCCACAGGTAATCGAACCCTACAAACGCGTGATATCACACGGCGGCTACGACGGCGGCGGTGCGGCGCTCATCGTGTTCAGTGCGTGCCACTTACCCGACTGCGCACGACCAGACTATACATACTGCATGGATAACTTGTTCCTGTGAGTATTGGGACGAGTTGGGACGCTTTTAGAGTCGGTAGGAATAAATTTAGAGCCAATGAGAATACATAGTTCTTGAGCCAATGGAAATAGCTTTAGAGCCAATGGGAATCGTTTTAGATCCAATGGAAATGGTTTTAGAGGTAATGGGAATCGTTTAGAGTTCGTGGGAATATTTTTAGAAACAACTGTAACTGTTTCAGATTTAGTTGTGACATTTAAGAGTCAGCTGCAACACTATTCAAATTCAAAATATTTGATTTCACGTAAACCTACAGGGGCACTTCGAACCGTCAGAAGCTAAGAGCACGGTTTCAATTGATGGTTTCCTATGGAGGGAACCGGCAAGAAACTCCACGATTACTATTTTTAGAAAAAGAGTCAGTTGTAACTGTTTTAGTGTCAGTGGCAACAATTTTAGATTGAATTGTTACAGTTGGGACAGTATTACAGTGAACTGTTACAGTTTTAGAGTAGGCTGTTACGGTTTTTCCCTTTACTAATAAACGTTGAATAGCGTCTGTATAGTTACACAACGCTTTGTCTTCTTCCTTCGAAAGTCAAATTACTGACGACTGAAAGAGAGAAATCGGTGTGTAACTATTCATCTGATATAATACGTTTATTAGTAAGGGGGTTAGTAATTTATTACATTTTAAAGTCAGTAATTCTATATTAGACTCAGTAGTAATATGTTAGAGTAATTTACAACTGTTTCAGATCCCGTTGTAATATATTCAAATCAGTTATAAATATTGTCGAAACAGTTTTAATATTTAAAGAGTGTTGTAATATTTCAGAACGTATGACAAACATATAACATTACATGTTACATTTTAGAGTCTTTTACACCACTTTTAGAAACAGTTGCACTTTTAGAGTCAGATTTAGTTACGTTACTGACAAGTAATACTTTCTCCCCACAGCTATGTAATCTGGACGCTAGAGCGCCTGGTGACAGATGACTACATACTAGTATATCTTCACGGCAGCGCCGGGAGGAGACGGCTGCCCACCTTCCATTGGCTACATGAGTGTTATAAACTCATTGATCGAAGGTATGTATGAGATACTGTCATAAATTTTTGCCTAGCCTTTTTCCAACTATATTTGGGGTCGGCTTCCAGTCTAACAGGATGCAGCTGAATACCAATATTTCATGTGGAGCGACTGCCTATCTGACCTTCACAACCCAGTTACTGGGTAACATGATATGCCTTGGTAAGAATTATAGTCAGACTTTCCAGCTTCTGCCGACCCATAACGACAAAAAAAAACATTTGAAATCGTAAATCAGTTGACAATCTGTCAGGAAATTCTTCATGAATGTATCGTTTAGTAGATGAAAAATATTCTTTACAAAAAAACATGAGTTGTAGTTTTTTTTTAATGTTATTAACTAATTCTTGTTTCAGGTTACGTAAGAGCTTGAAACACCTGTACCTGGTGCATCCAACTTTTTGGCTGAAATCCTTCGTCATATTGACCAAACCTTTTGTAAGGTAAGCATTCATTTTACCTCATTTTATTTGCCCCTAGTGGCCGCAAGCGTGGCATCCTGGTTTCGATCCCCAGGACAGCGTAATTGAGGTTTTCTTGTGCCAATCCTCCCGCTCCTGTGCCAGCCTCATCCAGGTCCCACCCGCGACGACCACCTCGCCGACCGACACTTCGTCTTCCCGTCCTTGGACGCCACTCGCTCACTGCCTTACTCCACCTGTCATCACTACACCCCCTATTATATGGGACTAATCGTAACTGCCGAAATGTGGTTGTACTACAGCTACACCTGTGCCGACTCCTTCGAGGGATAAAGGTGTGATGTTACACATGGATTTTTCTCTCACCAGTTCAAAATTCTTCCGCAAACTATCCTACGTGCGGAATCTGGCCGAGTTGATGCAGAAAGTTCCCGTCGAGCCCAATGCTATACCTGAGCTGGTGAAACAGTTCGACGCTACTCGACGATAAGAGATGTAACAGTGTTCACACGAGTCCAGTCTTTAGTTGCGTGCAAGTAAGTTAATAGTATTGTTAACTTGAATTGTGTAAACGTCAAAATCCCGTGACAAAATGTACATTAATCCCAGTTTCGCAAGAACGATTTTTATTCGCGCACTGGGCTTTCAACCCTCTGCTCAGGACCGAGAGTTGAAAATCCAACAGTGTGTTTTCTTGACCCGTTGGGATCTGCTTTGTTGCATTCTCAATTCTCGGCTTGTTACAGAGAGTTGAAAATCTAGTGCACAATACATCATGCGCAATAATAATATATCATGATACATATTGGATATATCATGATATGTATCAGCAAACCCTGTGTGAAATTATAACCATGTAAACAGACATTTTAGTAGCTAAATATTATACATATTGTCAAGTTGCTACTAAAGACTGGTTGTGTGTAAACAGACTCTAAACACGGTAAAAGGTTGAAAAATATAGTGATTCTTAACTCCTTGAAGATTTTCTAGCTATAATGATTTTGATTGATACTCTAATATAATGACGGTGCCTCTTTTTGTGAACCACAAATAATTCCAAAACAGAAAATTAAAAAGAGGCTCATTTATTTAAAAAAAGAGTGCAACATCAGAAGCGCAAAAAATTCATTAATTTAAAAAAAAAAAAGTTTTTAGAGGATTACAATGATGAGTGCAATGACCTTTTAAGAGGTTTTCAGTTATTTAAATAACACCAAGCAGTCTTGATATTTATAATTTTTTAGAAACTTTGTTCATGAAAGTTTGAGAATCACTGTATTTTTTATCATGGAAATTATAATTAATATATAATATTATCAGTGGTTGGTCTTTTTATGCCATAAATATTTTTCTTTTTTTCGCTTTAAAGTACTATAGAACTTCTACACTTTATTTTTCTTAGTAATCTTTATAGAGGGTAGTTGGAAATTATTTCATGAATTCACTACGACAAAAAAAGAAATGGCGAAACAAACTCAGGGGTCAACGTCTCTTAAAGTTCAGACATAATCTTGATCAGAACATTCTACATGGTCCTCCGTGTAGAATTTGTGTCTGAAATGGTATTTTGAGGAAAGAATCACTGAGACTTTAATACACCACTGTGCAGGCAGTTTTAAACTTGTGAATATTTCGTGATATTCGCACGGAGGTAAAAATATCGCGGCAGGATTTTATCGCGCACTGGATTTTCAACTCTCGGTGTTAAGCCGAACATTGAGAATCCAACAGAACGCATCCCGGCGCGTCAAAAAAACATACTGATGGATTATCAACTCTCGGCGCTAAGCAGAAGAGCGTTGAAAATCCAGTGCACGAAAAAGTGCTGTGGGCAAAGTGCGCCTGTGCGAACTTGGGCTTTTCCACCCATCCCGAAATAAATTCGTGTCATAGTTACTTTTAATAATTAAACACTACCCTGTATATTTTCTTTCAATTTTTTTTTCTACATTATTCATAAAATATTATGGTCGAAACAGATTAACTACTGATTGTACAAAATTACAATAATATAAATTTAAAAATAATATATCCGGTTCATATATTTTTTGTGAAATATAAATTCGATGGAAAAATAATAAATTATTTATTAGAAAAATATTAGGACATTCCATATCACAAGAATAATAAATAAAAATGTACCATTCCAAAATGCACAGATTATAATTATTTTTCACATTGCAAAAGAAAATTATTATTTTTGACATAAAGTTGTGTTCAGCTTGACGGCAGTCACAAATGTATTTATTTTATACAGGCTATGCCCAATGGGATTTCTCATCAGTAAAAATGACAAAACTCAGCACAAACTTTCATCCCCTATTGGGGATTTACACCGACACATGCGAACTACGCATCATACTGACGTCACGCAAAGTCCTGCATCGCGCAAGCAGAGTTTACCGCGCGACTGGCATATATACAACGTCCTCACATCAATCGTCAGGCAGTAGCCCACCATACAACACCCGTCTGCTCGGAGAATCCTCCCTTTTTTATGGGTGAACTTTACACCCTATTCCTCATACCTCTATAGTCTCTTTCGTTATAAAAGGAACTCTTGTGCAACATTTCATGCTTCTATCCACCCATCCAGCGGTTTAGGGTGTGCGTTGGCTGTCAGTGAATGAATTTAAGGTTTTTATTAATTAGAATCTTCTAGACCTATACTTCTGCCACTTTGCTGACTATCCGCCTTTCTCAAGTTTCTCTGTGTCCTTCTTTCTCGAAGTTGTGTCTACCGAGCTGGATGACCTGCTCCAGATAGATATGCTCTTTGAGCTCTTTCACAACTTCACTTACCCTACCGACTCTGTGGATTGCCCTAACAAGAATAAACCTTCGTCTTCCATAATGATATGACAATAATTGGCTTAAATATTAGCTAAAAACTATTTAAGAATTTTCTCATTCTAATCAAGCCTTTTCAAATCTCTTTCTGAGAATTCCCTTTACTTTCATCAGTGTAAGGCCAATTTCTTTATCTGTGACTACTTTCTGTCCGCGACTTCGTTTGCGTGAAATATCTTGTTTTAACATAAAATATATCTATGACACTCGGCAACACTGTAGCTTCCCATTAGTGAAAGAATTTGCAGAATCGGATCGGTAGTTAGTAGTTCTGAAGATTATCCCCTACATACAAACTCGCAAATTCTACCTCTATACAATATTATAACGGATTTTCCAAAAATTCTGGTTTCTTAAACCAATTTTCACATGTTAACTGTCAAACCAGCTGCAGTTAGGACACCATTCTTATTTTTACACGACAATACGATTAATCGCAGCGATTAGTCGCAGGTATGAACACAACTTTATATCTTTCACGACACTGTGATAAAGTAACATAGCAATACTTTCAGAAACTATAAATAATTATAAAAAGTACATAATAAGTGGATATTATTATAATCGGCAAACCTATATGATAAATATATTTTAGGCAAAAAATAATAATGAATAATTATTGCTTTAATAACAATCTTTTATTAACTTGTTTATAAATAATTATGGCCGAGGATTATGGACCAGTTTCTCGGACGAAAATTATCGCAAAATAAATGTCGTCGCTTGAAAGTCAACATTGACTAAGTCACATACGGCACTTCACAGTTCGAATTTCATTAAAAAAAAACATATAAATTCTGATCCATGATAATTCATTACATAATTATGATTTTAAAAACAGTAAGAATTACGCCTGTACATTATTCATTACATTGATTACAAGAATTTGTTTATTTTATTTTTTATTACTATTTCGATGGTCTAGAAGACAAACGTACTAATAACAGATCTAGCAATTATTCAGGAGGACAGTTTGGACAGAAATGTCGCCGTTTAATAATTAAAATAAAATGGTTATAATTATTTATAATTAAGAATAATAAATGGAATTTATCTGCCATAGCTTGTTCAATAATTTAAGGTAAAATAATAAATGCAACACTTTAGATGTTTAGTCCAAATAGATTTTGTATTATTATAATATAGTTTGAAATATTTTGATATATCGATTTATTATATCTGCCTAGCCTTATCCCAACTATACTGTGTTCGGCTTCCAGTCTAACCTGATGCAGCTGAAATCCAGTATTTTACATGGAGCGACTGCCTATGTGACCTCAAGAACTAGTTACTGTAATCCTTCCTACTAATATATACTATAAAAAAAATGTATATAAGTAGTTTATCAGCCATCTCGTTACCATAACACAAGCATTAAGTTGCTTAGCTTGGGACTATATGGCGTTGTGTGAAATGTCCAAGGATATTAATATTATTATTATATTTAAAACTTGCTGCGCCTTTCGGTTTCAGCCGCACGGATATTCCAACTGGAACCGTCAATTATTCTGGGTTAAAAAGTAGCTTAGACCTCCACAATCCAGTTACTGGGTAACACGATACCCCTTGGTACGGCTCGTTTTCAGAGTCTCGGGCTTCTGGCTACCCGTAACGATTGTCAAGACCAACGGCTTAATGTGCTTTCTGAGGCACGGAGGTTTTTATATTGAACGATATATCAATATATTTATTCATAAATTTATAATTTATCGGTAAAATGCACTGATATTGCAATTATTATTATTATTTCTAATAGAATAGTTTGATTATTTTCAACATCTCACTATTAAGATTATCCAGGCACTGTCGACGATGCTTATAGCTAGCATAAAAGTTGCCATATTCTTGTACATATAGTAGGTTTAATAAAATATATAAAGTATTTTTTGTTAAAAATTAAAGAAAATAGTTTTTAAGCAGAATTACAACGAAGTATAAGGCACAACTTTAAAGTACCATTTTAGTGTCTAAATAACACTTTTTTAGACTGTCAGTGTTACCAGTTTCTAAAAGCTATAAATCTACTGTCAAATATCTTGTGAGCTATTGTGATTGCAGCAGAGATGATCCAGTGAAAAAACCCGCTACTTACAAATTGTAGGTCGTAGGTTAGAACCTAGCCACTTTGTGTAAATTGGTAAAGGAAAAACATCGTGAGGAAACCGTCATGTCCTAGAACTAAAAATTCGAAAACATGCTTGTTGAATTACGGCCCACTCCCTCTCACAGAGAGTAGGCCTGCGTCCCAGCATGGGGCACTATTAGGCTGATTATGCAATTGTATAAGTTAAAATGGGATTTGGCAGCAGATAAAAATTCTCTTCGGCTTTGTGCAACTGAGGGTGAGGCAGTATTTTTCAGTAAGGGATTATAAAATAAATAAGTTTGAAATGTCAAATGATAATTTTCAAAAAAGGATGATTATGATATCCAAGGGGACGCCTATAGGCATACATGCATTAACATTGCCTGTAAACGTTTCTAGGGTTTTATACTTTCATCGTCAAAATTAACGATTTACGTAATAGTGTTGTAGCGAAAGTATCGATACTTAAATGGAGTTTTTTTTTTTTACTAATGAAGTTTTTTATGAAATTTGAAAAACGATTGACATCTTTCTTAGTTAAATGTCGATATTACGAGTATCGCTTGAAAGTACCGAGTAAATATATAAGTAACGTACCAGAAGTGTCGGTACTTCAGATATCGAATGAATGACAATTCAACTTATTTATTAAACCGTCTACAGACTTAATTATAGTTTGCTGAACATTGCAACCAGATTAGATTTTTTATAAGCCAGTTTTTTTTATTATATTTTTGTGAAGATTTCACTATTAATATTTTTCTATAAAGAATCTCAAAAGGTAATGCAAAACATGACCAGACTTAAAAATCTATTGTATTGTAAGTAGTCAGCACTGGGTTTTTCATCTAGAATTTCTCAATAGCAACCCGAAGTCTGGATTTGTGCCCTATGATGGCAATACGCTCGCCCCCTATTACATGGGACTTAAACATAACTGGCGGAATAAGTAATAAAGGCTTGATTTTATGTTAAGTTAAATTCAAGTCTATGGCTTTTTTCGAAGAAAACGTACATGAATATTATAAAAAAAAAACGAAACAATATTATTTGTGAAATCTTAGTATTTATAAATATAATCAGAGCTATATTTTTCCTATATCGTTAGCAAGCTTTAAATAATCATCAAACGTAAGTAACAATCGATTGTGACAAGTTCCTTAAAAAGAAAAAAAAATAATGGTTTATTTGCCATAAAACATGTGCATATAAAATATCGATATTATAAAGATACTTAAATCATAGACCCCACTGTGTTTGAGGTCTTTTTTGAACCTAACTCCTCAATGGACCCCCACAGAGACCTCCTAAGCTTACTACAATACTGATTGGGGTCATTGAAACCCGACCGCTTAAGGTCTTAACGATTAGGGATCATATAGCTCAAACGCGCCAGTATTTAGCTTTATTTACGAAAATAAACACTTTATATAAGAATAAATGCTTTTCCACTATTAATTAATATAAGTTAAGTTAAGGGAACGTTTGTATGTATGTCTGTAAAACAAAATCTCGTGAATAGCTTTACTTAGAATAGTTATGTACCTGTGTGTTGAATTTAAATTAAGGTGAAGCACAAAATAAAAATATTTGTATTCGTCTAATCTACGTTGTACCTTCGAAATTATTTGAATTTTTGGAGTTTATTAGGTAAATTATCTTTATGCTTTTCGATTTTGAAGGCGGGTAAAATTACTTTGTGAATTTTTCGCCCATATTTATTTAATACTAGTTTCTGTCCTCGACTTCTTCCTCGTGAAATTTCAGGCCCCGACCCACCGCGTCGCATCGGATCGCCCGCCCGCGCTATTACTTCGTTTTCGCTTAGCGTGCTTTCTATTTTTCTTTTTGTTCTTCTCGTAAGGGTTGAAGCGTGATGTTAAATACCCTATAGACTTTTTCGAGAATTGGGCTGTTAAAACCAAAAATATTTTTTCAAATCCGACTGGTACTTCCAGAGATGACCCCCAACATACAAACTTACAAATTTTTTTTTACCTCCATAATATTATTATTTTACTTTGGCCAACAATAGTATTTACCAAAGGTTATCATCTGCCTGCCTTTACCTAACTATATCGGGGCCGGCTTCCAATCTAACATGGAGTATGACTACCTGACCTCCACAACCCAGTTACTGGGTAACACGATACCACTTGGCAAGACTGGATGTCAGACTTTTGGGCTTCTGACTACCCGTAACGACTGGATCTACGAATGACAGCCGGGAAGACTTCCGAGGCACGGGGTAGTATCTGTATGGTCACCCATCCACAGACTGACCTCGGCAAGCGTAGCCTAACCTTTGATCGAACCGTGCGGCTGTTGTTGTAATATATAAATTAGGAAGCCATTGAATAATGGGGCTTTTTCTAAAACTCTGATCACACGAGGTCTTAAAGTAGCCCAGTATTAGAAAATACGTTTAAAACTAACTTTTGCCCGTCTTTCAAGTCAAAAGAATGAAGATACATAATTATTTCGTCTTCATCTGAATAGTATTGAATCCTAAAATTATTTTTGTAAAACCGCCACTTCTAGGTACCTTACTGAAATTCATATTTTTTGAAAACCACTTGTTAGATTTAAATAGTAATAAAATAAAGGTTTTTTTCATGCATGGCGCTTATTTGTTGATCTCTTTACTAAGCTAGAATTTATTACATAAACACCAGAGATTTTTTTTGTTTAGCAGATTGATTATCAACTTAAATTGTCCGTCTATTCAAATCACAACTGTAATTTTTGACAGTTGTATGAAATAGTTATGCACGGCAAGTTAATGTAGGGTGTCAAATTGCTTCACAATTAATTTCCCTGCACACATTAAGTATTTCAACCACTCTTAGGGAATAACTCCGTAGCAGGCCGAAATACTCGCCCCCTAGTACATGGGACTTAAACATAACTGGCGAATTGTGGATGTACTATAAATCTCTGCTTACCCCTTTAGGGAATAAAATCTTGATGTTATCCTAAATCCTAGTTTAGTAATAAAAAGGGATTTTGCGCCAATGCCTGTTTTTTTATACACTAAGCTTTCTCTGCATGTATCAGTGAAGCACTATATTTTGGGGCTTCTAAGTATTATCTACAGGATCAAATTAAATTAGCTAGCGAAACTCCACAGACGTGATGGATATCGATATCTGTACATGATAATATAAAGAAGACATTAAATTGTTTTTTTTTTTAAGGGATCAGCGATGTTAGTGTAATCACTTGAAATATATCATTTTTAAAACTCCATTTTTTGTGTAAACTTCACAGATGTGATTAGTATCAATATCTTCATGTAACACAACTACCAGCGGTCGTTGACCCTAAACTTTTTTATTTGAATTTGATCGTGTTTAGATATACTCACCACGTCTGCATAGTTTCGCTAGGTAATTTAATTTGACCCTGTTCATTTTATGGAAATCATTTGAGTGTGTCTGGTTTGCTTGCTACCCTTTATTTGTTAACAAATATGATACTCAGTTATATTATATTTAAAATCAAGGAAGCATTGTGCAATATATTTCATCATTTCTGCTCTCAAAACGGTGAAAGAAATTATCGTGAGGTGAGGTGATCTCGAAGGAGGGCTGAATCAGAGCGTTGGGAACATTATAGATTGATTATACAAGTTGTAACAGAATAAACGCAAGTCCTGAAAGTAGTTTGTTCATAATTGACTACTGCATCGATTTCAGTAACTTTCAAAATAGTTTTTTTTTTTAATTATTTATTTTCCATACTGACCGCCGATTAAGCTAAAGAAAATTAAATCTTATTTCAAGGCAATAAGTCTCAACTTTAAATGCATACAGTATGCCCACGATTTTATTAATAATAATAGTTAGCCGAGTTCTTCAGTTATGTTACAATTGAGAACACGAAGAAATGATTTACGACAACCTCTACTCACCATTCCAATCTTGCTTGATTTTCAGATTATATTCAGAAACTTGCATTTTGATAATTAATATAATTATATTATATCATTCCTGTATCTCATTCCGTGATATCGCTCAAAACATGCTCTTTTATTTCAATATGATGGCCGAGGAATCATGGCCGGTCCGAACTTTGCGCAGAAGGCTGCGCAATAACATTTTTTAAGAACCAAATGGTGACATGAGGCGAGTATGAGTAAGAGGATTTGCACGAAAGTTCGGAGAGCAAAATCAAAATATTTTATTTCACATAAACCTACATGAGCACTTATGAAACGTCAGAAGCTAGGTGCACGGTTCCTATTGGTCGTTTCCTATGGAGAAGAGCCGGCAAGAAACTCCACGGTTACTCTCTTAAAAATAATTGGATTTTACAATTTTTTTCAAATTAGTGTTAATATGTATGGGAGGACAATGTAGGCCTGTCAACGAGTACCAGGTACATAATAAAATAGAAAATGATCTACAAATTTACAGTCTACAAGGCTGACGACGTTCTCACATTCTCAAAATATAAAAAAAAAATAAAGAAAATATTAAAACCAAATGACATGATTGCCATTACAACCATTTTGAAAAAAATCAAAATGGCGGACAGGTTGGTATGACACGGAGTTCCGAAATCCTTTAGGAGCAGCATAGCCTATGTTTTGACCCGCCATGATTCAGTTCCGACGACCGTATTGTATTTAAGTTTTTTATTAGTCACTCTTGTCTGGTATACAAGATCAAATTAAATTAGCTAGCGAAACTTCGCAGATGTGATGGAAATAAAAATGAAAAAATATTGGAAGAATTTTGGGGGGTCAAAGACCGCTGGTAGTATTGTTACTTTAAGAATGAGCTGAGAAAATCTATTTCCTTTCTTTATATCGTAATATAGGTATCGTTTACAAAAAAAAAATAGATCTTTCAAATGAATACACTATAATTAATTTTTGTTTAATCATGTGTAGATAATTATCGTTACCTATCTGTATCACGTCTGCGGAGTTTCGCTAGCTAATTTAATTTGGCTCCGTACTATAAACTAGTTCGTACTTACTATAATTTTGTATTATTTTTTCTCTTATTAATTTACTTTATAATTATAATATATTCTTAGGCCATATTTTGTATAAAAAATATTGTATTTAAGATATAAAATTCCTAAATATTATTTATAGGATTTTTAGTATGATATTATTATTTTTGTACCAATAATAATGTTATCAAGAACACAAATTATGTACTTGATTTATAAATCATATTTTGCCTGCCTTTTCTCAACTATGTTGGGGTCAGCTTCCAGTTTTACCGGATGCAGCTTTACATGGAGCGACTGCTTATCTGACCTCTAGAACTCAGTTACTGGGTAACGCAATACCCCTTGGTAAGATTGGTTGTCAGACTTTCGACTTAATTTATAAATAAAGATTTTTGTAACCTACTAATCATTTTCTGCTATTTATTGAAATGTTAAAACTGTGTCTATAAAGGTTTTCAAATATGATAAATTACTTTGCGGGACACTTAACGCCCCTAGGGGTGCTAACAATTAAACTTGTGGGCAGTCGTCTTATTAGCCATTTAATATACCTTTTTATAATTTCTAAGGTGATGAACTAATGACATTATCGTGGACGTTCACGTCCATAAAATGTATGGAAATACATGCACGTTTATAACGTTATCGTGGACGGAAATTTAAAAGCGTGTTCATAATTAGGGGTATTTTAATTTGGCTAGCTATACTCCGCGGAAGCGATGGATATCAATATCTGAATACGTAAAATAAAAATAATTTTTTTTTTTGGAGATTAACGACCGCTGCTAGTGTTGTTACTGAAGTATGAGTTGTGAAAAACTATTTTCTTGAGTTTTATCGTGTTTAGATATCGACTTACCCATTACGTCTGTGAAGATTTCACAAAAAAAACTTTATTTCAAGTGAGACAACAATAACTGCGGTCGATGACACTACACAAATAAAAAATTGTTTTATCATGTTTAGATGTCGATACCCATCGCGTCCGCGAAGTTTAGCTAGCCAATTTAAAATGACCCTGTATTTACATACATTTTACTTTCTTGTATTATCGTGATGCCGTGTACGTTCACGACAACCGCATCGATTAGAAATTACAGAAGTCACAAAAACATAGACAAAAGTCCCTTTTTAATGCGTCATTTTTATTTGACCCCATAGACTTAACAAGTCTGCAAGTGCCATTAGTTTTACAGAGCACAATAAATATATCGTTTATATACTCATTAATATATAATATATGTACCTATAGAGAACATGTACTTGTCTGTGTGTAGAGTTTAGAAGTGTACGTGTGTGTGATGTTAAAATTAGATACAGAACGAAGAGATGTTTTTTGTACAACAGTGAATTTTTTTTGTTTATAAAATGGGTGCGTTATTGTCAATTAGCATACTGGTTTTTGTTAAAAGTCACCACAATGCAACTTTTGTAATTAGTTGTAGGTACTTTTAGTTTATTCGTACTCTAGAATCTCTCTCTAGAAAAACTAGAAATCCATGTCCTCGAATCGTACAGGATGTTTATTTTTCGATAAAAGTACTTTTTCTATGTCTACCTACAAAATCGGCGTATATAATGAGAATCTCATAAATAGCGTTAACCAATCCGTTTGGCACTATTTCTACCAAAAAAAGCTTTAGGCCCTTTGTACAGGCACGGTTTCTTTACGGTTTGGCGTATAAACCGCGCCGCAGAAAAAGCGGATCCGGCCGTCAACAAGCTACCATAGTGATCCATGCAACACTGACGACAGTGCCTACACACGGGGAATAAACCGTAGTTTTTCACGGCAAGAAAAACGTGTGTGTACAAAGGGCCTTAAGGTACCACTTGGCTAAAAAAATCTATGTTTTGTAAAACACAACGTAAAGATTCCATCGGTTGTCAGAATGTAAGGACAGGTATAAAAACTTTTTTGGCATTACTCGCTGCTCGCAAGCATCCGCACTCATTCGCGTTGAAAGCACAATAACGTACGCATAATACACGCTTCGACGTGGAGTTGCGGACACCAGCCCGTATTACCTATTAAGTATCCCGCAGACAGACGCGACACAATTCTAGTAGAACAATTTACTAAGAAATGTTCTACCAGAATCACGTTGCATCGTCGCGTCGCGCTTGTCTGTGGACGGCTGGTACGGACGGACTTCTCGCTCTACCTAATGACGCCTCTAGGTAAAAGAGAGAGTTAGAGGTACAGAAAAATACTGATCCGTGGGTATTAGTGTGATTTCACTCTTAAACCTTTCGTATACACCTCGTATATACAGCGATGTCTGCCGCGGAATGTGGTACGCGCGTGAGTGCGGTAGTAACGCGTAACTATATTATACGCTCCGACAGTATACTTATTTTGGACCGTTCGGTAATTCATACGGCATACGAACGGTTAAATTCTACTCACACTCATTCGAAAGTGATCTTGTTTGACGTGCTTTGTCTATGGAACCTTTAAGTTGTATCAACCATTATGTATTTGAAGCATATTTAAAAATGTAGAAAATATGGGATATATCGAGAGATTTTCATGAAATCATTATGCTTAAAGTTAGCACATATTGTCACTGAGTACCGGCACTAAAGTAATTTGTTCATTTGCTGACTGATCATTGTGTTGTACCTTATAAGTTGTAATAAATACTGTGAATCGTTGTTTTGGTGTTTTTTTTTTATAATATGTACCTTTCCCTCTTACAAAAGTCTATTCCAAAAATATCAGATGAAAGTGAAAACAGACCTAATTCAGATTAAATTCTTACACAATCACTCATAAAGCGAATTAATTACACATTCATATTCTGTGTTTTGAAGGTTTCAACATTATATATTAATTATATTTATATTATAATAACCAACAATTATTGTTTGAATAATATTAATCGTGACGGAAAAAGTCATAAATATGTTTGAAGTGTTACTGGATACCTAGTAGATTTTTCAGTAGTAGATATTCTTATTCTGAAATCAACTTAATTTATACTGTCATAAAATTGAAATTCGTTATAAAATCAATTGGAAACGAGGTTTTGAATATTCTTTTGGGCTCAATCTAGAACTCAATTGGTCTAGCATTTTCCCAACTTTGTTGGTGTCGGCCAATGATATTAAAGTGGTGTCGGCCACAGAACAGATCTTTTATCTGTTCTGTGGTGTCGGCTTCCAGTCTAACCGAATGCAGCTCAATACCAAATTTTTTCATGAAGCGACTGTCTGTCTGACCTCCCCAACCCAGTTACTGGGTAACACGATACCCCTTGGTAATACTGCTTGTTCGATCTTCAGGCTTCTAACTACCTGTAGGTAACGACTGTCAAAGATCTACGAATGACAGCGGGGCCAACAACATTTATCTTTTTTTGAATAAGACATTTCGAAAATGTTCTTTGACTTTTTAGACCTTTGTATCCTGCTTATGCGTATGAAGTCTCATTAAAATCAGTTCATTCATTTCGAAAAACAAGGGCTTTAAAGTTTGTATGAAATGCGGTACGTCGTAAACGCTCATAATATTCACAACAAAATGACTGCCTCGTTGGTGTAGTGGTCGCAAGCGTGACAGCTGAGCATGAGGTCCTGGGTTCAATTCCCGGGACGGCGAAGTGTTTTTGGGTTTTTATATCTGCAATTCCACAGTAGCAGCCCGGAGTCTAGATTTTTGTCCGGTTGCTGGCAATAGGCTCGCCCCCTATAACATGGGATTTAAATATAACTGGTGAAATGTGGGTGTACTATAGGTACAGTTCTGCTATACCCTTCAGGAAATGCAGGCGTGATGTTAGGGACAATAAAATAAAAGATTAAAACAATTTTCATGTGGACGTGGACATTTATTTTCATTTTTGGATAAATTTAACATTGATTTGAAACTGCAGACAACACTTAAATGTTTTGGTTTATTATTATATTTATTTTACTTAGCTTGTGAAATTAGGCCTATTTGAAATATTATTGAGCTAAAATACCTCGTAAAGGTGCAGTTCCACTAGTTTTAAACTTTATACAGTATAGTTTCAACGATTACGGTGGACCGGCCATATTAGCCCTAAAACCGATGACCGTTGGGGTAGACATGTTCTTGAGCGGAAACCGCGTATCGGCAAGCGTAAGGTAGGACGCCCTCGGGCTAGGTGGAGCGACGATCTTCGCAGGGAGGCTGGTAGCAGCTGGATGAGAGTTACCGAGAATCGAGCCAAATGGAGAGGCTAGTGCAGCAGTGGACTGCTGTGGGCTGATGACGATGAATTGAAAAATCATCGACTAAAATCAAGATTAAAAAATAAAATTAACCTCAATTATCAAATGGAAAACAACTTGTAAGGTGATTTAAAATTTGATTTTTTTCCTTTTCTCTCTGTTCCATCAAATACTTTTCGAACAGACTATCACAGCAAGAAGGTAGTTAGAAGGCCTCCCACAAGGTGGACCGATGTCCTGGTGAAGGCCGCAGGAATCGCTGGATGCGGGCAGCACAGAACCGGTCGAAGTGGAGGTACTTGGGGGAGGCCTATGTCCAGCAGTGGACGTCTTTCGGCTGAAATGATGATGATACACAGCAGTGGAACTGCACCTTTATCCATCACAGAAAAAAACTATCTATTATTTTTAACAGACTGATTTTGTAACGTGCATGTTAGTGCAAAAATCCGTTTTAAACGTTAATTTTTAGTGATTTTTTTAAACAATTTTTCTAATACAAATATGAACACATTTAATCTTATCTCGATAGTTTATAGAACAACTATTTTACAATAGATAAAGCTTACTGCCACTTACAATAAACATCAACCTATAATAGGCATATAGTTTTTACTAGATATTAGTATTCTATTAAATCATCGTCGACATGAAATAAATACAATATGTAACATAATTAACGCAAGACCTCATACACCCCAAAGAGTATTGAGAAAGCATAATACAACGACCAAAGTCCATAACAATTTTTTTTTTAAAGCAAACTATTACTATACCTATTAAAGAAAATCGTGTTGATCCCAGCATTAAATTCAATTAATTAACATTAGCAGCATTATTATTAGCATTTAATGTAAGTATTATGATATAATAATTGCTATGGGTTAATACATGAAATAAACGAAAATAATAATAATTACTTTACGCATTTAAAATTGAGTCTTATTGCCTTGCAATAAGATATAATTTTCTTTGGCTCAATCGGCAGTCAGTATGGCAAAATTAATAATTTTGGAAAAAATACCTATATCAAAAGCTACTGAAATCGATTCAGTAGTCAATTATGAACAAAGTAGGTACTTTCAGGACTTGCGTTAATTCTGTTACACCTTACCCATACAGGGTGGCAGGAACATCGACGGGCAAAGAGTAACCATGAATTCAGCGTACGAATTTTTCGTCGGTTATCAAAAAAAATCTGCTGTTTCATAAAAAAGTGCGATACCTACGCGGTCAAAATATACTGAACAGCAATTTTTTAATAAACGACCAACAATTTCAAAGCAGCCTGGCGCCTAAAAAAATATCAACTGTCCCATACAAAACTTCAATACTCGACCCAAATGTATGGGACGGCTGATAATTTTTTCGCGATTACGATGTTGATCCCATGGAGAACGTTGTTTAGTTTGATGGTCTGTACCACACGCTTAAATATGAGCACACCTTTCCGATACATACTGTAAATATATAGTGTCGACAAAAATGTCTGCAATTTGGATAAGGTAAGCATTTTGATACATACTATAATTATTTATGCAAACTGTTGAATAAGAAGGGGTATTAAAACATGAATGTGGGTGATAATAGTATCACATGAGTGTTTTAATTCCTAATGTACAGTTGCATACAAGACTTTATCTACACCCATGATATGAATCCTCTATAAAAGGTTCTGAAACAGTTTTTTGTACTACTAATAACGAACAAAAATGGCGGCCGGCGGGATACGACGTGAATTCGAATAACCTGTAAGTTATTTTTTTAAGTTACGGCGCTGTGGTAGTGAAACGCATGTGCATTACAATGTTCTTTTTTTGAAAAGGAGTTGCATAATGAAATTTAGTACAAGTACCTAGTACAACATTGTAACACTCGTTTAACGATGTATTATGGTTACTATGACACTGGTTGTTTTAATGTTGGCAATAGGCTAACTGTTTCAGAAACTTATTTAAGATTTATAGCATGGGTAGATAAATATATATACACATTGTGTAATATTATACCTAAGTAAACGGCTTGTATATTTAACTATAGGTACAAGTACCTACCGCTATTAATCAGACATATAATCCTTAATATTATGACTTTTATCACATCAAGACCTAAAATCCATTCCTGTACCAATCTTTAGAATTATATATTTTAGATTATATTCTACATTATCATATTGAAAACTAATTCGTAATTTTAAAGCAAATTTTTGAATTATGTAATAATTTAATTAAAGCAGTTTTTTTAATTATGTAATAATTTAATTAATTAATTTGTCTTTATGAGAGATAAAGCTAGGGTTTCGTAAGACTGCGGTGGCCGACACAGAGCGTCCGTAACTTACCGTCGCATGACGTCACTGATACGTTACTTATAAAAGTGTTGGTGTTTTCCTAGAGCGTTTTTAGACACCCGTTAAGTCAAAACCCGGTGCCATCTCTTTCATGACGTCCGTCATATGGCGGCCACCGGTCTTTTACAAAACCGTAGCTCAAAACTTTTTTGTGTGCAATTATTAGTAGAATCGATGTTTAGACTCGATCAGAATAAGGTAACAATCGGTAAAGTATTTAACAAAATCTTTGTAAATACATACACGAGGTCATTACTTAATTACATATTATAGTTAATTATAATTTATTATAATAAGCATGTGTGTGAGAAAGACAGCTAGCAAAGTAGTGTAGCTAGAAAGGGGGTGACTGCTGAGATGACTTAAGAGGCAGTGGGCAGGGGACATTGCTCGCAGAACAGCCGATGCGACCGAAAGTTTCTGGAGTGGAGACGAAGCGTTGGAAGGCCTCCCACAAGGTGGACCGACGGCCTTGTGAAGGCTGCAGGAATCTGCGAGAAGCACAGAACCGGTCGATATCGCAATGCTTGGGGAGGCCTATGTCCAGCAGTGGACGTGTTTCGGCTGAACTGATGATGTGACTGAGATGGCGATTAATAGAGAAGTATGGAAGAAGAAAGGGCAGGTGATAGTGAAAATGAAATGGGGATGAGAAAAAGTAAAATAAAAAACCAAAATTAAAAATACAAACAGTTGTTTTTATTCAATAGAATGTTGTGAAAAATCACACTACAGAGTCTAAGATACCACAATACATATAATGTATACTAATATTAAATCACATACATGTAATCATTATTATTATTAAATACTTCCCCATCTTTATAGGATGCTGTGACTTTATAGAAATTACATTTTATCTGCCCGCGACTTCGTGAAATATCTTGTTACCCCGACCCACCGCGTCGCATCGCATCGCCCGTCCGCGTTATTACTTCGTTTCAGCTTAGCGTTCTTTCCGACTTTTTTTGCTTGGCTCCTTAATTTGTTGAGGTCGCGATAATCAATATACAACCTGACACTCACCTGCAAATAACGTCAGTAAATTTGAATTTCGCGGACTACCTCAGACAGCTGTGCTGCTGGACAGTTGGTTGCGCCACTTCTTCCCAGCGAAAGCGCTTGAAGGGCGGGCGTTTTGGAGGACTGTCTTATGTAATCTTGATGTTTAAAAAGTCCTGATTCTCAGCCTAGTTTGAATAAACGACTTTTTTTTGTTGTCGCAGCATCCCATAAAGATCATTTTCATCTGAACAGATCAATCACAGTTAGTTAATATCCCACAACTGACTATATTTTATATAAGAGACACAGTATTATAGTCAAACTGTCTTAAATTATTTATTTCTTAAACTTGTGTAGGAATGACAAAAATGTAGAGCTATTTGAAGAAATTATGAAAATCAACTAATAATACGTTTATAATCAAAAATGTTTGTTAAACTTACAAAAAAATATATTCCACGGACGCCGTTGTTTCAGTAAACTTCGACAATGTATTTTCTGTGGACATTGATAATATTTTTTCTGAGGACATTGATAATGTATTTTCTGAGGACATTTACAATGTATTTTCTATGGATAGTGATGTCTTTCTTTTGGACATTGACAATGTATTTTCTGCGGACATTGACAATGTTTTACCCCGGATCTTTGACAATCTATTCTCTGTGGACATTGATAATGTATTTTCTGAGGACATTGATAATGTATTTCCTGTGGACATGAAATGTATTTCCTGTGGATATTGATAATGGACCAGCAGTAAAGGCCAGATGGTTTGAAAAATATTAATATTCAGTTAATTTTCACAATTTTCCGTGAGCTGATAAAATTATTTATTATAAATATGCGATTTTGAGTAAAATTAAATTGAAATGCTTTTGTGTCAATGTTATGGGAAATATCTCTAATTTAATATATTGACGACAAATTATTTAACATAAACATCACGCCTAAATTACCCGACGGGTTAGGTAGATGTGTACCTATGTTACACACACATTTCGCACGTTATGTTTAAGAGTGTTTACGACGTACGGCATTTCATACAAACTTTCAAGCCCTTGTTTTTCGAAATGAATGAACCGATTTTAATGAAACTTCATACGCGTAAGCAGGATATAAAGGTCTAAAAAGTCAGTAAAGAACATTTTCCAAATGTACGGCATTTCATACAAACTTTCAAGCCCTTGTTTTTCGAAATGAATGAACCGATTTTATTCAATCTTCATACGCATAAGCAGGATATAAAGGTCTAAAAAGTCAGTAAAGAACATTTTCCAAATTTCATATTTAAAAAAAGATAACTGGATATCTCTGTTTCTATAGAAAATTTGAAATCGGTCTAATTTGGCTGTAACACGAAAATGAACTTAACTAACTTTGCTTGCGTATGAATTTTCATTAAAATCGGTTCATTCATTTCGAAAAACAAGGACTTGAAAGTTTGTATGAAATGCCGTACGTCGTAAACGCTCTAAGTCCCATGTAATAGAGCGAGGGGCGCATGTAGGGGCGAGCCTATTGCCATCAACCGGGCACAAACCCACTCCGAGCTGCTCCTGAGAAATTCCAGATGGAAAAACCCAATACCACTTTACCCGACCCGGGAATCGAACCCACGACCTCAGCAGTAGCGCTGCCACTAGACTAACGAACCAGTCGATGACATATTTTCAATCCACAATAAATAGTAGCCCGAAGTTTGTATTTGTGCACGCTAGATGGCAGTAGTCTTGCCCAGTATTATGGCATAATCAGCCTTGTTCCCACTGCTGGGACACAGGCCTCCTCTCTGTAATCTATCACGCAGGCCCAGTGCGGGTTGGTAGATGTCACATATCTTCGATTTTTTGGTTCTAGGACATGCCAGTTTCCTCACGATATTTTCCTTCACCGTTTTGAGGGCAGTGGTGATGAAATTATTTATACAAAGTAAAGAGCCTGTCTGCGTCCGAACCTACAACTTCGTAAGTCGCGGCCGTTACCACAGGGTTGCCACTGCTGCTCTTATTTTATGAGGCATAAAAATTTCTGGCGAAATGTGGGTGTGCTGAAACACCTCAGGGTACTGACTCTCGAATATAATTCCGATAGATCGAGATTGGAATTGTCAGTCAAACGTCATTGATTGGCTGGACTCTAGACTCAGGTCTAGCCAATCCCTGACGTTTAACTCAACCAACTGACGTTTGACCAATGTCGATCTATCGGAATTATATTCGAGAGTCAGTACCGTGGCTACCCCTTACGGGGAACACAAGCGTTATATTTTTATATACTTTGCCGCCATTTTAAATTTCGTTCTTCGTGCTCCAACACGGCAGTCAATCGTTATAAAATAGTGTTAGATTATTAGAGACTACTTAAAATCTAATTTTATGTAGACCATTATTATTTTATTTTCGGTTTTTGATTGTGTAATAACAAAATATATTACTGACAAATGTTTCCACTGACTGGACATATCCACTCAATCAATGAGGTTCTTTCCTCAAAAGACCATTTCAGACTCTAATCTACATGGTCCTCACATGATCTGACCAACATGTCTGGACTGTAAAAGAGACTTTGACCTCTCATATTTATTTCGCCATTTCTGCTTATGGGTTAGTCAGATAGGAAATGTCGACTCCATCTAGCTTATTTTTTTTTTGTAATTAATATGAAGTGTAAAAGTGATTCCGATATTTTATTTACAGAAACAATTTATTTTAATTTAAAGAGACGAAATCACATGTTTTTATCAGTTGTCGAAATGCTGGTACAAATAATGTCGACTTGCATAGTTTTTTCCAACTATGTTGTGGTCAGCTTCCAGTCTAACCGGATGCAGCTGAATACCAGTATTTTACATGGAGCGACTGCCTATCTGACCCCCACAACCCAGTTACTGGGTAACACGATACCCCTTGGTAAGACTGGTTGTCAGACTCGTGCTTTTGACTACCCGTAACGACTGTCAAATATATCAAAATTTTGTCAGGGGTACTTATAGTATATAAAATCTTGTTATTACACGACCAGTAACCGTTTTACCCTTATTAAATGTACACCTTGATAATAATAATATAACAATTAATAACACAGCGTTGCGACAGTCGTGCGACAGTCGTACGACTAGCCGGAAGCGCATTAATACAGTCGCAATTGTTAGCAATATAAAAAAGTGATAATTTTTGGACATAGCTCGTCATACTTACAATAGTTCTAGTATATTTTAGTTAATATACGCAGTTTTTTTTTTTGTATCATTTGTGATACAAATTATTACATAAAGCATTAACATCTAATCGCGTTTGTGAATTCGGCTTTCATATTGTTCGTTTAACTTTACATAATTACTTAAAAACTACTGAACAGCTTTTTTTTTTATTGAAAAAATCGATGTAGTGCCCCGAATCACGTAAAATTTGCTTATAAATACCTATTTAACAGAATTTCAACATCGATTGTAACTATTTTTACCCAACTACAGCAGAGAGAGAGGTTATGAATGTCACTAGTTTCGATGTTACCCTTACTATATGTAACATAATCTAGAATTTCGCACTATAATGTAATTATGTAATTATTTTTATAATCTTTGCGTTTAGTTGAAATAAAAATGACAAGTTCGGGGTACTACGAATATTAATTACAACAAATCTCTTTGTCCGAGATTACAGTCAATCCCATATCAGTGGTGGGACTTGCTCCTCAAAAATCGCCCTTACTGCCGTCTGACTTAAAGAATGACTTAATGGTGCTGTCCATGTCAAATCATTACCACTGTTATGCAGTCGACTGTATGAGAAAGGTTGCAAAGGCAAGCCACTTCTTAGATAAGTATTATTATTGTATTAATCGACACCGAGATATTTTATAATGATTTAATTACAAATACCGGGTCAAATGAAATTAGCTAGCTAAACTCCGAAGACGTGATGGGTATCTATATCAAAACACCAAACATTTTTAAATATAAAATATTATTTTTTTGTTTCTTTTTTGTGGGGTCAGCGACCGCTCGGAGTGTTGTTACTTGAAGTATGAGCTGAGAAAATCTGTTTTATCGATACTTCTGTACAGTACACAAAAAAAAAAACTGATTTTTAAACCGATCTTTCAAGTGAACACTAACGGCGGCCGATGACCTCACAAAAAAATTCATCAAATTAATTTCATCTTTGTTTTTAAATGTTTAGATATTGGCAAGTACTCATTTTGTCTGCGGAGTTTCGCTAGGTAATTTAATTTGACCCTGTATATGATTTGGATAATCCAACCAGAGTAACTTATTTACGTTGATTTTTTAAGAGTAAGAGACTAACATTGAATTTTTTAACGGGCATAAACAGAAGGTACTGTATGTCCGTTAATATGGCACATCGGTAATTAGAAAGACTGTCACGCAGGTATGAGTGACAGAGACGACGCTATACAAAGTCCAACTTTTTCTAAAACTGAATGTGCTATAGCAACGGCCGCATATTATACAGTCAACCCGCACAGTAGTAGTTACACTTGCACTACAAAAATGACCCTTACAGCTAGGACATTAAGGTGCTGTCAATGTCAAATTATTACCATTTTTGTGCGATTGACCGAACGTCTCTAGCGAAATTTCTGCCACTCAAAATGAGCCGCTGAAATTACAACCTTGCCGTTTGCGCAACAAACTCGACAGAAAAAAGATCCAAACTCATTTTGAGGCACAAAAATATCAAAAAAACAACTTATTTTTCAGGCATTAATGATAATAATTACAATATTGCCTTTAACAACGCACTCGCCAGAAAAAAAACTAATTTTGACCGACAAAAAAAACAAAAATCAAAAATATTCATTTTTTTTCATTTACCAGGCAATTTTTCGGGCATTTAATGAAAATAGTAACACTGGTGCCTGTCTTGTTGTATTCGGGCATGATGCCCGCACAGCCCGTACAACTCTCAAATGATGTTGCAGCACCTACAGTATCTGGGCCGTGCGCGCGCGCCGCCCACGGGCGGGGTCACGGGCGCGAAGTAGGCGTGCACTTTTATGTTTGGGAGATGATTCTGGAAAAGAGAGATTTATATATCATAGTGAGGAGAATTTAACCACTCGAAGACACAGAAGGGACTCGTGGCTAAATGATAACAGTCGGACGGGACTATCTGCAAGGTTAAGCAACGCTTGCCGAGGTTGGTCAGCGGATGGGAGACCATCCATAACATACCGAGACCCCTACGTGTCTCGGTAAGCACGTTAATGTCATTTGTGGATCTTTGACAGTCGTTATGGGTAGTCAGAAGCCCGAAAGTCTGACAACCAGTCTTGCCAAGGGGTATCGTGTTACCCAGTAACTGGGTTGTGGAGGTCAGAGGGGCAATTCTCGTAAGTTTAGGAACGCTCATAGTCTTATCTAAATGTCAATCTGTCAAAAATACCTTTAATTTCCGTACATTTTAACAAGTTTTTGACATTTGTTTGTCGCCGAGATGAGACTGTAAGGCGTGCTATAAACTTGTTGTTCAACAAAATACTGTCCCATCGAATATACCGACTGAAATACGTCTGTAGCTCGCCTTATTGACCTCTCATACACTTCGTTAAGCGACTTTTTACACCTGATATACTCCTCTCGTGATGCTATTTTATCTAGTACATACCCTCAGCTTCCTGATAGCGTTCCTGCTCACCATCTGACAGTCGTACAGCTCGATCAGCTGCAGGTTGTGGCAGGAGATCAGGTGTTCTAGAGCGCCGTCTGTCACTAGCGGGCAGTTGTCGAGACCTGGAGGGAAAAATATTTATTAATTACTAATAATAATACCCCTCGGCACAGGAGATATTATAGTGCAGGCGTGTGCGCATACACAGGTGCACTCTCTCTTCCCTCACTGTCATAGTCCGGCGGGACACACGCGGACACTCGCGGAGAGAGATCAGGCGCAGGAGCAACGGCTTAACCCGCCCCACCAAATTGATCTCGCGAAAGTTTGTGAGTGTTTGTATGTTTGTTACTTCTTCACACACAAACTACTGAACGGATTTGGATAAAATTTGACACAGATATTTTATAACCAAGATTAACACAGGATACTTTTTATCCCGATATTCTCATGGGATCCACACTTATGCGGGTGAAACCGCGGGGCGGGGGGCTGTTTCCTAACAGACAGATAGACACACTTTCGTATTTATAATATTAGTATAGATGAATCTGATCAAGTTACCTAGCACAGTGAGATGTTCAGCGGCGCACGGCGACATAGATAACTGTTTGATACCGTAGTCTGTTATCAACTCGCAGTGGGATAGCGTCTAGAAAGAGAATATATTATTCAAGGATAGGAAATGTTCGGTGACTACGTACTTTGTTACAATACGTACCTTCGTTACGTATTGTAACAAAGGTTTTTAGCATCAATAAAGTTATTATTATTATTATTTGTTGGTATTTTTTTGTTTTATCTCGGCACTGATCTGCCTGTTTTTTAGGGTAACTCGGGCCAAAGCCAAGTGCTTCCCCTGAGAGTACTAACCTAAGTGATAGTTGATGACATATGGCGTGGTGATATAATGTTTTGACTATGTGCTGCGGTGGTGAATGATGTTTGTGGGTGTACCATTTGTGCATCATTGTCGTTCTGCAGGAATTTTCTGACAATTCTGCAAGTGTTCAGGATAGCAGCTTTCTGTAGGGTTTGGTAGGTGGAGGGAGCTACGTCCAGCGTTTTCAAATATTATTACGTCGTTGCTCTAGTGGTTGCAAACATGACTGCTCAACGATGACTGCTCAACGCGCGGTCCTGGTTTCAAATACCAGGTTAAGCAAAATGGGATATTCCATCTGGATTTTCTTCAGCAAAAATCAGCTGTTTAATACAAAAGTTCAATTACCTGACCAAAATGTATGAAACAGCAGACTTAATATTTTCGTGATTTCAGAATTGGTTCCATAGTGAAAGTTGTTCATATTCATGGGTAGAACAGCCTGCAAAAATTTCGAGACGGTAAAAAAAATCTTGCGGTATCTTTAACTCACCAATTTCTCAAGCCGGGGACATCCCATGGACAGATGGACGAGCGTGTTGTCGGTGATCAGGACACACTCCTCGAGGTCCATTCGCTCTATCATCTTGCAACTCTGTTGAAAAATGTTATGTTATGTTTTGAAGAATACTAGGAAAGAAGCCGGTTTCTGGAATAAGTTTAAAAGTCCTTGGAGAAGAATTGGTAGTGTTTTATGTTGAAAGTATTTATTTTAGTCAGAAATAAATACCATTATTATTTTAAACTGGTATCATTTTCAAATTGACAGTGCTTTTATGTCGTTGCAGAGCGGTTTTCGTAGTTTGAACGTTAATGCTGAAGTGCGGTTGATATTTATTTTTTTACATAAAATGATATTAATTTATTTTTTTTAAATTACTGCTGACGTAAAATTGTTTAGTCAAAACCTTCGTACTCAGGTATATAAAAAGTTGTCAATTTTGTCCATTGCTTGATGTCAGGGCTAGATACCAAAAACAACACATTAATTGACATTGAAACAAAACAAAATGCCAATTGCAGAGTGGGAAAATAAGTACTATACTTTACGTAGTCACCATACAGACCCTCCCATCCCCAATGTCATCAAAAATAAGCAAAGAAAATACCCCCCCCCCCCCCCCCCCACACACTCAACCTCCCTTTGATGCTTACGTAACACTTGAATGGATCCTTAGTGTTTTTATGGGTTCCAAAATGGTTAAAAAACAAAAGCCCAGTCACCCTAGCCAACGCCTGGAACCCGGCATCAGTGAGCTGCGTGCACTGCGCCAGCTCCAGCGTCACGATGTCGGGGCAGCGCGCCGCCAGCGCCGCCAGCGCCGCGTCCGTGACGCGTGCGCAGCCCGACGCGCACAGGCGCCGCGTGGCCGCGCCCAGCTGCGACACGGACGCGTCCGTCACTTGCTGGGGGGACGATTGTATGTATTATATACAGGTAACATTTACGAGTTTGTATGTAGGGGGTAATCTTCGGAACTGTTCATTCGATTCAGATAATTCCTTCATTAAAATGGTTCGAACCCAAACAGGCGCTTTACTTTATGTAAATTATTTATCACCACTGCTCTCAAATCGGTGAAGGAAAACATCGTGAGGAAACCAGCATGTCCTAGAAAAAAAATTCGAAGACGTGTGCAACTTACAACTCGTAACCCGCGTGGTGGATTACGGCCCACTCCTTCTCACCGAGAGGAGGCCTGTTTCCCAGCAGTGGGAACATTATAGGCTGATTATACATTAATTATTGAAAATCTTAGAATCGGCGACGGCAAGGGCAAGTGAGATCGGAAGCTGACAACAACACAGTTTACACCAGGATAGGCAGATGAAAAAATACAAGATTCAGATCAGTAACATGATACTTACATCGCATCCCTGTATATTGAGCCCTGATAAATCTGGACAGTATGTGGCGAGCGTCGACACGCAGTTATCATTCACATTCTTACAACCTGTAAGTAAATAAAACCATTATCACACAAATATTATAAAGTTTGTGTGTGTGTGTGTGTGTGTGTGTGATTATATACGTTTGTTACTTCTTCACGCTCAAACGGCTGGACTAATTATGATAAAATTTTGTACGGAGGTAGCTGACACCCTGGATTAAAAAAAAGTAAGTACAGAAAATAGTTCTATACCTATGGATTACAGGAACACCTATAAGAAGTCTGTGGTCTTACAACAACATGATAAATCTCTCAATATTGTGCGTACAAACTTACATTTTCAGTTGGAATGTATGGGAGAACATGTTTTTCAACTACAACGTTAAGTTTGTTCTTGGGATAAATTCATTTCAACTACGGAACCCTTCATTGCGCGTGGTTCGACACGCACTTGACCAGATTTTTTTTTTGTTTCTGCGCTGTTGTGCTACCGATAATATTGAAAAATCAAGCAAGTGCTATAGTAGGTATCGTACGAAATCGGGTAGTCCACATGCCCCAGCGCTGGTGATCTGATAGGGTCCGCTATTTATTTATTTATTAATAACCAACTTATATTGACAGTTTGCACCACACATACGTTATTAGTCAATATTAGTAATTACACATGTCATACGATCATAAAATTAGGTTAAATCACATAATAAAAACTGGACAAAATTTAATGAAATTTAAATAAAATTTGACATACCTCTGCATATAAAAGTCTTCAGTCGGGGGCAGGCGCGCGCCAACGCTTCGACGCCATTCTCTGTGATCGCCTGGCACCAGGACACGTTCACGTGGGTCAGCAGCTGGAAATATAATTGTTTTGTGTGTAAGGTTAGTTGGAATAGCAATTTAATTTGAGTATGTTTCTAATTGATTAGCATCTCCAAACGTGGAGTTAATAAGTTACAACCAATTTTTCGAGGAGTTTGGCATAACTATCTATTATATCATGAATATTTGCGACCAAGGTAATTTTTTTTTTTTTTGTGGATCGATATGTTCTTTTTTCTATAATGTTATTGGCGTACGAAATAAATTATATTTGTTACAAAGAAAAACAATTTAGTTTCTGTGTCAAAGTAGTAACTATATAATAAGTCTTAAAAATGATATCAAGTACCTAAGTGAAATCTTTGTAATTTTTTATTGAAAAAAAAAAAAAACAATAATTAACTATATAACCATACTCCGGCACTAATTGCGTAACATATTATCAAATTCAATCTGAATAATTTTGATAGATATTGCTAATCCATTGCTTCATTATGATCGATAAATGTGTCTGCTCAACAACGTAAATAACGCAATGAATTATTATTATTATTTATTTATTTATTTAAAAAAGAAATTACAAATTTTTATACATGAACAAGGCACACAATTAGACCTCTGGGGTCTGTCTTAGCATGCCATGGCCTGAGATTAGATCAACGCGCTATTAACAGTTACGTTATGATCGAATTTATGTAATGTTCTTTCAGCTTACGCTTTATGTTTTTACTATTCATTGAGTCTCTAATGTCTACAGGTATTTGGTTTAGTAAATTGGGTATTGTGAAGGAAGCGGTACGCCTGCCATAAAAGTTATTTTTGCGTGGCACTTGAAATGATTTTAATTTGGCTTGTCGTGTATTCACGTCATATTTAACTGGAATTTGAATATCACTGTTATCAAAATGTTCTATGAGGAGCATATACTCAGCGCGCGCTAGAACAGGTAATACTTTGCAGTGTTTAAACAACCCTGTGTAATTGTCTTGGTATTTTTTTTTTTACATAGTTTGGTACTACAAGTTTCAACAAGCGTGTTTGCAAATTATGTATTTTATCTAGGTAAGTTTTAAATGTGCGTCCATAACTGGTGAGTCCATAGGATATTATCGATTCAGCAAGAGCTGTGTACATTTGAAGAAGGGTTCTGTACGGTATATTGCGCTAATCTTTAATCTTGTTGAACTGTAGAAATGAAACCCATTCCTACTGTCAGTGTTACGAAATTACACCGAAGGTTTAAGTTTGGCCTAACGTTACTCCAGGTGTCTTATGAAGAGGTCTTATAACATGCAGGCCATGGCCATGTTCCCACTGCTGGGACACAGGCCTCCTCTCAGTGAGAGTGCACACGGGCCCAGTGCGGGTTGCTAGATGTCACAGCACACCTTATGCCACCTTATTCGGTATCAACTGTACTGTGTGTTATCATAGCGGTCATTGACCTACCTACGTTTATGTAAACAGATGTTATCATTCTTCATTTCAAAAACATTCACAATAAAGTTCCTGCCGAGCCTTTTCCCAACTATGTTGGGGTCGGCTTCCAGTCTAACCGGATGCAGCTGAATACAATATTTTACTTGGAGCGACTGCCTATCTAACCTCCAAAACCCAGTTACTGGGTAATACGATACCCCTTGGTAAGACAGGTTGTCAGACTTTCGGGCTTCTGACTACCCGTAACGACTGTCAAGATCTATGAATGACAGCCGGGACCAACAGCTTAACGTGCTATCCGAGGTACGGAGGGGTCTTGATATGTAAAGATGGTCACCCATCCAAGGACCGACCGTAAAAATAAATATAGGCAATAATAGTAATGGCACCAATATTAACCTTACCGGGCATCCATCTGAAAGAGCCTTCAGCGATATGTCGGTGATGTTCGAACAGGAGTCCAGGTTTATCCTGAAAAAGATGAAATATTCATAAATCCAAACGGTGAAGGAAAACATCGTGAGGAAACCGGCAAACCCAAAAATCATGTGACATCTACCAACCCGCACTGGGCCCGCGTGGTGGATTACGGCCCACTCGCTCTCACCAAGAGGAGGCCTGTGTCCCAGCAGTGGGAACATTATAGGCTGATTATGTTATGTATGTTATTCATAAATCACACTAATATTATAAAGGCGAAAGTTTGTGTGTGTGTGTGTGTGTGTGTGTGTGTGTGTGTGTGTGTGTGTGTGTGTGTGTGTGTGTGTGTGTGTGTTTATATGTTACGGCTGGACCAATTTTGATAAAATTTTGTATGGAGGTAGCTGATACCTTGGATTAATATATACCTTTATCCCGATATTCCCACGGGATCGAAACATATGCGGGTAAAACAGCGGGGCGCAGCTAGTTAACAAATAACGACTGCACATTTGACCTCCACAACCCAGTTACTGGGTGACGCTTAAAATTAATCAAAATATAATTTTACTTGAATTTACTATATTTGTTGAATCTCACCTCTGTAGCTTTTTGCATCGTCTCCCAAGCGCCTGGCATGCGTTATCAGTGATTTTCCGACATTTGTTCAAGTTTAACTCCTCGATGTTTGGACATGACTGAAAATAATCAAGAAATTATAAGAAAAAAAAAATTGTATGACAACTTAAGGATGTCTTATAAGGCGTAAAAATTAAAACGACTGAAAGCAATCCCTGAGTGCTCATATTATTATGCGCACAGCCAAAATGTGGAACTGTCTGCCGGCAGTCTGTGTTCCACATTTAACAGCCTTCAAAGCAAGAATGAACAGGCATCTTCTGGGCACGCTCGTTCCATCATATACCTCATCCATCGCATTCCACTAGGCGTTATAGAGGTCAAGAGAGGGCCCATTAAAAAAAAATACAAAAACAAGCTACTGCAGCCGTCAACGAGTGGCAATTTTGGCAGATTTAACTGAATCCAGACAGGTATACACTTGAGCTATTTATTTTATCACCACTGCTCTTCAAACGGTGAAGCTGAATGTGATATCCACGCGGATACAGTGCGCCCCCCCCAATGTGTCCGCGTGGTAAATTACGGCCCACTCCCTCTCACAGAGAGGAGGTACACTGATGTTGCAAGTGACCTTGTAGAGGAATTTGTGGTGCAATATGATCATCATCATCTGTCGAGCCTTTTCCCAACTGTTGGGGTCGGCTTCCAGTCTAACCGGATGCAGCTGAATGTTGTGCAATATGATAGCACCAATAAACTGACCTGTGCCAGCGACCTGATGGATCCATCCCCGATGCTCTCGCATCCTCGGAGCGACAGCTCTCTGAGGAACCCGCCGCATCTGTGTGAGATGTTCTCTATTACGGGACCCTGGGGAGGACAGATAATATCATTACTTAAAACTTAGGATTTCGTTTCAAATTGATTTTATTTCAAGTTAAATAAATATCAACTTTATTATTTATAGTGAAAATTAAGTTGATTTCAGAGTGACTAGTACTATTGAAAAAGTTATAAAAATGTTTGAAGTTGTAGCGTAAACTGAACTTTATTGTGTAGGGATTAAAGTATTTTTTCCAACAACTCATATTTATGTTTACATGTTTTTGTGATGATATACTTTTAGACATTATATAAAAACTCGAGAAGTCGGTGTCAATAAACGAAAATGCAGAACCAACGACACCGACTTCCGAAATTAAAGTTATTTATCACTTTGTAGTGTTTTAGTTGGAAATCGTTTTTTTTTTTTTGTAAAAAAGTTTTTCTTTTTCACTTTTTAGTGAGAGAGTTTGTAATTTATCTAAGTTACAATAGCCTTACGTCAACTGCTCATCACTTTTTACAAAATGTTGCATTCAAATTTTTTGATTTTTGTTGATTTTTCAAAAACCGCTTTTCCGATTTCGATCAAATTTTCATGGGACCATTTGGGAAGTATACCCTTTCCAACAAAAAAAGAATTTTTCATATCGGTTGGCAAGCGACGGAGTTATGAGCAAACAAACATAAAAAAAAAAATACAATCATCCGAATTGAGAAGCTCCTCCTTTTTTAGAAGTCGGTTAAAAACTGGCGTTTTTTGTGTTTAGGTCCTGTAAGCCCCATAAAACAAGAAATTCCGGACGAAGTAGCGGGCAGAAACTCGATGAAATGAAAGAAGTTACAATATCAACGAGAAAAATCATGTAGTGAATCCATCTATAGTAAGGGCTCGCTGGCTAGCTCGTCAAACTGCCGTATGAGTAGGTATGACGACGTTCGGCGATGCGATGGTTCGAATCCAAGTCGAAACAATGAACTCTTTTAACTGCCAGGGTCGTGGGTTGTTCGAAAGAGTTACCGTGGCCCTGGCACAGGCAACTGAAGGAACACGGGTGGGTTTTAGTCAGTAAAAGTCTGACACGCCCTCCCGCTCCGCCCAGAACGGGAGAAGATATTTGATAACTTCCCACACCAAAAAAAAAATTGTAACAGTTTTCGCGTCTATGTGCCTGTCATCTTGTAGATTCTATGACACTTGGCAATACAGTAGCTTCTCATTACTGAAATAATTTTCGTTTACTATGATTCTACTGACGCATGACGTGTTGTCGACCGATTAAAGTCCATGTTATATTTATAACATTTCAAAGCTTGGATATTCTAGGAATTACATGTTTTAGGAAAACGTACATGGGAAGCGGATACTCCATAATCAGCCTTTTGTAAGATTTAGTAGTAAATTAGGTGCGTGGGTTGCTGCTACTGCTGGTTACTGCCCCGTTGGTCCCGTGGTTGCAAGCACGACTGATGAGCGTGAGGACCTGGGTTCGATTCCCGAAGTGTTATTTGGTTTTTCCATTGGAAAATTCTTAGTAACAGCCCGGAGTTTAGAAGTTGGCGGTGTGATACCCCCGTGCTTCGGAAAACACTTTCAAGCCGTTGGTGCTGCGCCTGATCTCTCTGGTAGTGTCGGATTGCCGTCCCATCGGATTATGAGAGTTAGGGAAGAGAGAGTGCACCAGTGCCTGCGCACACACCTGTTTACTATAATATCTCCCGCGCCGATTGGTCGCCTATCCGAAATTCGGTCTGGGGTGTATGACAAGCATCCTAATTGCGTAACACACTATCAATCATAATCTGAATCCTTTTGAAGAATTTTGCTAATCCATTGCTTCATATGTTCGAAAAACTTGTCTGCTCACTACCCCCTTAGGAAGAATGTATGTACCTATGTACTTCTATTTAAGTTTCTCACCTCGACATCTCTTTGAAACTCGAAAAGATCTATCCTTTGCCAGTTGGAGCCATCCAAAGCCAGTATGTTCCACAGTTTGGAAACCTGCAAAATATAAATAAATGCACAAATCGATAAAAACAAGGGCGATCAAGGGCTGTGTAACTGTTTTGTTTCAAAACTAGGGGTTGATTACCGAGAGCTCCTGCGCTTACACACAGATTCGCAGCGTGTTTGTACACTCGAGGTTAGTTGAGTACTGACCTCTACTTGCTGAAAGCTTGGGCTTAAGAACTCCTTTCCAGCTCACCTGTGCACATCTACAGAGCGAGACGACGTCCAGGTAGGAGAGTATCCTCAGCAGCAGCTCTTTGGGCAGCTTTCTGTTTATGTGGTAGTCATCCTCGCTCGAAAACCGAGCGATCTGGAACAAAAGAGGTCCATGACTTATTAGAGTGCACTTAAGGAGCCTTAAAAATGGTGAGGTCACAAGACCAAGGGGCCGTGGCTAAATAATGGCTAAACAGCAGCACAGGTCGATCAATCAGGTTAAGCTACGCTTGCCGCGGTCGCTCCGTGGATGGGTGACCATCTTTTCATAAAGAGACCCCTCCGTGCCTCGGAAAGCAAGTTAAACCGTTGGTCCCGGCTGGCATTAGTGGATCTTTGACAGTCGTTACGGGTCGTTGGGTAAAGGCTCGGCACTTCTCGGCAGATGATTACAAGACCAAGGTAATCAGACAAGTGACAACCGTCTGTTTGCTAGATTCTGGAGGTTTTTAAGTCCATTTCATAAGCGTCACTACCTAAATGTGAATTGTAACTCTTCCTCAAGGCCCGCTCTTAAAGTGATTTTTAAAATTGCTAATCGTAAGTTTGATTTTTCATGAAATTGATTCTAAATCTACAGGACATTTCTTGATATCGCTCATTTGGAGAAACATCGACGCAACTGCTACTTTTTTTACCTCTTTTATATCCTAACGTACATTTTTAACCGAATTCAAAAAAGGAGGAGGTTGTCATTTCGGTAGTTTTTTTTTTTTTTTGTTACCTCAGTACGCCGTCATTTATGAACCGATTTGGAAAATTCTTTTTGTATTTGAAAGGACTTACTTCCAGATTGGTCCCATTATTGTCAAAATCCAGTTCTGATGATGGGATCCATGAGGAATTGAGGGAACTCCTCAAATATTATAGGCATACATATAGCAATTTTGGTATTTTCATTAACAACTCAAGCATTTGCATTCAGAAAGTATAATTTGGTGAAGTGGAATTGATGATGAAGACCACAGATGGCCATCGGAACTACTCAATGACAAATATTTCACGGGTAGCGATTCGATTGCTTTAATATGGTTGCTAAGCAATTTATGTTCGTCACAATGCGTATAGTGAAGTGGAGCTGATGGTGACTTAACCCAGCTCAAGTTCTCCTGGTTCCAGGAGAACTCTTCAACAATTAACGTCCCAGCATCGGGAAAAGCAATATTTTGTAACAGGTGATGAGCAGTTGACATTAGGGTTTGAAACGGTATGCTCTCGAGGTGGTCCCATTGTCACCAAGTCGGAGTCTGATGAAGGGATCCCATGAAAGTCGAGGAAAATCCTCTTTGGTAGGCATGTACAGTGTGTTAGTTGAACTCTCTCAAATCAAATGAAACCTATAGATGATTCAAGTGTTTGAGTCTGAGAGTCATCACTTACCTATACTCATACTCCGACTTTTAATTAGCTGCAGTAAAATGACACTTCTTAATAACTCATTTCGGACTGCATTTAGAGATATGCATGTCAAATAAGTTTCGTTTGTTACACTATTCTGTACTAGAAAAACATGGTTTGGTTGATGGCCGCGAAAAAACAAAAAGACGCCAATTTTAGTCATTTAAGTTACACATAAGCTGTCGTTTTACTGCCGCTAATTAAAAGTCCGACTATAATGCTATCGAGCCGTCGATGGTAGCCACAAGCAGTCCTTAGCTGTTAAGAGTTAGGAGATATGACGATATGTCGACAGAAACTACTTAGCAGTTCTTGGATAAACGTGGACTTGAAAACAATCGTCTTCATCATTCCATTTCTCGTAATGATGTAACGGCCGGACGATCAGGTCCCGCATCTGATGATGGTAAGGGCTTGTAATTGTCGAAAGAGCTTGTAATAGGCCTAATTGAATAAAAGTATTTGACTTTCACTTATCATCAGCTCAGCAACATAAAGTGATGACTCTCAGACAGCACCTACCGGTCCATTAAATTCGGAGAAAATTGGATATGACAGACGGACAGACAGACAGATACTCGAGTGATCCTATAACAGTTCCGATTTTTCCTTTTGAGGTAAGGAACCCTAAAAGGTGAAAAATATAAAACTTTTTTACAAAAAAAACAACCGACTTCCAACAAAACACTACAAAGTGAAAAATAACTTTAATTTCAGAAGTCGGTGTCAAAAAACGAAAATGCAGAACCAACGACACCGACTTCTGAAATTAAAGTTATTTTTCACTTTGTAGTGTTTTGTTGGAAGTCGGTTGTTTTTTTTGTAAAAAAGTTTTTTATACGCTAAGTGCTTTGGCATAATTAAAATAATTTTTGGGAAAAAAAATACATTTACGTCAATGTTTCTCCAAATGAGCGATAATGTTATGTTGTAAAAATCTTTTATTACTAACGACATAAAGAGCATTCTTTTTATAACCCCTGTAATACTTTTCACAAATAAAACCAGAATGGAATTCAAAGTTATATTTACAGGCGTCCTAAATTCTTTTGCCAGCAATTTATATTATCATACTCTATCACATCAAATTCGTGGCCATTTATTTTTTCATAACATGTCATCATAATTTTTCATTAAGAAAGTACATACAATTTTTATTTTTACACATTCACGATTCCGCAACTAAGATCAATCAATCTGCCCAGCCTTTTCCCAAATTTGTTGGGGTCGGCTTCCAGTCTAACCGGATGCAGCTCAACGCCAATATTTTACATGGAGCGACTACCTATCTGACTTCCACAGACCCGTTTCTAGGTAGACGATGGTCACCCATCCACGGACCAACCGCAGCAAGCGTTGCTTAACCTGATCAATAAACATGTGGTTCATTGATCACTCTAACTATGATATTCTGCCATATATTCACATGCATACTCACAAGTAGTTACCTAAGTGTGATGACTCAGAAAAAACGCTAAGCGGTAACGAAGTTAAAGCGGGGGCAGACGATGCGATGCGACGGGGTTGGTCGGGGAAACAAGAAACACGCGGACGAAGTCGCGGGCAGAAGCTAGTACTAATAATAATAAAGCTGAAGAGTTTTTTTGAACGCGCTAATCTTTGGAACTACCTACCAGTCGGATTAGAAAAATTATTTTCCCATTTGATAGCTCAATTCTTGAAGAAGGCTATACAAGGTGTAACAGAATAAACGCAAGTCCTGAAAGTAGTTTGTTCAGAATTGACTACTGAATCGATATAAGTTACTTTTAACATAGGTATTTCTTTTTAAATTCTTTATTTTACCATACTGACCGGTGTTTGAGTCAAAGAAAATTAAATCTTATTTCAAAGCAATAAGACTCATTTTTAAATGCAGAAAATGTGTTAAGGTCAACACGCTAATAAAAGTTAGCTTTAAAAAAATAAAGTTCTGGTCATTGTATTCTGCTTTTAACTCAATACTCTAATTGGGGTTTAAGAGGTTTTGCGTTAATTATGTTACACATTGTATAACATCACGCTATAGCCCATAGGAGTCGAGCAAAAGGAAACAAAAAGTCATAAACAACCTAAGCGAAAACAAAGTAAGGGCGGGCGATGCGATGCGACGCGGCGGGGAAACAATAAATTTCACGCTGGTCGCGGGCAGAAGCTTATCCTAATAATATGATGCCAATGACAATAGCATCTTATCTGGCTAGATATAGTCATAAGTAGCAAAAGAAATTTAAATGGATAAGCGGAACATTTATCTTTTTCATACTAAATGGCACTAGAGTGTAATAGTCCAGTCTATCCGTCTTAGTTTATCGCACTTTTTTCCCTTTGTATGATTTTCGTGTAACGTATTTTGATTTATTTTAATATTTTCGTCCTTGTTTACCTTATTGCATCTACTCACCCTTACTAATAAACGTATTAATCAGATGAATAGTTACACACCGATTTCTCTCTTTCAGCCGTCAGTAATTTGACTTTCAAAAGAAAAAGACCAAGCCTTGTGTAACTATAAAAAAATAAAAATAAAACTATACTCCGACTTTTAATTGGCTGCAGTAAAATGACACTTCTTAATAACTCATTTCGGACTGCGTTTAGAGTTAGGGTCAGTTCACAGTTTTCAAGATAGCAATACATTTATAGACCTTATCTACTACACAAAAAGGCACACAATTCAGTGAGGTGGGCCGCGCGTCGCCGCGCCGCGCGGCGTAGCTCGACGTAGTAGACACCACCTCACTGAATTGTGTACATTTTTGAGTAGTAAATAAGGTCTATAATTGCTATCTTGAAAACTGAACTGACCCTTATGCATGTCAAATAAGTTTCGTTTGTTACAACTATTCTGTACTAGAAATACAAGATTTGATTGATGGCCGCGAAAAAACAAAAAAGACGCCAATTTCAGTCATTTAAATAACACCAAGTAAGACATAAGCTGTCATTTTACTGCAGCTAAATAAAAGTTCGACTATATACAGAGTCTACACAACGTTTATTAGTAAGGGAGCTAGATTATAAGCGAACAATGTGGTCTGAGTGGTCTAACCAAATGCAACAAAATGTCTATAATGTTTAAGTATGATGTTGTTCATTAGTTTTTTTGCTGTTTCGACCTTATTGCCTGCCTGCAGACAAGGTAGGCATTAGAATGTAACTTGCAATGGCCTGTACCTACTTAGGTAAGTAGGTATACCCATGTACTCACAAACGGTGTGAATAGGTACGCCATTGTTAAATCGGGACAAAACTTTAATTTTATTATTGAAATAATAGTTTGTTGCCAACAAGGGCACTTAATTGTTAATTTTAATATGGTAAACACATTAGAGTCCTTTTTGCTTGCAAACTACTTGCCAACTATATTATCATCATCTGCATCATCTGCCTAGCCTTTTTCAACTATGTTGGGGTCGGCTTCCAGTCTAACCGGATGCAGCTGAATACCAGTATTTTACATGGAGCGACTGCCTATCTGACCTCCACAACCCAGTTACTGGGTAATACGATACCCCTTGGTAAGACTGGTTGTCAGGCTTTCGGGCTTCTGACTACCCGTAACGACTGTCAAAGATCCACGAATGGCAGCCGGGACCAACAGCTTAACGTGCTTTCCGAGGCACGGAGGGGTCTCGATATGTAAAGATGGTCACCCATCCACAGACCAACCGCGGCAAGCGTAGCTTAACCTGATCGATCGACCTGTGCGGCCGTTTTTATTTAGCCACGGGCCCCTCAACTGCCAACTATATTATATCAATGTTAAAATCCCTTTTAAAGTTCCATCCCAATTCAGTCATGCATCCTGATTCACCTTGTTTGACAGTATTTTTTGGGAGCAATGCCTTATTTGCCTTGCAGCGTGGATAGGGCTGCCATCACCTAGATTACAGACCTCAGATAAAAACTTCAAAAACCCCGGACATTTGGGTGAAATAAACAAAAAATCCCGGACTTCCTTGAAAAAAATATTGCTTAAGTACAATAAAATAAAACATTGTTAAGTATCATATTTTTTTCTTTTTTATAGAATATCGACTTAAATCTCAACAATACAAATGAGACACTTAATTTATTAATCAATTATAAACTCTTCTCTATGTGAAAGGTATTCTGGTACTTAATAAAAATAATTAGGAACACTCTTCTTTTTTTTCGGCCCTGACACTTTTTAAGGACCCCGCCCGGACCCTCTTCAGACTCCCACCAAACTAGCACAAATCCGGGGAAACCTGGACAGATGGCAGCCCTTGAAAAACCTGGATGAGACTTGCACAGAGCAGGGTAGCTTGGCACAAAAGGGAGGAGGCCTACACTCAGGGGTGGGTGGAACAAGGCCAATGATGATTAATGCCTTATTTAAAAAGAAGTCTTTTAGCACTACATTTTAGTTCCCTCTTAGAAGAGCTTGTAAGTATATACATTGTAGATAGAAAATACATATTTATGAGTCACATCAACATTGAATTATAGAAGCCACTACTAAAATGTGGCATGATAATTTTTTATCTGATAAACACAATATAACAACAATCTGTCTGGCGTCGTTTCTAAACAAAAACATATAAAATGAATTGCGCGTTATATTTTGCGATTTACGGAAAATGTTCATTTTCCCGCCATATTAACAAAAAAAAAAACATGAGCTCTTTATGATTTTCCCCATTTCTTTCACAGACAAGCAAAGGTAACACGGATAAAGCCACAAAAGCAGGCGTAACATTAAAAATACGTTTTAAAACTAACAAAACAATCATTATAACGGTTTATAAGCAATTCATGGGTTGAGTGGCCGCGCGCCTGAGGTCATTTACACTGACCTAACAAAGAAAAACATGAATTACTGAGTACCGCGTGCGAATAAACAATGAAAACATGCAAATAATACTAACGACACGACATGTAAGAGAACTATTACGTAGAACGCATCTTACGCATAATCGTTTTGTATTATTCAAAAAAAGAATATGTATGGCTTCCCGACTTGTAAATACATGTTAATACATAAGTATTTACAAGTGTTATAAGTTTGTAATAAAGTTCTATTCCTTGGAAACGTTGTATATGGTATCAAGAACAAAGAAATGGGCCCGTAGCGCCCATGTCAGCTGTTTTTATCACAACGAAAACACAAACAATGACATTAATATTGATTAGTTCTTACCTCGAATTTATTCCTTCCGGAATAACTCATGCTCGGGTACGGCGTTACCTTAGCCACAATGTATGATTTAAAACACTTATTTTAAACAATAATTTGTGCAAAGTGCACCACTAAACAAATATGGAGGAAAATTTTATTTGATTTTTCGCAGACAGCGACAAAGCAAGACGTCCTTCATCAGCTGCAGACTGGGTTACCAGACTGACATAATTTAATTTCCCCACTTCAGCCCACTTGTTGTTTTATCGACATGCCAGAAATAGCTCATGTGTGCCCAACGCGTAAATAATACTAAGTTCTGGAATAATAATTTATTAAAAACTAGCTGACCCGGCGAACTTCGTACCGCCTAACAGTCAATGAATGTCGTGTTACTTTTTATCTGAACTAATTTAGGCTTTGATGAACGTAAAACAATGATACAAAATAATATATTTATATAGATAGAAACAAAAAAGTATTTTATTACGATGAATGATGATGAAAACATACATACAGAATGAGAATAAAAATAAAAAGTAATAATTAAGTACTTCAAACTCATGTCAGAAAAAAATGATTGAAAACTATGTTGTGCAGATTGGGAAAAAAAAAACTCGGATTAATTCATTAATAGGATTTTCATTCAAGCACTTTGTGGTAAACGACATTCTTTGTTTTTTGGTCAGGCGCAAGAACAAATAAAGCGGATGGTTTGCCGACACGTGAGCATGCCACGTACCACGTAATTGACCATGAGAAAAACATGCATTTTCTAGATTGAGGCCACAAATAGTCAAGGATTGGCCCTGTGATTTGTTGATCGTCATGGCGAAGGCAAGACGAATCGGGAATTGAATTCGTTTAAACTCAAAGGGCATATCCGTTGGGATCATCGGAATCCTTGGAATAATCTAACTTCCTCATCTTTAAATTTTCCTTTAAGTATCGACGCGTGAATCACATTGCTCATCAGTTTTCTTATCACCAAACGCGTTCCATTACACAGTTTTGGTTGGTTTAAAGGAGATGTTTCAAAATGTATGGAGCCTGGGCCAGGTCCTTGTACACTATACAAAAAAATAGGAAAATTCATTTAAAACAGTTCTCAACTGTCCAATTACTTTAAGATGGCTTGTTTTGCTGGTAAACACAAGAAATTACACTTAAAATTGCAACACACAACAAAAACCCGTCATGGCGGTAAACTGTCATTTTGATTGATTAATGACGTTTGACATGTTTATTTCTGTGGAGGAAACCACACAAGAAAGTCGAAGTCCTTACAACACAAGCTGGGTAACAGTCCAAAAACGAAAGCTAGGTAAACAGATGGGAAAGAAACGGTATTAAATCCAAAAAACGAAAGCGAGGTTGTTAAAAAGAACTCCAGAAACTCAAAACAAAACGAACACAATCACGACCGACGACAAGACGAAAGTGACTGAAGTGACACTTTTGTGACAGCTAACAGTTCTATTTCTATGATCAATGCTTAATTGTCCTTGTTTTTAAGCACAGAGTAACTAAATCGGTGAGACGCCATGTTGAAAGTCGATAAAAATAATTGATAAGTATCAATTCACTACCAGAACAGTATACATTTAGTTGAATTATCTGTATTTTTCCTGAATTCTATGGATTTTTCTCTTTTTTTTGAGTTACTGTACATAGACCTGGCCCATTTTGAAACATCTCCTTTCTAAGCATGATGACTACCGAGCCAACTTTAAGTCTTAAATTGTGCGGTGGTAAACCAGGCACATCCAAAGAGTTTAAAAATTCAGTTGGATAATTAGTGGCTTCTTCTTCGTTTGTTACACAGTCGATAGATTTGAATGAATACAGAGTACCTACGATTTGATTTTGAATTATAAAATTGAGGTCATCTACATCTTTATTTTTAGCGGCCAAAATTGCTCGCTCACTTAACCATTTAGTATTTTTGTGGTTAGCAATGATATCCGGGAATACTTTGTTGATAAGCTCGTCTTTTGATGATACGAAATTGCAAAAATTTTTTAGGAAATGAAATCAAACCGCTCGATTTGTCAACAGGAACACGGCCATTACCGATAGTCAGCAATTGCTTCGAGAAATCATCAGCAGATAGATCGTTCAACAATGCAATGATTTTATGTTTTTACTGTAGAATAAATCTTAGGTATTATTTTCGGGAATTAAAAAATAAATAATTTTCGAAAATTAATGTCTAAAACAAACAAATATAACAGTACCTGAACATTGTAGACATTTTACAAAAAATAAATTTCTGAACGCACACATGATGTCTTCAGAAAAAAATAAAGTTGTGGCTTAAAGGTCTCAGCAACCCGCCATAAGCTCCACAAAAAAAAATAGTTGTTACACTATTTGACAGGATTGGACAACAAATTTTTGACATGTAATAAACAAATCAGCATCTATTGAAATGATTAAGTATTCATTACACATATCGAGTTTTCATTGTTTTTAAGATGTATTCTGCTATTCGGGACGGAAACAAATCCAACAAATCAAAAACCATGGCAATCGGTCCAGCCGTTCTCGAGTTATAAGTGTTGTAACAAACACGACTTTCTTTTATATATATAGATTCTACCATTCGATTATCATGGACACGCTATTTTAGTTTACTCAGAGTAACTTTTAAATTCACATCTAGCCGGATTAAATTAGTACACACGGCTACACATCAAGCTATACATAACCAGTACAAGCTGACTTCTGATTGTACGAAAAACCTATATAATGCGAGGTCAGCGAAAACTGGAAATGTATAGCTTGATGTGTAGCCGTGTGTACATACAGTATCTACGTGCCACGAAAGATGAGACTTGACTTTTATCTTAAACTTTATTATTTCGTAATAAATATTTTAATATTGTTAAGAATTTTAATCTAAATATATGTCATCGATAAATCCCTGAATAGATATACATACACATTATGGGTAAATACTTCGTACTCGACTTACCTGCGCTGCGCAAGCTCCCCACTACTAATCCCGTCAAGTCTCATCTTTCGTGGCGCGTATTATAAGACGAAAGAAAGAAAGAAAAATTGTTTATCCTGCACAAACAAAACGCATATTACAAATAAAAAAAAACATAAACATACACATACAATATAGTCAAAAGCCTCGTATTCAAGCTTAAACAATTTTGTCCATTGCTTGGTGTCAGGGCCAGGGGCCATTATGGGGCTTACAGGGCCTAAATGCAAAAAACGCAAGTTTTAGAAACAATAAAAGTATAATCGACTACAGTAAACATAATCAGAAAAATATATGATATTCTTCAGGATATAATGCTAGGTCGGTAGTGTGTTCAAAACATATACATATGTAACAAATTCGATACGATGATACCTCTAAAAACTTTAATTTTAAAATAAAAACCATACATACAATCATTACGATTTTTTGGAAAATTATTCTACAAGCAACATATTAAAGCACTAGTGTTTTATATTTTGCAATAAATTACCAGCGTTGTGTCATCGCGCTTCTCTTTCTTTTCTATGCAGTCCGACAAAGACCGCGCTTTAGGTCATGTAGTCGCCTTATACCTTGATAATGTTTATAATTTTATTATTCAACGTGAATAAAACGAGTTTAATGTGTATTGGAAGGAAATATGGCATGTTTTGGGGAGAACGCCTTACGCGGCAACCCTAATGGCGTTCTAGATAACAATTTACATAATCTGTAGCGTAAAAAATGTTCAGTCTAAGCATTGGTCATTGCATCGAAATGATTGACATTAAATATCAATAAACACTGTCTATTCCTATCTCCACCACTCTCACGTAAAATACTGTAACTTGTCTCTTTCTATGCTAAAATACCGGTCAATATAAATAATTAAGAGATTTTCCAGTTACTGGATGGAATTGCAATAAATAAATAGCAATTTATAATTATGTTTCGTATCGAAACTCTCCAAAAACAATAGATTCCTAGAATTTTGCGTAAAAACTACGACTCAACAACTAAGATATTATTGCCAATTTGCAGCGTTAGCAGGAAATAGATACATGAATCACAGTACCTAAATACCTACTGTTATTATTAACATTGCATGATCCCAAAGATACCTCAGGTCTGAGGGCACAGAGTAACAATAATATTTAAAGGGCCTCAGGGGCTCAGGGTCACCTCAGGCCCTCAGGGTCCTCAGGTGTAAAACCAGGCGCAGGCACCTGTCAGGCTAGAAAGAGACTGTCACACAAGTAGGTATGAGTGAGAGAGACGACGCTCTACAAAGCCAATTTTAATGCGAAACTCGAATTGCAATATGACGTCCGGTTCCGGGATGACCCAGTGAATGACCCGACTGACCTATTATTGCCATTTAGTCCATAAAGCAAGGATTATTTATGTATTCAATGGATCTCCAACACATGCCACACAATTACATGCGAGTAGGGCTTGAAATACCGGTATTTTTGGGAACCGGGACCTTTGGTGTGATGATACCGGTACCAGACGAATTATCTGTACCTACTATTGGTGTTTCTGTTTCTACTGAGTCAGTATCGGTACTGTACCGGTATCAAAAAATATTTCCGTGAGTTAGGGCCCATTCACACGTACCACAACCACACCACATCGCAATGACAAGCTGTGGTTAAATGTGAATGGTGTCACTGCGGCTTCTTGCGGTCGCGTTGTGGTACCTACCTACAAAATGTTGTGTTGCGATGTGGCCGGCAGCTAGTTCGCGGTGTCGCTGGTGGTTGCGTGCTGGTTGCGAAGTCTTTCGCAAATTTTGGATTTCTAACTTTATCCCAGTCGGCATAAGGTTCAAAATACAAAACTGGCTAAAGGTAAGATTAAATCTCATTTTGCACTAAGACGGATTTGTGTCTAGCAATTTAATGTCTTTGGTGTCTTGCAGACGATAATGATGACTGGATGATAACAAGAAATAAAAAAAAAAACACAGTTTTGTATAAAAGAACACATTTATTTTAATACTAAACATAAACTTGTGAATTTGGTTCAGAATTTCTCTTGCAGCTAATATTGAGCGCTACTTTTCAATACTAAGTTTTTTTTAAAGAGGTTTGTAATCACTAGTTCCAAATTTAATCTTTATCATCACTGAATTTAAATTTAGGTAATACATCCCAGCCCTTAGGAATCAGTCAGCAAGGTGGAAACAGGGCTGTCATTTAATTAAATACTAACTTCTTCCCTCAAGCTGGTCCACGTGAAGTTTCTTGTTTTAACATAAAATGGCACTCGGCAATAGTGTACCTTTCTATCAGTGAATAACTTACGGAATTGGATCAGTAGTTCCGCAGATTACCCCCTACATACAAACTTACTCTAGTTTTATTTTTATTATTATTGTAAGATAAGACCTGACAGTTACTTCCAATGTTACTAAATAACGCTCAGCCTCTAAAGGGATCAGCAATAGGTTCCTTTACCTTTTCAAACGGATAGTGAGGGTGTGTCTGCCAGAATGAAGGCAGAGTGAATCGAGTACTCGAGTCAAATCGATTGATCTTCTCGATTTCGTCTTGTTCTAACTTAAAATCGAATATGTTGATGTTTTCGGCGAGCCTTTTCATCTTGACCGTCTTCGGTATTGGTACTACGTTTCTGTCGACCTGTAAATTATAATATTTGGTTATTTGCTGATATCTGTGTAGAAAAATCTTAAATAATCTGCACTTTTCAATCTGTCTAACGTTTTCCCAACTATGTTCGGGCCAACTTCCAGTCCAACCGAATGCAGCTGAATACAATTATTAGTGACTGCCTATCTGACCAGCACAACTGTTGCTGGGTAACACGATACCCCTTGGTAAGACTGGTTGTCAGACTTTTGGGTTTCTGACTACCCGTAAGGACTGTCAAAAATCTACGAATGACAGCCGGGACCAACGGCTTAACGTGATTTAGGCACGGAGGGGTTCCGATATGTTATGAATGATCACTCATCCACGAACCGACCGTGGTTGTTATTATTTAGCCACGAGCCCTTCAGCAGTCATCCGTATATTTGTTATCATTCTTCCGCCCTTATCCCAATTTATTGGTCATCGGCGCAGTAAATATTCCTCTCCTTTCATAAATCTCAACTAGTCGTCATGTCAGTACCAAATGTACCAATATACCCTCTTTTCTGGCCAAATTATCTTATACAAAATCCATTCATCGATGACCCATCATTTGCTACTGTTGGTGTGTTAAGCAATTACCCCGCTGTATTATAAATGCAAATGTTAACTTTGTCTGTCTGTTACCTTTTCACGTAATTTGGCATACGAATAGACCCATGACCTGGGTTACGACTTAATACTTTTTTCCCGGTAGTACTCTCCAGTGTCATAATTATCGATCTCCATTCCGGCGAGGCTGTTGTCAAAAGCTAGTTTAAAATATTTCCAGTAGTGCTATTCAGTGAAAATCTCACCGTGATAACTCAGGTGAAGTGAGCTTAAAGTGAGCTGTCATTAGTATCAATCCCTATAGCTTTAGATGGAATGACAGCTCACTTCACCTAACTTCTCACGGTGAGATTCTATAAACAGAATCGACCGGCTAATTACTTACCAACCACCTCAACACCACTTGAGCCGAAGTCTTCCCATATTTCTGGGCTATTTCCACGAGAACCGGGTCATCCATCTTAGGTCCTGGGAACTGCATACCGTACCGCATGACGAGGGAGCCGAAGGGACTGTAACCCATGACTATGATATTTTTAGACCTGGCGAAGGTTATCAGGTCTTCTTGGATTATTTGAGGATGAATCTGGAAAGAGATTATATCTGTCTTCAGTACTTGCCCTGATGACCTCTTCCATCAGAGCTGAATCTCAGTTGAGCAAATCAAACGGCTTGGCCCAGTTGCTGTGTCGTGGCTGCTACATCTATACAACAACTGTCTGAAATCAGCTTCAATACCCCGTCTCTGGAGAAAATCAAAGGTCATAGCAATTCCAAAGCCAGGTAAAACAACGGACGATCCAAAACACTTTCGTCCAATATCTCTGCTCTGCCACACGTACAAACTGTTTGAGAGAATGCTGCTGAACCGACTAACGAGTATTATTGACCCGAAATTAATCCCAGAGCAAGCTGGTTTTAGACCCATCAAGTCTTGCTGCAACCAAACCCTCAAACTTGTTCAACACATTGAGGATGGTTTCGAGATAGGAATGGTCACGGGCGCGGTTTTTGTGGATCTGTCAGCTGCTTATGATACAGTCAACCTCAAGCGGCTGCTGTGGAAGGTGGAGACATTGATAAGCGATCAGAACTTTGTCCGAATACTCCGAGAACTTCTCCACAATCGTCGGTTTCAGGTCCACCTTCTCTCGGAAAGAAGTCGTTGGAGAGCGCAGAAAAACGGCCTTCCTCAAGGAAGTGTCCTAGCACCGCTTCTTTTTAATATTTACACCAACGACCAACCGTCCAGCCCTAACACGTCCCGTTTCCTCTATGCAGACGACCTTGCCCTCACGTCTCAAGCCACCACCTTTGAGGAGGTAGAGGCCCACTTATCAGACGCTCTTGGTGACTTAGCCACATATTACATCGCTAACTCACTCAAGCCCAATCCGAGCAAAACCCAGTCTTGCGTATTTCATCTCCGCAATAGAGAGGCGGCACGCAAACTTAACATCGTTTGGGGTGGGGTGTCCATTGAGCACAGCAACTCCCCTAAATATCTTGGTGTTACCCTGGACAGGTCTTTAACATTCAGCAAAAACTGCAAGAATATCAAGCAGAAGGTGCACACTCGCAACAGTCTGCTTCGTCGACTGGTCTCATCGAAGTGGGGTGCTTCACCTGACGTTATGCGGACTACTGGACTGGCGCTATCTTTTTCTGCGGGAGGATTCGCATGCCCCGTGTGGAGTCGTTCTGCCCATGCTAAGCTGGTGGATACAGCTTTGAATGAAACGTGCCGAATCATCACCGGTTGCCTTAAACCGACACCGGTACAAATGCTGTATCCACTAGCAGGAATAGCGCCACCAGTGGTTCGCAGAGCAGTGGCAAGCTCCAGCGAAAAATCCAAAATGGTCTCCGACACACGACACCCTTTGCACGACAACATCCTTGTGCCACAAAGGCTGAAAAGCCGAAACAGTTTTTTAAAGTGTGTCGTCCCACTCACTGACGAACCGTCACAACAAAGACTGAAGCTGTGGCGAGACAGTGCTTCTTTACCCAACCCGTTCGTTCCACCCGCTGAAGACCTCCCACCTGGACATGAGTTACCTTGGGCGACCTGGAAGTCTTTAAACAGACTTCGGACACAGGTTGGCCGAAGCAAGGAAAACCTGTTCAGGTGGAGATTCATAGACGACTCTGCCTTGGAGTGTAAATGTGGTGCTGTTCCACAAACGATGGGACACATAACATCGTGTCCTTCGTGTCCTGTCAGCTGCACGTTACAGGAACTGATGGACGCTGGTGACGGCGCCAAACAAGTAGCCGAATTCTGGGCCGAGTTCATTTAGATTGCTATCGACACGCTAAGAAGAAGAAGAGCTGAATTACTCAAAAAGGTATAGCAGTTTCAGTTACCTCAATCTGCAAAGCCACAGGTCTCACAGTCCCCTCATCGAGGACCCTCTGCAGCTGCTCCTTATTGAAGTTGGACAATCCTATGGACTTGGCCAGACCAAGTCTGTGCATGTCTTCCAAACCTCGCCAAGTCTCCATGAAGTCCACGTCAGAGTGGCTGTAGTCGGCCTGGAATGTAACAAATACTACGATTAATTTTTTTAATAAAACAATCATGACTGGACGCACTGGGGCCGCGTGGTAGATTACAGCCACTGCCTCGTAGAGAGAAGAGGAGGCCTGTGTCCCAGCAGTGGGAACATTATAGGCTGATTATGCTAAATGTTTGCTTCTGGATTTATTCTAGAAAACTTCCGATATAAGACGAAGGCATACTCACATTGAGCCCGATAGGCCAGTGCATCAGATACAGGTCCACATAGTTGAGTCCAGTCTTGTTCAGGGTCTCCTTCATGGCAGTCGCTACTTCTCCCCTTCTGTGATACGTGTTCCACAGCTAAAAATAAACATTTTAATGAAGTGAAGATTTACATTGCTTATCCTCAGGCCTGGCATGATCGTGGTTGGACCATTCCAAAGAATCTACCGCTTAATAAGACCACGGAATTTGACATTAATTTCGATCTGCACGATCTGCATGTGGCAAACAGTGGTCATAATCTATTGGTAAAAGTTTAGAACTTATAGTTGGCTTCCTTAAGACCTATACAGGATTATTTCTAGATTTAGATTTGTTATTATTAGATTCTGAACAGGTCATATAGAAAGACGCAGAAATTGTCTTTAAAAATGGCAAAAAAAAAAACAAAGTAAAAAACCATGGACTATTTTTTATGAAAAATGAAAATGTTTCGAAACGCGATGAGGACGGCCATACGATTAGGTAGGGTAGAAAAGAACATACAATACGTCTCACTGGCCGCGGCACCGTGTCTATTTGAATCTGAGTAAATAAATACTGTATATGTATATAATACTGTACTGAGTAAGTATTTTTCGATACTCGTACTTGGTGCACCTAGTATGGCACACCTCTATTAGTTTTCGGTCAGACCAAACTTCACCTTAGTAGTAATAAAGACATCTTCCCTCGAAACAGCTCCCTGGGCGATCTTCATCCTGACAGCTTCTCCTACCTCAGCCTCAGTGTTGTAAATAGATGCTGTATCGAATTGCCTATACCCAATGTCTATAGCTTCTAGAACCACTTTCCGCAGTTGCTTGTCTTTGGATTTAACTACGCCATTCTGGAAAAGACAAAGTAGGTAACTTACAGTTTGCGGGCGTAAATATTACTCTTCGTGTTTAAGAAAGAGACTGTCAGACAGATGTGAGTGACAGAGATAACGCTCTACAAAGCCGAACTTTTTCATTTGATTTTTTTTGTGTTAATGATTTTGTAAGATTTAATGTTCTTTTTACCCGACTGCGCCAGAAGGAGGGTTATGTTTTTCGAGTGTATGTTTATTGTTTGTATTTCCTGTGGGTGTCCGAAATAAAGTATGTTTCTTTCTTTCTGTCATTCTTATAAAACTCGATTTGTCATTTCATGAATGAGATAAATATCGTTTGTGACTAATATTAAACCACAATGTGCAATGAGCTGAAATAATAAAATAGTTGTAACGACTTCTGTCTACCTCTTTGGGTAATAAAGGCCCGCGTGATGTTATCATTTTCCTTTTTTTGTCAAATAAGTGATCATCTTCCAGCCTTTCCCAATGGGGATTGTCCAAAATTTCTAACCATTAGATTTTATTTATTTTTTTTTTTAAATTTAGAACATTTTGAGAAACTAATTTGAATATTTGATGGTTGGCTCAATAGTTATTTTTTTATAAATATTTAAAATTTTAAGGTAGGTTACGTCATCAGTGGCACTAAAGATTAAGTGCTGTTGCCTCACTAGTACAGAAATAAAAAAATTCAATCTGTCAACACAACGTCATCCAGACCTATCAAAGTGTCAAAGTATCAATCTATTAAAATTTTTCATTCCATAGCATTTCATTCCATTTTTTTTGTATTCCATAGCTCTTCCGATATATTAAATATTGTCGATTGTTGAAACAATGTAATCAGATTTATAAACGAGATGAATAAGAGGCAAGTCGGAATGTTTAAATTTAATATATTTTTGACATATTATAATTTTACACTTGACACTGACGGATTGTAGACAATACTTGCCACTTACTTTTTTATTTTATTTTTGAGGTAACAATACTAAACTGTACGGTCACAGGTGACGTAATTTGAAGGGCACAGAAGGTCAATCGTATTTTATCAAAAATATCAATAAATATTAATATTTTTCGTAAATTAATTGGTTAGTCCATATTGATTAGTAACGCTATTCCTCGAAATGGTTTTTCAATTTTTCTTTTTTTTCAAAACATTTAAAAAAATATGAACAATGCCCATTGTTTTGGAGTCGGCCTCCTATCTAACCTTCATAAACCAGTTCCTGGGTAACACGATAGCCCTTGGTAAGACTGGTTGTCAGACATTCGGGCTTCTGACTACCTACTCGTAAAGACTGTCAAGGATACTACGAGTGACAGCCGGGAATAACGGCTTAACGTGCATTCTGAGGCACGGAGGGGTCTCGATATGTAGGTAATGGATGGTCACCAATTCATGAACCAATCGCGGTAAGCGTAGCTTAACCTTTCAACCCGTGCGGCTGATTATCATTTACTAGTCAAGAGCCCCTTCAAGTCAGATAGGCTAATATTATAACACTAACCTGATCAAATCCAAGGTACGTGCCTAAGCCTATGGCTGGCATCTCACTTCCATCGGACATCTTTAACTTCGGCACATCCACAAATGAGCTCATCTGGAAAAAGAAAAAAAATTAAGAGGTTTCCACAAAGTGACGAACAGCCGGTCAATCATTTCACAAGCCGCTATGGATTGACACTATTGTCAGATCACTTCACCTGACTTTACTGGCAGATTTTTACAAAATACATCGGCTGATACTAAATAAAAACTCGGGCGTTAGTACAAAGCTCAAGGAGTTTAAGAAAGACGACGGGTTTGTAGAGCGTCGTCTCTGTTTGACAGTCTCTTTCTAAAACTCGATAAGCACGTCGGTAATAAGCACAGTATTTTTATCTCACGAAGCGACGCGCGCTTTACTTGTGTTAACACTGTTGACCAAGTGTACAAACACGCTGTAAATGTGTGCGTGAAGACTTGACTCGCACACACACACGTCCGACTTCGCCCCTGTCTCGTATGGTGCTGACTGAGTGCATCTGTGCTAACACAAACATTCACATCGTGTTTTACACTTGTAAACCACAAGTAAAGCGCGCGTCGCTTCGTGAGATAAAAAAACCTATTCCTACTGTAAAATGATGCTGAGTTTATTAATGTCTGTGTGACAGTTAGAAATGATACCTACTCTTATCAGTTTTGCAATTTTAAATACAGGGTGGCTTAAACATGACATATATTTACCTATACTGGGAGGCAGGGAAATCCGCGCAACCAGTACATGATTCTGAACCCCTACGTTAAAAGAAATCAATCAGCAGTTTGATAGAAAAGTCCAATAATACGCGGTCAAAATGTATGGAACAGCTACTTAATTGTTTTTTTATTAACCGGCGAGAAATTTCAATGCAGGGAATCATGCTGATGTAAGAGAATCCATGGTATGATAACAGTTTGCGCGTTATGTCCCTGCCACCCTGTATATGTAAGTGTCTTACGTCCAAACCTCAAATCAAATCTACTAATAAAAGGCGATTAATATCTGAGTACTAACAAACAGATTTTAGTCTTTGTTTTATGTGACGACAAACATTTGACCAGGTGAAAAAAAAATGTTAATCAACAAAACCACTGCAAACTAATTTGACAGATTCTAAAAACCGTCCGTTTTTTTTTATTATTGGCTAGAAAAGGACAAAGTTTAGTCTAGTTTGTAACCGAATTAAACACCATTTTGTTAAAGTTTTTGAAACAATGATACAAATATAGTAAACGCGAGCGCGCGTGGTCAATGTCTGACCGCTACTACTTACTTAAATAATCAAGTTATATAAAACAATGGATATCAATGTTGATATTATTATTATTTATATAATGTATGTATATGTGTGTCTACAGTAATACTCCAGTCAATTGTATCTACACTTGAGAGCAATAAAATCGCACACCTCGACTTTTTTTAGTTAAGCCAGTTTTTTTTCATGAATCTGAATAAATATTTAAAAAAAAAAACACACAAAATGAAAGTCTACCTCATTACCTTTCTAATGATATAAAATTATACTGTGTAAAAAATACCCATAAGAGGTTTTACGGCACAAAACCCAACAAACGGGTAAAATTACCCAATTTCGCTTAAGAAATAATGAAAATCAAACTCAAAATTCTTGATCAAATTGTTGATTAATAAGGTGTATTCCCTCCCCTAGCCTTAATTACAGCTCTTAATCGGTTTTTCATGGACCGTATTAATTTTACCATGAAATCTTGTGGTATAGCGTTCCACTCCTCTTCAATGGCAAGTTGAAGCTCTCGGAGGCGCGTAGGAGCAGGGCTTCTTGCTCGAACTCTTCTTTTTAGCTCATCCCAGACATGCTCAATCGGATTGAGATCAGGACTACGAGCTGGCCACTCCATCGCGGTGATTCCAACGTCTTCCATGTAGTCGGAAACTGTTCTAGCGACATGCGGTCTGGCGTTGTCGTGCATTAGGAGAAAATCTTCTCCCATAAGCCACGCAAGCGGCATCACATGTCCTTCGAGCACTTCTTCGACGTATCGTGCAACTGAACAATGTCAGTTTTAGTGTCCAACATTATGCCACCCCAAAACATACACGATCCACCGCCAAAAGCCACACGTTCGCTTATGCAGCATTGTGAAAATCGCTCTGATAACCTTCTGTAGACCCTAGAGCGTCCATCATGACCATGTAATGTCATTCTGCACTCATCAGAGAACATAACAGACCGCCATTGGTCATACGTCCAATTTAAATGTTCCCTGGCAAATTGTAGTCGGGCTTGTCGGTGAGCTGTGGTCAATTTGGGACCATTTGCTGGGCGATGTGAAGTCAGTCCTGCTTCACCAAGTCTTCTTCTGACTGCCCACCGACTTATACTGACATTGCGAAATTCTCGAAGCTCTTGTCCCAGTTGAACCGCATTCAGTTGCCGATTTCTTAAAGACCTCGACACTAGAAAGCGGTCATCACGCTATGATGTTCTGCGTCGCCGGCCAGATCCTGGTCGCCGAATGTAGCCACCAGTCTCTTGAAACCTCTGGTACACACGACGGACAGAGTAGCAGCTCAAATTTAGTCGCCGAGAAACTTCACTTTGATTATGGCCTGCTTCGAGCTAGGCAATAACTTGAGCGGCTTCTGCGGGCGTGGTATCCATATTTTTTCGTATGCTTTCAGTAGAGATGTTATCACGTTGACCTTCGGTATGCAACTGATTAAAAATCCTTTTTTTTTTTTTTTTGACGTGACCACTCGCAGTTGCAACTCGCTAAGGTTGCCTTTCTGCTTACAACTGATTAAAAATCCAAAAAAAACGACCCTTTTATACCTGCGGGTAAGGGGTGCAAGTAGTGACAATACTAACGGGTGAATTTGGCTAATTTGGTGTACGGCTGGTTTCTGTAAGTTACGTGAAGGTCAATGATTTTAATTTTATGTTTTTTTAAAGCTAAGCTTGTATTCTTTAATTTTGCCTAATGATTTGTACTCAATATATTTAGACTTAAGAAAAAAATCAGTAATAAACTAATTTGCAAGGGGTGTGCGATTTTATTGCTCTCAAGTGTATTATTAAAGGTGGGCATTCACGGTTAGGTCATTCGGCATAGCTCCAAACAACTTATGTCAAATGGATGGATTTTGGTGCGATTGGAAATCCAGAGTTTTTTACACCATGATGGATTTTAACATTCACTATCAAAATTTGGCGGTTTAACACGTCATTTGACGCGATGGCGCGACAATGCATGATTGTAAGGCCCCTCGCCCACGGCGACTTTTTGAAGCGATGCTGCATCGCTACTAACGTGCGTTAGTCGAATTTGCAACGTGCTACAGAAGAGATGCCAACGCGCTACAGTATCGCTACTGTATCGATGCAAACACGCGACCGCGTGACTAATGTTGCCTCAACGGAGTCCATCTTGCAACTCTGGCATTTTTGTGCCGTTACTGAATCGCGACAGAAGCGCGACAGTATCGCGTATGCATCGCGACTGAGAATCGAGATGTGGGCGAGGGCAAACAGCTAGCGACCGCATCGCGACTTTACCGATGCGAAGGCGCGACAGCATCGCTACTGCATCGCTACAAAAAGTCGCCGTGGGCGAGGGCCCTAAGTAGTAGGCGAGTGATTGAGAACAAAACTAACTAACTAAGGGGGAAAACGGCTTTTGTTTGTTTTTCTTTATGGTATAGCGCAGTGGTAAGGGTACACATTTTTAAGCTAATTGATAGCTTAAAAATGTGTACCCTTACCACTGCGCGGGTTCGTTTCCCGACATAATTATGTAGGTTCGCCAGTTGCGAATATGTAAGTCCACTGTCCCCAATTAGTCCCCATGTAGTGGGGGGCACCACAATGACCACATGAAACCAGCTAATTGCGAAACACACTATCAATCACAATCTCAATCATTTTGAAGGATATTGCTATTCTATTGCTTCATATATTCGAAAAATTTGTCTGTACAACAACGTAAATAACGCAATGAATTTTGTTCATTGCTACTATTAGTGTGTTACGCAATTACCCCGCGGGACCTGGGCAGTTGCGCTTGAGTAGTATTTTTATTTCTTGAAGCGACACGCGCTTTACTTGTGGTTACCAATTGTACAAATACGCTGTGAAAATGTGTGTAAGCGCAGGAACTCTTAGTAGTCCTTGTCGGCGTCCTAAACACGGGCCAAGTCGGGAGTGTGTGTGTGTGTGTGCTGACGCTGCTACGCTACGCACACATTCACAGCGTGTTTGCATAGATAATACAAGTAAAGCACGTGTCGTACTGTAGCTACCCACAGAGCAATTGAACCGCAAAATAAAGACTATGTAGGTACACACGGCTACAGATCAAGCTATGCATTTCCAGTTTGAGTTGACCTCGCATTGTATAGGTTTTTCGTACAATCAGAAGTCAGCTTATACTGGTTATGTATAGCTTGATGTGTAGCCGTGTGTACACTTTATATATCTATGGTACCCGGCCATGAATAATGACACATCGAGCTTTAGAAAGAGACTGTCACACAAGTATGAGTTAAAGAGACGACGCTCTACAATTTCTACAAAGCCAATTTTTTTTTAAAAACCCGAATTGCAATATTGACTTCCGGGTCGAGATGACCCAGTGAATGACCCGAATGACCTATTTTTGTACCTATAAGTCTAATTGTCTTGTCTAGGTAAAGATTCTCTGGCACAAGACACTTATATTCGGAAATAGTTTATAGAGTATTCTAAATACCCTCAAACAAAGAGATTTAAGAATATACATAATTTAATGTCATGCCCTCAAACCTACCTACCTAACTACCCGTCATTTATTTAGGTAAATCACTTATTATTCTGATTTATTATATCGTATATTCGTTTTTTTTTATTAAGAATATAATTTGAAATAAAAAAATTATTTATTTTAAAATTTTTTATATATATATATATTTTTTTTTTTTTTTTATTATAAGTATTTTTGATCGATTTAACCACGATATTATTACACATAGCCACTAGCGAAACCTAAGACAATGTTCCTATTCTAGCCATATGTCTAGAGAGTGACTACTGAGATGACGACTAATAGAGAAGTACGTAGTAGGAAGAAAAAGACATGTTGCGCCAACCACAAGTAAATTGGAATAAAGTCAAGAGAATGATGATGGGATTCTCTGCGAGAGGAACTTTTTGCAAAGACGAACTTTTTCAAAACTCCAAAAAAATGTGTATACAGTGTTTACTTACGGAAACGTCGTCGGTGCCTACTTTAACTATACCTAATATTCTGAGCTCTTCCACACCTTTGAATAACATGCATCATTCATCAAGCCAGAATCAATTCGATATTCACTGGAGACAAGTTATCAATTCCTGCAGACCTACCATACCACATATAACTACTTACCTACTTTTGGAGTTGAATTACCTTTTAATTTTTTGTTCAATGATGTAAAAATCTAATAAAGAGTAGGTAGGTATTGTAACAGATAAGAAATATAATACTTATTACTTATTAATTAGTTCGGTATTCGGTATTTTAGAATTAAAGCTCTGACCAAACTAGAGCGAGCGAACGGGACGCGGAATGCGACTGCGCGCCACAGAGCATGTAATGTAATTATGTAACCCAAAGAGTATAATAATAATAATAATACGGGAGATGTAACCTTTGCGCGCGGTATATTATAATGTACTCTGTGGACGCGACGGAAGTCAACTGTCCACTCGTCCAGTCGTCCACTGACCAAAGACTACAGTATAAGAAAGACCACAGAGCATGTAACGTTTTAACAAGGACTACAGTATAATTTATGGTACAGAGGCCAGCACATCAAGCCACCCCAATCTGTAAAATTTTCCCAATTGAATATGAACCTTATTTCTTTGTTATAAAGTTGAAAATCTATCAAAGAAATTTGACAGATTGGGGTAACTTGATGTGCTGGTCTCTGTACACTGACTGACCAGTGACCACAAGCACGCGCCAATATGAGTACCCATAACAAGCACAGTTAAGATAATATTAGATAACAAGTTAGTTGACACAATCGCCGCGAGCGAATTGCGTCCCGCATCCCGCTAATCCCGCACATAATTTTGCAAAGTAAATATTCAAGTCAATGCAAATATATTTTACTTTGTAAAATTATGACTACTACAAGTCTTCTCTGTATGAGAAGATGTATTTATCCTACCTATAATCAGCCAATACTGTTCCCACTGCTGGGTCACTGGCCTCCTCTGTGAGAGGGAATAGGTCAAAATCAACCACGCGGGTCCAGTGCGGGTTGGTGGATTAACCTACAGTTGGATGTAATTTAAAAAGTTCCTTTGACAGTTCAGAAGTGGTTCAAGCTTGCAATGGGGTTTGCCAGAGAGCAATGGAGCGCAGCGGACCGTGCTAGGAACACAGTGCTGCGCTCCAACACATAGATCGCCGACGTCACCTAAAAGCAGGGATTGCAGTAGTGCTATTCTGTAAAAATCTCACCGTGATAACTCAGGTGAAGTGAGCTTAAAGTGAGCTGTCATTAGTATCAATCCCTATAGCAACATATGGAATGACAGCTCACTTCACCTAACTTCACGGTGAGATTTTAACAGAATCGACCGGCTGGACACGTTTGCCGCATGTCGAACGAGTCGTGGACCAAATCTACCAGCATGCGGGACCCAGAAATTGCGTAACACGCTATCAGTAGCAATGGCTTTAATTTTGACAGTTCAACACTTCAACAACATTCATTGCGTCATTTATGTTGCTGAGCAGACAATTAGCAATATCCGTCCAAATGATTCAGATCATTAACATATTACCGAGATTTATGGTGTGTTACGCAACGTTGCAGGAGATTGTGGCGGGACGAGCTTGGCGCCTACAGACAGGATTGGTCCACACTAGCTCAAGACAGAGAGGAGTGGAAAGGAGAAAAAAAAAGAATTAAGTATTAAAGAGAATTCTATTCTATTAATTTAATAATGAATTAAATATAAATTTTTTTTACAGTATAAAGTAATGTTTCAGTTTTCACCAAGTGCATAAAGTTTAAATAAATAAATAATGAAAGTAAAAATATGATTTACAATTGAGGAAAGTTAAATTCTAACCATGAATAAGAATAATTAAAGTCATAAGTTCACATAATAAACGGACCCACAACCCATATGTACCTACTTACACCTAATGTCCTAATGTCTTAGCTAAGTGTAATGTAGATCTAGGTTTATGAAAAACCTGTGTTTCAGAAAGGGAGGCCTTTGCCCTGCAATGGGACAACATATAGGCTAAAAATAAAATAATATAATAGGATGCATCCTAAGTACATTTTATTGGCAGAGTGTGTTGTGAAGGTTACACCAGAAGGGATTGTAAAGACGGTCGACATTCGTCCTTGCGCTGATTCTCTCATAGTCTTTAAAAATCAGAACACGTAGATATATTCGTCGCCGTCGTCAAGATAATATAAATAAATATCTTTCTTGTCATGGAATATATTTAACCAACTTCCAAAAAGGAGGAGGTTATAAATATTACCTATGTTCGACTTTGTTTTTTTTTTTTATGTATTTTCACCGATTTCTCCGTCAATTGTAGAAGAATTTGAAAAAAAAATATTTTTTTTTTATAATGTTATACTCTCGAGGTGGTCCCATTGTCATAAAGTTGGAATCTGATGAGAGGATCCCATGGAAATCGAGGGAAACCCTCAAATTTTATAGGCAAACCTATAGCGATTTAGAAATTTCTTAACGTAACTTGAGCATTTGCTCTAGGAAATCATCATTTCGTAAAGTGGAGCTGATGATGATAAAGACCACAGATGGCCATAGGAACTACTCAATGATAGGTATATATTTCACGGGTTGCGATTGGTTGCTAATCAATTTATGCTCGTCACAGTGCGTATGGTGTGTGGTCGTTGAGTTCTCCTGGATCTTACCAGGAGAACTTTTCAACAATTTACGTTCCAGCAACGGGAAAGGCCATATTTTGTAAAAGGTGATGAGCAGTTGACATTAGGCTATTGTAACTTAGATAAGTACCTAAATTACAAACTCTCCCACAAAAAAGACCGACTTCCAAAAAAAAAAACAACAAAGTGAAACATAACTTTAATTTCGGAAGTCGGTGGCAAAAAACTAAAATACAGATCCAAGACACCGACTTCGATAATTAAAGTTATTTTTCAGTTTGTACAACTTAATGTTTTTTGGAAGTCGGTTTTTTGTTTTGTTAAAAAGTTTTTTTTAATTATTACACCGTATAACTTCTAAAAGACTAATCAAAAAGTGTTGTTAATAGTTAATTTCTGATTAACTGGCAAAACAATGAAACTCCTGATAAGACTCGGAGTGAATGACTTATTTATAGATAGCTAAGTACAGAGGCCAGCACATCAAGCTATCTCAATCTGTCAAATTTCTTTGATAGATTTTCAACTTTACCACAAAGGAAAAAGGTTCATATTCAATTGGGAAAATTTGACAGATTGGGGTAGGTTGATGTGCTGGCCTCTGTACAAAATCATTATCTATCGACACTAATAATAAATCTGAAGAGTTTCTTTGAACATGGAACTACCAGGAGAATTTGAAAAAATCTTCTTGAATTTGATAGGTCAATTCTTGAGGAAGGCTATACGCTATTTAACATCACGCTACGACCCTTAGGAGCCAAGCAAATCAAAAACTAGTTATAGACCTCATCCATCGCTTTCCATCAGGCGTGATCGAGGTCAAGAGCAGGCCCATTCAGCAATAACAAAAAAACCGGCCAAGTGCGAGTTGGACTCGCACACGAAGGGTTCCGTACCACCATACAATATTTAACACTACATATAAGAGCCCCCCTTAAATATTGATTTTATTGTTTTTAGTATTTGTTGTTATAGCGGCAACAGAAATACACATTCTGTGAAAATTTCAACTGTCTAGCTATCACGGTTCATGAGATACAGCCTGGTGACAGACGCACAGTGGAGTACTCTTAGTAATAGGGTCCCGTTTTTACCCTTTGGGTACGGAACCCTAAAAAAAAGAACGTTAAGCGAAAACAAAGTATTAGCGCGGGCGACGCGTCATCGGGGAACAAGAATTTTAACGCGGAAAAGAAGTCGCGGGCAAAAGCTAGTATTCCTATATAAATTACCTTTAGCTAAGGTAAGCTATAATAATTATGTAATTAAATCCCCACGAAATAAAACAAAGGAAAAGGAGAATACAGAAAGATTTGGGTGTTCTGTTCTACCTATGAATACGAACAACTTTCACTAAGGGACCAACTCTGAAATCAAGAAAAAAAAATCTGCTGTTTCATACAAAAGTTCAATAGGTACCTACTTGACCAAAATTAAACAGCAGATTTTTTTTTATTGATTTGATGGTGATTAAAAAATTTCCCTGTATAGGTAAGGATCGTAGCCATTCGTAGCAGGTGGCGTTCTGTTTCTGCCTACTCTCATGAGAAAAAGGCGTGAGTTGTGTATTTAAACTGCATTCGCGATTTATTAAACAAATAATGGAAACATAACTTTAAAATCTTTCAATTTAACAATAAAGTTCAGTTTACGCTACAACTTCAAACATTTTATAACTTTTACAAATTGTGCTAGTCACTCTGAAAGTCTGAACTAACCATTAATTTGTTTAACTTGAAATAATATTAATTTGAAACAAGTAGCAATCAATGTTGTTGAACTGTCAAAATAAAAGCCATTTTGTGTTACGCCAATTACCCCACAGGTCAGTCAGCCCCGCTTATGACAGCTTATGACCTTGCCGACTAGGCTAGCCCTCCCTGATTAAACTCAAAAAAAAATTAAAAACAAAAAAAACAGACTTCAAAAAAAAAAACACTATAAAGTGTGACACTTTGTAGTGTTTTTTTTTGAAGTCGGTTGTTTTTTTGTAAAAAAGTTTATATTTTTTACTTTTTAGTGAGAGAGTTTGTAATTTATCTAAGTTACAATAGCCTAATGTCAACTGCTCATCACCTTTTACAAAATATTGCTTTTGAATTTTTAGATTTTTGTTGATTTTTCAAAAACCGCTTGTCAGATTTCGAAAAGCATTTCATGGGACCATTTGGGAAGTATACTCGTTCCATCAAAAAAAGAATTTTTCAAATCGGTTGGCAAGCGACGGAGTTATGCACGAACAAACATAAAAAAAAATACAAACATCCGAATTGAGAACCTCCTCCTTTTTTAGAAGTCGGTTAAAAATACACGCAAAATTGATGAATGTCATCAAAAATACTGCTTGGTTACTCGAAACTACACCAAACTACTAGAGTATTATATTATCTGTGACCAAACGTAACCCGGGAACTGTGAACTTAACAAAAGCGTATACTTATAAATATAAATGTTTATCTATTTAAAAACAATAACAAAACTCACCGCTCCTTGGTATACTGTTAATAACACAAGTAAACTGCTCGCCTCCATCTTTTCGCTTCAAATGACCAGCGCTCCGGGTAACTATCCTTTATTTACATACATTGCCGACGCGTATATTTTATTTGTTACATATTGAGCTTATGCTATCTCAAAATATTGGGATTCGTAGCTCGGGGATTCGTAGCTCGCCGTCTTTGTTTGCACCCTACCCTATACAGCACCCTAATTTCGTAACTCACTATCAATCACAATCTGAATCATTTTGAAGAATATTGCTAATACATTGCTTCATAATAATTATGTTCAAAAACGTTTGCTCAAAAAAGTAAATAATGCAAATGCTGTTGTTGAACCATCATCTGCCTAGCCTTTTCCCAACTATGTTGGGGTCGGCTTCCAGTCTAACCGGATGCAGCTCAATACCAATATTTTACATGGAGCGACTGTCTATTTGACCTCCACAACCCAGTGATTGGGTAATACGATACCCCTTGGTAAAACTGGTTGTCAGACTTTCGGGCTTCTGACGACCCGTAACAACTATCAAAGATCCACGAATGACAGCCGGGACCAACGGCTTAACGTGCTTTCCGAGGCACGGAGGGGTATTGATATGTGAAGATGATCACCCACCCACTACCCGACTGCGGCAAGTGTAGCTTAACCTGATCGATAGACCCGTGCGGCTGTTATTACTTAGTCACAAGCCCCTCTTTGCGTAACACACTATCAGTTGGCAATGGGTTTCATTTTGAAAGTTCAACAACATTCACTGCGTTATATTTACGTTGTTGAGCAGACACATTTTTCGAACATATGAAGCAATGGATTAGCGATATCCTTCAAAATGATTCAGATCGAGATTGATAGTGTGTTAGGCAGTTAGGATGCTAGAGGGCAGGGATATCGACGCACAAGCTGTTATTCAGTCTATGATACTGAACCATCATTTTTCGTCGAAAAAAAAAATGCTGTTCAGTATATTTTGACCGTGTCGATATTGCACTTTTCTATGAAACGGCAGATTTTTTTACACACCTTAATTGCTTGCTGGTATTGGAGATGTCCTTATGCGCCGGTGACACTAACTTACTATCAGTTGAGCCGCATGGCATTTATTATCACACAAAACCAGTCGATTATTGCTAACAACGTTATATTTTCTAACACGTTAAGCCGTTGGTGCTGCGTCTGATCTCTCTCCGGTCATTTCGGATTGCTGTCCCATCGGACTATGAAAGTGAGGGAAGAGAGAGTGCACCTGTGTCTGCGCACACACGCCTGCACTGTAATATCTCCCGCGCCGAAGGTCTCCGTTGAGATGGGCCGCTATGGCCGAAATACGTACGACTTTATTATTATTTTCTAAATAACACGTCTCCTTTCCCCGATAACGTGGCGTAGCCTAAACTTGTTTAAAAATTAAAACCTTTTTCTTCTGCCTTAAACAGGATTTAATCGGTATCGGCGAGTACAGTGCACCCGTGACAGTGCAACCTGTAGCATAAAAAACATTTTATACCTTAAGAGCGTTTACGCCGTCGCCGTACGGCATTTCATACAAACTTTCAAGCCGTTGTTTTCCGAAATGAATGAACCGATTTTAATGAAATTTCATACGCATAAGCAGGATACAAAGGTCTAAAAAATTAGCAGATAACATTTTCGAAAAATTGTGTTACAGCCAAATTAGACCGATTTTAATGTTTCCATAGAAACAGAGATTTCCAGTTATCTTTTTTTAAATAAGACATTTCGAAAATGTTCTCTGCTAATTTTTTAGACCTTTGTATCCTGCTTATGCGTATGAAGTTTCATAAAAATCGGTTCATTCATTTCGAAAAACAAGGGCTTGAAAGTTTGTATGAAATGCCGTACGGCGTAAACGCTCTTAAGGCGACTACATGACCTAAAGCGCGGTCACTATCGGACTGCCTAGAAAAGAAAGAGATGCGCGATGACACAACGCTGGTAATTTATTGCAAAATATGAAACAATCATCTATTGTTGATTTATCAAACACCAAACAAATAAAAACCGTATACTAAAATTCTGGGAATTAAATTGTCTTTTATATGGTGAAAGTTTTATGAAAAGACACGCGATAGTGTTTGCGTGATTATCGTTTTTATGTCCGCGGTAGACATTACTTTACAAATTAATTACACTATGTTAAAAAAATATAATTGCAAATATTCACATATCAAATTACGAAGCAAATGGTCTAGTATAACATAGTATATTTTTTTCAAAGAAATCAGTCCGGTCGATTAGACGTGATGTTGAATTTAAAATCATTAGAAGTCGTACTACCTCAAATTGCTTAGCATGATCCTCCGTTATGTCGAAAACACTGCAGCATTAATTTTGAAATAAATATATGGTAAAGTTGAGGATTAATGTAAGGTACTATATGAGACGAAAACACGATTCCATAAAATTTTCTCGATTGTAAAAGAAACCAAAGTTACCTCGAAACTGAACAATAAACCGCTGGTATAAAAAAAAACTTCAAATTTGATCAGGAAACTTTGTATAATAATTAAACTAACTATAAAGCAGCGACTATATGTTTTACTTTATTTTAATTACAATTATTTTCGCCGTAAAAAGTAAAAACCTAAACTATTGGCGCTGCCTGCCGCCCAGCACACCGCACTCTGTCTCGCTCACACTTAGTCCGCGAGCAGTATCGTGCGAGCGAGACAAAAAGTGAATTTTAGCTGAGGTAGTTATAACAACGTTGTATACCTATTTTTACTTTTTTTTTAACCACCATACCTAGTTAGAAATGTGGAGGGGGGTGGTATAAGTAGGGTTTTCCAACCCTAATCTATCTATATTCCCCACTACCTCGGACGCCATGCTCGCGCTGTACGCAGATGACGCCGCGTACATCACTCAATGCGAAGTACGCGGCGGTCAAGATGCAGCGCGCGCTCGAGCTGCTGCCCCAATGGCTGTCCAGGTGGCGGCTGTCGGTTAACGTGGGTAAGACGCAGGCGATGGTCACCGGCTTCGCGCCTCTCCCACCACCCTTGAAGCTGCACGGAGCCGACATCGCGTGGTCGCCCCGGGTCAAGTACCTGGGGGTGACCATCGATCGTCGGCTCACGATGGGGCCACACGTCCGCTCGGTCGCCGCAAGGGGTAGGGTCGCCCGCAACCTCCTTAAACCGGTGCTCTCGTCCCGAATTCCGGCGCGCGTCAAGTTGGGCGTGTACAAAATGTACGTGCGCCCAATCTTGACGTACGCCGCCCCGGCATGGTTCGCCCTCACGAGCGAGTCGAGCCGAAAGCTGCTCCGCGCGCAGCAAAGTCTGGCGCTGCGGACCATTATTGACGCTCCTCGCTTCGTGAGGAACGATGTCCTTGAACGGGACCTCGGGATTGAGAGCCTGGACGAGTTTGTGCGGCGACTCGCGAAGGGAATGTTCGCGCGTGCCGACGCATCTGCCTGGCCCCATGTCCAGGACATTGCGCCCTGGCACGCGCGCCCCCCCGACGCGAGACCCTTGCCCCGCGACCTGGTAGCGGACGACGACCCCATCCCACCGGACTGACGCCTCGGGTGAGCCGCACCCAGGTTACACGCGGCTCACTCGAAACAACTGAACTCTACACTATACACACACTCGCTGCGCAGCGTGTTCTAAGTTAATATAGGCACGTTACGTAGCGAACTCAGCCACTCATCACTATACAGACGCTATACTCACACGCGTAGGCGCAGCGCGGGCCGCGATACGCGTAGACACTGGGCGGTGTTACACAATACAATACCGCCCACACACTCATGACTGCTCCTTAGCCCGGAACGTGACCGGCTAGCTCTGGAAGCGGGACGGGCGGGAGCAAAACACCTACTTTCTGTAGGAGCGTCGAGTCGGCACCTTCGCCGCTGGTCGTCCTCCGCCGGGCCTCCCCCAGGCAACTGGGGGTCTCACCTGGCGGGGACAGACCGCCGAGGTGTCGTGAAGAAAGCGGCGCTGTGGATCAGCGTCGTGACGCGCCTACAGAAAAACAACAAGCAACCACTCACATGGCCGCACGTTAAATTACGTGCGGCCAATACTCCGAAAGGCCAGTGAAGCCGACCCATTGAGGGGCCTGTCTTAGCAGGCCACCGCATGGCCTCCGCGGCCGGGGGGCGAAGCCCCGGAACCGCTCGCCACGCCCCCTGACGGGGGCGTCGCGATATCCCGCACGAATCTATCTATGTGTCGCAGCCAACTGGTTAAATTAGCCGTTCAGTTAACTGCCTAGCCTTTCAACTAAACGGCGGCCGTTCAACTAACGGCCTGAATGATATTCAATTACAGTTTAGGTTGGAAGTCTGTAACCAATCACGCGCGAGCCGAATTGGTTGCAGTAATTAAGGCATTGCACCCCGACCAAGTGGGTTAGGTTAGGTTAAAACTGTGATCAACCGCGTTCGAGCCGAGGGAGGAAGCGAAGCGAACACTACTTCTAAAGGCCAGGCAGTTAACTGAACGGCTAATTTAACCAGTTGGCTGCGACATATACATAAAATAAATCTGTAGACGAGGCGTTTCTGTACATTGAAAATATTTCCAAAAAAAATTGTTGGGGTGTTAAAGGATAACCAACAGGTGCCATTTCATCAATTTTTTGAATATTTGTCTGTTTGTCTGTTTGGATGTGATAGATTATTGATTTGAACAGGGTCAACATAAAAAGTACCAAACCAATATGGTTACTTTATAGACTCAAATATGGTGTAGAACTCGGAGCAGTGATTAGTTTTTGTTTCATCGTAATCGGTTCACTCTATCCACGGAGTAAATACAATCCGTGACTCTATCAAAACAAGAACAACTTTTTACGTTTTTTAGTAACACGTAACGACATCTATTGGCGCGATATAGTACTTACTAACGAAAACATAATTGTTGTTGTGATGTGAATAATCACGTCCTAATAATATTACATAATGACGAATTAGCACAGATACATACATAAGTCTGTGTTATTTTAAAAAGTATTGATAAAGATTATAATAATATTATAAAAATCGCTTTCGATGGTTTATACAGTGGCGCCTGTGCCGCTAAAAGAATTTTAAACAAAAAGTGAGGATAATGTAAGATAATAATAATTAATGTGGTGTTCTGATCGATAAAGAAGTTAGATAATTATTGATATAGAAAGTTGAGTAACGCAAAGCGTTTTTTAACGAAGTTCTTTATGGAGCTTGCGGTAGGAGTTATAGGGGAGAAATCGTCACATAACGAAAAAGCGTTTTGCCTCACTTTTCATAGTAATAGCTATAGATAGAGACACAGAGAGAGAGAGAGAACTATTTTTCATGGTTTCCGAGGATCCTGACCCCGGTAAGTGAGGTCAAAAAGAAAATCAAAGATGGCGCTTGCCTAAATTTTTAACTTTTTCGTCATGGGTGTCGTTTTCATGGTTTTTGAGGGTGCTGAAGCCGATAGTCAAGTCAAAATGAAAATCCAAGATGGCGGCTACATTTTTTTTAAATGTTTTGTCATGGGTGTCGTTTTGATAGTTTTCGAGGGTGCTGAAGTCAATAGTCAGGTCAAAATGAAAATCCAAGATGGCGGCTGCAATTTTGTTTAAATTTTTTGTCATGGATGTCGTTTTCATGGTTTTCAAGGGTGCTGAAGCCGATAGTCAAGTCAAAATGAAAATCCAAGATGGCGGCTACATTTTTTTTTGTCGTGGGTGTCGTTTTCATCCTATTCGATGGTGCTGAAGCCGATAGGCAGGTCAAAATGAAAATCCAAGATGGCGGTTGCCTAAATTTTAAATTTTTTCTTCATGGGTGTCGTTGTGCTGAAGCCGATAGTCAGGTCAAAATGAAAATCCAAGATGGCGACTGCAATTTTATTTGTCATCGTTGTAGTTTTCATTGTTTTCGAAGGTGCTGAAGCCGATAGGCAGGTCAAAATGAAAATCCAAGATGGCGGTTGCAAAATAAAAAAAATATTTCATGGGTTTCGTTTTAATGGTTTTCGAGAGAGCTGAACCCAACAGTGAGGTTAAAATGAAACTGTAACGGCTTACCAACCGTCGATTGGCCCATGAAACGTTGGTCAACATTATCTTTAAACCATTAACTTTTTTCCAAAGGACTTTTCATCCACGAACGTTTTGCCAACATAACTCTACGTCAGCGAATGCTTAACCAACAGAATGTTTTGACCAATAACTTTTCACGCAAAGAACAAGGCCAACAGACACCGGGAAAGGTGAAAGTAAAAGTCCTTAGTTCTATTTGACATGGGTCAAATGTTCTTTGGGTGAAAAGTTATTGGTCAAAACATTCTGACGTAGAGTTCCGTTGGGGAAACGTTCGTGGGTTACAAGTCCTTTGGATAAAAAGTTAATGGCGTTGACCAACGGTTCATGGACCAATCGACTGTTGGTAAACCGTTTCAGTAGGTACTGGTTAAAATGAAAGTACATGATGGCGGCGGCAAATTAAAAAAAAAAATTCATCGGTTGTGTCGTTTTCATGGTTTTCGAGGGTGCTGAAGCCGATATAAGTGACGTCAAAATGAAAATCGAAGATGGCGGCTGCAATTTTCTTTTTATTATTTTTTTATCATGTGTGTCGTTTTCATGGTTTACAATATAAACTTACACGACTTTGTGTGAAATAAAATAAAATACAACCGACTTAAAAAACACACTTCAAAGTGCAATAGACCTATGGTTTCCGAAGTCTGTAATTTCTTGCCAACGTCTTCCCAAACTAAGGTTATTTTTCACTTTGTAGGGTTTTTTATGGAAGTTGGTTATATTTTTTAGTAATTAGCTTTACAATTTTTTTCTGGTTTTCGGCAGTATAAGGTCTAAATCAAAATCATGTCTAAAGTTTTCGTCAGGTTTCATCTTCGTAGTTTTCAAGGGCGGCCGGTGTCAAATAAAACCAAAGTAAACGGGTTGCTTTTTACACGGGCAACTTTATGTAGAGTCTCTTTCGAGGGGCAAGCAACCTTTCTAACATCGTTTACAGAGAAGCATTTTTTTATTTACATAAGGTTTAAATCATGACTACTTTCAAGTTTTTTGCCTTTTTTGTTGAATTTTTTTAACCTTAATTTACCATGATAACGCTTCAGCACACTCCGCCAGACGGGCAGTTGATTTATTGAGTAGGTACGGCAGTTACACACAGCACTGCCATGTCATAAAAAGATATTTTAGAATATGTCTTCGAGACAATAACTAAATTCTTGGCCATTGTCCTGGTTACAACTATATCGACCCTCAAGATATCTTAAGGCTATCCACCAAGGGAGAGTTAAGCAAACGTGGGCATAGGTTTACAGAATGGTATGAAAGACTTCAAACTACTTTTCAGATAAACTTCAGTACGATTTAAGAGTAACACCATTGATGTATTCTTCCTTTCATCATCTAGATATCTCGACGCTTTATAAGGCATAATATTGGTAGGTATTTAGGATATCTTCAATACCAAGTTAAGAAATTCTAAATTTACCGCAGAGAAGAAACCAAGACTTAGAAAAACTAACTTCAAACTTCATCTACTAATCTCAGATATACTTTAGATAAAATGGTGATATGATTTTACAAGTTGTTATTCTAAAACAGACGCAAAATAAAATGGACGTATGACTGTTTGGTTAGATAATCAGCCTCGAGCAGGCGCTTTCCTTTTTAATTTATTCTCAAAAATCAAAGTGACACTTCGTCGCATTGTCATTTTGAACCATGAAGACGCAGTGACTGCAGTCGACTGGGCTGTGTTAGAGAACTCTAGGTTAGGGAAGCGTTACCAGGCAAGATCGGATGATTCTTCCTTTTCAATGAAGGAGTGGCAATTACACCTTTCCTAAGCGACACATTACCTATTGTTTTCCGACATCCACGCGAACGAAGTCGCGGGCACAGCTAGTATATAATATAGTTTCCTGCTATATTTGCGACCTAAATAGGTAGGTGCTTATTACTTATGCATTATCAGCTGATTTTTTTTCTCGTGATTTCAGAGTTGGTCCCATAATGAAAGTTATTCACGTTCATGCGTAACACCCTGTAAAAATTTCGAGACGGTAAAAAAAACATCCGGTATAATAACAGTAGTAGGTTTATTTTTATTTTTGTGTGAGCACCTAGGTATTATGTGCTTAACTTGGGTCAAATAAACCTTATTTTCCAGTGGCGTGCACAGAGATTTCAGACAGGGTATGCACAAAAAAATCGTGGCTGATTTTAATATACTATTTAAACACACTTTGCCGCCAGCACAGGTCTCACATGTATAATTTTCCATTTTTTACAATAGAATTACTAAATAATTACTCGTCAATCTCTAGCGTATAGCGCCAAGAAAAACAATATGGCGAAAAAAACTTTGCAATTTATTACGTTACGAACCAATACGAACAGTCGGTCATTTGGTCAATCCGACAAAAAAAACTCGACCCTCTGCAATCAACAATTAAGCGGTGCTTTTACGGGTTCTCAATTTGAACGATTTGCAATGTAAGCTATGCTTCTAAAACTCAAACACGCGCACACATTTTGACGCACACAGTCACATTTTTGCTGTGTACTACACGAGATGCGTTGTATGAAGAATAAGCAAGGCGTAGTATTGCTTTTGCTCACGGGAGCGCTGACTGCGCGGGTGGCGGGTGTTGGCAGCTCCAAAGAGTTAGTTCCAAAAAAAAATATAGATGGCGCGAAGCTAAATTACCATGTTTTTTTTTTATTATAGTTATTTATCATTTAGATGGGCATGTATGTATGGGACTACAGGGTATGCAGAGCTTATTTGCATGTATGGAGTGCACGCCACTGTTATTTTCTATGTTTCTCTTTCCTCAGCCATCGCACCCTATCATATTCCACATCGAGGCATAAATCCTTGCCGTATGTCAGCCTCCCGAAATGAAAAACCAAAATAAAATAGGAAAGTAAAACAAAACAATTCTAAAAGACTATTTATTTACAAAAAGTCGTAGTTTTAAATCTAACAGAAAATTATCAATAAATGGCTTGGCATTTCTGAAAGCTAAAAATAAACCTAGAAGTTATACAAACGTCTAGGGATCCATTTTAGAAAAAAAAGAGTACTTAATTCTTTCCTACGAATAATTGCAATCGTGTTACAGAATAAGGATGTGTTGAAAATATGGCTCCGAAGCATAATACCTTGTACTGCAATTAATTCACATTTGATTTGTTAATTGAAGACAATCGCGAGTGTGGTTTGAAAGAATGAATGAAAGAATGATTTGCGACATAATATTAAATGAAAGTTTAAGTATAATAATTATCCGCAAATATTGCACCCGTATTTAATTTATTATCAACGTGTTTTTTGTTTTCCTACATTGTGTCCCATTGCGACAATATTTGTATCCATTATGCATCTAATTTTAAAAACGCACATTACTAAGAGTCTTAGGAGAGACACATACGAATCTTTACATAGAAACCATTGACATATATATTACGTACTTTTGAAATCATTGATATAAACCCTTTTAGTCAAATGGTAGGTAGGTATATTATATTTTATGTAAAAAGAGGCTAAGCTTACCGGTAAAACGGGGTTACTTTAACAGTAAGTGTCTAAACACACTATTGCCGAAGGTACGCGACCGAAGTTCGGCATGATTACGCCTGCAATGCTATTTGAATTACTGACGACACATTATGCCGAAATTACGTTGCGTAAATAGCGTACAGTAAAATCGGCCGCGGAACTTCGGTCGCGTATCTTCGGCATAGTGTGTTTAGACACTAAGGGGCGCCAAATAATGATTTAAACGTGTGCGAAACGAACGCTAGTGACCTTGATTGGTGGCTAGTAGCTAGTCCCGATCTTCGAACCTATACCTTCAACTTCTTCTTTGCTTTTATTTCTATTTCCCCTAAAATGTATAAAACATTAATTTTTTTTTATCTAAATGTTGTCAAAGTAATCCTTGCACTTTAGATCTTCGACGTAGATTGCATTTTGATGCCTTGTCATGCCATGAAAATATAATAAAAATATATATAATTGTGGGGGGCCTGTAGGGCTTAATATTAATATGGGATTGATAGTTAAAGGACGCATTGTTCTGTTGAAACAAAAACATAATTAATTTTGATTGTTAAAAACAAATAATTCCCAAAAAACTATCGAAATATGTGCAAAGTAGCCCCGTTTTACGGTACCTGGCCAATGTTCAACTATTTATTAGTGGTTGTAATGGCAATCGTAATTAACACTGTAAAATGTCTGAAATTTGCGTATTTTTGTTTTTTCGCGGCCATCAACCAAACCTTGTTTTTCTAGTACAGAATACAAACGAAACTTATTTGACATGTTATCTCTAAATGCAGTCCGAAATGAGTTATTAAGAAGTGTCATTTTACTGCAGCTAATTAAAAATTCACTCAAAAGCGCTCAGCCATTTATCAATGCTCACTAACGCTATCAATTTATTGCACAGCATCACTACTATCATCTAATGAAACAGCATTCTTGTCCGTCTCCCCTGAACTTAATCTGTTGAAATGTTTTCGTTTATCATCCTTCGAACGTGAATGTTTTTTGTGCGAGCGAGAGCCCTTGTTCCTCCTCTTCTTGTGAGCGTGTTTCTTGTGTTTTTTCTTGGAGTCTTCTCCGCTGTCTGGGACAGCTATGTGGACGGGCGCCTTGCGACGGTTCTCTACTACTGGGGCCATGTAGGTTGGTGCAGGTTCCTGGTGAATAGAGGTATTTGTTGTAAAACATATCTTATGGCACTCGTAATAACGTAGATATATTTCTATCAGAGAATTTTTTTTTAAAACCTGTTCAGTATTTCCGAAGATTACCCTCAAGATTACCCTGTCTTCCCCAAAGGGTTGGGGGGAGAGGTGTATGGTGTACCCCGTGTACCTATTAATAGTACATCCACATTTGTCCACTTTTGTTTAAGTCCCATGTAATAGGGGGCGAGCCTATTGCCTTCATTATCAGCCTATAATGTTCGCACTGCTTGGACACAGGCTCTCTGTGAGAGGGAGTGGGCTGTAATCCACCACGCGGGCCGAGTGCGGCGTGGTAGATGTCACGTACATGTCTTCGAATTTTTGGTTCACGGCATGCCGGTTTCCGGTTTCCTCACGATGTGATGATGAAATATAAAGTGTAAATTCCGGTTTCCTCACACAAAGTAAAGCGTCTGACTGGGTACGAACACAAATCCAGAGCTTGGGCTGCTACTGAGAAATTCCGGATGGAAAAACTCAATAGCACTGCCCGACCCGGGAATCGAACCCAGTCGACCTCACCACAACACTACTGCTACAGCGTTACTGCTCCACTAAACCAACGAGCCGAAAAAATAGAAAAGAAAGTTACAAAAGTAAGTAATTCTGAAATAATATAATGTTATTACCTTGGGCGGGAGCTTTCTCCTCAAGACACTGTTGCTAGCATCACTGAAATATCCGGTCAGATTAGTGTCTTCAATAAAAAGTGGTTTTTCTGTGTTACTATCTGCAGAACTATGGAGGTATTTGCTACCTCGGTCATTAAGCACGTTAAACCTTTAAAAGAAATGTATTAATTTATATCACAATCAGCCTACAATGTTCCCACTGGTGGGACACAGGCCTCCTCTCTGTGAGAGGGAGTGGGCCGTTATCCACCACGCGGGCCCAGTGCGGGTTGGTAGATATCACATTTCTTAAAATTGTTGGTTCTAGGAGATACCGGTTTCCTCACGATGTTTTCCTTTTTGAGAGCAGTGGTGATGAAAAAAATATACAAAGTAATGTCACGAAACTCACGACCTGCAACTCGTAAGTCGGGGCCGTTACCACTGGGTCACCATTCTGCTCTTTCTTCATTCATTGTAAGAGTTAGCGTTATTTTTCGCTTGGGGACAAACTTTTGCGGTCTTATTACGAAACAAGATGTATCTTAACACCCAAGTTTATCGAGCCACCATCGAGCTATTTTAGAGTTTTGAACTTTATCCTGACAATCTTAAAACCGAATATCGTTGTTATGTAATTTTGTATTGAGAACTTTACCACAAACGGAATATGGTTCGAAATACAAAAACTGGCTTAAAGGTTTGAGCTTGGAGTAAAGTAAGAACTCGTTTTGTTGGAATCTGTGGTGCCTTTGGTTTTAAGGGGCGGCGACCCATTAGTGGCGCCCTCATCGTTTGTTTGTTTTTTTTTTTTTGTGAATATGCTGAAAATAAGCACGTTAAGTTGTGCTCTTCAAGATTATACGTTAATATTATTATAAACGGTAGTTTTAAATTGTTTAGTTAAATTATAATCATCCGTTTTCCGTTTGGGCCTCGGGCCTTCAGTATCAGCCTCCGGGCTGGGCCTCGTCGTCGTGGAAGTGACGAACCGGGACCCGCTTCTGATTTTGAGGGACGTTTTGCTTGTTCATAGTGACGAAGAAGTTATGAGGGCCCTCAGAAATCAGAACCTCACTCTTCCACGGCCTCGGAGACGAGGACCAAAGGACCGTAATAAAATTCAGAAGGAAGACGCGCAATCCCCATCTGAACCACATTGTGCTCAGTGTGTCCCCATTAATCTGGAGGAGAAGAACCACTGTCAACATGACATAAGTCGCAGCTGTTATTTTGGTCTAGCAAATTAAAAAACAAAGTTTAGGCGACATCGACTTCAAACGTTCGGCTCAGCATCGAGAGTTGAAAATTGAAAGGTGCATTAACATACATTTAGACATAGTGAAAACGGGTATTAGTTTAATTAAGAGGTACCTTTTATAACTTTCATCCTCTCCGCTTGGTCGTTTGACTTCCTTATGCCGTTTATGTGCTCCATCCCGCTCGACTGACACTCTGAATACACAGGTTTATAAATATATAATAATAGATTTATGATTTATTAACCAAAATAAGAACACATAATGACAAAATTGAATAATGACAATATACACTAAATAATGGCTTAAAGTTTGTAATGTAGAGAGTTTGGGACTATCTGCATCTGAACTAGGTGGTAAACCTGTATCTCGGACTGCATTTGATCCCCATAAATAAGTTGTGAAAATTATAGTAGCCGGTGAGAACATTGCATGATTGATATACATAGCTGCGTTATAGGTTACAGAATAGGTCGAAATGTATAATTTTTAAAATAACGCGTCGATCTATTTCTACTTTTTTCAGGATGTTTTTGGAGCGCCTCCCCAAGTCGAGATGCAGTACGGAATTATCGACTGGCAAACTATCGACTGGCAAACCGCAAAATAGACTTGCTTAAGTAATTTGCCATAGGCGGGAAGTCTGAGATTGTTAAAAATATTGGTTAGTTTCCGCACGCGAGCACTTAACTATTTAATGTGTTCGCTGAAATTAAGGTTGCTATCAATTATGATACCCAGGTACCTGATGCTGAAGACGCGCTTTAGAGATCTGCAGGAGCATCCCACGCCAGACAAGCTTTCATGGAATATTACGTGACGATTTTAAATAGCTTCACCGAGACAGCAAGCGCTAAACTTCAAGTATTTGGTTTTTTGACATTGTGGGTTATGATATATTAACCCGCGATGGTTTGTGTGGTATGTTTAACAAATGCAGAATTGGCCTTGAATAATTTATTCACCACGTTTAATACCTTTTTGGCAGCATTGAATACCTCTTCCCAACTATCGGCGGAGAAAAGGAGAGCAATACCTATCAACTGCATGTGAGATCAATTCGCCTCGGGGCAGATGGAGGTTAGTGAGGTCGTTAGTGTATACGAGAAATAGAGTCGGTCCTAAAATACTACCTTGTGGTACCCCATAGTCGACTACATGATGGCTACTAGTGTGTTGATATACTCGGACACACTGTTTTCGCTCAGTGAGATAGCTCTTAAAAAGATTTAGTTGCGTCAGATGCGTGCCTCTGATTCCTACTCTATCTAGTTTGTTTGGGAACAGAAATAGTGTCAAAAGCTTTGCTTAATTCGAGGAAGAACGTATACGCAATAGTTATGCCACGGACCTTCAAAGCCCTTTTTGCGTTGATTACTCTTTTAGAAACCGAATGACGAAACATCATCTGCCTAGCATTCTCCCAACTACATATGTTGGTATTGGCTTCCAGTCTAACGGAATACAGCTGAATAGCAGCCTATTGGATATATTCTCTCACCTTTTTTCACTGCTGCCTTCTACGACAGGTTTCACTTGATGGACCTTATCGCTCATCTTCTGTACAACGCTCTCAATGTCCCGCATCCTGGTACCAATGGCATCTACGAGAGCTTGAAGATTCGATGGCTTCTCCACTGGATCGTTCTTTGGAGGTGTTTGTACTGGTTCAGGTTTCGGTTCTGGGGGCTCTTGGGGTTGTGGTTCTAAAGGCTGGTAATTATTACTGCGTTCCTGGGAAGTAACATTGAAGTTTTCAGAAACTGACGCTTAAGGAACTTAAATATAATCAGCCTATGATGTACCCACTGCTGCAACTCAGGAGTGATCTCTGTGAGGAGAAGGTTTATGCTATTTTATGAATAGTATATCGCTCAGCGACTTGACATAACTTTTTTAAGTAAATTTTATGTTTCTTGTTTAGAAGACAGCTAGGCAGGCACAATACGGGGACATCGACTTGCAAAATCTGTTATTTCATAGAAATATGCAATATCTAGGCGGTCAAAATGTATAGAACAGCATTTTTTTTGTTTTTTGTTATAACCGTCGTAAAATGTGAACTCATGTGCGGAATTCATGCTTGCGCGTTGATGTCCCTGCCATCTTGTAAGTATAAATAGTTTATACTTACGCTGGCCCGAGCTTCTACGTCCGCAGTCTCCTTTGGTTCATTCCATTGGTTTTGAGGTATTTCAGTCCAAGAGACTGGATTGTGGGTGTTCTGTAAACAAAGAAAACATAATAAAGTTAGCAAAGGAATATAAAAAAAAATACGTAAACATGGACGTAGATAGATCACTGACTACTCGAGAGATTACGCGTTACAAACACATGAATTTGGCCAAAAAAAACAAATACTTAATCATCTTTAAAGTTTATTATTACTGTGGTGGTTACATCTACATCGCCACATGTGAATCCCATCATACTGACGTCACGCAAAATCCTTCATCGCGCAAGCAGAGTTTACCGCGCAACTAGCATATATACAAAGTCCCGACATTTATCGTCGGGCAGTTGCCCACCAGACACAACAGCCGTCTGGTCGGACGATCCTCCCTTTTCTATGGAGGATAAGTGAACTTTACAACCTGTTCCTCATACCTCTATATTATATTTCTCATCAGTTTTAGTACCACGAATTTCTCAACAGCAGTCTGGAGTCTAGATATCTGCCCGTTTATAGCCCCCTATTTCATGGGACTTAAACATATCTAGCTAAATGTGGATGTAGAGCACACCTACATATACCGGGTAGGTATGCGGGGTATACAGGCGTAATGTTATGTTTTCCATAGGTACTTCTTGTTCTTCTTCTTCTTCAGCCGTTCGCCACCCATTGTTGAGTGTAGGCATCCTGCAATGCACGATACTCTTCTCTGTCTCTAGCCTTTCTAAGCCAGAGTCGTCCAGCAATCTTGACCGTCTCGGTCTCCAGTCCAGCCTGTTCTACTCCATCTGCCATCTGTTCTACGCTAAAATACTGGTATTCAGCTGCATCCGGTTAGACTGGAAGCCAACCCCAACATAGTTGGGAAAAGGTAGGCAGATCCACAAGGGCCGTCGTGGCGAAGGGCTGCCCGCAAGGGGGCGTCCTTTCGCCGCTTCTATGGAACCTGGTCATGGACAGTCTAATAAAAGATCTTAATGACATAGGTTACTTTACTGTAGGATACGCTGACGACATAACCATAATAATAAATGGTACCCACGAAAACACACTGTGCAACCTAATGCGCCAGGCCCTGAAAATAATAGAAAATTGGTGTGGTAAACACCAACTATCAGTGAACCCCACAAAAACCGAATTGGTTCTCTTCACAAAAAAGAGGAAACTGACGACACTACAACTACCACGTTTCTTTGGTACAACCCTAAGCCTATTAACTGAAACCAAATACCTCGGCATATTTTTGGACAAACAGCTGAATTGGGCAAAACACACCAACTACATTACTACGAATGCCAGCATATCACTGTGGCAATGCAAGCGAATGCTTGGAAAAAATTGGGGAATTAGCCCCAGGGTCACTCACTTGCTATACACCACAGTTATCCGACCAATTATCACATACGGCTCACTAGTCTGGTGGCCCAGAACAGACCTGAGCACAGCCCAAAAAGACCTTGAGAAGCTGCAGCGGTTCGCGTGTGTGGCGGAGGCGGAGCTGTACGAGGGGTACAGAGCGGCGAAGACCGCCCTCCAAGAGGCTGTACAGCGGGCCAAAGATATGGCCCGCGAGGAGATGCTGGAGACTCTGAACAGAGATCCATGGGGGCGCCCTTACAAAATGGTGCGGAATAAACTCCGCACCTGGGCCCCCCCACTGACGCAGAGTCTCCGGCCACAGCTGGTGGAGGAGGTGGTGAGCGCTCTGTTCCCTTCACGGGGGGAGCATACTCCCCCGCCCATGGCTCCGCCAATTGCGGTGTCCGAAGCGGACCACGCGGACGACGACGACATCCCTGAAGTGACCGGGGTAGATCTGAGAGTGGCGATAGGCAGGCTGAAGGCCAAAAATACCGCCCCAGGGCCCGACGGCTTGCCGGGCAAAGCCTGGGCCCTGGCCTCGACGGCTCTCGGACCCCGACTGGAGGCGCTCTTAAGCGCATGTATGGAGAGGGGCCAGTTTCCACTCCGTTGGAAGACGGGGAAGCTGGTCCTCATTCGGAAGCCAGGGCGCCCTGCGGACTCTCCGTCCGCATTCCGGCCCATCGTGCTGCTCGACGAGGTCGGCAAGCTCTTTGAAAGAGTGATTGCGGGCCGCTTCGTCGGGCACCTGGTGAGGACGGGGCCGGATCTTGCGGATAGCCAGTTTGGCTTCCGCAAGGGGCGCTCTACGGTGGACGCCATCATGCGCGTGAGAGCCCTCACGACGGGGGACGCGGTGTCCCGGGGTGGGGTGGTCGTGGCGGTGTCACTCGACATCGCCAACGCGTTTAACACCCTGCCCTGGAGCTGCATTGGGGAGGCACTCCGGTATCACCGGGTGCCGACCTACCTCCGTCGAATAGTCGGGGCGTATTTGACGGACAGAGCCGTCATCTACCCCGGTCGCGATGGGGAATGGAACCGGCGAGAGATGTCGTGCGGTGTCCCACAGGGATCGGTCTTGGGGCCGCTCCTGTGGGACATCGGTTACGACTGGGTGCTGCGGGCAGACCTCCCTGATGGCGTCAGCGTAGTTTGCTACGCTGACGACACGCTGGTCCTGGCGCAGGGGAGGTCGCATCAGGCGGCGGCCGACGCAATAACACGCGGGGTTGCGATAGTCGTGGAGAGGATCCGGCAGTTGGGTCTCGAGGTGGCTCTGCACAAGTCCGAAGCCATGACATTTCATGGGCTTCGGAACGGGCCACCATCGGGATCCCAACTAACGGTAGGAGGGGTTCACATCGGCGTCGAGACGACGATGAAGTACCTGGGTCTCGTCCTCGACAGCCGGTGGAACTTCGTGGAGCATTTCCGACGTTTGGCCCCCAAACTGGAACGGGCTGGGGCCGCTTTCAAGCGGCTCGTGCCCAACCTGAGGGGGCCAAACGCCTCCTGCCGGAGGCTTTACGCGGGGGTCGTGCGGTCCATGGCCGTATATGGCGCCCCGGTGTGGGCGCGTTCACTGCGGCTTCGAGCCGCCCACTACCTGAACGCGCCCCAAAAGGTGGTCGCCATACGGCTGATACGGGGGTACCGCACGATCTCGCGCGAGGCGGCAAGCCTCCTTGCCGGACTGCCGCCATGGGATCTGGAGGCGATAGTCCTCGCGCGCCTCTTTGAGTGGCGCGCGGAGGCACTACGCCGGGGGGAAAACCCGCTTCCGCGGCAAATTGCTGCGGAGCGGACAGACCTCCGGCGCGATCTCATGGCGGCATGGAAAGCGCGACTGTCGCAACCCAGCGCAGGGCACGCCGCGATAGCGGCGGTAAGGCCCCTCTTTGAGAAGTGGTTAGAGAGGCGTCACGGCGCCCTCACCTACCGCCTGACGCAGGTCCTCACCGGACACGGATGTTTCGGGAGGTTCCTGCACATCATCAGGCGGGAGGAAACGCCCGGGTGTCACCACTGCGAGGATCGCCCAGAGGACACGGTGGAGCACACGGTGGAGGTCTGTCCCGCTTGGGCAGAGCACCGCCGTGTCCTCGTAGAGGCGATCGGCAGCGGCGGCGACCTCTCGCGCCCGGCCCTGGTCCAAGCCATGGTCCGGGGCGAGAGGGAGTGGGAGGCAGTCACCTCCTTCTGCGAAGCAGTCATGCTAGCGAAGGAGGTGGCGGGATGGGCGAGGGAGAGAGCTGAGAGAGCCGCCCGTCCCAGCCGCCGCGGTAGACGCTCCGGGCGTCGGGAGCCGCGTGACGACTCCCGGCCACCGTAGGCGCAGGCCTGCGGACGGCGAGTAATGGGTAGCTCGCCGTCCGATCAGGACCAGGCCCGTGCCGGACGGCGCGTATGTGTTCCACGCGCGCCTCAAAGAGATGTCAGCATTGAACGGAGGGGCCCGTCAGGGCCGAAGCCTGCCGGGGCAGCGGGATTGTCCGAAAGGGTTACCGCTGCCCCGGAATATAAAGGGCTAAGGAAGGAACACGGATGGGTTTTAGTCAGTAAGAGTCTGACACTCCCTTCCGCTCCACCCAGAGCGGGAGGGGTCATTTGATGATTTCCCATCCTTAAAAAAAAAAAAAAAAAGCATATCACTGTGGCAATGCAAGCGAATGCTTGGAAAAAATTGGGGAATTAGCCCCAGGGTCACTCACTTGCTATACACCACAGTTATCCGACCAATTATCACATACGGCTCACTAGTCTGGTGGCCCAGAACAGACCTGAGCACAGCCCAAAAAGACCTTGAGAAGCTGCAGCGGTTCGCGTGTGTGGCAATCACCGGCTGCATGAGAACTACACCCACTGCTGCCCTACAGGCCATGCTCGGACTACCGCCTCTACACCTTGTAGTGCGGGAAGAAGCGGCCTTGGCTGCCTTCAGGCTCTCTACATCAGGAACCCTGAGCAAAGACTCTAGGGTCAAACACATACGTTTAAAAGAAAATGCGATCAAACGGCAGCCAATGATGGCATCACCCTGCGACAAAGCCCCGAAACAATACTGCTTCCAAAAGCACTACAACATAGTGCTTAAAGAGGAGCAGTGCGACTACTCAGGTTCGAAGGAACTGAGAATTTACACTGACGGTTCAAAGACCGACTACGGAACTGGAGTCGGAGTCTTCTCAAACGACCTCAACATAAGAATATCCAAACCGCTGGGAAAGCGCAACACGGCCTACCAAGCGGAGTGTGTAACACAAGTGGCTTATGCCATAGCAGCCAGAGGAGTTGCGGACACCCATATTCGCATACTCTCTGACAGCGCCTCAGTCCTCCAATCCTTAGATAAAAAATGCATCACATCGAAACTAATACTAGAATGTCACAATGCGCTTGAACAGGCAACTGTATTGAACCGCAATATAGTGACACTACAATGGATAAAAGGACACAGTGGATCGCTAGGTAACGACGCAGCTGACGAGCTGGCCAGAAGGGCATCGAGCATGCCAGTCTGTGGACCGGAACCTATCGTGCCCATCCCCTTCAACCAACTACGCAGGTGGCTACAGGAGTACACCCACACACAAGCAGAAAGCTGGTGGACGTCGTCACCAGGCTGCAGACAGTCCAAGGAAGCTATGCCATCACTGGATGGCAAGCTAAGCAGTCGCTTACTGCGATCGGACAGGAAAGGCCTGCGCCTGGTGACGGGGACCATCACGGGACACTGCTCGCTAAACAAACACTTTCACACTATAGGCATAACGGACAGCCCCCTGTGCAGAGCTTGCATGGAGGCTGATGAAACCATTGCGCATGTGCTCTTTGAGTGCACAGGCGGCACCCAGATCAGGACACAAACCCTCGGGACACCCAGATCGTACACAGATGTTCTCAAAAGACCAGGAGACCTAATCAGCTTCTGGAGGGAGGTGGGCTGGTTGGAATAACCACCAACGGCCGCCATGGCCCACGCACAATGGTCCACTGAAGGACTAAGTGCGGAAACCAAACCCATAACATAGAACAACATAGGTAGGCAGATACTGACATTATTATATAAATAGTACATACATGGAACTTGTGCGGTGATTTCTGGGCTGCATTCTTATTGTTGTTGTTATTGTTGTTATCGAAGAATTTCTCATTCTCCTCATCTAGTGCTTCTTGAGGCTAAAAATAATAAAAACATATAAACAATGATGCACATTATGTATCATTTTGAGAGAAAAGCAAAGATCGACTAGATTCTGTACTATTCTGAACCGCTCGAACGGCCATGCGTTAACATATAATTAATTTCAATGAAATGAAATTGAAATGTTTATTTCTGTAAGTAGATCTTTTCTATATCTAATACGAGGACCCAGTGCGGGTTGGTAGATGTCACATGTCTTCGAAGTTTTGGTACTAAGACATTCCGGTTTCCTCACGATGTTTTCCTTCACCGGTATGAGAGCAGTGGTGATGAAATTATTTACACAAAGTAAAGTGCCTGCCTGACTTCGAATCCAGTTAGACCGTTAAGACTGGGCGCCCACTGCTCACCACAAGCAGTACAAATAACGCGCTGCGTAAAAAAAAGTTGGGAGTTTATAGCCTGACCGTTGTAAACGCAGAAATATTTTCACGAGAAGGCACAGGTCCTAGGAGGACCTATATATTAATATATAAATAAACTTACTTTTTCAGTAGCAGTAGGTACCTCCTCCACTTCCTCGTTCACGGGTTCAGCCTGTCTCTCCTTCTCTGTCTCCTCTTCGAAGTACTTGGCCGGAGGCTGCGCGTTTGATTTCCGCCGTTTGCTATGCCTAGAGGTAACATAAATCTTTTTTTTTTTTTACTAGGTAAGGAATCAGCACATTTTGAACATCAAAATTACATTGCTTTAGTTGGGACGACGAAGTGGCGCAACAATCTGCGAAGAACTTACATACAAGGTGCAACTGAAATAAGTGGAAATCTAGTTTAAGGGGTCATTGTGCTCATCACTATGGAACCAAATGTAAAATCGCAAAAAAAAAACAGCTGCTCCATACAATCATTTATGTTCGCATAACTCGACAAAATGCAAGTGTGACCTGCGGGTGACCGACTTGGGGAGTCTGAATCCTGAACAGAAAACGGCCTCAGACGGTGGCGAGCCATGTCTTGCTGCGGGCCGCTCAAGACAAACAGCGGCCGTAGAGTAACGGCCGCAGAGGCTGACGGGGTCCGCATAAAAGACATGCAGGCCAATACTTGGCCGGGAGCGTGCCATATTACATAAGTGCTTCAGCACCCTGGTAAAAGGTAGTTGAAGAAGAAGGCCGTGTGGTTTAAGTCAGTAAGAGTCTGACAGTTAACCTTCTACACTCAAAATGCAATGACACATTCTAGTCAATGAAAGACATACCAGTAAATGGTAGCTTATGGTAAATAGTACTCACGTATGTGATATCTTATTATGAGAAGACTCCTTTCCTTCATTTGTTGATAGCGCGATCTGAAATCGAACACGTTTGTCAACAATATAACTTATAAGCACCCAAAACATCTCAACAGCTTTATTATGTAAGGCAATTGCAATCGCTTTCGCATAGAAACTTCGCTTAAGTTCGTTGAACTGTCAAACTCTGAAACAATGAGAGCTATTGTAATTGTATTACGTAATCAGGCTGAGCGTTGTTGGCAATAGAAATGAATGTCACTGCAGTCTAGAATTTGTTTAGTTTATTAGATTTCCATTATCTGAGTAACATTTTCTATCAAAAGTATTCATTTTAGTTATGATTCGTCTAGCAATATGATAATATTTTGGAAATTTTGAATGCCCATAAAATGGTATTTAAACCAATTTTAATATGACATAAATTTACAAACGACAGTAAAACCTATGAGTCTGGTCTTGAAGGTCAATCAGGCATTGCAACGAGTTTTACCAATATCCGATCCTGAATATAACAACATCGCAATTTGAGACTTGTTTTCGTGAGTATAATAATTTTAACTATAGCTATGCGCTTTTTGTCCAATCTGAATTCAAGAAAGGGCGTTACTTATTATATATATTAGGGAGTAGCTTATGCCTTAGGCGGATCAAGCGCCCCCGCGCGTTATTTCTACATACAAATGAAATAAAAACGCGTTTCCGCGCGGAGCAATTGGCTCCATTTCCCGCGCCCCGTCGCGTGGTAGTGTGTGACCTGCCTTATGCTTCGTACGCGTAATGTATCTTCATACAAACTTTACCACCCATTTAAGATTGTTATTTCAAAAAATCCCGCCTAACGCTATGGACACCCTCAGGTATATTTATGTACTTACTCAAGGAATAGAATATCTAAATTTCTAGGTTACGTTCTGTATCAGTCAGTCATGGTAGGTCTTATTATATAGTTATAAAAGATTGCGTTTTCAGTGCGATCGCAGCGTAACTTAGCCCCGTTCAGAATAGAGTCGTCGACGGAGTTCCATCACGATTATTGATTACCACGATATCTGGGGGCGGCAGCGCAGCCCTAGGCACGGGTTCAGGCGCTATTTCGTTGTAGTCTGTGGTGTCAGTAACTGGCTTCTTGCCTGATCGTAGCACCTTATCATGGCCGCCTTGATCCGACTCGTTTTCTGACAGCTCGTACACTGGGCCTTGGTCGATGGTCCTAGAAGAATTTAGTATATTTAGTTTAATACTAGCTGTGCCCGCGACTTCGTTCGCGTGGATGTCGGAAAACAAAAGGTAATGTGTCGCTTAGGAAAGGTGTAATTGCCACTCCTTCATTGAAAAGGAAGAATCATCAGATCTTGCCTGGTAACGCTTTCCTTACCTAGGGTTCGCTACCACGGCCCTTTCGACTGCAATCACTGCGTCTTCATGGTTCATAATGACAATGCGACGAAGTGTCACTTTGATTTTTGAGAATAAATTTAAATAAAAGCGCCTGCTCGAGGCTGATTATCTAACCAAACAGCCATAATTATTTCCATTTTATTTTGCGTCTCTCTTAGAATACCAACTTGTAAAATCATATCACCATTTTATCTAAAGTATATCTGAGATTAGTAGGTGAAGTTTGAAGTTAGTTTTTCTAAGTCTTGGTTTCTTCTCTGTGGTAAATTTAGAATTTCTTAACTTGGTATTGAAGATATCATATATACCTACCAACATTATGCCTTATAAAGCATCGAGATATCTAGATGATAAAAGGAAGAATACATTAATGGTAAGAGCTTCTACATAAAGTTGCCCGTGTAAAAAGCAACCCATTAAACTTTGGTTATATTTGACACCGGCCGCCATTTAAACTACGAAGATGAAACCCATGAAAACTTTAGACATGATTTTGATTTAGACCTTATACTGCCGAAAACCAGAAAAAAAATCGTAAAGATAATTACAAAAAAATATAACCGACTTCCATAAAAAACCCTACAAAGTGCAAAATTAAAACCTTAGTTTGGGAAGACGTTGCGCGTTGGCAAGAAATTACAGACTTCTGAAACCAAAGGTCTATTGCACTTTGAAGTGTGTTTTTAAGTCGGTTGTATTTTATTTTATTTCACACAAAGTCGTGTAAGTTTATATTGAAAACCATGAAAACTTAAAGCGTGCTACTTAAACTTAAAGAACGACACACATGATAAAAAAAGAAAAAGAAAATTGCAGCCGCCATCTTCGATTTTCATTTTGACGTCACAATCGGCTTCAGCACTCTCGAAAACCATGAAAACGACACACACTACGATTTTTTCGATTTGCAGCCGCCATCTTGGACTTTCATTTTAACCAGTACTGAAACGGTTTACCAACAGTCGATTGGTCCATGAACCGTTGGTCAACACCATTAACTTTTCATCCAAAGGACTTGTGACCCACGAACGTTTCCCCAACAGAACTCTACGTCAGTGAATGCTTAACCAACAGAATGTTTTGACCAATAACTTTTCACCCAAAGAACATTTGACCCATGTCAAATAGAACTAATAATGCAAGGGCGAGCGAAGCGAGCTCGGGACTTGGGGCACCCCGACTCGGACAGGTAGGGTTCGAACCGATGATGGCGGCTCAAGTGAGCGAGCAAAGCCAGCGAAGGGCACCCCGAGGTTAGGCTTGGTTAGGTTACTTTATACCCTTTTCACAGAAATAAAGGACTACGTCTTATTATTATTTTACTTTCACCTTTCCCGGCGTCTGTTGGCCTTGTTCTTTTGGTGAAAAGTTATTGGTCAAAACATTCTGTAGGTAAAGCATTCACTGACGTAGAGTTATGTTGGCAAAACGTTCGTGGGTGAAAAGTCCTTTGGAAAAAAGTTAATGGTTTAAAGATAATGTTCACCAACGGTTCATGGGCCAATCGACGGTGGGTAAGCCGTTATAGTTTCATTTTAACCTCACTATTGGTTTCAGCACTCTCAATAACCAATAAAACGAAACCCATAAAAAACAATGCAACCTCCGTCTTGGATTTTCGTTTTGACCTGCCTATCGGCTTCAGCGCCTTTGAAATCTATGAAAACGACATCCATGACAAAAAATCAAAACAAAATTGCAGCCGCCATCTTGGATTTTCATTTTGACCTGACTATCGGCTTCAGCACCCTCGAAAACTATCAAAACGACACCCATGACAAAACATTTTAAAAAAATGGAGCCGCCATCTTGGGTTTTCATTTTGACCTGACTCTCGACTTCAGCACCCTCGAAAACCATGAAAACGACACCCATGACGAAAAAGTTAAAAATTTAGGCAACCGCCATCTTTGATTTTCTTTTTGACCTCACTTACCGGGGTCAGGATCCTCGGAAACCATGAAAAATAGCTCTCTCTTTCTCTGTGTGTGTGTGTCTCTATCTACCTATTACTTTGAAAAATGAGGCATAACGCTTTTTCGTTATTTGACGATTTCTCGCTTAGAACTCCTACCGCAAGCTCCATATAAGAACTTCGTTAAAAAAACGCTCTGCGTTACTCAACTTTCTATATCAATAATTATCTAACTTCTACATCGCTCAGAACACCACATTAATTATTATTATCTTACATTATCCTCACTTTTTGTTTAAAATTATTTTAGCGCCACAGGCGCCACTAAATAAACCATCAATGGAAAGCGATTTTGTTTAATATTATAATCATTATCATTACTTTTTAAAATAACATAGACATAAGTAGGTATCTGTGTTATTTCGTCATTTAAGTAAGCATAAACTAATAGGACGTGATTATTCACATCACAACAACAATATGTTTTTGTTAGTAGGTACTATATCGCGCCAATAGATGTCGTTACGTGTTACTAAAAAACGTAAAAAGTTGTTCTAGAATACTTTAAATTGATTATATCTTTTGATAGAGTGAACCGATTGCGATGAAACAAAAACTAATCACTGCTCCGAGTTCTACACCATATTTGAGTATAAAAAGTAACCGTATTGGTTTGGTACTTTTTACGTTGACCCTGTTCAAATCAATAATCTGTCACATCCAAACAGACAAACAGACAAACCGACAAACCGACAAACAGACAAACAGACAAACAGACAAAAATTCCAAAAATTGATGAAATGGCATCTGTTGGTTATCCTTTAACACCCCAACTATTTTTTTTGGAAATATTTTCAATGTACAGAAACGTCTCGTCTACAGATTTATTATATGTATAGATATAGATTACAAGAAAGGAAATGCTTCAGGAACCCCACTATTTAAACTCTGTTGTTTTTACGACGATTTTTAAAACTTACACATCACCCATCCATACTAATATTATAAATTCGAAAGTAACTCTGTCTGTCTGTATGTTACATGGTGTTGTTATATGGTGTGCATAATAAAGAGTATTCTATCTATCTATCTATCTATTGACATGCAATATTTATGTTGGATTTTATTGGGCTGTTTCGTTATTCAGGAACTGGCTGTTAAACTCAATCAATGTTTTGTTTTCTGTGTTCTTAAGGGAAATTATAACAGGAAGAGTCGCTTTATTTCCCTGAAGAACACAGAAACCAAAACATTGGACCTTCGTCGCGGAATAGAAGAAGAATCAGCAGAGGTTTGGCCATCCGTATCGTTCCTTTCCTTCTCCCCCTTTTATAACTGTGACTAATTATAGGTAGGTAATTGGCCTTTGGTTCGCGTAATCACACCGAGGTGGTTGCAGCAAAAACCGGTATGAATTTAAATTGTCGTCGGTTAGATTATAAGTAATGCGAACGACAAGAAGCAAAATTAGAGTCCCGCGGGGTTGTGGCGTGCAGCGATATATACGGGGTTATTGCAAAAACACCAACAACCTCATTCATTGTGAGAGTTTCATTCAGAGGTGATTGTACTCATCATCATGAATAACTTTTATTAGGGGACCAAACCTGAAATCGCGAAAAAAAATTAGCTGTTTCCTACATATTTTTTTCGCAATTTCAGGTTTGGTCCCATAGTAAAAGTTGTTCATAACGATGAGTACAATGACCTCATAAGAGGTTGTTGGTGTTTTTCCAATAAGGGTCAGTTCACACCTAGACGTGACGCGGCGCGGCGTGCAGTTTTCAAGATAGCAATTATAGACGTAATGTAATACTCAAAAAAGTACACAATTCAGTGAGGTGGTCTACTACGTCGAGCTACGCCGCGCACCTCACTGAATTGTGTGCCTTTTTGTGTAGTAGATAAGGTCTATAAATGTAATGCTATCTTGAAAACTGCGTGTCGCGGTGTGAACTGACCCTTACCCTGCATAGTTGCGGGGCAGCGCCATCTCATCCTTCTTTCTGGAACTATTGACTCTTGTTGCTGTGTTGAGACCTATTGTACTGCGCGTACACATGCGAAAGGAATAAAAATTTGAATTGAATTGAACTCGTTTGACAGCTAAAAAGTCCCTATCGTTATCTCACATATTTCTATTGCTGTATCTTCTTATGAGCCTTAAGAAGTTAGAGTTAATGAACAAGAGACTGAGTACCACTCACTTGGGAAGGAAAGTGGAGTCAGCTGGCGGAGGTTTCTTCATCTTGTACATGTGACTCCACGGCGCGGCGGGTAGCACCTCCCAAGGCTGGCCCAGCACCCTGGTCCATACTTCTCCCCGGACTACCACCAGACACCTGAGACGACAGATAACATAAAACATCACGTCTCTTTGACCAAACAGGTTTTAGGCAGAGGTGTACAATCCACCCATATTTGGCCAGCTATGTTCAAAGAGGCGAGTCTCTATTGGCACTAATCAAGTACAGATCCAGACTTCGGGGTACTACGAGTACTTACAAGTATATTTTGCTTGCTGAAGTAAGTCAGCAAACTATTTTATGGAAGCATTAATGTAAAACCATTTTTCATGAAAATAAAGATTCTTATTCTATAGCTAATGAGAATGTCCTAATGGAAAACTCAGTGGCACTTTGCCCGACCTCAGAATCGAACCCAGGAACCCTAGATTAGCGTAGACCAACTAATTTGCGCTCGCGATTAATTTGCCAAAAATGTAAACAAATATAAATTAATGGAAAAATAACTTTAACTCCTACACAATAAAGTTCAGTTTACGCTACAACTTCCAACATTTTTATAACTTTTTTCAATAGAGCTAGTCACTCTGAAATCAACTTAATTGACATTGAAATAAAGTAAATATTTGTTTATGGGGGTGTGCAGCACTGCACACTTTTACTATAAGTACAAATTAAGTCCATAGGAATGCCTTGTTATAGTATGAGCCAGTCAGTAAGGTGGCAGCGAGTCTAGCGAGGCTGACTGCTTTGAATCTGGCCGTTTGAAATGGCCATCAATTAAATAACAACAGAAGAGGATCTCACCTAAGTCGCGTGCAACAGAAAGGAAACTGCATGTTGGTATCTTCCACCACTTCTTCACACTCGATGGCAGACTCCGGAGCTTCAACCCGCTTACATCTAGACAGAGATAAAAAACATTATGAGTTGTGATTACTGAGTCATGAGACCCTTCCAAGTCTCAGGTTGGTCTAACAGCCCCGCTTCATTATCCCTTCTAAGTCTCAGGTTGGTCTCACAGCCCCGCTTCATTATATCTTCCAAGTCTCAGGTTGGTCTCACAGACCAGCTTCATTATCTCTTCCAAGTCTCAGGTTGGTCTCACAGCCCCGCTGCAGAATCTCTTCCAATGTCTCAGGTTGGTCTCACAGCCCCGCTACATTATCTCTTCCAATGTCTCAGGTTGGTCTCACAGCCCCGCTTCATTATCTCTTCTAATGTCTCAGGTTGGTCTCACAGCCCCGCTTCATTATCACCATCATCATCATGTAGTCAAAAGACTTCCACTGCTAGACAAAAGCTTTTCCCGAACAGGGCCCCAACGATGCATCTTGTGTTTAACGCTATCCGTTGTGGTTTCTCGCCCACTGGACCACTGCTAAGTTGGGCAATTCTTGGTAGTGTCAAGAAAGAAAAAAAAAGATGTTGGAAACATACCCGACTGTGTATATTGCAAGGTTTCTTCCTCCGGGCTGACATCTGTGCCTGGTGCAGGAGTAGGCGTCTGCCCACTCCGTGTATGCTGGGTGCTTCTTCATGGTCCTGGGATCCGTACAATCTGAGGGCAAACAGATGACGTCATGAAATAAAGTGTTTTCAATACCTAGCTGATAGAACTAGCAACCACACCCAGTATTGAGTAGCTTGAGACGAATAAAAAAACGAAAATAAAATGGCTGACCTTTTTGATATTTGGTAAAGCTGATGACAATTTTCTAAAGGTAATAATGATGATACATAACAAACAAAATTGCGATTGCATTATCTGTATCTTATTTCTTTTAAACCGGTCTTTTATATTTTTGATCTAGGAACAATCAGCGGCGCGTTTCCAAAAATAATGGGCAAAAATACGTGCAATGGACTGAATGAAGTTTGCACTCAATAAAAACGCGTGATTCGCGCCAAAACAAGAGCGGGCAAAGTTTCTTGTTTATAAACAAAACGCCTAATCAAGTGATTGGTAAAACAACACGCATGATTCGGTTTTTTCTAACAGTAGGTACCTACTTCCTGTATTTCTTAGTTTCCTTTGGCTTGCAAACAATTTGAACTTCAAAAGTTATCACAGAGTTTTTGTTGATATGGAAGTTTCAACTTTATAGTCATGTCACTTAAAATGAAAATTATATGATTAACCTCAGTGTAGATGAGCTAGCAGCAGGTGCAGTTTGACCTTTCAATCTTCAACAATATAATACAAATCAAAGCTCATTCAAAACTGCATCCTAATTTTATTGCATACCTATTTCTTTTTGAATGAAAATCCTATTCATTTTGACAGTCCAAACCTTTGTATCATTTTTGTTGACAAGCAGACAAATTTTTAAAACGTGTTTTCAAAATGAACAGAATTGTTTTAAGCACCGGTTTAAGTGTGTTAGATAGGTACTGCAGTAGCACCCTCGAAATGACAATCTCTTTCATTTTAACTTAAAACCATATCCATTGCAATCAATTTCGTTGTGTAGACATTATAAAAGGAATTGCCATTTCAAGTCATTCCAAATGGAGATCTATTAAATTTTAATAAAGATGTAAAGATGATATCTACATTCTGAATTGAAGTTCTCGTGTTTCCCTTTGTGTTTCCCAGCATGGCCAGAATTGTGAACTGCAAAAATAGGGAATATGCGAATCAATTTATGATCATTAATAGGAGAAAATCACAAAAAATTCAATTCATCATAATAACCCCTATTTATTTATTTATTTAATACTTCAAGCACAAAAATGTACAGAGGCGGACTTAATGCCATAGGCATTTTCTACCAGTCAACCTTTGGGTGATGCAGAAACAAACAATGGTAGGTGCAATAATGAAAATGAATTACATGGGACATGCATGGGACTTAAACATAACTGGCAAAATGCGGGTGTGCTAACAATAAGTACTAGCACGAACACTCCCGCCTGACCACCACTAAGTTAATTTTAGCTTGCACTCAAAAAATAGAAGTGCTCTCTAGTAAGCGCACCAAGGTCAAACAGTTCGTCCGTAAAATTCACAAAAAGAGTAGGTACACGTTGTGTGTCGTGATGTGTAACATGTAGGTACTCTGTGTGTGCAACTAAGCTGCGCAGCGCAGGTTGCGACTAATTGCGTTATCGCTTTCCTAATAGGCGAAAACTTTAAGGGGGCGTGTCTTGGCGCCGCCGCAGGATTTCGGCGAAAAAAAATTTATGATCAGGCGGAAAAGGCCGCGATGGTACCTACACCTCTGCCTAAAGCTTCGGGAATTGCAGGCGTGATGTTGTTATATTACTTCAAAGTCAACAGATTTTAATGAAATAAAAATATCTTACATTGATTCTTGTACGAGTCCTTATTTTCCGACGTGGAACTAGCAGAGGCCGCGGCCAGAAACCCCAGGACTATTATTAACATGTTAGAACTGGCACATGGACTGTGCACAAAATGCGGTGTTGTTAAATGACCGACTGTTTGTAACTGCTGTGCTTTAGACGCCGTACAGTGAAGCAGATATGGGTTAAAGAAAAAAGAGTAAAATTGTACTGTTTCGACCTTTTTCTGATCCGTTATTGGATTAACGTGAACGGTTTTTTGTTCTTAGATAAAGTTTTATGGGTCAATTAATTGGTGGAGGAGTGAACAGTTAGTGACAATAAGTAGACTCCGGTCTACAAATGTTTACAAAATAAACTTTTTCACAAAAAAAAAAAACACCGTCTTCCAAAAAAAACACCACTAATAAGTGAAAAATAACTTTAACTTCGGAAGTCAACGTCGTTAATTCAACATTTTCATTTTCGTTTTTTGCCGCCGACTTCCGAAAATAAAGATATTTTAAATGTTAAAAAGTTTCGTATAGGAAACACTACTTGCTATGTAAATATCAGTGACAACATGTTATTTAAGTCTAAGTGAAAAAATAGGTAGCTACCTACCTGCTGTATGTTTTCCTTCACCGTTTTGAGAGCAGCAGTGACGATGAAATTATTTACACATAGTAAAGCGCCTGCCTGAGTTTGAACCCATGACCAACTCGTAAGTCGGGCCCAAAAAGATTTAAAAAACATTTAAGTAGGTAATGTCTTTGGTCGGGGCCGTTAGTACTGGGCCACCACGACTGCTCACTGTATTTGTGTGTCAAGATCAAAATATGAGTATAAACATGATTAAACCTAGATTAAACTGACCACGGTTGTATTGTAAGATCGTGGTATTGCTCGGTAAGTACCTACTAGCACTATCTTAAAGACGTGGTGAGGGGTCTTTAAAGAGAATTCTCTTTGCCAATCCGTTTGTCAGTTTTGATGGTGACTGTACTTCGTTTTGAGAACAATACAAATGTTTTGTATTTACGTTTACGAGAGAGCGGCATCCGGTTCATTTTCTTCTAAAACGTGGGAAAAAAACTCCGATCACTAGGCTAGAAGTAAGATGCGTGTGAAAACCTCGTGAAACGATAAACAGAGTCAGTATTAAAGAAAGAAAATAAGTTTATTCGCGGTAAACATGACGCAGACAAATAACACAAACAATAAAAAAAAATGGTAATTTAAAAAAAAACAAAAAAAAACCGACTGCAACTTTTAGTAATTAATTACTTACTAAGACATTTATTTTTAGTAAGTACTAAGTAAGACATTTTAAAGTAGACTATTACTTTGTGCCCCACCTTCCTTCCTTTCTCCTTCCAAATTTGTTATTTGACAATGTGTCCTGGCTCGATCTTGTCTGTAGTCACCGGCTTGGAGTAGAAGCTGAGTGGTTGAGTCGCGGGTTCGACTTTCATTACCCAAAATCAATGAATCTGCCTAGCCGTTTCCCAACTATGTTGGGGTCAGCTTCCAGTCTAACCGGATGCAGCTGAATACCAGTATTTTACATGGAGCCACTGCCTATCTGACTTCCACTACCCAGTTACTGGGTAATACGATATCCCTAGAGTATTATATTATCTGTGCCCTTGGTAAGACTGGTCGTCAGACTTTCGAGCTTCGACTACCCGTAGGTCGTTACTTACGGGTAGTTTAGAAGAGCCCAAGTCTGTCAAGACTTGGGCTCTTCTAAACTACCCGTAAGTATCTTTGACAGTCATGTCAAAGATCTATAAATGACAGCCGGGAGCAACGGCTTAACGTGCTTTCCGAGACACGGAGGGGTCTTGGTACGTAATGGATGGTCACCTATCCACGAACTGGCCGCGGCAAGCGTAGCTTAACCTTCGAGAACTGTGCGTCTGTTATTATTATTTAGCCACGAGCCCCCATCACCATTTTACTCCCATTACCCATACTCACCACGACTGCAGTTTCGCTAGCTTATTTAATTCGACCCTGTATTTAGCAATATACAAGATAAAAAGAGTGCCTGCCTGAGTTCGAACTATTCGGGGCCGGTACCATTGAGCCACCACTGCACTCAACGGGATTAAAACCATCATCATCATTTCAGCCGAAAGACCTCCACTGCTGGACATAGGCCATGCACCTCCACTTCGACCGGATCTGCTGTGCTTCCCGTATCCAGCGGATTCTTGCGGTATTCACAAGGTCATCGGTCTACCTTATGGGAGGCCCTCCAACGCTACATCTTCCGACCCCCTCCGCCAACTGTTCTGCGAGCAATGTGCCCTGCCCATGGCAATTATTCGGGACCTTTGATCTCCTACGGATCTCTTCAACCCCGGACATTATCTTTCATACGGATAGTAAAATAAAACCAGTAAATTCTCAACATTAATTTATTTAAACTAACAACTAATAATAACTCTTAAAACATAATTATTATAAATAACAGAAATGCATTGTTTTAATACATAGAATTTTATGAGAATACACCTACAAAGGGACGTTTTTTAAACGTTCCTACTCAAGCCTTGAATTTTCTCTAAATATCTAAAACTGAGCAATTACACAACAAAAATAATAAAGGTACACTTTCGAAGGCGACGGCAGACGGCAGCGGCGTTGCGGTTAACCGCAAGCGACAGTGCCGCTGTGGATTTAATTCCGAACGCGACGACACAACTTCGACGGCAGCGACACTTCTCTTCTACAGTTTAGCGAAACACGCACTACTGGTATATTGTCTGCAGTCGCAACTCGACCGCAGCAGCAAGCCTACAGAAGCGTTTTTAGAGAAATCATTAGTCATTGCGGTTGGGCGGCACAGCCACTACCGTCTGCCGTTACCTTCGGAATTGTACGTTTTAACTGACAAAAAAAAAACATGAAAATAAACTTTTATTAAAATGCTGCAAGTCATCATTAAGCAGCCCACGGCCACACTACGCACGGATGCGTGGCTCAAACGTGCGTAACCTCTCCGTGCACATACTATACAACAGTGGAATTACGCCTTTACGATAACGTTTTGCTATCAACGTATTTACTGAGATTTTGAGACGATACCAGTAACCGATGAAGAGTTTCTTCATGTGGAGACGATCGGCTGCAGCATCAGGTCATGTCTACCAAATAAATATATTGTCATCGGAACGGAACGAGTATGCAAAGTTTAAACTTTCTAAGCCAAGAGAAAGTTTGCTTAAATTGGATTGCAAGATTTGACCCTAAAATAATAAAAGCTTGGAATCTCTCTTGGTGATCCGGCAGAGAACTAAAGTTGTCGACATAGCTCGCAGAATTAGCAAGCTCAAGTGGCAATGGGCCGGCTATATTAGCCGCAGAACCGATGACCGATGGGGTAGACGTGTTCTTGAGTGGAAACCGCGAATCGGCAAACGTAAGGTAGGACGCCCTCAGGCTAGGTGGAGCGACGATCTTCGCAGGGTGGCTGGCAGCAGCTGGATGAGAGTTACCGAAAAGCGAGTCGAATGGCGTGTAATAGGAGAGGCCTTTGTCCAGCAGTGGACTGCTGTAGGCTGATGAATTATATGGTATGTCTTTAGAACAGCCAAAAAATTTAAATACCTAGTCTATTGTCTTAAAAAACTAAAATATTATGTCTTTAATTTATTTCTAAAATTCTGTAATACCATAATTTTATCATCTTTACATACAGCTTAATTTTTACAAAAAAAAATCCTTTGGAATTACGTATACCTACATTAATATTGGAGTTGGGTGTGTCCCCTACTACGTGGGGCATAGGATACTCCCATGGGGGAATACAGCCGTGACGCTACGTAGAGAGGCGAGTAAAAATATGGATGTTAGTTACCATTTTGAATGGTTTTCTTTAGTGGGTAGATGAATATTATAAAGGTGAAAGTGCGGGTATTTGAAAAATAAAAATAGTGGCAGTAGGGAAAAACTAAGAATCGTACTTTTTTCGTGTCCGTTAGATCTAGCATAAGGGATGGTTCACAACAGACATAACGCTTTGAAAGTGAGCTAGCGTTAAAGTCCGACCAGACAGAGCAGCTAAATTCTCGATACCGCAGGGATTTATCTATTTTGAACTTTATTTTAGTTGTAATTTAGTTCACTATCAATTTATGTTCTGTCTGTGCTGACCTTTAGGTGGTTTCGTGTTTTCTCATACATTTCAACTTTACATTCACACAAAAATCATAAATACGATTATACCTTCCATGTGAGCTAAACCATATCTAAATTGTAACAAAATGGAGAAGTATTATAGAATATTTGACTTCTCTTTTTATTTAGATAATCTCCTGTGATGTTGTCTTCATAAAACATATTTGCTGTAAAATCCTTTATTGTTTGTTCTCAATGACCAGTTTGTCAGTCCGGTATAAATCTCCTACGATAATCTGAAAAAAAAAAAAACTTGATTTTGAAAATACGTACGTTTTAAATTCGAAAGTGTAATGGCACCCGGCAATCGTATAGTTTTCTACCAGAAAAAAAAAAATTGTAATCGGATCAGTACTTCAAGAGATTACCTCTTAGAAACAATTTTACTTCTTTAGAATATTCATAATCTGCCCATAATGTTCCCACTGCTGGGACACAGGCCTCCTCTTTTCGAGAGGGAGTGGGCTATAATCTACCACGCGGGCCCAGTGTGGGTTGTTAGATGTCACATGTCTTCGAAGTATTGGTTCAGGACATGCCGGTTTCCACACGATGTTTTCCTTCACCTTTTGGAGAGCAATGGTGATGAAATAATAACTTAAACAAAGTAAAGCGCCAGTCTGAGTTCGAACCTACGACCTACAACTCGTAAGTCGCGGCCATTACCACTGGGCCACCACTGCTCTTTATGCCTTCCGACCGATTTCGGTCACGGTGGCCAATCTCAACGGAGATTAGCCAGGTATGCAGGAGATATTATAGCGCACAAGTGTGTGCGTAAACACAGGTGCACTCTCTGTTCCTTTACTCGCATAGTCCGATGGGATGGCAGTCGACACGACCGGGGAGAGATCAGACGCAGGGCCAACGGAACGGCTTTACGTGCTTTCCTAGGCACTGGGTATTAAACCGCCAACTTCCAAACTCCGCACAGTTACTAAGAAATTTCTAATGGAAACCCAATAACACTTGTTGAGGGGGTGGGCTTTTTTACTCCGACCTGGAAATTAAACCCAGGATCTCACGCTCAGTAGTCGCGATTGTAACCACGACACCAAGGAGGCAGTTACTACTCTTCATAATATTAGTTCAGATTACATGCATACCTGTCTCCTTATAATAGCAAGGTTTTCCAAAGCAAAGTCATATTGTTGCTTAATTTGTTTTGGATCCGTCAGCGTCCTGTTGTCTCTAAATCCATCTTTTACTCTTCTAATTGCATAGGCCCTGAAAATTATAAATCAAATATAATTAGTAGTTATCACATGACTACGATTATTATGAGTACATTGGTACATACATTGGTTGATACATTGGTTGATCGACCAGGTTATACTACGCTTGCCGCGGTTGGTCCGTGGATGGGTGACCATCTATTACATATCTAGAACCCTCTGTGCTTCGGAAAGCACGTTAACCCGTTGGTCCCGGCTGTCATTCGTAGATCTTTGCAGTCGTTACAGGTAGTCAGAAGCCCGAAAGTCTGACAACCAAATACCAAGGGATATCATGTTTATTGTTTACCCAGTAACTGGGTTGGGGAAGTCAGATAGGCAGTCGCTCTATGTAAAATACTGGTATTCAGCTGCATGCGGTTAGTCTGGAAGCCAACCCCAACGTAGTTGGGAAAAGACTGGGCAGATTGATTGACCTAACTTACTACAAAATGAATTAAAAATAAGAATTATAGAGGTCAAACCAATAAAAAGGGTTATCTCAACCTTGGAATGGTGTTATAATGACCAAAAGTAACTTCAAAACTGCTGTTAACATTATCAGTATCAAAACAAATATTATATATATATTCTTGTAAGGATCCTCTGAGATTATTCCCTGTCATCTTCTGTACTTCTCTGCACTGAAAGTTCTAGTTTATATTTATACTGGCAGCGCCCTACTGTTTCACCCGCATTAGTTTCAATCCCAGGGGAATATCGAGATAAAAAGTATCCTATGTGTTATTTTGATGAATCCATACTTAATATTATAAATTCGAAAGTAACTCTGTCTGTCTGTCAACATACAGACAGACAGATCGTTCAGTGAACTGAACTGAACGGATTTCGATAAAACTTGGCAGAGAGATAGATTGCATCCCAGGGAAGGACATAGGATAGTTTTTATCGACATACCGCGCGGGTGAAGCCGCGGGCGGAAGCTAGTAAGCTATATTAGTGTAATGTTTCATCAAAATCCGTTCAGAAGTTATAGCGTGAAAGAGCAACAAAAATTTATCCATCCCCACAACATCTTTCGCATTTATTATTAGTAGGACAGGATAACCTTTTGTTTTATAGTTTTTGTTTCCATCTGTGTTTTAATCTGCGATGGGTTATTACAATAATAAGCAGATGGTAGGTCTTGCACACATCATTAGGTGATAGGTACTCCATTGAGAATCATCCCAAATGTATCCTCGGTTTAGAATCTTTAACAGAGTTGGTTAGTGTCGTCTTAGGGGCAGACAAAATGTGTTAAGATACCTACGACATGCTAAGAAGGGGGTACAAGCAAGTAGGTACTCAAAACTTGCAGCTTGTGGTCACTGTGCCGTGTTTCCTAGTGCCGTCGTTTGTATTTTTTGCCAATAAAAAACATGACATGCTGATGAAACATTTGTCTGGTCATGTGTATGTGTAAAGATATTTGAATATTGAATCGCGTGGTGTTATTCACGTTTTTCTAATAACTAAATTATGACTTCGGTAATCTGTTTTATTTTTTTGTGCCATTATAGGTTATGTAATTTGAATTAATTATATTAGTTTACCTGAAGTTATAATTGGAAAACTTGTCAGCTTCTCTCAAGAGTAACTTGTACATTGATAGAATTTGCCGTCTTGTCACTCCTGAAGACATTTTTAATAATTATATTTTTCTTACTCTGTTTCACAGGGAATTTTCACCGAAACGAATTTTCAATTTGTAAATAAGATCACGTTACGTTCACAGGTTATGTTTGACTCATTGAAATTCCTGAAATTGTTTGCCTAAATATCTTGATGATACTATTGCGTAGCAATATACTTCTATTTTTTAACTTAAATATTAGTTTATTATTTTTTAACAATTCAATCATATTCATTTTATTTATCACCTAAAGTACAAAAATAAAAGAAAAAAATGTTGTGAAATGCTTGAAATGAAACGAAATTATCTCACCGAGTTGCCAGGTGTAAATCGATAAAATTACTACCATTTCTTAACCGACTTCAAAAAAAAGAAGGAGGTTCTCAATTCGGTTGTATGTTTTTTTTGTATGCTAAGAATTAAGAAAACCTTAGATTCATTCTCATGGTTTCCCTGACAATTACGAGACGAGCTGAAGGCACAATTATTACTCACTTTATACCTGACTTTTCTTTCAATATTCGTTTTCTGCAAAATGTTAAGTACTAGATATTCCTGCAAGCTTGTTTAGGAACTTGGAAGCTTGTTTTTGTGAGGTCAGTGTATGAATGTGAATGTGAATGTCATGTTTGATTCGAAGTTTTTATTCTACTGTGTCGTAAAAACTTTGACAAGTGTAAAATCCGTCCAAGTTTGGCAACATTCGAGCTATCAAAAAGTGCTCTGTGTTGATGTGTTCGAGTCTATTAAAAAGTACTCTGTGGTTCGAGTTTTTTACAAATGGCTGCTGCAGCTGAATCAAACCTAATGTGATAGTCTGTTTTCATTGTAAAATAATTATTTAATTATTTGTTAATGGTGTTATAGTGTTTGAAAATACTAGCATAACCTTTAATTGTGTGAATCTCATTACTTCTAGTGCCTAGTCGCTATTAAACGGTGAGTAATTTGAAGAAACAAGACATTTTGTGCGATATTGTTTATTTATATTTCAAATTTTCGTCTTTATTAGGGCTGCACGACGTCCTAGATTTCAGGAAGGCTTGCTAATTTAATTATTAAGTTAAACCTACTGTGTTACTTCACGTCATATGTGAAAGTTCGTTACATCGAGGTTAAATAAGTCATAAGTAAATCATAATATTTGTATGTGTATTTAGTCTTACGCTTTACGATGTATTTTTTTCACAATGTCATGTGGTAATAAGTCTTTAAAAATTCTACAACATTCTGTCCATAATCAAGCAGCAATTGAACTCTGTATTCGATAACCATTTGAAACAAATCGGTCACATTTGTTAAAACATATTTTTTTTGTGTATTTTTCCACTAAAACTATATTATTTCTAATACTGTGATAAATTACATGAAATTAGGCTTCGCATATAAAGAGTAACAAACTTTACAAGCTCATTTGAAATTCTAATAGGATTTCATTCATAGGAAATAGCGCCTACAATGTTTTATTCATAAGAGTTTGCAATAATTTACGTACCTTGAACGACCATTGTTATCGCAATAATTATACGTTTAGAAAACTATAATAAAGTAGACATAATTGGTCTGAGATAACAATAAGAGGTTTGTGAAATTATATTTCTCAGATTTGTCTGAAGGAAAAGTAACTCTGTAATGAAAATCATTTATTCTTTATTAAATGATACTTATTTAAGTTAAGGAAGAGTGGAGTCTCCTAACACAGGCTGACATAGATCTACGAATGCAGCCAGGACCAATAGCTTAACTGAAAATGGGTCTCGGTGTGTATGTAATGAATGGTCACCCATCATCGGAAAGACTTCGGCAAGCGTAGCTTTACCTTCGATCGACTGTGGAGGCTGTCATTATTTAGCCACAAGACTTATGTATGTACCCTTACTTACCCTTATTTAGTACATGGAGGACTTACAGCTAATAAAAACAGACAAAAAAAGAAAAGGTAACCATAGTCACCTTACGGCCATATAAAGAGTATTCGAACAATGTGTAAAACATTAAAATAATGTAACCTTCATGCTGCAATAGTCTATTTAAGTGCGGTATTAGCGATGGGTGCATGACGCATCCTGCATCCAACACTTACTTACTGTAGGTACAGACGCCAGCTCATCAAGCAACTACAATCTGTCAAATTTCTTTAATAGATTTTCTACTTTATCGCTAAAGCATAAGGTTCTAAGTTGATTGGTAAAATTTTACAGTTTCAGGTAGCTTGATGTGCTGGCGTTTGTACATATTTTATTTCTTTCAAGATAAACATTCATATCTGACATTGGCAGAATTGTCAACACCGGCACCATTGCCATAGATAAAAATAGAATAGACTGTCACTAAGCCGTTGGTCCCGGGTGTCATTTGTGGATCTTTGACAGTCATTACAGGTAGTCAGAAGCCTGGGTCTGACAACCAGTCTTACCAAGGGGTATCGTATTACCCAGTAACTGGGTTGTGGAGGTCAGATAGGCAGTCACTCTGTGTAAAATACTGTTCTTCAGCTGCATCCGGTGAGACTGGAAGCCGAGACCAAATCAGCGGTGCCCTACATTTTGACGAGTTAAGCAAACATAAATGTAGGGAACAGCTTTTTTTTTCGCGATTTCAGGTTTGGTCCCATAGTAAAAGTTGTTCATAATGATGAGTACAATGACCTCTTAAGAGGTTGTTAGTGTTTTTCCAATAACCCTGTAAATTATGTGTTATTAATATGATGTTTTTGTCCACAGTTAAATCTATGGATGGCGATAAACATTGGTATGACGATGACCGCCTGTACCCTTCTGTCTCGAACAGTGATGACAGCCCCATACTCTCGCACAGGTAACGCAATTAACTCGTACTTAGCTTTCGATAAACCACGACCGTCACACAGTGGGTGTCTGAAGACGGGCGTTGCGCGTCGTCACCAAGCTGACCTGAGGCCGTTTCTCCACCGTTCACGTCAGCGAGAACGAGATGGCAGGCCGAAGTAGCGATACATACAATTACGATGGCCGCGTGTCCACCGCACGCCCTCACCGCCCGGCCGGGCATTACACCTATATTTGTAAAGAATACTTCGTCCGTGCTACTTGGCAAAACTTCAATGCTTCGTCATCATAATATAAATAAAAAACCGGCCAAGTGCGAGTTGGACTCGCACACGAAGGGTTCCGTATCAGCATACACATACACTACATATAAAATAACGGCAAAAAAAAAAACACGTTTGTTGTATGGGAGCACCCCTTAAATATATATATATCTATAAATATTTTTAATTTTATTCTGTTTTTAGTATTTGTTGTTATAGCGGCAACAGAAATACACATTCTGTGAAAATTTTGACTGTCTAGCTATCACGGTTCATGAGACAGACCTGGTGACAGACAGACAGACGGACAGTGGAGTCTTAGTAATAGGGTTTTTTGTATGTTTGTTTGTTATTGTCGCTAAAACGGCTGAACGGATTTGCATGTTTGCCACATGGATAGGCCATGACCATGATGATGGTACTTTTTATCCCGATATTTCCACAGGATCGAGAAATATGCGGGTAAAACCGCGGGGAACAAAACATTCTGTTACACAGCTAACGAGCGTTTACGCCGTACCGCATTTCATACAAACTTTCAAGCCGTTGTTTTTCGAATTGAATGAACCGATTTTAATGAAACTTCATACGCATAAGCAGGATACAAAGGTCTAAAAAGTTAGCAGAGAACATTTTCGAAAATTTGTGTTACAGCCGAATTAGACCGATTTTAAAGTTTCCATAGAAACAGAGATTTCCAGTATCTTTTTTTAAATAAGACATTTCGAAAATGTTCTCTGCTCACTTTTTAGACCTTTGTAAACGCTCTTAATTAGCAACTAACACATTATCTACTGTTCAACACATACGGGTTTTGTCATACACTTTTCCCTATGTGCCAAAAACAACGTGAATTTGTGTAGCATAATATCGATTATTATAATATAATGATGTTTACAAATTGGGCAGATATTTTTATGTATATAATTGGATTTATCGATGAGGAAATTTTCAGTAACAGTTCGGAAGTTGGATTGTGATTCAAACATAACTGTCGAAATCGTACGTAGCTAGTTTTAAAAAGGGCCATGTATCATGAAAAATTGTTGGTCCTTTTTAGAGTACTCTTTTTAGGGTTCCGTACCTAAAGGGTTAAACGGGACCCTATTATTAAGACTCCGCTTTCCGTCTGTCCGTCTGTCACCAGGCTGTATCTCATGAACCGTGATAGTTAGACAGTTGAAATTTTCACAGATAATGTATTTCTGTTGCCGCTATAACAACAATACTAAAAATCAATAAAACAAATATTTAAGAAGGGCCCCATACAACAAACATGATTTTTCTAAGGATTCTAGCGTGATGCTCGGTCCAATTAAAATTCTTATTTCATTTGATAGCTCATTTCTTGAAGAAGTCACCAAGAAATGCCTATCAACTGCGAAAAGAATTTTTGAAATTTGACTGGTAGTGTTTCAGAGATTAGCGCGTTCAAACAAACAAACTCTTCAGCTTTATTATTAGTATATAGTAACTGCCCACTGCCACTGCTGGGCAAAGGTCGTTCTTGTTCTTCACTGATTGATCGGAAAAGGCAGCAGACAAAGATGAATGGAAAAGTATGGGGGCAACCTTTGCCCAGCATTGTGTTTTTACAAAATAAATAAAATAAGCATTCCAGAGTCTGGTGTCGACTTTGTTCTAGCTCGACTCGAGACTGCATTCCCTAGAGATGAACGAACAATAATAATATCTTGATTCATCAAGTAACATGAGTCAGTTGTGTTAGTAACAATATTCCATACCCCTATGTTAGTATTCCTATTCTAATCACTTAGCCAAAAACCATGAATCAAAATCAAAAGTAATTTATTCAAACTAGGCTGAGAATCAGCACTTTTCGAACGTCAAAATTACAAAAAACAGTCCCCCAAAACGCCCGGCATTCACCACTTCCTAGTGCTTTCGCCGGGGAGAAGAAGTGGCGCAACAAACTCCCCAGCAGCACAGCTATATGTTCAATACATGTGAATCACTGCCACACGCCTAACACCGAGGTGGACAGCTTGCAGCAGTGACTCACATATAAACAATCGAGTCAAGAGTCGAAGACAATATATCAATGTACAAGACAAGCAATTAAAACAGATTCCGGTACGGCATCGCGACGCTCATAAGAAGGTGATTGTGATGTCCTTAAAAAAAATAAAGGTTACATTCGTGAAACTGCCGCGCGCCGCTCGCCTTTTAAGTCACGAATAATTTTGACACGTAGGTAAATATGAAATCGAAAATAGTCCTATTATGGGGGCAGAGAGCTGCGAAATTTTATGACATTTTATTATTCAATATTATTGTCTTATTTGTCTATTGATCATTAAAACCGCATCGGGATCCGATTCGTGGTTTAGAAGAACAACGCAGTCACACGATTTTGCCCTATATATATATACCTTCTTCCTATTTATTGATTTATCATTTTGTTGATATAAGCCTATTGACTGATATTTCATCAAATAGTCATTCAATAGAGTTATATGAACTTAGAGGGTTGTATTGTATTGATGATTTTAATGATTAAAAGTTACAGTGCAGTTAATTGTAGATATATGTTGTGTAACTAGCTGCGCCCCGCGGTTTCACCCGCATGAGTGTCGATCCCGTGGGAATATCGGGATAAAAATATAATAGCCTATATGTTAATCCAGGGTGTCAGCTACCTCCATACAATATTTTATCAAAATTGGTCCAGCCGTTTGAGCGTGAAGAACACACACACACACTCACAAACTTTCGCTTTTATAATATTAGTGTGATAGTTAAAACTTGTTCGGAATGTTATATTCAATTAAAAGTTGAATAACATTTATCATTTCTTTCTAGGTACGAGAAAACCCGCCGCCTGTCCCCGTACGCGTCCCCGAAGGCCGAGGAGCGCGAGCGCCGCTCCACGCTCACCGTCCTAGCGAAGTTCTTCCTCTTCTGCACCGCCATGATACTGTTCTGCGTGCTCTTGTACATACCTGTTTATAATAAGGCCAACGATCAGCTATCTAAAGGTATTTTTTATTTTTCACATTTTAATAAGGCATATAGACTAAATACATTATAATTAGAGATTCCAACCGCATATTAAAAAAGAAAGTAACCGAATAGGCCGAATACCGAATAGTGGCCGAATATTCGTGGCATATTATCTTTAATTATAATAACAATAATACACAACTAGATTGCTAATCACAAGTCCCTACAAATTAAATTGTTTACTATAGAAAAAATGGGGTTTATGGATAAGTTCCTAAACCATAAGGTGTTCTTTGGTTAGTTAGTGAACCTTCACAGAATTTATGGGTAACAAACAGTAAAAAAAACGTAAATTGCTGAGGGATAATTGCCGTATTTTTAAAGAACGGTCGCCATTCGAATCTCAAACTCAATTTGTCAAAAAATATCTCTAATTTTCACATTAATTGCATTGTCGCTGAGATGAGATTACGGCAGTTTTTTAACGTTTTTTAATACGGGAATTAAAAAACATGTATCATGTTTCTATCATGTATTATGCAAATAAATGATTTGATTTGATTTTTTTTTGATTTGAATTGGCTTTCAGGTAACTACATAATTTGATCATTAAAAACAAAAGCCATTTATATCAAACTAAGCTGAAAACCAGCAGTTCTTGAACGTCAAAATTACATAAGACAGTCCCTCAAAACGCCCGCCCTTCGCAGTGTCCTCGAGTCGCGAACTGCGGTCATCACATCATACATCACTCCTGTGAAGTTTTGCCAACTAACTTAAACTGTCTTTACGCACGTCTTGAAAATGTCTTTATTCACATGAACCGATAATTTCCAGGTTTAGTCGCGGGCTGGTCGATCCACACAAATCGCGACACAAAAATATATGTACAACCAAACAACGTAACGACAATACACAGCCCTAGGAATTTATGCCCTAACACTAGTAAAAACAAGCTATTTTTACTAATAGTTGTCTGCTCATCCACCCTCAACTTCGAACGCCGCGTAGCTATAAGAGAAACATGGGGTCATTATAAAAGTTACCTAGAAATGTCCAAATTATATCACGCAGTCAAACAAAAGTACATAAATTACAATTATACATATGATCTTTATTCAGAGAATGCTGTACATAATAAATCTAGCGATAGGGTCAAGAGAGACATATCCAGCTTTAGCCGGCTTTTGCCCGAATTGGCTAAGGCGTTGCAGGACAATCTGGTTAACGAGAAGACTGACAATGTACTTGAGGAGAGGTTTGCAGACGAAGTTATGTTGCCAGAATTTGATATGAATCAAGAGTTAGGAGAGAATACTGAGCCAAATTATGATTATTATGATACTAATGTTATGAAAATACCCCCTAAGGGGTATGAAGATACCCCAGATTTAGACAAAGTTCTATCAATGTTAAAAGGGAATAAAAACTTCAAAAAAATTAAGGAGAAATTGTCATTGCCAACAACACCTGGCAACATTGATCCGGATTATAAAGTAGTGTTTCTCTTGGGGTTGCCAACACATGACAACGATTCTACCATTCAGAATAAAATCGAGGAGGAGTCTGAGAAGTATGGTGATATGATCCAAGAAGGGTTTATTGATTCATACAATAATCTGACGCTGAAATCTATTATGATGTTGAAATGGATTACCAACAATTGTAATAATAGTGGTAAGTTGATAAAATAATAATTATTATAATATTTACTTGTCACACATAATCAGCCTATAACGTCCCACTGCTGTCACTCAGGCCTCCTCTCTGTGAGAGGGAGTGGGCCGTAATCCACCACGCGGACACAGTGCGGGTTGGTAGATGTCACATGTCTTCGATATTTTGGTTCTAGGACATGCCGGTTTCCTCACGATGTTTTCCTTTACTGTTTTGAGAGCAGTAGGTATTGATGAAATAATTAATACAAAGTAAAACGCATACGTTCCTGGGTTTGAATCCTACAATTTGTAAGTCGAGGCTGTTCTGCTCAAAATCGAGCTGTAGGCCTTCAATGTTCGGGCGTATGAAACGCTAAATTTATTTTTCTACTAGCTGCGCCCGCGGTTTCACCCGCATAAGTGTCGATCCCGTGGTAATATCGGGATAAAAAGTAGCCTATATGTTAATCCAGGGTGTCAGCTACCTCTATACAAAATTTTATCAAAATTGGTCCAGCCGTTTGAGCGTGAAGAAGTAGCAGACATATAAAAACACACGCCAACTTTCGCCTTTATAATATTAGAGTGAATTGTGATTTCCTCAGTAATCGTGCTCACTTGCAATTAGTATAAACAATCAATCTGCTCACCCTTTTCCCATCTATGTTGGGTTTAGCTTCCAGTCTAACCGGATGCAACTGAATACCAGTATTTCATATGGAGCGACTGCCTATCTCTGTCTGCCTCCACAACCCAGTTTCTGGGTAATATGATATCCCTTGGTAAGACTGTTTATCAGATTTTCGGGCTTCTGACGACCCGTAACGACTGTCAAAGATCAACGAATGACAGCTGAGACCTACGGCTTAAGGTGCTTTCCGAGGCACGGAGCGGTCTTGGTATGTAAAGATATTCGCCCATCCACGGACCAACCGCGGCAAGCGTAGCTTAACCTGATCGCTCGACCCGTGCGGCTGTTATTACTTAGCCACAAGCTCCTCATAAGTATCATAAATAATTTTCTTAATTTTTTTTCAGTCCGCTACATACTGAAAACAGACGATGATATGTATATTAATGTGCCAAATCTCATAGACAATTTGAGAAACAGATCTCAGGACTTTGATACGAAGACTAAAGGACATAATATTAAAGAGTACATGCTCATAGGGGACCTCATCTGTGGCGCAAGACCTGTGCTGGATACTAGTAATAAATGGTGAGTGGTTTTTTGTGTAATACACTACGCTTTTATTCATCGGAGAGGTAGGTTGAGGTGTGTAGTGCGGTGAACTACTGCAGTAGTTCGTCATCAACCACCAACCAGGCACAAATCAAGACTACTAGCGACTGAGAATTTCCTTACGAAAAAACCGTATAAACTTTGCTTTAAACCAGAAGGTCAATTCCCGTCTTCAAAAATTTACAAAACAGAAATGAGGAATTTTTGACAGATTGAGATAGATTAGAATACAAACGGTCTTCAGGGCCCTGATTCACTATGACCATTTAACGATTCCTTTCTTTGAAACCACGTCAATTCTTTAGTCAATCACGACATTGCTATTAACGTATTCCCTGACACAATGGCGTGGTTTGTAAATGATAAATGATGATAAATGATTTTATTTTTGTAAGTAGGTTTGTACAAACACTTTTACACGTCAATCATATTTTTTATAAAACTAGATGAGGTCGGCGTTTCCTATCTGACTACTCTGAGAAGAAAGGCCGAAACAAACTCAGAGGTCACAGTCTCTTTTAAAGTCCAGACATAATCTTGGTCAGGTTATATGAAGACCATGTAGATCGATGTCTGAGATGGTCTTTGAGGAAAAAAAATTTTGGTCTTTTGTAAATACATGTTGCTGTCAAAATACATGTTGTCCGTACCGGTTGACATTTCGATTCCTTGCCGTGTACAAGACCTGGTATTAACGTGGTTGGCACGTGGTAAGATTTCACGGGGAATAATACAGGATTTCGGCCTAGTACCCCATGCTCGGTTATCTCGCTAGGGACCACTAAACCAACGAAGCAGGCTGATTAAACGTTTATATTAATTTAATTATTATTTTCAGCAAAACGGTAAGTTATGAAACTCATTAATATCAATTTATGTTATCATTTTCCTGCAAGTACATGCATTTCAGTTAATTAACATATTTTCCCATAAAACTTACAACAACAACACTACAAAAAAAAAGCCTTAATTATAATTTACAAGCTAACATCTATGCTAACACTACAATATTTATATTATATACAAGTATATAATAAAAAATAAAAGAAAAGTGAGGAGCTCATTAGGCTTTTAGTTTGGGATTATACATAATATATATATATATATATATTATACATAAATTATATTATATTATTATTTTAAACATACAAAATAGTTAGCCTCTAATTTCTCTAGTTTCATGAAGTGATGAAGATATTCGGAGATACAGAATAAAGTCTTCAATGGATGACGATAAATAAACCTAAAATTAATATCAGCCAAAACTGTTTGTCCTGTGGTAACGCTATTTAATTAACCTTTAATAGTTAGTACTACGGTACCTGAAAGCCACTAACCGGGTACAAACCCAGTATACGGGTTGCTGCTAAAAGAAATTGAAGATTTTTATATGGAGACGCATACCTACAGTCGCGCCATTTTGTTTTTTTTTTCAAAATGGCGGCCACGCATAAAACCTATATAAATCGATAGCAGCTCATATTAATGCAAACAGAAAACATAATTATAGGCTTAGAAATAATCACTAAAGTGATGTGTAAAAACATGGATGTCACGTGATCAATTTGGAACGTTAATTTCTCTGAAACGTGACACTTTACGGGGTTTGGTCCTGTTATGTTTTCTGTTTGTATTAATATCAGCTATCCATTTATATAGGCATTATGCGTGGCCGCCATTTAGAAAGAAAAAAAAAATGGCGGACCGGCAGGTTTTTTTTTTTAAGGATTGGAAATCTTTAAATGACTCCTCCCGCTCTGGGTGGAGCGGAAGGGAGTGTCAGACTCTTACTGACTAAAACCCATTCGTATTCCTTCCTTAGCCCTTTATGTTCCGGGGTAGCGGTAACCCTTTCGGACAATCCCGCTGCCCCGGCAGGCTTCGGCCCTAACGGGCCCCTCCTCTGATGCTGACATCTCTTTGAGACGCGCGTGGAACACATACGCGCCGTATGCTACGGACCTTCAAAGCACTTTTCACAAAAGTTCCTTATTATTACGAAAGAGGGAGCAGCAAGAAAGGATTTTAAAAATATCACCCCTTACAGTAGTTAAACAGGGGATGAAACAACTTTGTATGGAAGTTCGTAATTTTTCCCGATGGGGAATGTAAATGGGCACACAGCCTGTAACATATTGAATGCTTATATTCAGCAATAGGAGAAAAAAAAGCCTGAAATTGTTTCTAACATTACTTAATTTTTGTTTACAGGTACAGCCCGAGGTACATGTACGGGGGTCGTGTGTACCCCAAGTATCTATCCGGTACGGGGTACGCGCTCTCCTCAGACGCCGCCAGAACCCTCTACGCGGCCGCGTTAAGAACAAACTACTTTCATTTAGAAGATATTTTTATTACTGGTAAGTTGTGATGGATTTTCTGTAAGGGTTTTGAATCGCAATTTTGTTTGTGATTTTTGAGTTCTCTACGTTCTGTGAATTTTTAATGTATTTTAATATAATTTAGGGAAATTAAAGTTAGATATAGGTCATCATCATCTGTTTAGCCTTTTCCCAACTATGTTGGGGTCGGCTTCCAGTCTAACCGGATGCAGCTCAATACCAGTATTTTACATGGAGCGACTGCCTATCTGACCTCCACAACCCAGTTACTGGGTAATACGATACCCCTTGGTAAGACTGGTTGTCAGACTTTCAGGCTTCTGACTACCCGTAACGACTGTCAAAGATCCACGAATGACAGCCGGGACCAACGGCTTAACGTGCTTTCCGAGGCATGGAGGGGTCTCGGTATGTAAAGATGGTCACCCATCCACAGACCAACCGCGGCAAGCGTAGCTTAACCTGATCTATCGACCTGTGCGGCTGTTATTATTTAGCCACGGGCCCCTCAAAGTTAGATATAGGTATAAGTTATAAATATAATTATGCCGATCACATACTTAACTAAAGCAACATCTTCATGGCTCTCCCGCGAAATTCAAATTTACTCACGTTTTTTTGCAATTAGCGGGTCGGTGTCAGATTGTATGTTGAACAAAATATGATTCGCGATCGTAACAAATATGGCTTTACAGAATTATTATTATTAGAATAAGCAATAAAAAACCCTTCAGTTAGAGCTGGCCTCAAACGGCATGATTTCATGAAATCATTTAATAGGATTATGTGAACATAAGAGGCTGTATTGATGATTTTAATGCTTATAATTCTGTAAGGTCATATTTGTAACGGTCGCGAATCATATTTTGATCAACCTGACACTGACCTGCAAGTTGCAAAAACGTAAAGAATATTTGAATTTTGCGGGCTACCCTGACGCTTAAACTCGAATTTAATACGTTTAAAATGTTAATCATTTGTCTTTCATTGTTTGTTACTGTTTAAATTACTAACATACCTACTTTATCTATTAAATATTTGCATTATTTTGTGTGCCATATCTACTGGCATAATTATGGTAAATAATTCAATTAAGTACTAAAATGTTTTGTGTTTCGTAATGTTAATTACTTTGCATACTATTGCATAGAATCAAGTTCTTCTAAGCAACTGTGAATCTGTAAATCTGTTTTCATCATCCAACACTACCCACCGACGCCCACAGTTAGGAGGACCAACCATGAGAGCTAATAATGATGGAGAGAGTCCTCGTCCGTCATATACCCGACATCAATCGTCGGGCAGTTGCCCGCCAAACTCAACACCCTTCTGGTCGGAGGATCCTCCCTTTTTTATGGAGGATGAGTGAACTTTGCACCCTGTTCCTGATACCTCAATGCAAAAACGTTGCCGGCTTCCTCTTAATATTTACAATCTACATTGCAGGTATGTGTGCCGGCCGCTCCCACCCGCGCATCATCCCGCGCGACGACCCCTCGTTCTCATACCAGACGCCCTTCACCGGCGGGGCCATGCGGGCCTGCGGGGCCCACGCCCGGGCCACCGCGCACCGAGTGGCTCCCGACCTCATGCGGCGGTTGCATGGCATGCTGAGGAAACCTGGCTGGTTGGATACGTATGTATTGAAGATATTATTTTGATTTTACATAATCAGTTTATGGAGTGGGCAATAATTCACCACGCGCGCCCAGTGCAAGTTGGGAATGTCAACTCACATGTCTTCGTATTTTTGGTTTTCTCACGATGTTTTCCTTCACCATTTTGAGAGCAGTGGTGATGAAAATAATCCAACACAAAGTGAACGCCTGTTTGGGTTCGAACCTACGAATGCTCATTTTGATTTTAGTATGAGGAAAATGTCCTGAGGAAAGTTTTCGAGTTTGGGTGTGGAGAGTTGGGGAATACCAAAGAAACGATGGATGGACTGTGTGAAAGATGATATGGTTAGAAAGGGGGTGACTACCGAGATGACTGATAGAGAAGTATGGAAGAAAAAGACATGTTGCGTCGACCACGAATATATTGGGATGATGATTGATGTTGATAGTTCGAAAGTGTTAGTGTAAATAATCACGACTTAGGGCCGGTTTGTTTCAAACGGTTGGTTAATATAACATACATACGTCGAATAATAACGATTACGCACTCGTTATTATGTAACGTACGACAAGGCCATAATTTAGTAATTGTAATTTGAAACAACCCTTTTTTTTTGGTTTGACGATAGTTAGCGCCATTTTTAACCGACTTCTTGACGTATACGCATGCCGTCAAGTGGACGTGAAACAGACCCGCCCTAACGTCAGTAAAAGTTGGAATTTTGACCTTCAATGTCTCCGTAATCAGAAGGTATGGCTTAGTATAACCAAATGATCACAATAACGGGGAGTACAAGTGACTCTCGGCTTCATGTGACATTTTACATCCGTTATATATTTTATATTATTTTTTTAATTTATTCAAACGGACACATGCTTTTCCCTGTGTTTATTATTCTAGCGAATGGCACTCGTCGGTTGCAGCTAAGTATCAGTGTCAGGTGGTATATATTGTGTTGTGTTCTGAAATTATACTGAGTTGAGGCCCTTTTGGATTTTTTTTCTGTTTTTTTTTTGTTTCTTTATTTTCTATTTTTTTTTACTTTGTTTTCTATGGATTTTTTTGTCTGTTTTATAACTTTTTTTGTTCTTCGTTTTCTATATTTTTTTTTCTGTTTTTTGCCAAATAAATATCAACATAACAAATCTTAAAATAAAGTCGATAATAAATAACCTGAGGCGCTTACCTCTTTCCGCTTAGATGCGCTCTCGAGCTAATGGAAATTTCATTTATTTTCAACTTTATTTCAACTGGTGCAAGGTCGATGTTTGTTTGGCAGTGACAGTCAAATAGCTTATTTTCGTTTTTTTTTACGACGAAAAATTTCTACTCTGCTACGCTTATATTTTGCGCACTGGTTAAAAAAACCTTTATATTTCCATTTTCTTCAGCAAAAAATGATAAAAATACTAACTTAAATTTTTTTTTCTTTATCTTTTCCAGATGTGAAAGAATGCGACTCACAAAGGTAAGGAGGGACCGCCTTAAGCCCAAGACGCCGCCAAAGCGTCTAACTAAACATTAGCGCTAAGAACAATTAGTCACAATAGTCAACTCGTCCATAATAGTACATAAATTTAGTCACCCATCGATATACAGGGTTGTTTCCCAGATCTCAAACTAAAACTATATTTTCGTTCAATGAAACCATTTATGCCCAGTTTCTCGAACGATAATTATCGCATTTGACATACATAATCAGCCTATAATGTTCCCAGACATCCTCTCTGTGAGAGAGAGTGGGCCGTAATCCACCACGCTACCCTAGTGCGGTTTGGTAGATGTCACATGTCTTCAATGTTTAGGTTCTAGGTCATGCCGGTTTCCTCACGATGATTTCCTTCACCGTTTTGAGAGCAGTGGTGATGAATTAATTTACACAAAGTAAAGCGCCTGTCTGGGTTCGAACCCACGACCTACAACTCGTAACTCACGGCCGTTAAAACTGGGCCACCATTGTTATGTAATGTGACGTATTGGCGAACACATTGTTCTGATTGGTTGAATGATTTATCAACAACCAATAGCAACAGATTATGCGCGCTTGACAATTTGTCACATTCATTTTGTTATAATTTTTGTTCGAGAATCTGGCCCTTAGGTTAATGTGCATTAGCGTGATCTGTACATTATACAATCTGCTCAAAAATGATTTTATTTTAAACCACTTAAGTACTACTATTATTATTTTATTTTAATTACTAAGTTTTTTACTTGTATCTTAACTAATTAATGCTTTAAGTCCTACCTATTTATCTAACTATGTACCTATGTATATTCTGCATTCCATTTGTTTATCTGTAATTGGAGAAAAACCCATGTTAGTTAGCGTCTCCTGAAATATTTACTAATCCCACTAATTCGAACTTGTAAAAATAAATACTTACGCTAGGAGCATGTAAGGATCGTAGCGAGGTGACTGTGGATTCTGCTTACCCCGTGGGACGAGGGCGTGAGTTTATGTATGTATGTAAATACCTGCTCTATGTTTTTGTAACGCTAAGTTTCTTAGAAAAGCGGTTCCGTCATTTTAAAACGGGCGTCACGAAAATAGGTCATTTTCACCAGTATAAACTCTGTATTTGGACAGCCGTTATTGTGTGACTGTACACCGCTTTCTTATTAAACCAAAGCTGTACCAAATCCATACTCTAAATTCCAAAATAATCTTAGATATAAAACGAACACCCTGTATATCGAATATAGGGATCTTAACACTAGTTTATGAGTACAATATTAACTATAGTTTGTCTCAAAGAGTCGCCGTAGAATTATAGGAAAGAATTGTCATAATACATTGTCTCGAAATGAGAAAAATACATCCGTTAATATTACAAAAATAATAGCTAAGATTGTGTAGAACATCGAGTAAATTAAGTTTAAAAATATTGCTATCCCATTCTAGCTTATGGAATAAGAAAGAGATATAAACTGCCTGTCTGTTTCAAATGGTCAGACTGTTTCAAACGGTCAGACTGTGTCAAACAGCCTGTTTCAAACGGTCAGACTGTGTCAAACAGCCTGTTTCAAACGGTCAGACTGTTTAAAACTGGACTTGAAAATTACATAAGACAGTCCCCTGACACACCCGCCCTTCACCACTTCCTAGTGCTTTAGCTCGGCAGAAGTGGCGCAACAAACTCCCCGCAGTAAGATATAGCGACATTTTTATTCAAGTTTAGTCGATGCACTACATAATCAGCTATATTTAAAACTATACCGAAAATGAGTAGCTCTCTAAATTACCCCTATAACAAATTAATCTCTCTGAGTTACCCTCAGTAGTAATTAGTATTTTTCAGATGCCGTATTATGATTGTTTAAGAACATTCATCCCGCGCGGGCTGGCAACGTCGCATTTCTATTGGTTTTTCGTGATTATTTTATTTTTAAACCAAAATAACTCTTAAATATAAATATTTAAGTATTCCTAATGATTACTGCAAATAAAAATAATTGACAATATATAAATTTTTATGAGTAAATACCAAAAATAGCATACAAACTTATAAATACCAACGATTTAGTACTTGGCTGTAAAAAATATACTTCGATTTCAATTTAACAAAATAATAATTAAAAAAAACTAGAAATGCGGCGTTGCCAGCCCGCGCGGGATGAACGCTCTTAATGCCATCATGATTCCAGTGTAAGAGAGAGACGGAGCTATACATGACTGATAGCACCATTCCTTTTTCGCTCTGGAATCATGATGGCATTAATAGTTTGTAATCCGGCCCCAGCTATCTAACATGAGCAGCTTCAGAAATCTATGTTGCTTTATTTATTAGCCATACTGTAGTTTTTATTTAACAAAAACTGTTTATTTAGCATTCCTATTATTATTTATAATATTTTTAATACCGTATTTTTTATAAGTGTTTGCATGTGTTTAAAAAGTAAAAATGGAGTGATAATGTTGGGGCTCGTGGTTAAGTAATAACAGCAACATGGGTCGATCGATCAGGTTAAGCTACACTTGCCACGGTCGGTCCGTGGATGGGTGACCATCTTTACATACCGAGACACCTCCGTGTGTTGGTTGGTCCTTGCTGTCATTCATGGATCTTTGACAGTCGTTACGGGTCATCAGAAGCCCGAAAGTCTGACAACCAGTCTTACCAAGGGGTATCGTATTACCCAGTAACTGGGTTGTGGAGGTCAGATAAGCAGTCGCTCCATGCAAAATACTGGTATTCAGCTACATCCAGTTAGACTGAAAGTCACCCCTAACATAGTTGGGACAAGGCCAGGCAGATGATGAATGTTTGTTAAGAAACCCCAAAAAAGGGCAAAAAGAAGCAGTCAAGTGCGAGTCGAACTAGCACAAGAAGTGTTCCGTACCACCGTACAATATTTAATACTACATATTTTTTGTTGAATTTCCCGAAGTGTCTACCTTTTACGTTTCAAAAGACACCCTCGGACAGACAGACGGACAGACAGCGCTTTTGCCAGCAAATACCAGTATGTTACATGCAGCGACTGCCTATCTGCCCTCCACAACTCTACTGGATAACACGATGATACCTCTTGGTTGCCGGACTGAAACTACCTACTGTAAGAAACTTGTTTTAAAATCTTAGATTATTTACATTCCATTGCCATTTGCCACCTACTCAACTATCAACTTTAATGTCATGTAGTCAAAAGTTGATTTTTGAATGACCATTTATAATAAAAGTTTCTCCAAAAATAGTTGAATGCAATTAAATTTAAACTTTGTCATGTATGCGATTGTGTTTGGAATTTATCACTCCATTTTTACATAACCGCGATATTATTAAAGTAAAGCCTTATCTTCTTACTCTTCAAGAGTGACCTCGTCCCATAGAGAAAACGCTAAAAAACGCAGTCCCACAAATGGCACGTCGAGTTTCAGAACAAGTTTCTCCTTGTAGAGCATTGTCTCTCTCACTCCATACCTGTGTGACAGTCTCTTTCTAAAGCTCGATGCGCCATATTAACGCCCGGGTATACTGACTGCTCGGTGAAAGTCATTCTACGTAAAAAAAAAAACATAACCCTCCTTTTGGGCCCCGCAGTCGGGTGGACGAGGTTTTGACAGAAATAATAATCTCATATTTTCTAGAAATAGTTTATAGTTCCTTTTAAACCTTGTATGAAAAGCTACTGCTGGTAAATTAATTATTTTTATAGCAAAAAAATACTTTAAATCTAGGCGCTTATTTACTGTGAATAAATCGCAATAAACGTAATCACATTACATTATAGCTCTCACCACACTGGGGCGAATCTTGCGCGGGAGTCGTTTGTTTTAATGACGAGAAAGTCACGCGACTATTCGCGCCAGTCTGAACACCTCCATAACAGTTAGTTGACGAAACTGGCGCCAGCGAATTTTGTCCCATATCCCACGCGGGATTAGCTTCAGTTTAACCAGCATTCACAACCATACGAAACGCTTCCGTGCCGAATCGAAATACAATCAATGTTATCATAGGAGTCCTCTCAACACTGGTAACGAACACGAAACCCGAAAATGTTTAAACCATGTAGCGTCGTGAGCAAGACAAATCAAATAATCGAAACGCGTCGTTTTCGACACGATAGCCTGTTGAATAGTTGTGACGAGTTTAAATCTGTACCGTCACAAAAAAAAAACTAAAAGTTTTTTTTTATGGATAAAATGTAATTTGAAAAGTGCTATGTAACGTTTTTGCGTTATTTGCGAAAACCATAGTGAATCAATAGCCTGTAGCTAATGACAACGCAGCTTTATAATACTAGAATCTCGCATTTTACTATCGCCAAATAATATATTCACTTAAGGGGAATGGAGCTAAGCTTTACAGACATACTACTAACAATTTATTTTAAGTTAGGGGTAATATTAATTTAGATAGAAATGCATAGCAAAGCTTCTAATACTATATTCCCGGACAGATAGTATTTACCCCCTTTTTTCCTTTGAGTAAAACTCAGGGTAAGGGTCAAGCATAGTGAGAGTAGTTTACCCCTTAGGGTGAGAGTAGGTTACCCTTTCGGGGTAAAACTCGGGAAATCAGTTGCCTTTTTACGTTAGTACAGAAAATGGTTAGGGTTAGTCTTGGACTCTAGGTGGTAGGTAGCTTAGGCGAAAGAGTCAGTATAGCCCGCGAAATTGAAAATTTTCTTACGTTTTTTGCAATTTACAGGTCATTATCAGGTTGTATTTTGACTTAAATATGATTCGCGGCCGTAACTAATATTTATTTATTTATATTATAATCATAAAAATTATCATTACATCTCTCTAAGTTTATAATATCGTATTGAATGACTATTTCATAAAATCATGACATTTGATTCCAAATTTAATTAAAGGAGTTGTATTGCTGATTCTAATGATTATGATTCTGTAAAGTCATATTTGTTACGGTCGCAAATCATATTTTGATCGACCTGACACTGACCTGCAAGTTGCAAAAAACGTAAGTAAATATGAATTTTGCGGGCTACCTCACCGTAGATAGCTGTAAGTACAATATTGTTGATACTTTCTCGTGATACCTAGTATTTAGCTAAATATTAGATTACGGGGAGTTTTCTAGACCAGTGATACCCTAATCTGTCAACTCTTATAAATAATTACACTGCTTTTAAAAAGGAGGAGGTTCTCAGTATTTAGTTTTATTTATTTGAAACAAAATTCATGGCTTTTAAAGGGTTGCCAACTTTAAAATAAATTTTACAGAAGCACTTTAGTTGGCAACTGTAAACAGCAAAAACAATTTCACTGTTGGCAACATTTTCTATATTTGTGCAATATTGTAAGGGTGTTATGTTTGCTTTTATTAATGTTAATAATTAATTACAATAATTCCTTTTATTAGACTAACCCCCTTACATAAACGTTGTAAAGCGTCCGTATAGTTACACAAAGCTTTGTCTACTTCTTTCGAAAGTCAAATTACTGACGACTGAAAGAGATAAATCGGTGTGTATCTATTAATAAGGGGGTACGTGCATTAAATGTAACTGTGGTTGTTTTTAATATTTTTTAACACACATCTCTCTGTTCACTAATAATATAATTAAGCTTAATATTATAATATTGCATCTTGCACGTACTGGTTACTAACGAAATTATTCAGCGTGTATCAGAAAGCTGTGGTCAAAGGGCTTTTGAGGTCCGTGGCATACCTACCTGTCCGCTAAGGGTAAGAAATATGGAATACGCTTTACGGGGTTTGGTCCTATTATGTTTTCAGCTATTGATTTATACAGGTTTCATGCAAGGCCGCCATTTTGAAAAAATAAAAACAAAATGGCGGACAGGTAGATATGCCAGGCTCCATATAAAAATCTTCAATCCCCTTTAAGGGTGTGGTACAGAAAATCAAACTGAACAAGTTTTTCTTAGGGACCCACGTCGTAAATTGTCAACTTTCCCATGCAAAACTTCAATACCTATTGAACCCAAATGTATATATTATTTTTATCTCACGAAGCGACGCGCGCTTCTCATGTGGTAACCAAGTGTACAAACACACTGTAAATGTGTGCGTGAAGACGAGATGTGTCAGCACGTAACACGCACACGCATAAACACACACTTCCGACTTCGCCATCTTCTGGGACTGTACCGAGAGCTCTTGCGCTTACATACACATTCACAGCGTGTTTGGTGACCACAAGTAAAGCGCGCGTCACTACGTGTGATAAAAATACTATACTATATGATTATGACCTTTCCAATACTTGCTGTACCGGCTGACTTTTTTTTACCGCCCGGACAAAAACAGGGTATAAAAGTGAACGGAGTAGAGGAAGCCAATGACCCAGAAATCTATTTGTTTTTATTATCTTATACGACAATCATCCCTTGGACTGAAGCCATCGGCCGGCTTCAGTCAAAGCATTGAATGTCGCTACGAATTTATTAATAATTTCCGCGCGTAAAAAGGCTTCAATCAAAGGAATGACTGTAAAAAAAAAGTTAACGTTTTTTTTAAAGATTGATTTCTGTGGCTTCTACCGCGTTCACATTTTATACAACTTTTTATATGCAATTTTTTTTTGTTGATTTTTTTTTTCTTTCATCCTTTTCAGATAAAAGAACGTCAGCGTAGAATTTATGTCATTTATAAGTTTTTACGAATGCTTGTTTCAACCGAATGCTAAAGAAAGTAGGGCCTTGAAATATTGAGGATAAAACATTTCCCCTACTTTTGGGGTAATTGGGAAAAAATTTTGGGCCGAAGTCTGCATATTCGAGATTCTTATGATAGTTTAGAAGTCCGGGATTATATTATTTTTCAGTACTAGTTATTAGTAATTTACTCTGAAAGTAATTAGCGAAAAAATTATGAAGAAATTGCTTCAGTGTTTACAGCTGCCAAGCTATTTATTGCTCAAGTTAAAATGTAACGATTTATGAATTTATTTATTTTAAAACGTTATAGTTCTGAGTATATTAGGGCTGTACTTTAACTTTACTTAAATATCGAAACAATTGTTAAATCGAAGGCCGAATATGTCGGCCTAAAGCCGATTATCGAAGTCCGACAGTCGAAAGGCTGAAATGATGTAAACGATGCTTTATATTTGCTCCCATTTTAACTTTAACAATATAATAACTTCGGCTTTCGGCTTCAGCATATTTTTTTTTTAAGATAATGAAATTGTAATATTTTAATGTTTAACCGTAATCTCGGTATTTAGCCTTGCTGAAAACTTGCGGCGCATTTTGATACACCCATAAAAAAAAAAATTACGTACCGAATACCTAGTCATGTATAGTATTTTTTATCACAAAGCGACGCGCGCTGTACTTGTGCTAACCAAGTGTACAAACACGTTGTAAATGTGTGAGTAAACGCAGGAGCTCTCGGTACCGTCTGAAACACGGGCGTTGTCGAAAGTGTATGCGTGTTGTGTGCTAACGCTACTCGTCTTGAAGCACACATTCACAGCGTGTTTGTACATTTGGTTACACAAGTAAAGCACGCGTTGCTTCGTTAGATAGAAATACTGTAGGAAGTAGTGGTCTTAAAACGTGCAAGCAGGACGGTGTCGTGTCATCTCGCTCCCGCGTGCCACGACCGCTGGCAACTTTAGCATTCATTGAGCGTATCTATGAAATTACGCCCCGTAAGTTTTTAGTGAAATCTCGCTGCATATAACACATAATAGTATTTATAACCCAGTGCACATTTTATGCTAAGTCTAGACATTACCTCAATTGCATAACCCATTTTCAATCAGAATCATAAGCATTTTGAAGGAAATAGGCTAGATGACAGTTTTTGAGAAACCAATTAGTAATGGTTCCGTATTTTAATCTCATCAAAATATGAAATGTTAAAAATAATGTTAAGCAATTTAATTTTGGTTGTCAAAACGGTGTGTGTTTGAAAATGTATTTATTTTAATCTGCACAAAACAGCACTGCTAAAATAAATGTTTGTTTGTGCCCTGCACGATTTTCGAGATTTACGAAAAAAATGCGGACACTGTAGCTTTACAATTTTGTTTTGACCGCGAAAACTGTATACATATTTTGCCACCTGGCTGTGCCGAATCATGCCGATCCTAAAAAGTGTGTTGCACGCTTTATAATTATGATCTTTTTTCATGCATGCTATAGTGGCTGTAGCACAATTTTTAACTGCATGTTTTGCACGTAATGGTATTTTTTTTTTCTTATACAAGGTGTAATCGAATTACCTGCTTACCTCTTAAGGGCCATTCAAGTTTTATGTAAGCAGAGTTTTAGTAATTTTTAACCACAAAATTTTAATTTTATAATAATAATAATTTATTTGCATCAAGTTTCACATTTTACATTAAACACATGGTAGTAATACAGTTTAAAGTAATTTATACAATAGTGTGGCGACACCAGCACCCTTGCTAAGTTGCCAAGGCAACTTGTGTTAAAGATGCTGAATATTGTTGAACTGTCAACATGAAAGCCTACTTGCTACTAATAGTGTGTTACGCAATTACTCCGCTGAGTATAAAGAGCGATAAGGAACTTCATTCCAATAAAATAAAAATATTTTGTATAAAAATTATTTCACAACAATTACCAGTTTGACATATAAAAAAAAAACCCAATTCCAAATATAACCGGTCCAGTAGTTTTCAAACAAATTCGCATAAATATATAACTTTTATACCATTCGTCCTGTATATACCAATAAGTATAAAAAATGTACATAGTATGTTATTGTCTATAATAGGTAGGTTGTAAGTAACTAAAGTGGTTTTGTATGTGCCTATACCCGATTTGGAAGCGGCGTGATGTTAAAAAGTACGCCAAAATATGTTAGTCAGTATTAGAAATTGCTGAAATTGGTTAAAGCTCATATTGTCTGGTTGAAGTGCATAATAATATAACTGTTAAATATATGTAGAGTCAGAAAAAAAAATTGTTAAGCAAATTGACATCAAATTGCCGAGTAATAGATATTTCACACACATGTCAAAGAATGACAGTTGTGATTTGAATATACGGACACTAAGTTGGTTGTCGATTTTCTTAACAATTATTTTTGCGGACTGTACTTTGCCCGTAGAGTAAGATTCATATCAAGTTATTTTCATATCAATTGTAAATATCGTTTTTTTGGCCATATTTTATTTATTAATTTGAACAAGAAAAATTTAAGCTCACAAAATTGACATTTATTTATTTAGGCTCTGGGTCCCTTGGCTTATTATATAATAATGAAATTCTTGGGTACATAGCAAATTTTTATTATATTGGATGTTAATTTTTTTTACGACAGAAAACGCTGCATTTATTTTATTTATATTTTTATGTGATATTTGAAATTGGCTACATTCCATATAACTACTTAGTCGCTTTGTCCAAATTATTTGCTCAGCGTTTTTTTTTAAATCAAAATTTCCTTTATTTATCAATTTTTTTTAAATATTTTATGATTTATTTTTGACTTTAGACAGGTATTATTTCTGACCTAGTTATGGGGTCTTTAGAAAAAACATTGTTAAAAATTGTTATTTTACTTAAGGATATCTATATTATAAAAAATATATTTTATTTATTTTTTAAAGTTTTCAGAATTTTCATTAAAGGTTCTATAAACTATCAGTCCTCGTAATAAAAACATATGAATTAAAAAAGCGTACGAAAATCAATGGAGTGAACTATTTAGCCGCTTTTCTTGAAAGCAATGGTGGGATAAAATGAATCAAATTTTAGTTTAGGAAATTAAAAGGTTTATGGGAAAAATAGATAAAAAATGTTACATAATTTAAAATTAAATTAGAAATAATCGGCTGTCGATAGAAAATTAAAGTTTTTACTGTTAAAAGATAATACATTTCATAAAATAGGCAGTACCGTATCCGAAAGTAATTTTATATTCAAATAATCTTAAAAAGAACAATAATAATACTCAAGTAAAGTTGCCTTTAATAATAGTCAACGTGTAAAAAAAATTAAGTCCTTCGCTTAAAAATATAGAAACAACTTTTAAAGTAAAATGTATATTAATAAAGTGATGCCATCGTCAGTCCGTTGTTAAAATTATAACAATAGAACCTTCACAAAATTATCGGCTAGAAAATTGTATAGATATATAATTGTACGATATAAAAAATAGTATATAAATAAGATCTGGTGCCGTATTGTTGATAGTTGTTTAAAAATAAGCTTTTTATTAGTCCAAGAGAATAATATAAATTATTCGAAAAATTATAAAATGGACTAAAAATATTTCGAACAAAATTGAAGAAAAAACTATCTCTCTTCTATTTATTTTAAAGTAATACTGAAAATTACTTTCAAAAGTCATCTGTACTCAAACAAGACAATTGCGGATTGCACAAAGAGTTAAATATTGTAATAAATAATTTAAAAGAAAACTGATTATAAGGCCTACTGGCACCACAAATCACTAGTAAATGCATTTAGCGTTAATATGTTTTAAATTTCGCGCTAAACGCATGTACTGGTTTGTGTTGCAAATAGGCCTAATGGCGTTGGTCCACCGCCGCCGTCACCCGGACGTCATCGCCGAGAACGAGATAGCGATAAGCCTGGAACACACATGCGTATAATTTACACAAAAGTATGCAAGTAGCTTGCATATCGTGTGCCATAACAACTTCTGATTGGTGAGTACCATAATGGCATGCAAACTATTACAGGCATGTGTATTCCGGGTTATTGTGTAAGATGTCACTCGGTTCGAATAATCTTGATTCTTGGTGACGTCGGCGGTGGATAAACGCTCGAAATCTCTAAATGCCACAGGTTGGGTTTCGCTGATTTTGATGCACGATGCATCGCCATGTCTCAAAATCTTTGCTCATACTTAGTGATTTTTAAAACTGTAGTTTTCCTAATAAGAATCTCTAATAGAATAGATCTAATTTAAAACTATCAAAATTATATATTTACATAATTTTTATATTGCTCCATGATGATATATTATTTGTATTGATACAAATTGAAACGATGATACAATCACAGTAGACTAACACCCCGGTCAATAAAAGGCAAATCAAGACAAAATATCTAAAATATTGATGAAACTTATATAAACTGTCATTGACTGGCTGAAACAACAAGCCAATCAAATCACTTGATATGAGTTTGACAATCTCACTATTCTCCTGTCCTTATCCCAATATATTTGTGGTCGGCGCTTCTTGCCCTCTTCTTCCATGCTTCTCTATTAGTATTCAGCCCATCTCAGTAGTCACCCCCCTTTCTAACCATATCATCTTTCACACAGTCCATCCACAGTATCTTTGGTGTTCAAGGGAACAAAAAAAAAAAAAAAGTTAAAATAAATGAATGAATGGCTATACGGGTCCTTACCCGCGTAGCCATTCATTCATACCTAAAACTTTCCTCAAGAAAATTTCCCCAATCCTCTGCATCACATGCCCATACCATTTCCACACAACTTTTCAGTCACCGGTGCCACGGTGTTTCATAAGTTTGACAATCTGTCAGTTACTTTTTGTGTTGATGAGTCTTTAAAAGCAACCGATTGTATTTCTTGCTTGTATCAAAATAATCTTGATTGCCGTCCATTCGTTCGTCAAGAATCACTGCGTATATGAAAGATGCGCACACAAATTGTGCGCAACTCATATATTGCGTTCTGTGTTAATACAAAATATGATTTAACAAAACTTAATTTTATAAATTCAAATTATTTAATTTATTTTACCTTTATTATTTCTTAAGAGAAATGTATTTATGTACAAGCTAAATATGAGGCCATAAAATTTTTCATTTCAATAACGATTGTGGTTCCTAATAATCTTCCTAATTATAATTCATTTGGCTCATCCCCTATTACATGGGACTTAAAACTAGCGAAATGTGGGTGTTTTAAATAAATCTGCTTTACTCTCTGGAGAATGTATTGACTAGTTTTTTTAATGAGTCAGACAGTTTTTGCAATGAAAAATAATTGTGTCCTTAGTTATTTATTTCCAATCTCATATTTTAATAATCTGTCTCAGGAGTATCTTAACTCAATACAGTATACGGCCTTTGAATCATGGCCGGTCCGAACTTAGCGCACAAGGCTGCGCAATAACATTTTTTAAGAACCAAATAGTGGTATGAGATGAGTGTGAGTGAGAGAACATGCGCGAAGGTTCAGACTTCGGAGAGCCTAAGTTTAGACCGGCCATTATGATTCGTTGGCTGTATTTTACTATTACTGTTGTAGTAAGAGTCATTCCTCCAAATATAATTTCTCGTAATAGGTCTGTGATAATGCCTATTTTAAAACACGTAATATAGAAATGTAATAATATTACTAGTGATTCGAGGTGGCCTATTTTTGTTTATTTTTATAGAAGACATTGGTTGTGTATAAAACGAAAAATCGTGAAGTGAAAACTTCTTTAGGCGCGATGGGCATTTTTTGAGATGGAAAAAAAAACCATTGAACTATATTATATTAACTAATAAACTGTTGTTCCTAAGAGCTAAAAATAATACCTGAACAAACAAACAGATCACAGTAATCATGAATATGAACAAATTTGACTATATGACAGCTCTGAAATATGAAAAACAAAGAAACTGTCCCGTAGAAATGTGCAATGCTTACGATCAAAATGTATGGAGCAGTAGATTTTTTATTAGATGAAAACTACTATATTTGCATTTTATGCTCTTTCTGAACAGTAACTGAACCGTCACGCTCGGGTCGGTGACGCTGAACCGCGTATACTCGGCTCCAGTGGTAAGTTTTCACTTCTATCGTGTGGTCATACTCTCTTGTTTTGTATTTCGGAGTAGGGCCGATTGTAAAAGTTTTTCATATTAATGCGTACTGTTCTCTATAAAAGTTGATCCAGGTAATTTTATTGGACCTTATGTATGAAAAGACTCAACTAAGTTATCGTCAACTTAATGACTCATTAATTTAGTTAATGACTCGTTAATTTAGTTAATGGCTCATTAAACGTAAATAGGTCGCCTCTCAATAGGTAAGTAGTGAAATAATAAAAAAGTGAGACTATGTTTTGAAGCGATTGATATTACTGTATAAATTAGTTTTTCACAGATTATAAATAAATATGAGATGTTTAAGATATTGTTATAAGCTTCGCCTGTCCGTATGCGTAGTTCTAATGTCAACCAATTTTATAAATAAATGTTTTTGAAACTGTGGCTTTGTTTCTTTTTATTTAAAAACTTAAACTGCAATCTTTTTCTTAGCGGATCGATGGCAAAAAGTTTAAACATTTTTGGTCCAAAATTCAGTTGTGTGAACTCCGCTCACTGAAGCAGTCATAAGGTCACCAAGTGCACAGGTGACAAGGAATGTGGGCCATTGCATTTTAAACTGCAATATAATAAATACATAAGTAATAAGATTACCTTTTTCTAGAGGTCATCTTGTTTCACATTTTCATTAGGTACCTAGCATAATCAGACTGGAACACAGGCTTTCTCTCCGAGAGAGGAAGTGGGCACGCGGGCCCAGTGCGGGTAGATAGATGTCACATATCTTCGAATTTTTTGGTTCTAGGACATGCCGGTTTCCTCTCGATGCTTTGCTTCACCGTTTTTTGAGAGCAGTGGTGATGAAATAATTTACACAAATTAAAGCGCCTGTCGTAGTTCGAACCTACGGTCTACAACTTGTAAATTGCAGCCGTTACTACTGGACCACCACTGCTACTGCCTACATAAAAGCGCTCTTGGATTTTTTACTTTCTGTGCTGAGCCCAGCGTTGAAAATCCAACAGTGAGCAATTTATTCCACCGCACTAGAATAATCTCGTTTCTTGTTGGCGTCCTGTTGGCGGTGGCGGCTGGACAAACGTAAAATTACCTTTTTCTAAAGGACATGTTGTTTCAGGAATGCCTTTGAAAACCCAACAGCGCACTATTTATGCGTTAATATATGAGTTCTTAGAGAAGGTGAGCGCCACATGCAGTCTGAACAGGCTTCGGGAAGCTTTCCCCAGTCCGTCCTTTTCCTCCCTGTCTTAAATTTGCCGCCACATGCACTCGCCATCGCTGTGAGTGCGACAAGGACAACGCATCGCCCCCGCCATCTGACGTCGTGAAGACAAAAAGTTAGTTCGAATTCAGCGAAAAGACCGGCCGTCAAACATATTAGTAATCTGTGGTCAACAAAACCGCGCGCGCGGTGAAAAAACACCAAATTATCGTGAAATACGACTGCTAGTGATACAGTGTGGTGATCTCCTGGCTCCCAGTATCCCGTGAGTACCTGACCTCTTTCAATTTACATCCTTTAGCCTGTTTCTGAGTAGGAAACTTCAAAAGCGTCCTTGGCTATACGCGATACTCAATCACGGCCGTAATGCCCAACTAAAGAGCGTTTTTACTGGTGAAAGTTTCCGATTTTCATCAGTACCTATTTGAAATTTGACATTAACGTGCCAAAACACGCTCTGTAATTGGACAGCCGTTATCGTGTGATCGTTCACCGCTTTCTTAGTTCAACACTAGGAATTTATTCTGCATCGAATCAAGAAAGTTTGATATGATAACTTAGTAGTTAGGTAGGTATAGATTTTCAAGGACAGAAAATAAAAAGAAGACACACACAACGAAAACAATAGGTAAGTAGGTAACATTCAAACAAACATTTATTTTTTATTGAAAAAAATAATTTAGATAAAACGTGACAAAACTTAAATTTTGAAAACAAGTATTTTCCAATAAGTAGGTATAAAAACTCATAAAAAATTTCGTGATATAAGTACCTACTTACATAAAAGAGTCATTTTTGATCTGTTTAAGTTCAAAGTTTTAATTCACTAAGATTTTCAAAGAATATGTGGATTACACCCATAAAAGCAAATTATAGTATCTATGAAGATTCTAATTAACGGATATCCCCTGTAATAGAAATTCTCCCTTTCGAAGATGTCCAACAGACGCAAATCTGTCGTCAAGAATTTCGCTGTCCTATGATCTGAAAATAGAAAACAATTAAAATTATTTAAAATCAATAATTAGACAATATATAATTATTTTTCAAAATGGGAAGGATGCCCATTTCCATAATTTTTTGCTTGACTGTCAAAGGCAGGTTTATTCTATTTAGTTCGTTCTCAGCACAGAACAGAGGGGCAATTCTGGTAATTTTAAGAACGTTCACAGTCTGATCTCAGTCTCAATCTGTCAAAAATACCTCAAATTTCAGTACATTTTGACAAGTTTTTGACATTTGTTTGTCGCTGAGATGAGACTGCGACTAGATTTTGAACGTTTTAAATTACGAGAATTGGCCTACAGATCAGCGCTCTGCATTGGTTTTTTATTTGGTCTTGGAGTATTTCATAATCTGGCGACGGCTCTCGAGGTAGTCGACATACGGGATGTGGACTCAGCGATCATTGTAGTTGTGGCAGCTAATGGTATATTAGCCAAGATCCTCGACCAACACCTGAGGAGGCAATCGTTGGACAGCTGGATTAAGCTTGTTCAGAAAGCGGCACTTTTGGGACATGGGTCGTATTGTTAGGAGGTTAGAGCAGCGGTAGCTTGAAAGTTTGAATCGCTCATTGTTTTGATTCTGATCAGAAGAAGTGTAACTGTACTGTACTTAGTGAAATAAACTAATTATCAGTAAGTATAAAAATATCGTTTGTGGACTTAACCCAATGATTCTAAAGCCCGTAATATCTACACATGTCTGTAACTTGCGTAAAAGTATACAAGCAGCTTGCATGCCAGTATGCCAAAACAGTTTCTGATTGGAGAATGTCAGAATGGCATGCAAGTCACTCGTATACTTTTGTACAAGTTACAGGCATATGCGCATTGAGTTATATGCATATGCGTAGGTATTACGGTTTTAAATTAGGTACCTACTGTATAGCAGTAGATTTCATGTGGACTTCTTCATCGATACAGTCATGTTGGAGTTGTGTGTGCAGTCTTGTAGCTCGGTGATGCGATGTAATATATAATATAAATGAATATTTAAATGAAAGACTATAATTGCCATGAATACATTTTTTTTTAAATATATATGTTCATGCGTATTTTATCAAGAAAATGATATATAACTAAACATAACAAGACTACTGAATATACAATATGTAAATTATAAAATGATACCTACTGAATCTTTATTGTCTCTAATTGTGATACACGTAAACCATGATCTCTTTATTAATAATTTGTAATCTTAAAATAAGATCTCTTATTTAATATATATATATGTGTTTGTTATAATATTAAGTGCCTAAGTAAATAAGTAACTTTATCTAAAATAATGTAATAATAGTATTTTAAGAAAATAGCTACCTACAAAGACTTACCAATATTAGATTATTTATGTTATTGTTATTAACTTTTTATTCAGTTGTATGTATAATTTTATTTTTATTTTAGTTTCTAGGATTTAGATTTAACAATATTTTGCTGTGCCCTAACAGGGTCTACAAACGGCTCTTAGCTCTAAGCCTTTTGTTAACACCTTTTTAACCTTGTAGAACGCAAATAACTGAATATGAATAATGAGGTAGGTGTTACAATTAATATTAAAAATTAAACATAACCAAAGATCTGACAACCAGTCATACTAAGAGGTATCGTGTTACCCAGTAACTGGGTTGTGGAGATCAGCTAGGCAGTCGTTCTAAAAAATACTGGTATTCAACTGCATCCGGTTAGACTGAAAGCCGACCCCAACAGAGTTTGAAAAGGGTAGGCAGATTGATTTTTTGGTTTAGCTACTGATCACGGGGTACTGATATAGCTATTGCTACTGGTGATAGCTATTGCGTTTGCCTATTACAAGTCAAAATTCACAGTCCGGAGTGATGATTTGTGCAGGGTTGATGGCAATAGGCTCGCCCCATTACACCTGGATGAGATAGCGTCCTCCTGTCTGCTAACAACAACACTGTGTTCACCATAATTAACCGTCTGCGTGAATAAGGAGGTACAATAGGTACCTACTATTGTTCATAGTGCTGCGGCTACATTGTCGCGATAACGCGAACTATACTTCGCGCGCTCTATGTTGTACAGCGAGACGCCCGCGCCGTATAGCGTTTCATACAAACTTTGAAGCCCATGTTTTTCGAAATGAATGAACCGATTTTAAGGCGAGGTGAACCCGAGCCCCGCGCCGGCCGTCGCGTCTCGCCGAGCGGTGTACAACAGAGCGCGCGAAGTGTAGTTCGAGGATCTTTTGGCGCCGTATGCGGTATGACATTGACAGGGGGCGTCGTTGGTAAAGATTTGTGAAATGCGGCGTTGGCTCTGATTTTCGCCACGCGGAATTCTTGTACGGGTATAGTTGTTATTATGGTCGAAAAGCCAGGGTAGACCGCGAAATTAACAATGTATTACGTTATTTCTTTTCCATTTGTAGGTCGAGACAACCTGATACCACAGGTTGTAAGTTGATCTAAATATACTATGATTCGCGGCCGTAACAAATATATGTATTTACATAATTATAATCATAAGAACTCATGACTGCTTTGTTGGTCTAGTGGTCGCAAGCGCTACAGTGCTACAGCTGAGCATGAGGTCCTGGGTTCGATTTCCGGGTGGGGAACAAAATGTTATTGGTTTTACCATCTGGAATTTCTCAGCCCGGAGTCTGCGGCGCTGTTGGTGGCAATAGGCGCTCCCCCTATTACATGGGACTTGAACGTAACTGGCGAAATGTGGGTGTACTAGTCATACCTCACGTAACCCTCCGGGGAAAACAGGCGTGATGTTATGCAGGTAACATTGTCTTGATGTACGTTATATTATAATATTCGGTAAAATTGATAAGAGTCAGTTGAAGTAAATATGTATTTTATTACAAAATCAGAATGTCATAGCATAAAGTTCTTAGTATCTAGGTGTTAAAATCTGTTCATTTTAGGATGGTTGATTACGGCACGTGCTAATTGCTTTTGATTTAGATAACTTCGAAAATTCGTATTCGATTATACCTGTCATATTGTCTAATAAAATCAACGTGAAAACTAAAAGATGAAGTGAGCTGTCAACAGTGTCAATTCCTAGCATCACTTCAAGCTCACTTCGACTAAGTTTTCACGATGAGATTTTTGCAGAATAGATCCGGCTGATTCGTAAATTGTCGAAATAATTTCGACGTTGTAGATAAGTCAGCCTTAAAAAGACAAGCATTGATTTAATTGTCTTTAATCCTAATTCATTGTATCAATGTGTAACCACAAAACGTTTTAAACATTGGGTACATTTTTAATTTGTAGAACACTAGACAATTAACTGAACTCTCCTCCAACTTTTTGTGCGCAATCAAAAATAGTGTCAAATCAACCATCACAAATTGAACATAGCATAGTAAGTTTATTGTCATAATGCATTAAACCTCATTTAACTAATCCTCGGTATAATGCGGTAGCATCATCCGGTTACAACCGTAGTCGCAGATCAAGGAATCTAAGAAAACCTTGGCTAAACGGTCTCCTGCGTAGTAGAATGATTCTCGTTCAAATATGTTCAGTTTCGTCAAATCCCTCGATAAGAAGTTTTCTGTAGGCTTATCTGTGTGGAAAGAAATGTTTTGTTTAGTGAATGATTGGTTTTGGTAGAGAAAATGTTCTAATGAATGTAATGGGTCATATTTTGTGGTGAGGTTTACAAGAACTGTACGGGTCAATGTCTCCCGCGCCGCGCGTTGAATGCAGAATGAACCCATTCGTGTTTCCGTTTGTGAATTCTCACTTTTCATACCTACTTTCTGTTACGTACTGCTTGTAGCAGTTGTAGCGGCATCTACATCGCCACATGTGAACTACGCGTCATACTGACGTCACGCAAATCCTGCATCGCGCAAGCAGAGTTTACCAACGTCTCGACATCAATTGTCGGAAAGTTGCCCACCAGACCCGTCACTCGTCTGGGCAGGGTCGGAGGATCCTCCCTTTTCTATTGAGGAAAAGTGAACACACCCTGTTCCTCATGCCTCTATACGCTTTTTCTGGTTTACTGAATAGCACTACCATAATTGTGTCACTGCAGGACAATAGCCTCTTCTCATACATTGCTCATCACCCTTGTTCACTGTTTGTTAAAGAGTTCAGACTTAAGTCCAAGATTACTCTCATCACTCTCACAGACGTAGTCCTGGTCAAAAGCTATAGGTATCTATAAGAATATTTAGTTATAACAACCTTGAGGACTGATGATATAATGCGGCAGCGTAACGTCAGTGAAGACGTGCGCCTTGCACAAGTCCATCTGGGTGCAGGTGGGCAGGTTCACTGTGATATGGACAATTTCTGAAAATATTAAGTTTGGTTAGCTTGATTGTTGGTTGTCATTTGAAGTGCACATTTTTATTTTATTTTTGTTCACGTGGAAGCAATAATTATATTGAGTACTAATTATATTGAGTAAAATAAAAGTAGACTAAGAATTACTCCTTATAATATGAGCTACCTGCCAGTGAAAGTCCCTTTAGTTTTTGTAATTTCATCACCACTGCTCTCAAAACGGTGAAGGAAAACATCGTGAGGAAACCGGCATGTTCTAGAAACGAAAATTCGAAGACATGTGACATCTCCCGACTCGCCCTGGGCTCTCGTGGTGGATTACGGCCCAGTTCCTCTCACAGAGAGGAGGCCTACTGTGTCCCAGCAATGGGAACGTTATAGACTCACTATGCTCATGTTGTCCAGTAACTGGGTTGTGGAAATCAGACAGGCGGTCGTTCCTTATAATACTGGTATTCAGCAGCAACCGTTTTGACTGGAAGTCGACATCAACATAGGTTGGAAAAGGCTATGCAAATAATCAGCCTATAATGTTCCCACTGCTGGGACACAGGTCTCTTCTCGGTGAGAGGGAAGGCCGTAATCCACCACGCGGGCACAGTGCGGGTTGGTAGATATCACATATGTCTTCGAATTTTTGGTTAGATTCTAGGACATGTCGGTTTTACTCACGATATTTTCGTTCACCCTTTTGAGAGCAATAGTGATGAAATAATTTACACAATGTAAAGTGCCTGATTGGGTTCGAACCTCCGTAACTACAAATCGTAACTCGCGGCCGGTGCCAGCGGTACCACTGGGCTACAACTCACACATGATGATGATGACCTAAAATTATTTGGATAAAGGTACTTACCATAGGTAGCATGTATATGGTAGTAATAGTAGGAGTCTTCCTTCTTGGTTCGATGTTGGATCAGCACGCGGTCTGACTCCAGGTCCAAGTTCGGGCAATCTATGGTCAGCACGGCCTTGTTTGTGTCGGTGTTGAAGCTGAAATAGATTTTATTAGTACCTAGGTATATTGGTCTTTTAAGAGGAACCGGGACACCCCAATGTGCTGATGGTGACCACCGGAGTTTTAGTGAGGTATAAAAATCGTATCTATCTGTGCTGGCTCGTTGGTCTAATGGTGGCAAGCTCGACTGCTGACCGTGGGGAACTGCGGGTTCAATTCCCAAGTTGGGCAAAGTGTTATTGGGAATTTCTTAGTAGCAGTCTGGATTCTGGATTTGGGGTCAGTTAGCAGTGGCTCGCCCCCAATTACCCAAGACTTAAGTTCAAGCAGGCACGTACATCGACGCGCAAAAACCATGAATTCGGCACATGATTCTAGACCCACTAGCGTAGAGATTAGCGTCAGTTCACCCTGAGCCGTACGTTACAAATGTCTCATGCAAAGGATGCAGGCCAAAAATTTATGAAATCTACCCGCTCCAATAGCATTAATTTTTATGACTAGAAAGGTATTTTTATGTATTGTAATAGGTACGTTAGTGCTTGGTCTGTTTTGTTGTTGGTATCGAGTTATTTTGAATCCTTAGAAATGTTATTTTTAACCTACTTCTATAAGAAGGAGGTTCTCAATTCAACTGTTTTTTTTGTATGTTTGTGACGCGATATCCCCGGCAATTGTAAATCGATTTCAAAAATTATTTTAATAATAGACTAGCTGTGCCCGCGACTTCGTTCGCGTGGATGTCGGAAAACAACAGGTAATGTGTCGCTTAGGAAAGGTGTAATTGCCACTCCTTCATTGAAAAGGAAGAATCATCAGATCTTGCCTGGTAACGCTTTCCTTACCTAGGGTTCGCTACCACGGCCCTTTCGACTGCAATCACTGCGTCTTTATGGTTCATAATGACAATGCGACGAAGTGTCACTTTGATTTTTGAGAATAAATTAAAATAAAAGCGCCTGCTCGAGGCTGATTATCTAACCAAACAGCCATAATTATGTCCATTAATGGTATTCTAAGACAGACGCAAAATAAAATTTTGATTTTACGCCTGTCTTAGAATACCAACTTGTAAAATCATATCACCATTTTATCTAAAGTATATCTGAGATTAGTAGGTGAAGTTTGAAGTTAGTTTTTCTAAGTCTTGGTTTCTTCTCTGTGGTAAATTTAGAATTTCTTAACTTGGTATTGAAGATATCATATATACCTACCAATATTATGCCTCATAAAGCATCGAGATATCTAGATGATAAAAGGAAGAATACATTAATGGTAAGAGCTTCTACATAAAGTTGCCCGTGTAAAAAGCAACTCATTAAACTTTGGTTATATTTGACACCGGCCGCCATTTAAACTACGAAGATGAAACCCATGAAAACTTTAGACATAACTTTAACCGACTTCCATAAAAAACCCTAGAAAGTGCAAAATAACCTTAGTTTGGGAAGACGTTGCGCGTTGGCAAAAAATTACAGACTTCTGAAACCAAAGGTCTATTGCACTTTGAAGTGTGTTTTTAAGTCGGTTGTATTTTATTTTATTTCACACAAAGTCGTGTAAGTTTATATTGAAAACCATGAAAACGACACACATGATAAAAAAAGAAAAAGAAAATTGCAGCCGCCATCTTCGATTTTCATTTTGACGTCACAATCGGCTTCAGCACTCTCGAAAACCATGAAAACGACACACACTACCAATTTTTCGATTTGCAGCCGCCATCTTGGACTTTCATTTTAAACAGTACTGAAACGGTTTACCAACAGTCGATTGGTCCATGAACCGTTGGTCAACACCATTAACTTTTCATCCAAAGGACTTGTGACCCACGAACGTTTCCCCAACAGAACTCTACGTCAGTGAATGCTTAACCAACAGAATGTTTTGACCAATAACTTTTCACCCAAAGAACATTTGACCCATGTCAAATAGAACTTAGGATGCAAGGGCGAGCGAAGCGAGCTCGGGACTTGGGGCACCCCGACTCGGACAGGTACTGTTCGAAGGGATAATCGGCGGCTCAAGTGAGCGACCAAAGCGAGCGAAGGGCACCCCGAGGTTAGGCTTGGTTAGGTTACTTTATACCCTTTTCACAGAAATAAAGGACTACGTCTTATTATTATTTTACTTTCATCTTTCCCGGCGTCTGTTGGCCTTGTTCTTTGGGTGAAAAGTTATTGGTCAAAACATTCTGTGGGTAAAGCATTCACTGACGTAGAGTTATGTTGGCAAAACGTTCGTGGGTGAAAAGTCCTTTGGAAAAAAGTTAATGGTTTAAAGATAATGTTCACCAACGGTTCATGGGCCAATCGACGGTGGGTAAGCCGTTACAGTTTCATTTTAAGCTCACTATTGGCTTCAGCACTCTCAAAAACCAATAAAACGAAACCCATAAAAAAAAATTGCAACCTCCGTTTTGGATTTTCTTTTTGACCTGCCTATCGGCTTCAGCACCTTTTAAATCTATGAAAACGACACCCATGACAAAACATTTAAAAAAAATGGAGCCGCCATCTTGGGTTTTCATTTTGACCTGACTATCGACTTCAGCACCCTCAAAAACCATGAAAACGACACCCATGACGAAAAAGTTAAAAATTTAGGCAACCGCCATCTTTGATTTTCTTTTTGACCTCACTTACCGGGGTCAGGATCCTCGGAAACCATGAAAAATAGCTCTCTCTCTCTCTCTGTGTGTGTGTCTCTATCTACCTATTACTTTGAAAAATGAGGCATAACGCTTTTTCGTTATTTGACGATTTCTCCCTTAGAACTCCTACCGCAAGCTCCTTAGAAGAACTTCGTTAAAAAACGCTCTGCGTTACTCAACTTTCTATATCAATAATTATCTAACTACTCTATCGCTCAGAACACCACATTAATTATTATTATCTTCCATTATCCTCACTTTTTGTTTAAAATTATTTTAGCGCCACAGGCGCCACTAAATAAACCATCAATGGAAAGCGATTTTGTTTAATATTATAATCATTATCATTACTTTTTAAAATAACATAGACATAAGTAGGTATCTGTGTTATTTCGTCATTTAAGTAAGCATAAACTAATAGGACGTGATTATTCACATCACAACAACAATATGTTTTCGTTAGTAGGTACTATATCGCGCCAATAGATGTCGTTACATGTTACTAAAAAACGTAAAAAGTTGTTCTAGAATACTTTAAATTGATTATATCTTTTGATAGAGTGAACCGATTGCGATGAAATAAAAACTAATCACTGCTCCGAGTTCTACACCATATTTGAGTATAAAAAGTAAAGGTATTGGTTTGGTACTTTTTACGTTGACCCTGTTCAAATCAATAATCTGGCACATCCAAACAGACAAACAGACAAACCGACAAACAGACAAAAATTCCAAAAATTGATGAAATAGCATCTGTTGGTTATCCTTTAACAACCCAACTATTTTTTTTGGAAATATTTTCAATGTACAGAAATGTCTCGTCTACAGATTTATTATATGTATATAGAAGAAAGATAGCGTATGCATCAGGGGTGGTTCCACGTATACATTTTATGAACTTTGTTTGGGTAGTTTTTGAGTAAGCTTCAATAATACGTATTTTTAGCACTTAGTTTATATTGATGATGTTGTAATGACTTCCTGTCACTGATATGTACACACAGCCACACATCAAGCATTACACATTATACATTTCCAGTTTTAGCTGACCTCGCATTGTATAGGTATTTCGTACAAACAGAAGTCAGGTTATACTGGTTATGTATAGCTTGATGTGTGTACATAGCAATTAGTTTTATACGAATTTGTGTGAGGTAGTACTTACAACTTAAAAAAAAAACTTTTTTTCTCCTTTGCATCGCGCAATCGAGTAAAAAGTCACACGTAGGTATATACAACATTATTTTTATTAAGTATATGCGAAACCCGAGACACGTGTCTAGTATTTTTATGTAAAGAATCTATGTACAAAATTTCAAAACTGTATCATGAGAAATCACAAAGTTATAAGCTTGTTATGTTAACTGGTTGTCCGTTCAAAAACATGCTCACCATGCGGCGCGGCGCGGGGTGACCATGTTTTATGCTCCTCCAGCATCGTACGCTCATTGATAATAGTTTGGCAGTAGGTACCTAACTGTACGGCGATTTTATTGTAATTAACTAGTGATTAAATATTTTTGGGACAAAATATAACGTGGTGTAAAAATTATTGAAACCGATTCAGTTACTTATTCTGAACAAACTATATTCTGGTTTCGCATATACTAAAAATAATGTTGTATAGGTAGGTACTTACAAAAACTCAGAAACGAAACACTTGTCATGGTTCTTCACGATCAGATTCCGATCAATATACGAAGCGTTGAAGTATGGGGTCTCGAAACGGAATTCCTTCACCAAGTATTTGTTGGGCAGATATCCTTTGACCGTCTTCCTACATTTGGAGTTGGCAGCTAAGTTGTCGCGGATACATTTGTAGTCGTGGAAGTCGCATGGTCTCTCGATCTTGGCAAGAGCTGCAAGATAACTTGGTTATTGACACGAGGGGAAAAGCTACCTATTCCTACTTCTAGAAAAATGTGCATCGTTGACAGTGGGTCAAAAAAATCGTGAGGGAACCGCTTTAGACATGTGACATCCACCAACCCGCAAGAGGGCCAATGTGGTGGATTACGGCCCACTCACAGAGACACGGCCTGTGTCCCAGCAGTGGGAACATTAATTATATGCTGATTATGACTGTACGTACCTATCTACATAATTAACAGTTGATTAACATAATCAGCATTTAGATGTGTTTTTGTACAATTGAAGGTTAGAAAAATCATAATTTTTTTTGGTGTGTTTGTGCTTACCTAATGTTTCCACTGCTGTGACTCAGGCTTGCTGTCTGTGAGAGGGAGTGGCCAGTAATCCACCACGCAGGCCCAGTGTGAGTAGGTTGCATATTCGAATTTTTGGTTCAGGGCGTACTGGTTTCCTCACTCTGATTCCATTCGCCGTTTTGAGAGCAGTGGTGATTAAATAAATTGCACGAAGTGCGTATCTACCTGCCTGGGTTTGAACCACAACATAACATTGCGCCTTGTTTCCCCGAACTGTTGAAATGTAGGTGTTACATTTCTCCAGTTATATTTAAGTCCCATGTAACAGGGGCGAGCCTATTGCCATCAACCGCGCACTAACTAAATCCAGACTCCGAGCTGCTACTGTGAAATTCCAGAAAGAAAATCCAACAGCACTGCCCGACTTGGGAATCGAAGCCAGGGCCTCATGTCATAGTAGATATAACTCGTTAAGATTACCTACTCCTGGGCCACCACTGCTTATTTTATTGTTTGCTTAATTTTTATTGAACGCGTGTCTAATACCTACAAATGCCTGTCGTAAAATAATAGGAAACAGCCATAATCATAAAATAAACGTTACCTGTCGAACAGATCGCGATCAAAACTAAAATTGTGATAATTTTCGCCATCTTGCTGCAGAGGCGGCCGACGCAAAATATAACTGATAAGCAACTAACGAATAATCCGACTATAATAATATAAAAATACTTATTTACAAAATTATACATTCTAGAGCAAATTTACTGAAAGGATAATTTATTGCGTTTGTACAGTTGGGTGAATTAAAGTCTGCATTGTATGTATTAATCGATTTATTGTTATTAATCATTTTATTCTTCGATAATTTTGTAGGAAGTTTTGTCTGTACGTCATCTACTGAGATAAGTGGTCCATTAATACTGTTCTTTCATGTTACACCACCCTAATTAGCAAAATCAGCCACGTCCATATTCCCACTGCTGGGACACAGGCCTCTTCTCTGTGGGATCCCTCTCGTAGATGACGTACAGACAAAACTGTAATCCACCACGGGCTGGTGGGGCTGTAATCCACCACGCGGGCCCAGTGCAGGTTGGTAGATGTAGCAAGTCTTCGAATTTTTGGTTCTGTAACATGCCGGCTTCCTCACGATGTTTTCCTTCACCGTTTTGAGAGCAGTGGTGATGAAATAATTTACACAAAGTAAAGTGCCTGCTTGGGTTCGAACCCCTGACCTACAAGTGGCGGACATTACCATTGGGCCATTACGCCTTTACGAATGTTATAATACCTCGTTGGTCTATTGGTTGTAAGCATGTCTACTGGCTTCGATCCTCAGTTCGGGCCAAGCGCTGTTGAGAATCTCTAAATAGCAGCCCAAAACTTAGGTACATGTGTCCGGTGCATGGTAAAATACACGTTCGCCTGCTAGCGTCTTATTTACATGAGACTTTTAAACATAACGTTCGAAAATTGTCGCTTAACCCTTTGTGTTGAACATGAATCCACGCAGACACGATGGCTTTTAATATTTCTTTAATTACGGCATTCAACCGGGTACTACGTAAGTAACTTGTGAAAATATATGGTTGTCGACTCTGCATATCTACCTCTTATGATGTTTATTTTAATTATGTATGTAACAATACTTACATAATCTAATTGCACAATATCTATAATGAGAACGATTCGATTTATTTAACTAAACTTTTGCCATGAATACCTATTACCACAATATTACCGTTAGCTTATAATTTGTGGGATATTAAATATGAGCTCTACTGGTAATACTAGACAAATACACATTAATTTAAGGCGAAAGTGTACGTGAAATTCATCTTACGTTGCCGCGTTGTTAGCAATTTGCAAGTCAGTATCAGGCTGTATGTTGATCTACCAAAATATGATTCGCGATCCTAAAAAATATTTATTTATAGAATTATAATTATAAAAATTATCAATACAACACTCTATTGATTGACTATTTAATGAAATCATGACATTTGAGGCCAATTCTAACACGAGTTGTGAGTCAAGTTGCATCCTAAGGCGACATTCACAATCCGTACAAATAAACCTGCAATTTCCTGACATCATATTAATCATAAACCTAGATACAAGTGTTATTTTTGTTCAATAAAACTGCGTCACTCCGAAATGCGACCGAATTTGTAACAAATATTGATAAAGTACACATGGCCATTCATGTGTTTGTTTTGTTATTAAACAAGTACTTTAAAATTTTCCAATTATTCACTGGCATCATGAAACAGATGTATGTTGTTATTGCTTTGATTTGCGTAATTATTAAAATAAGTTGTGTACCTAATTGGTACCAAACCTAAAGTAATGTCTTCCTAAAACAGATTAAAATTAACTTAATATCACGCCTGTATTTCTTGAATTAGGGGTACTCAGAGGTGTATGGTGGAGGCATTTCGCCCGTTGTGTATTATGGAGTAGATACCTACATTCTCGGAATAGCGTCTTCCTGAGATCATCATCCGTATCGTTTATTATGAACATGGTAATTGGGAGACACTAACGTTATCGACGATACAAAAGAATTCCGTTATCCTTTCTGCAAGTGAACAATGGCAATCCAATCAATAAGAATCATAATCACACTTCAATTCAAAATTAAGACATTATTGTTGCTATTTTTTATTATTTGCTAGAATGATAATCATTAGTTGAATAGCATTAATTTTATAAGAAAATTATTGAGATGTGACGTATTTTTATTTAAATACGAACAAAAAGCCTTAATTACAATTTATATACAAGCTAAACTAAACTACAATATATCTTGTACAAGTATACAACATTAGTTTTTGTTAATACTAAACCCGAAAAGGGGTCATTGTACTCATCATTTTGAACAACTTTTTCTATGGGACCAACCTTGAAATCGCGAAAAAAGAATCAGCTGTTCCCTACATTTTGTCGATTTAAGTGAACACAAATGTAGGGAACAGCTGATTTTTTTTTCGCGAACGGTAACGGAAAACGTTGTGCGAGGAAATGTTCTAGAACCAAATATTAAAACATGTAACATCCGCCAACCCGCACCGAGCCTGCGTGGTGGATTATGGCCCACTCCCTCTCACAGAGGGGGCCCCCTATGTATATTGTAGTCTTTGAGGGGGCCTGTGTCCTAGCAGTGGTAGCATTGTAGGCTGATCATGCTTATATTTTGTGTGCACTGTAGATCCGTCATAGAGTATTGTTTTCCTATAAAAGTCCGTATAAAACAGCTTATTGATATAGATTATTTTATAAATATTGTATGGGAACAATGATATTCCAAATATCCAAATAAAACCACGACACTATTAGTTACAAGTTTATTACATCGACACGATCACCATACAAGCTTACATAACTAGCTACCGTACATAAAATTTAACATAATATTAACAAAAAATACGAAGCGTTTTTTTTTAAACAATAAAAATTAGTAAAAATTACTTTCCATTTGGTTTTATAAGAGATTTTATTTATGTAATCAAGACTTAGGTTATATGTATCAAAAACTACAGTTTATTACGTGTATAGTATAGTAATATTATATTTAATTAGTGTAATAATATATTATATGAGTGTACAAGCGAAATTCGTAGCTTAGAGCGCTCAAAATGTCAGAAAGTCCGGCACAGATTTTTAAAATGTCGGATTTTTATTATAGCCGCCATCTTGGTAAGATTTCATTGGACAACAAATAATTTCGGATAGGTATTTAACTAATGCCAGATTTCTTAAAACTGAAACCAGACATCATATTTAGTGTTGCCAGAATAATATATAATCTTTTGCATTTTTCGTAGAATGTCGGATTTCTTCACTAAATTCGACACGTAGAAAAATATAGGCGTTTTTTTTCTTGTGGTAACTTTAAGCGCTCTAAGCCACGGCTTATATTAAGAGAAGATTACAATAATAGTATAGTATTATTAATATTAATAAGACACGATTTAGCCCGACACGAACTATCGCTCGTGGTTATAACGCCTTCAAATATATATTTATTTTGCCCTTTTTGAGCTAAATACATTTCTATATTCTTAAATATATAATTTTGGTAAGAATATTCAAACATGTCAGCATACTATAGCGCTGATTTTCTCGTACTTAATTATATTTTTGCTGTAGAGAAAACATATTTCCGACACCTTTTTATCTTCAAAGCTTTTGTAAAAACTTTACATCAAAACCACACATGAATATAATAATATTATTTTCTTTACTCTACGACATTGTTTTCTGACAGTTTTGAAATGTCGGATTTTTTACATCGTTCCAATAATTTATAGACAATTTCCCTTGTCTATAAATTATTGGAACGATAATTTATAGACAAGGGTATATTTTGGGTACAAAATACGTGGTTTATATTATAAACTCTACATAATTATTTATATTTTTATACTAAACTACAAGAATTGGTGTTTTGTTACCTTCAGTGGACGAATCGCTTTCGCGGGCATCTATCCTAAGAGTACAATGTATAATATAATATACACGAAGCAATATTCAACTTAAACATCAGTATTTTATGTTTAAGTTGAATATTTTTTATAGCAAAATGTTGTTTAAGCTGCGAATCACATAAGGCACGTTCATGAAAAATAATATTACATTTAAATTTTTTCTGACAATGAAAAATTTAATATGAAATTATTTATATTCAATCATTTATATTGAATTTCATTGAATTTAGGTGCGAGTTACTCCGAAAAATTTAATGTTATTTTTAATTTAAATTACATCTTATTTTTATATTTTTTCGTAAATAATTTCACGAGACTTCGCCCGTCGACACCATCACTATGCTATAAAAATAAAAACAATAAAAATAAAATTTTGTTTTATAAATATTAAAATTCCTTTTATTATATGCGTTAATGGTTGCAAGCAAGCCATTTGCCCGACATTTAACTGCCATGTTAACGTAGTATCGGTAAAATGGTTAAATCTTAGTTTATTAGTACACAAATAGTTTTTATATTAAGTATATTTTTAGTACTTATATTTGTAAAATAATTGCACCATACGATCACTGTTGTATTCACGACATCCTGCTAAGGAGGTAGGTAGATTTACTTCATTTTAGCTGCATTTATTTAAAATATTACCAGTTCTTTGTATTTCATGTGGGAATAAATGTTTGCAATTACTATTATAACAATATGATATTTTATGTTTTTTGACATCTCTAGCTTTATTTACCTTCATTTTAATAATATAAGTTAGCTGTATTTAATACCAGGACATCGTGAAGATTATTCAGTTAGTATAATTTTTAATAAAAATGTATATTATAATTTATAAAATTAAATATATTCTGAAAATGGCACATCGTTTCATAATAAATCGGGCTGTATTTGAAGTTAGCTAGTTGCCACGGTTTTTTATTATTATTTGTACTTGATGTTATTTTCAAACCGTTTTACTGTTTATTTGCTGTTTAATCCCATTTTTATTTTGAAGTTTTTAAACAGTTTTTCGAGGTTACGTAATATTTTTATATATTTGTCCACAATACAGCCCTTTAAAAACGTTTACATATAGAAGAAAGGCACGAAATATCCAAAAACAATTTATATAACAATACTATACGTAATGGCACAGTCGGTAAAATCGAAGGCATCGAATATAAGGTCCCCGTGGGGCTAGCACTTTGTGAAACGTGGGCAACTTGCCCAGCAGTGGGACGTGGATTTAGTTGTGTCAAAGAATATGTTTAAACTATGTTAAAAAATGCTGCCTGATTTGTGAATGAGATCTTATGAAATCTGCATATTTATGACACCATATTTTTTTGCGCAAGCAATAATTTTATATGGAATGTGTAAATGGAGAATGATAGCAAAACCTTTTATGTAACGTTTTATTATTTTAACAATATTCTTGAAATTTAAGTTAGCTGAGACATTAATTTTAATGAATGAGCTATCTGTAAAATTGAAATTGCCTTTAAAGCTTTTCTTTGTGTCTTTTTGTTGGCTTGGTGCGCGCTTTGGTGTTTACTGTAAGTGCAGCAAGTAATTGTTATTTAGGTAAATAAATAAATAAAGCTAACCATTTTAATTAATAGATGAGTTATCTATGAATTAAAATTGCCTTTAACCCTTAGTGTGCCGAACGTGGATCCACGCGAGACACAATGGATTTTTAATTGTTTTTGTAGTTGCGGCAGTGAACCGTAAAAGCTACCAATTTTGCTATTAAAAGCTACTTTATCAACATCACCATTATTTTTATCGTTAAAACAGATCCAACAGTAAACTGCAGATGACAGAAGTCTTTGACACGACTAACTCCAAGTATTAATAACAATAATAATAATTGAACGTCAAATCTCTAAGGCTGACTAAGACACCGTTTGTTTTAAATTAAATATTAGCACCTTATATTTTAATTACAGTTTTCATTTTAGTCATTTTTGCTTTCATTTGTGTTTTTAATCGTACATATTTTTTTAAATCTATTTATAAGTGTCGACATATCTATTATTTTTGTTTTATAAATATTTTGGTATATAAAACTTTTTAAATAAGTATTTTAGCAAATTTAACAAACGTCGTTTTAAAATGTTAGATCAAAAACACAAAGACAAACATTTAAATAATTTTGAGATTTATATTAATATACAACAACTATACATTTTGCTTCGATAGATATTTTGTCATTTTTTTTTAAATATTTTATGTAAAGACACGAATGAAACGGTTGAGATTCGAATGGACGACCTTATGATCGTAAATTAACCATTTAGCCACTGGGCTATTTGGTATGTTTTTATAACTTGTCATAAACGATTTCGAAATTACTTCCAATGAAGACTACCCTGTAAAAAGTCAAAAGTCAAAATATCTATCAAATAACTTTCGAGACTTTTAGAAAACATCAAATTACAAACACGACTATAAAAAAATATAAATAGTTTCAAAGTTCTTTTAAAACGTGCAAGTCCTTTTAATTTCAACACTTAAATTACGAACTACTGCAAGAAATTACCAGTAAAAATGTTTTTAATTTTCCCAAGATGCTTACCGCGGTATAAATCGGGATTTTACCGCGGTAAACAAAATTTTTTTAACCGAAAATAGATTCTGTACTAAATTCCAGTAATTTCCCGTGGTAAATAAAAGCATTGTTTCACATTCATCACAGACACAGTGAGACGCACCTTTTTAGAAATTGCCGAATTTCTTAGTGACAGTTGACGAAGACTCTGACTTATGGGAACTGGTCATGACAGACTTCCTCTCAATGGTTTCCGAAGTAATTGTTTGTTTAGAGAACTTCTTATCCAAAGCATCTAATTCTTTGACCATTTCTGAAGGCTTTTTGACCTTTGTAACATTCGTGGTAGCTTGGTAGTCCGAGGACTGGAACTCCGAAGGCCTCATGAAAGATCGACTGGTATCCGAACTTAGTTTGGATTCTAAAGTGTTGAAGCGAGAGTCTAAAGTGCTGTACTTCGAATCATTATCGAATGACTTCGATAATTCATCGATTCCATCTAGCCGGATTGGTTCGTATTTAGTGTTGGTGGTCGTCAAATTGACGGGGGAAGAACTGTAGATTTTTGTGGTAGTAATTTTTTGTGTACCATTCGGAATTTCTTTCACTTCTGTGGTAGTCTCTTCCATGAAATTCGGACCACCGTAGCTAGAACTTTCCTTGTACGGGGAAGCGATTCTATCATAATCTGGAGTCACTGCTTTGACCAGCTCGGTAGACCGATCAAACTTGGGTGTAGACACAAAAGGCGACTTGACTTCTTCACGGAATTCCGTCTTACTGAATTCCGTTTTAGGATACGATTGGTAAGACTCGCTGTGGATTTTAAACTCCGTCTGTTTTGTACCTCCAGGGATGGCTTCTGTAGATTTTTGATGCTCGGAAAATGTTTGACCTACACCATCAAATGGTTTCTTGAGGGTTGAGTAGATAGGTTCCTTGTCATCAAATTTAAGTTCTCTGGCGTTGAATTTGGGGCTCAGTGGGGTCTTGGGGGGTTCGTAACCATACTTCTGTTCTTTATAGTCATAATGCGATGATTCATGTCTTTCGGTTTTGGTTTCCAGGTGGCGCGGGGGGTCGTGTAGGGGGCGCGGGGTGTCGTGAAGGGGGCGCGGCGTGTCGTACAGACGTGTCTCGTAGCTGTAATGTTATTTTTAGTTGGTTACCGGTTGATTAAATTTTAATGTAGTAGGTTATTGGCTTAAGTTGTTTATGGGTGGTAGATTTGCTATACGAAAAAAATAAATTTATTGGAGATTGTCGCATGTATTAGACTTTTCGATGATATAGTTGAACAAAAACATAACATCATGCCTGTTCTTCCCGAAGAGGTAGGCAGAGGTGTTTATACACACTCGTTTCGACAGTTATGTTGATTGTTAAGTCCCATAACTGGTGAAATGTGGGTGTAATATAGGTACATCTCTGCCTCACCCTTTGGGGAACAGGCGTGATATTGTTACAGTTTTAAAGTCCCATGTAATAAAGGGCGACTCATTTATTGGACAAAAGATTCCTGTACTAAATTAAAATGAAAAGACTTGGAAATAAATTAGGAGCTCTGTGTGCTTCTTATTCATTAATTTATTATAGTTTTGTGTGCTTTTGATTCATTATTACACACGCTTCCATATTTTAAACTTTGTTATATTTCAAATAACTATATTATTCACCCATAAACAACACAAGACCGAAAATTAATGAAATTATAAACCCCACCCCAATTTTTAATAAAATCCCCTTTTTTTTAAACAATTACCTTAACATAATATTAAGCCCAAGTTGTTGATCAAAAAGTGATGAAGTTAGCCCCTCATAGAAAGTTTCCACGGAAGAGTTAAAGACACCAACACCGCCATGCCATGCCAGAAGAGTATTAAAGTCAAGAAGAATTAGTTTCAGGCCACAAATATCATTAGGAAACAAAATATTAGCATCTTCTTTTCATTCAAGAAGTTTTGACAAACTGTCGGTTGAGTTGTGGAAATGTTAGTAACAAATTTTTATTTTTTGTTGTAACAGCAAAAATGTTATATTCACAAAATCATTAAAGGACCAAGCTTATCATTCATTCAATCATTCGTCCATCTGACCTTTTTCTTTCATCACTAGTAAATAAACTTTATTTATTTGTTTGAATTAAAGTCCAATATAATATACAATTACCAAAACGCTTTCGTATGTATGCAGAAGTAAACGAATTTATTTCGATTCACTTCACTCATCATTCTCACTCATTCATTCATTCGTTCTTTTTCCTGTTACCATTCCTTATATTGTTTTCCCTTCTCCATTATTTCACCACCTACATAAAATGTTACAGTACCCGCCCATTTATATATCACATCGAGTTTTAGTACTTTTCGGCCTTGTAGAGCGTCATCTGTTACTCATATATGTGTGACAGTCTCATTTTAAGTAAAAAAGCCGGCGTCCCATCTGGTGGTAAGTGGTCACCGCCGCCAATGGTAGTCCCCCAGACCGTATTTCGATCATAGCGGCCCATATCAACGGAGACTAGACTTCCACGCGGGAGATACTATAGTGCAGACGTGTGTGCGCAGACATTGGCACACTCTATCTTTCCTCACTCTCATAGTCCGGAACGCAATCCGACACGATCGGCGAGAGATCAGGCGCAGGACCAGCGGCTTTGAACGTGCTTTCCGACGCATGGGGTATCAGCCCGCTAACTTCTAAACTCCGGACTGTTACTAAGAAATTCCTAATGGAAACACCCAATAACTTCCGGCCTAGGAATCGAACCCAGGACCCTACGGTCAGCAGTCGCGCTTGTGACCACGAGATCGACGAGGCAGTATCAGCAATACCAGAGGCAGGTGTGTTGCCATCAGACAGTTGCAGTATCACGTGTCTATAATGACACCGGCACCCATTCACACAGCTGCGCTTGTCGGGGCACATATGCATGGCGGTAGTACTTCCCCGGACGAGCTCCTTCACAAAGAGCTCTACTACTAAAACTCGATGTATCAAATAAACAATCTGCCGATCTATTCTGTAAAAATCTCACTGTCAAACCTTAGATGAAGTGAGCTGTCATTCCACTATTGACAGCTCATCTTAAGCTCACTTCACATAAGTTTTAACTGTGCGACTTTTACAGCATCAAACGGCTGGTACTGTACCAACATGGCGTGTCCCGTCCCGCGGTCAGTGATGGTGTCATGTGCCACATATTAGCACAGTGTGCCCCATACCTATCCCAATGAGGTTGCCAGGTTTTGATGATGAAACTGATGGGTTTGATGATGATTTGTTATATAAGGATAGTTTTTGATGTGTTTTTTGAAGTTTTTTATTTTTATGGTAGAAATAATGCGTTTTTTTAAAGGGTTAAATGTTTTTTCCCATTATGTTGCCAGTATATGGTCAATAAGTAAACCATATCTTTGATGGTATATGGTGGCTATATTTCTGATGGTTACTGCCTTTTACTACAACCACGAGATGAGATTTAATGGCTTTTATAAAGCCATTTCATATTTACAAATAAATGTGTATACCCAAAATGATTTTTAGTAACTACAATGAAAGATGACTCTTGAAATTACATATTTAATTTTTCTGAAACTAAAAATCATTTTTTCCCGGTACCCCTTTCTTTTTACTACCCAAAATGACACGACAAACGACATTTTATACTTAGGAATCAATCCCCACATTTTTCACCCCAACCAATTTAAAACTACCCCCTTACCTGGCAACTCAGTGCATAACAAACAAAAGGTAGAAGAAGAACATCACAAACCGCTTATCACTTAGCCGTATCCTCGCACCTAAGTAGCGAAGCCCTGCGCGGCGGGGGCGGGGGCGCGCGCTCCCGGCGGTACGGCACCCGCTCCTCGCCCACCAGGAGCGCCGTGCGTACCTCGGGCAGGGTTAGCGACCGCACTGTCACCTCCTCTAGGCTTGTCCTTGTGAAGCACCCCATGCAGGTTAGTTAGATTAGATTAGTTTGTCAAAGGGGGTTCTGTGGTGGTAAGGTTTTTTTTGTAATGATGTAGGAGAAAATATCGATGTTTGTGGTATCGATATCGGTATAATGTTGGATATCGCTACTATTCGGTTACGTTCTTGCTCTTTAGTAATAATCTTTAGAATTTACAATTTAATATAACGCCTGTGTTCCCCCGAAGGGTTAGGCAGAAGTGTACTTGTAGTACACCCACAAAATTTGTTTTAAGAAATATTTTAACTTTATCTTACCAAGCGACAACTAATGAACAGAATTAATTCATCTATTGTTGCGAGACTCCCGGGAGTCTTGCGTCGCTTTGTGAATGATATTTTGATTGACATTTCAGAGCAAAAACGCATCAAAACGGACTGATATCACAGAAACAATAAAATTTTATAAATTTCCTTACAAACCATCGTATTTCGATCTAAAAACTGTACCACCATTAAAAACCTCGCAACAATAAGTAACGGAGCATGCCTAGTTAGTGCTCTATGTATAAGGTAATAGTATAGTACACAGTATAAAGTAATAATACACAAGCTATACACAGTATTATGTACAGAACGATGGCTCGATCCGCTTGCGCATATGTTAGGAGCGTCGGAGTCAAGCAGATATGTTTGTAACCACCGGTTTTTGAAAGTCTGTGGCATTGGTATGAATAATTTTGATATAATAATTTTGATGAAAACTTTTATAAATCTCTGTAAGGGCTTATGAACACTGCTTTATTTTATGCGCCGTCGACACGCGTTTTTTTTTGTTTTATGCTGTTTTTTTTTTTGCTTTAATGCCATAAGCATAATCAGCCTATAATGTTCCGACTGCTGGGACACAGGCCTCGAGAGGGAGTGGGCTGTTTTTGTATGCCACAAACCTAAAACTTGCATCATGTAAATGGGGCTTAAAAATACAATGTGAATAAAACTGTCTTTCAAAAACTGGAGGCCATGTGTACAATTTTGTTGGTATTTCCACGAAATCGATTCCCATAAGAAACAAATATTTGTATGTCTTACAGATAGTTGTTCCGGGTGGGTTGTAGATTGGGATGACAATTTTTTGTTTGTTTGTATGAAATAAATAAAAATAAAGCAAATATATATAGTGGCAAAAACGTTCCTAGCATATTGCAAAGCGGAATTGAAGCTTGTATGGACGCTCACAAAAAGGTATTTACATTCTGTATGTATATGTATTTATTTACATATGTATAGTTGATTTTAATATTACTTGTCGACAATGTAAACAAAGAAAATAATGACTGTATTATTAGTGTAGTGATCTCAAGCGCCCGAGCTGAGTGTGGGCTCCACTGGATGCTGAGGTTTGATTGCAAAGTCGGACAACGTGAAATTTCTCAGTAGCAGCCCGGGGTGTGTATGCATGTTTATAGGCTTGCTTGCGTGGGATTTAAAAACGAATTTGAACTCTTTTATAGATAAGGAATGGAATATTACAGTAGTTATTTTTAACATGTATATATTTTAGGTGCATACCTGCAGGTATGGGTATTATCAAGTAAAATCAAAGCATGTTTATATTTATTTTTTCGTTATTATCTTTCGAGTATATTTCTGTCAATATTTTTAACAATATTAACATTGCCACATAAAATAACATTCCAATCAACTATAATATATGTATAATGTATGTAAAAGCTTTGTTTTTTAAACTTACTCTTGATTCATCGTTCTGTCATTGGAAGAGACTCTGCAATGAAAGGCACATGAGACTCAACTAGGCATAGATCTAGGTAACTAGGCACAGATCTAGGAAACTAAAGCCTGTTCCTAAAGTATCTGACGAAAGTGTAAACAGACCCTGTTCAGGTTTATATTCTTACGCAATCACGTACTAACGGGAAATAATAACACTTACATCTGTATTTAGAAGGTTTTAACTTTGTATCGCATAGTTTTTTTTTCCAATATAACATAACATAACAAAATCAGCGTATAATGTTCCCACTGCTGGGACACAGGCCTCCTCTCTGTGAGAGGGAGTGAGCCGTAATCCACTACGCGGGCCCAGTGCGGGTTGGTAGATGACACATGTTTTAAGTTTATAAAATTAACCTCTAAAGTCAAATGAAAAACATGTTTAAGGTGATTTAAAATTAGAATTTCGGGACACAATTTGTAAGTGACACTACAAGCTGGCACCTGCGGGTATGTTTTCTGATCTATTTGTTTACATTTTCATCAGATACTTTTGGATCAGACTATAGGCATAGATCTAGGATTAAATCTAGGTTCAAAGCTAGGATAGACAGTTTTAAAGCTAGACCAGTCTGTGGTGCAAGTAGAGGCTATAGTTGTTAGTTAGTGTTGATATTGGCCGGGTAAACTACTAATAAAAACATTAATACCGCGTGAAGTACATAAATATAATTCAACAATAAATAAGTCGTTTTTAACCTGTAAATTACCCGGTCATTATTAACACTAACCGTAGTTTAAACACTAAATTGTCATGTTTTGTAACAGATACATGATATAATCTATATTCTGCTTAGCATACATTGTTTAGCGTGAAGACATGCATGAAGTATAGAAATGTGTATGACAGTAAAATAAACAAACTTAAGGCCTGTATTCCACAAAGGGTTAAAGAAATATAAACTTTATTACTAAAAAGATTACAGAGATTTTACATTGGCCCCAAACTAGGCAAGCCTGTATCTATGGCACCAATATGGAGGTTTTACTATTTAAAATTAGGCATAGCCTCGTATACCTATAGTACACCCACACTACACTAGTTATGTTTAAGTCCCATGTAATAGGGGGCGACAATAAATGCTCATAATATAAGGCTGATATAGCGAGTCTTTGCTACGATTATATTTTGTTTTGTTTTGGGAAAAAATGGATGGCTTGCAATTTATTTTACTGTTCACAAGTATGGAAATGAAAAGAAAACAGTGTTGCATGACTAAGTGTCATTTGAAGCTTTTTAACTGGTAAATTTTCTACTATAAATATTTATTTATTTATTTATATATACTTTATTGTACACCAGAAAATAAATAACAAAAAATACGATTATTAATACAAAACATACAATGGGCGGCCTTATCGCTTTCTGCGATCTCTTCCAGGCAACCTTGGAATGGACAGTGATTGCGTGGATATAAAAAATGGGGTTGACAGTGGCGCAAAATAATATAGGCACAAAAATTGATACATAGCTATATATATAATATATATATATATATATAATGCTGTATAATAGATACATAAATAAATACATATTAAATATACATATAAACAAAGAAAAGTAATGATGACTACAGATTATTGCAGCTACGAAAACAAGATCACAACAACAAGTAATGCTCCTTCACGAGTCTCTTAAAAACAGCTAACGATTGCGCGCGTTTAATTTGAATTGGCAATGCATTCCATAAACGAGCGGCCTGAACAGAAAAGGATTTGTCGAAAAATGTTGTGGAATGCATTGGCATTTAATATATATTGGCATTGGCATTTAAAATATTGTAATTATGTAACATCTACACATTAAATATTACTTTTACGGATTATTTTGCGAATTACAGTCTTTTCTAAATTTTTCCGGGTATTTTGAACAATTATGCAGTCAAATCGCAGAATAACCGGTAAAAGTAAATTATTTTAAAAATATAATTATTCTAACCTTGAGTTTGGCTTCCAGAGTGTTTGTATATTTGTGTTCTTAATCTTATAAACTATAATATATAGGTATAATATATAATTCAAATAGTAGGCACATATCATAAGATGTAAAGGCACTTTGAAAAAGTAGTTTTTTGTATATAAAAGTATTAAATAGTTTATTAATCATCTGTTTGTGTCCGATGGCAGCGTGGAAAGCAAAGGTTTGGAGTTAATAATTATGAAAAAAAAAAAAGTGTTAGAATTTTTGTGTTGTTGAATAAAAATGGCAGTTGTTTTTGGTGGTGAGACTGTCTGGATTTATTATATTTGATATTTTAAATTGAAAATCCTTTGTGATAAACTAATCACGAATATTATAGATTCCATAAATTTTATTTAAGTGTTCTTAAGGTTTATGATATCTTCTTTCAAACTAAGGGCGGCAAGTTTCATTATATTGTTACCCAGGAACTGCTTCTATTTATTAGATCCACATACAGATATATTCTGATGCACACATTAAGATTGAATAAGTCTAAGGACCGAGTATTCTCTTGCATAATAATAATTATCTAATCAGAATGATTATGTACCTTTAAAGCGAAAGTTTGTTCTTTAAACATCAGTAGTTTTCAAGCCAATCTTCATAAAAATCAATTTAATAGTTATAAGTACCTTACTAGTTGCACCACCAAAAAACAACTTTGAAAAAGTGACCAAAAACTTGAAAAATCACTTACCGCGTAGTAAATCCTTCATAATTCTGTTTGGGCTCTTCCTGTGGTCTGAAACTCGAGAACGTTGGACTCTGAACCGTATACTGCTTCTCCTCTCTAAACTGGTTATAACCAGAATTCTGACTGTACGATGACTGGTTCAATGTCGACTGATTCTGAGACGACTGGTTCAAAGTTGACAAATTGTTAAAGCTTTCCGGTCTTGTAGGTACGGTCGGGCTTTTAGGGGTTGTATATCCGTATCCGGGTGAAACAGGACTCTTTGCAGGTTGCCCGGGCGTTCCGTGTATGGACTGGTTGAGGTGAGAAATGTGTGTGCTTATGTTGGTACTGTTGTGCGTTGTTTGTGTTGTGTTGTGTGGGGAGAAGGTGCTGTTGGGGCTGTACGTTGTGTTCGCGAAACTGCTGTTTGGGGTTTTGACTCTGTGGAAAGTGGAATAAAATTATTATTTAATTCTTCTCCATAGGTACCTACGCTTTGGAATGGGCAACTAGCTTCATATTTTCTGACTGACCGACTTCTTGACAATTCAAAAATGCCTGTAAATGGTTTAATTGAAATAAATGCTTTGAGTTTGAGTTTGAGTTTGAAACCTAAAGGTTGACTGGCAGAAAATGCCTTGTGGCTATAAATATAAAAAAAAAAAAAAAAAAAAATATTTTGAGCACATTTTTTCTTTATTTGTGCGGTCGGCTTCCTGTCTAACCGGATGCATTTCAACAGCAGTATTTTACATGGAGCGATTGCCTATCTGACTTCCACAACCCAGTTACTGGGTAATACGATAACCCTTGGTAAGACTGGTTGTTAAACTTTCGGGCTTCTGAATTCCCGTAATGACAGCCAAAGATCTACGAATGACAGTCGAGACCTACGGCTTAAAATGATAAGATATTCGGTTCTTTTAGAGTCAGAGTCAAATTAAATTAGCTAGCGAAACTCTGCAGACGCGATGGGTATCACATTACTTGTCAGGCATGCATGCTGAACTGTGTCTATTTGTGCTAAATAAATAATATATTTTTTCTATCCAGGTCTGTGTTTATGCTTACCGATGCTGCTGCGACGCGTCACTATTGTATCCCAGCTGCACATCTGTGTCGGTGTCATCTCCCGACGTCTCTCCGGCGCGTATCTTGTACTTCGCTTGTCTGATGGCAGTGAGGCGGCCCCGGGCTTCCTCTAACTCTTTCTCTATGCGAAGAACTTCGGATCTGGTGAGAGAGATTTGCAATTTTAGTAAGATATTTTGAAAAGTAAAAACCTCATTTCTTTTATTGAAGGTAGTCATATTGTTGTGTTAAACCGGCAAATTCGTATTATTTTTTTTCACATAAATTTTTATGAGCATTTATGAAATGTCTGAAGCTCGGTGCACGGTTCATTCAAATTAGTCGTTTCCTATGAAGAAGAGCCGGCAAGAAAACCCACAGTTCCTCTTTTAAATAATGGAATTGCAGGTCCTAGTATTTCTTGTTCTTCTCAACTTGTGGAAGGCCTGTCCCTCATGGATAGGCCTTACAAAAGATGGACCAATGACTTGGCGAAGGTCGCAAGAACGCCTATGGCCAGCAGTGGCCGTCTGCGTGGTCACCTGGCGTCGATCTCCTGCGCGATGCCGCCCACCATGCGCCGGTTGAGCACGAGACTGCGCTCCTCCTCGGTGTGGATGGCGTCGCGGGCCGCGCGCACCAGGTTGTCGGTGGAGCGGATGACCTCGGCGCCGGCCGACTGCAGGCGCCGGGTTGACTCCGAGGATGGGTCGGCTTTCACCTGGGACGAATGATAAGACACATTGAAATCAAGATGCTACTGTCAACCTTTTGTCACGCGCCTAAAGATCCTTAATCTTTCGGCGCGCACTGCTCAAACTCAAACTCAAAGCATTTATTTCATTTAAACCATTTACAGGCACTTTTGAATTGTCAAGAAGTCGGTCAGTCAGGAAATATGAAGCTAGTTACCCATTCGAATTAAGCGTAGGTACCTATGGAGAAGAACGGGCAAGAAACTCCATGGACACTCTTTTAAATTATATTTTTCACTCTTTTAAATTATATTTTTCTGCTTACAGTCAAACACTCTTTATTGTACAAATAACAACTTTTGACAGTTACATAGGGTGCTACAACAATGGGTGGTCTGATCACTAAAAGCGATTCTTTACAGACAAAAAATTAGAATCCTAACCAAAAATCGTTTACTTAAATTAGTGTGAATTAGCTCATGGTTAATTAACAGCTGCACGGGTAGATTAACTACTTGCCGCGGTCACTCCGTGGATGAGTGAATGCTCATATCCATATAAGTGAATGTGAACAAGCGTTTCATATGAAATACAAATAATATTCATATTCATTTGAAACAGTTACTAAACTTAGCTTATAAGTAAAGTCAAAGTAAGATCTGTGAATTCTGTCCTAAGTAATTCAAGTATAAGTGTCCCATACCTTGCAAGCCACCAGCAGCTGCGCCGTGGACGACGCCACCTGCCGCGCGCTGGAGATGAGTCTCTCCTCGGAGCCTGCTCCCTGCACTAGAGCATTGGCAGCCTCCACCAAGGAGTGAGCTGCAGCCGCTACCAGCCTGGCTGCGGAGATCAGACCCTCGGACCACTGCCCGTCGTCTGATGATGAGGTGGGGCGGCGGGCTACTTTGCCCTGGGAAGTAAAAGGTAACATTAAAAAAAGAACAAGACAGAAGTGAAAACTTGAACAATTACGACTGTATTTTTAAAAGCATAGTAATTGTATAAATGTTTGAAGGTGAAAATGTAAATGTACCACGCGTTGGTGTCTTTATAATGGTCAAAACTTAAAGAGGTGTCGGTAACGGTAACAGTGTCGCGAGTTCAATGGTTTTTTCGCATCTCAAAAAATGCCCAACGCGCCCAAAAAGTTTTCACTTCAAAAATATTGTTGCGTTATTAATTATTATTATGCGTACAATGTCGGTAGGGCGGTACCTAATCACATTATACCAACATATTTACCATTATACAACATTGTGCAAATAAATTAATTCTGAGTTTATCACTACATCTGCTTCAGGTTCTTTAAGACTTCCGTTTTTTTAAATAATTTTTTACACTTTCTTTTTAATAGACAATCGTCTATTCAAAAAATCCTTGCATGTTTATCAGAATATTATTCTAAACCAACCTGATCAATAAGCTCCCTCTGTGCGGCTGACGCAGCCCTGACAAGCGCTGACGTGGCCGTGATGATGGACTTGGCAGCCTCCAGGATCATCTCGTCAAAGTTCAGACTCTCATCCGCTTCCTGCAGACAAGGGGAGGGGAGGGTTGAATCATATTATGATGATGGTAAATACAAGTACATAAGATAAACAGAATTAAATATGAAAAAACAACACGACACAATAGATATCAGTGCAAAAATATAAGAACGAAATAATGATGGGCGTTTTGGCCGGTATGTCCAATAAAAACCACATAATGAGTACATCAAATAAAAGTTTATATAATAAGCATCCATTTTCATTATGAGCAGAAAGAAGGCTGTGAAATTCCGGGTTAAGGAGATATCAGAAGGCCAATTCTCGTAATTTAAAATGTTCAAAATCTAGTCGCAGTGTCATCTCGGCGACAAAATTTTTTCAAAAACTTGTCAAAACGTAGGGAAATTAGAGGTATTTTTGACAGATTGTGACTGAGATCAGCCTGTGAACGTTCTTAAAATTACGACAATTGCCCCTCAGATCTGCAAGTACCATGTCAACGTATTAGTTTATGGCGCTAATGTTCACTGCAGTTCTCAATAATATTAGTTATAGAAGGGGGCTTATGGCTAAGTAATAACAGCCGCACGGGTCGATCGATCCTGTTAAGCTGCCATTGCCGCGGTTGGTGCCTGGATGGGTGACCATTTTTACATACCAAGACCCTCCGTGCCTCGGAAAGCACGTTAAGCCGTTGGTCCCGACTGTCATTCGTGGATCTCATTAGAACTTTATTGGTCATCAGGCCAGGCTCCATACAAAAATGCCCATCACTCTTTGTCCCTTTATTATTAACTCTGACTACATACACATAAGATAAAATGTAAAAATACATAAGACAAACATTGAATTATATAGATTAAAGTATTAATAAACATTACAAGACATACAATAATGTTACAGGTAGAACCAACAGTTGTAATTTTTTGAGAAAATGAGTAAATTCCAAGAGTTGGATTTTACTAACGAATATTTTATGAATAGAATTAAAAAGTTTATTACAAAATTCAATTTAAACGAATAAAACTAGTCAGATATTGAGGTTTAGCCAGTAACATACATACTACAAAAATGTATAGATCACGAACACACTAGAAACCAAGATGGACACTAGATTTTTAGACAGATAAAAAAGAAAAATAAAATATTGCTGTAAGATAATCTTCATATTTCCTCTGTCGCCGCAGTTCAGTAGTTAGTACCGGCATCGATGTGTAATATGTTTGATCCGTCACGTCGCCGCAGTTTAGTAGTTAGTACCGGCATCGATGTGTAATATGTTTGATTCCTGGGTGACGCTAACGATACAACCAAGAATATCAAACATATCTCAACGACACGCGGTAGCCTTCAAGAAGACATGGCCTTCCTTTATGTTCTTCTGGATGCTCTGTGAGTAATTCTTCTTCGTGGATAATGTTTGCTGCATTTTGGTAGACGTTGTTGATGTAGATAAATTCAATGAAGAATAGTTTTAAATATGGAAAGTACATAAATACAGAAATATTCAATAAATCAAGAATATTCATTAGGGCTTTTCATGTAAGGGAGAGGAGATATTTGACAAACATTTTAAACATCGCTAAAATAGTTTATTTTATTTATGTGTATCATAAATATTTCGAATGAATCTGTAGAAAAATTGCATATGATACTCCCACAAAAGGATAAATGAGTACTTTGAAAATTTCAATTTGTTTGCTAAAGAACAGATAGGTTTTAGTAAAAATAAACCATTAATATGGCAGTCTATGATTTTCCGACCACAGTTATGGCTAGCCTAGACAAAAAAAATCCGGCGTGTGCATTGTATATGGATCTAAGTAAAGCTTTTGATTACGTGGATCACCAAATTCTGTTAAATAAACTATACAGGTATGGAATTCGGGGCACTTCATTAGAGCTGATAGCTTCTTATCTTACCAACAGAAAACAGTCCACATTAGTTACTCGAGTATGCACCAATACAATAACAGAAATTAACTACACTTCAGAATACAGAGAAATCAAACAAGGTGTCCCACAAGGAAGTGTTGTAGGCCCTCTGCTATTCATCATTTATATAAATGACCTTCCCAAAGTAACTAATCATCCCACTATACTTTTTGCTGATGATAGTACTGTCGTTTTTACAAGTAAGGACAAGTTATCCCTTGAACAAGATATAAACAGCACTCTAAGTGATATTATAAAATGGCTAACTAATAATAATTTAAAAATGAATTTTGACAAAACTAAAATTATGACATTTCGCAATCGTAAAGCCCAATTTACTGACATTAACTTAATTATACAGGGAACAAAATAAATGAGATAGCAACTACAAAATTCTTAGGCATGTCAATTGATTATAATTTAAACTGGAAGACACATGTTGATACTTTAAATCAAAAATTAAATAAGCAATCATATGCACTACATATGCTGCAAAAAACGGTAGATACTTCTGCTGTACTTGCGGCTTACCATGGCTACGTGGGATCCTTGATAAAGTATGGTATTATATTCTGGGGTCATTCCACCAATAAGGACATTGCATTCAAGGCACAAAAGCGGTGTATTAGGGGTATCTTTAATATCAACCAGACTGATAGCTGCAGACCTTATTTTATCAAATATAACATTTTAACATTGCCGTGTGTCTACATTTACGAGGTTGCTAGCTTCGCAAGAACTAACAAACATCTTTTTGATAGGTACAGAAGTAAGCGGCATAGTGATAAAATTTGTTGCAAATCTAATAAGACGGCTTTGTATACCAAAAGCATTTTCAGTATGGCACCGCGTATATACAACCACTTACCAAAGTCTATACTGGAAACTCCATCCGTCGATGAATTTAAAAAGAAATTAAAAAGATTCTTGCTATTTAAGTGCTATTATAGTACTCAGGATTATTTAACAGAGGATGTAAGGACATATTGTTGTTGATGTGACATGTGATTAATGCACTAATTAACTACCTATTTTTATTACTCTAACATTTATTTACAAACATATCTTGACATTCTCATTTATACATGACATTTATAATCTTTAATTATTCTTGTGACTTTAATAATTGCTAATGCTTAATTATTATTTGCAACGGTGAAATTACCAAAACTGTGTTATTAAATATTAAATTATTGTTGCAAGTAATTGTGCAATGTTGTGATACAGTAAAGCTTGAAATTTGCATGCCTCAAGGCGTAATATGGTTGAACTGTGCTCTATATATCTTTTTAACAACTTTATGTAATTACCCATATTAGCAAATAAATGATTTTGAATTTGAATTTGATTATAAAATAAAAATAAAGTAAAATAAAAATAAAATTAAATAGTTTAGTCAGGAAAATTCTTAGTTAAGCGAATTGACACCCTTCGTTTATTTGCCGTGTTATAGCAATGCATACAGCTTTCAAATACTTGTATTTTGAATGTATGGGCAGTTTCAATTGGTAGTTAATTTCCTTAGCAATTAATTTCCCTGACTTTACAGGTGCAACAATGCTCCCACTGACCTGCACTTTAACGCTCTTCCTAGGTCTGAGCGACTCCAGTTTCTTGGCGGCCGCGTCGATGGATGCAGCCGCGCCCAGCAGTTCGTTCTCAGCTATCACTGTAGGATCGTCCGGGTCCACCCAGTCAGAACCTAGTGGGGAAAAGGTAGTTGCTTTTAACATGGGTTTCGTTTCTTCTCTGTATGAGAAGAGGCATTGCAGTGTTATTGACTACAAGCTAGGAGATAAGCAGAATACTCTTTTTTGGGAATCGTTCAGGACAGACGTGATATTTTTCGGTATCTAGCCTGGTTATTTATTGTAGGAATTTCGTCAATTAATAAAATGGCTCCGTTTAGTTTACAATAAGAATCTTCGTCGATGAAGGTTTATGTCCAGCAGTGGACGTGGACGATGTCGTCTCTACTAGTTTACCTTTCAGCAGCTCGGCAGTGGCGATGATATCAGCAGTGGTGTGCGCCACGTGTCGCGACAGCTCGGGCAGCTGCTGCCGGGCCGTGACGTCACCGCTGCAGGCCGCCAGCACGCCCTGCAGCAGCGCGCGGTACGCATGCGCAGCAGCGCGGCCCGCCTCCAGCGTGCGCGTGTGCAGTTCCGCGGACTCGGCTGCATGCGCTGCTCCCTGCAGGAACAACATTTTGGGTAACTTTATTGATTTTCAACGACAAAATATAACCTATGACAATAACATTCAAACTTTGCAATAGCTTGTGTATTTAATCAGTTATATATACTATTCTGCACAAAACGTTTTAAATTTATTTTGTTATTTATGATGCAAGCGGGCCTTAAAGATCCTGTTTTTATTATGGAAATGTTTACTCATAATCTAAACAGATATTGTTAGGGATGACCCATATTGGGAAGTTCTCTCTGACTGAGTCCCAGCAGTGGGACACAGGAACACGTCGCGTACCTTGCACACGACCAGCAGGTCCACCACCGTCTTGCGGCCCAGGTTGGCGGCGGCCGTGAGCTGGTCCTGCTTGTTGGCGTTGCCGGCCGACACGGCGCGCGCGGTCGCCACGGTCATCTGCCGCGTCACGCGGATCAGCTCCTCCGGGCTGGCGGAAGACTTGGGGGCCGAGGCCGACATGAGCACCTGTGGGGGGACGAGCTTATTATAACATCACGTAACGTCTGTATTCCCCAATGGGATGAACATACATTTATAATACACCCACATTCAGACAGACATGTTCAAGACACACGTAATAGGCAGAAATACAGACTTCAGGCTGCAACTGACAACATGCTGTTTGTGAAAGGGAAGGTAATCTCAAGAAATACATATCCGATTCTAACGACTATAATGCAATTACTGATAGAATGCTTTACTATTCCAGTGTCAAAGATAACTTTTGAACTAGAAAAATGCGAGATTCGCGACAATATTATGAAGAACTAAAATTATTTGTTTATATGCTTGTTCAGGATAATCTCTGGTAGTACTGATCTGACTACAAGAAATCTACAAAGCCATACTATTGCCGAGAAACACGAGATATATTTTGTTTAAACAATAAATTGTACGCAGACGAACGGACAGGATGTATAGTTTATTTAATATTATATTTTCGGCATTAGCATCGTTCTCAGACCACGCAACAATTACTTTTAATGTACAGTTTTGACTTCTCTACTATATGTAGATACACCAGTTGTACTCTTACCTCAATCTCCTGCGAGATGGCTTCAATGGTAGACTCCAGCGCCCGCGTGCCGCGCGTATGTTCATCCTCCACAGCCTTCACGGTCTTCAGCAGAGATGTCACGTTGGTCACCATCACCTAACGAACACATACTGTTAGTGAGGGCACTCTGTGTGGGATAGATGGTTCTCTGATCAGTCTTAGGAACAGTGGTGAAAGCAAATAATCAACTTTACATCTTAGTAAATAAAGTTCTTCTCATCTCTTTAGAAATCTTTCTACAATTTGTCATTTTGGCTATTCTTCCGTCGACAAAACCCGTCTCTATGGTGGTAAGTGGTCACCTGTGGACATCTGCTATACCAGAGGCATCGCAGATGCGTTGCTGAAATGTCTCATGTACCTGTAGCTACACCGGAAAGCATACCATTTAAACCGGAACACAGCAACGCTTTGGTTTAACTGGTTCAATTCCGTAATTACGGAAACAATTTAAAAACCATCGTGTCTCACGTGGATTAACGTTCCAGCATACGAAGGGTTAAAGGGTATGTGTGCCGGTGTTATGACAGACATAAGAGCCTTTTCAGCAAAGTATCTGTTGGTACATTATATATTCCCCGGTAGTACTTCCTTGGAAGAGCTCCTTCACAAAGAGCTCAATTAATGCAATTTTATCAAATGAAGATTTTTTATTAAAACAGAATTTAACTGTTCCCACCACAATTATCAGAAAACCATCAAAACCTCCCCATCTGAATTCTCATTTATCATAATAAAATATTAAACAACAACAATGTTTTAATAAAATTAAACTAAAAACATGAATTTAATAAAGCTTTGGGTTGCCAACTAGAAATTAGGATTTTTTAATACGAAATATTAAAAAAAATGAGAAAACCCGTTAGCTAAAGACATAAGCGCCATGCTATAGCTGTAACCCATAAGCTTTCAAAAAAACACCATAAATATATAAGAAAATAATCTTTAAAAAATACATACATAATTTATATAAGGGTAGGACCAGAAAAGCGTAAAGCAGCGTAATTAACGCCGCTCAAAATGAGCAACCAAAATTACGCCGCCGAAAATGAGCTACCGAAACAAAGTCGCAAAAAATCGGCCCTGAAAAAATTTCGGCTTATTTTGAGCGGAGTATTTTACGCCCTGATCCCAGCCTTTTCATAGATATTTGTTTGTCAATATTGGACCGTATGGCAGCTGATATGAAAGCTTGTGGTTTGTGTTATAGACAGATGACAAGCAGGCGTCCTCTTGGACCGGACACCATGAGTTGATGGCTACCATGACATGATTCCTATGGGAAATGTGTTTATGAGAAGACTTTTTCGTAAACGACTTAAGAAAAAAAAAAAACCCTTAAAAATATCTTACGAATGATGGTTGACCTTATATACAAAAAGCTAAATGTATGAACTAATTGAATAGTCGATTTAAATATTTAAAAAAAATTACACCTTTTTACTTAATTCATCTTTTTTAGTTTTTTTCTTCAGAACAATAATCGAATCGGCTTTATCTGAGACTCGATATCAAAGCTACACTATTGTTCTAATTCTATTTTTTCTAGACTACATTTTTAATAACTTATTGTAGTATATAATATATTGTTTTAATTCTAGGACTGTATTGTCTCAATGCTTGCTAAAGGTCTATTCTTCGTCTTTAAGAATATTTCAATATCTTTTGAGGCCACGAAATGCAGTTGCATCTAAAACACTTCAAAGTTCAATGCTAGGAAAAAAATACACAGACATCATCTGCCTAGCCTTTTACCAACTATGTTGGGGTCGGCTTGCAGTCTAATCGGATGCAGTTACACAGACATATTGTAAACATGGAGTTCTGAAACAAATAGATGTACAAGCTAGGACACTGGTCAGGGTCATGCCACACTGAGACAAAAAACTAAACACATTTCGAACAAGTGTGGCGATGAGAATGACGGAAGCGAGTTAGTTTGTGTGGCGGCCGGTTTTTGCAGCATTTACTTTCCTATAACATAGTTAGCTTATAATGTTCCCACTGCTGGGACACAGACCTCCTCTCTGAGAGATAGAGACGTTCGTGGTTCAACAAGCAAAAATAGTGATACTTTGGATAAAATCATCCATTTTGCACGTATATGTGAAAATGTATAAATACGAGTAAGACACCCTTTTTAAAGGTTTAGGGCCCAATGAAGGACAAAAAAAAAAAAATATTTAAGATTTATGGTACATGAGAGTGGGTATTTATTGCCAGAATATTTTTTCTTTGGACAATATCTAGTGTTTTAACTAATATGAAGCGATTATTGTGATAACTTACTTAACCATTTAGGATAAAATTTCTTTGAAGATGGTATTTTGATGATAGGATTCCACTAAATTTTTAATGATGACATGTCTTAACACCCCTATACCAACCCAAAAAAAAAAAACAATATAAAAAGCTTTACAACAGCGTGCAAAATAAGATCACAGTGCAAACCGACCGCCACACGACAATGACTTGAGAACCAATGAGAAGCCTCCACACCATGCTCGGCGTGCGCAGTAGCGATCAAATTCAAGTATATCTGACCGATTCATCGTCGTTCCTCGTCACTGCCTCCGTCTCCTTAAACCGATCATTCCTGATCTCGTTTAACATCCGTAGCTGTTCTTCCATTCTTGAATTCGGTCTCGATCGGGACTGGCTACGCATTAGAGAGCGAATCCTCTCTATATCTTCATAACTCTCAGTTTTATTAAGTATTCTTTCGTAAACATTCCACCAGTTGTCTATGGAGCCGAATTGTTGCTCGCGACTTTTGAGTACGTCTTCGTAAATTGTCCACCAATTGTTTGCGTAGTATTGGAGAGGGTAGGTGCGAGTTAAGTCTAAGATTTCGGGGGTATTTTGCGAGTTTTCCGGGTTAGATCTTGTTGATTTGATTGTGTCCGTATTATAGGTTATATGGTGGTTGATATTCCGGTGTAAACTATTAGTTGAGTACACATTTGTTGTCATAACTTTTTTATTAATATCTTGACGATTTTCGGGAATTTTATTTTCTTTATCCCTGGAATCTTTTTTGTACTTTCTGATAATTTCTTTGTAATATCTTTCGAGTAGGCACAGTTCCTCGTAAGTATATTTGCTTGTATCAATTTGAGAGTAGATGTTCAGTATTTCTTGGATGTCGACTTTCTTTCTGCGATCGATTTTGATGTTCGACAAAGCTTTTAGCTGTTCGATAAGAGGATCAAATCCTTTATAGACAAAGTCCTTTTTAGCGAATTCGATGAGTTTTAAAACCATATCTTCGTACTTTTTGTTATATTCCAAGTCCTGGTTAACAGCTTTGGATTTGTTGACTTCTTCGATAAAATTCTGTAGAGTATGTTTCTCATTTTCAAATCTATCGAGTTGAGCTTGAAACTCGCCGAGAACTAGTTCATGTCCGCTGAATCGCTCCAACTCTCGTCTAGTTTCATCCATTTTGTCCAGATTTCTCTTGGCTAGAGCTTTCCACCATTCTGTGTCATCCTTGAACATATTCCAGAATTCCATTCTGACCTTTCTCGTCATTGTGTTGACGTCAGATACGTCTTTTGTGACAGTTTTTGTCTTTACCTCGGGTTTGACGACAATTTCTATGGTTTCCTCTTTCTGCCTCTCTTCTGGGCTAAGCATTTGTTTGATAGCCTCTGTCGCTTCAGGAGAGGTGTTCTGAATATCCAAGCTTACTGGTCTGACTTTTTTGAGTGTAAAAACAGGACTTTTTAATTTAACATCTTCTAACTGTGGCTTTTTCTGAGGCACAGTTTCGATATTGACTTCAGTTTTGACGTTTATCTCTATTTCAGTGTCTATGTTCTCAATGACAGCTGATAATCGTTTCATTTCCGTATCCAAATCATTGTTAGCTTTCAGTCTTTGTATCTTGTCTATTTTACGCTTATTTTCGACTCTATCGCCAATATCTTGTACAAGATCTGCTAGTTTTTTGACCTCTCCTAAGAGTATGTTCTCACCGTATTTAAGTACCCTCCAATCCATATCTAGCAAGCTATTGGTAGCAGCCAGATTGTACCTTTCATTTAAATCATCATTCTTATGGCTCCTAACAGGCGGTATGGTCATCAAATTCTCAATATACGTGATGACCTCTTCGCAATTATCATGGAAGATACTCGGGGAGACGTCATCGTCTTGGCTTGAGTAGTCGAGGAGTTTGACCAGTTCATCTTCCTGGTCTGATTGGAAGATGTCGGTTTCGGAGTCAGCCGAGTTATAGTCGCTTCGCAAGAGGGTAGAGCGCCTGTTGGGGCGGGGAATGGTGCTGGCTTTGAGGGGGAGGCTCCAACGACGAGTGGCATCCGACAGCCGCTAAGGAAAATACCAGCTCAGTCCAATATTGACAGACGAACACAATGTGGCGGTTAAACCGAGTGGCGGCAATATAGCCAGGTGGAGAGTATATTGCCGCGTTACCATAGACAACAACACAAATGTTATGGAATGGGAATGTTCCTTTGTTTTATTTATAGATGTTTTTTTAACGGTTTTTAGATATCACATTGCACCAAAAAATATTGCAGCACTTGTGAATACCATACTTTCTAATCTTACTTTAGTTTTTAGGACTAAAATGAATCGAGAAACAAATAAAGGGATAAGTAATTAAAAAAAAAGATTTTTATTTACTTAAAACAAGTCTTCACAAGTGACGCAATAGATTTTTGAAACAGTGCATGTCATTTGAACGACTTTTTGCATTTATTTTGCGCTTTGCCAAAAATAATGTTAAATACAAAGAAAAATGTTAAAAAACAGATGGTCAAGTCTTTTAAAGAATTTTGTCTGTTTCCCTTGATATTAATCAAAAATTTACTTTTTTTTTCATAATTTGCCAAATTAGACCAAAAAGAAAACTTAATTTACAAGTCTACTAGTGCTACTTAAGCGACGATAAACTGCAAAAAAACATGGAGTGTCGTGTCTATTTACAAAAAAATAAATAAAATTAAGAGTGTAAAAGTGCTGTCAGACATTTTCTGACAAAAATTAAAATATTCAATTAATTGAAACATAATCAAAAACATATTAAGCGTGCAGTTTAACATAATCACGTCTGTATTTCCCGTAGGGTAGGTAGACATGTCAATAGAATACCAACATTTCATCAGATGTTTTAGATCCTACGTAATAGGCGCTTATTGCCATCAACCAGCCCCTAATCTAGACTCCAGCGGATTCTTGCTAACTACTTGATAACTGACTTGATAAGTTCTTAGCTGACTCCCGGGATCTAGCCCAGGACCTCACACTAAGAAGTATTAACGAGGCCGTCTTGGTGTTTTCTACAATCGTTATATTTATTTGAATTATTAATATTTTAATAATTGCCAGAAATATCCGCTGTCATTGTTAGGTTAGGTTAGGTAGGCCTACTGCACAAATCCGGCCTACCTTAGCGGCATGCTTGAGGCGATGCATGTCGGGGTGAGCCACGTGCTTGCCGCTGGCAGCCGTGGTGGCTGCGGCCAGGTCGCGCAGGGCTGCGGCCACGTCCCGCGCCGCGTGCAGCAGCAGCACCTGCGGCTCCGGGTTGCCCGAGCCGAGGGACATGGCGCCCAGCTTCACGACTTCGCACAGTTGGACTGGAGCGAAAGACAACTTTTGTTAGACATGAGGAAGCAGAAGAATCTATTTCCAATGGCTGGAACATATCCACACATGGATTGATATGTTTGTAATTGTATTGTGGCATAAGTGTCAAAGTTTCATGACAGAAGGGCAATTCCAATCTAGACGCAATCTCATGTCGCAAAACTTTAGTTACAAGTAAAAATAAATGTTTAATGCCTTATAAGTTGTTTAAATATTTGGAAACCAAAGCTCAAACGTAGTGTAGTTGCTGATATTGTATATACTATCACTAAACTAAAGTATTTCTGGATTTGCGCTATGACGTAGAGTTGCGGACACCAGCTCGTTTCACCATTACCGTAATATGTCTTCCTTGAAAGGATATGCAAAGGTTTTGGTGTTGCTAACTTACCTATAGTGCTAACAGCACTCTGGGCGGCAGTGGCGAGTTGTTCCTGTGTCCCGGCCGCTCCGCCCACCAAGGTCTTGGTGTCTTCCACAAGGGTCTTAGCTGTTTTGAGGATATTCTCGCGATGGTCAGAGAATGTGTCTGTTTCTTTGTCGGAGTGGAGGGTTCCTAGGGACGATAAAATATTGGTGATACTATGTGTTTTTTGTTGTCATTTTAAAAGGTTAGTTCAATGGAATCGTTAAATTTTTCATGGTATAAAAATTAAAATAAAATAGAATGGATTGAAAGAGAACGTTAAAAATTATAGGTTTTTAAATTCCAACCCCTTTTTTGTCATATAATCTGTCATGACATGTATTGAGATGACTGTGAATAGATGTCTAACCAAGAAAGTCGACATGCTGATAACTAATAAACAGGGAAGTGTTCCTCACCAGCACTAGCGAACAGTATGGTGGTGTCGAGGTCGCCGATGATGGCGGCGAGGGTGGCGGCGGCGTGGATGCAGGCCTGCGTGCCGCGCGAGCCCGCCTGCAGCGCCGCCAGCACGCCCAGCGTCTGCGCAACGTACCCCGTACGGCAATGGTTGTGAGCTGGGTTCGTCCTCGATCATAGCAACATTGAAAAATGTTTCATGTTTTGCCGTTTTAGGGCAAAAATGTGTATGAATGGCACGAATTGCACAAGCCATTGAATGCCCTTTCTTGTGAAATTCTGCTTTCACTCTAAACACGTGTTACTAAACGTTCTTCACTCTGTCAATCCCCGCTTGAGAGAGATTGATAAAACTTAAGTTGCGTAGATTGTTATTATCGAGTTTGTTGCGCCACTTTTTCCCTGCTAAAATACTAGTGGTGAAGGACGGGCGTTTTGGGGGCTGTCTTATATAACTTTTGGCATTTACAAAGTGCTGGTTCTCAGGTTAATATGATAAAAAATATATATATCTTGATTTTAAGTCGACAGTGATGATGTTTGACGAATTTTGCCGAAAGAACCTGTAAATTGTGTTGTATCAATATTTTACCTTCTCGTTGACAATCCTGGCGGCGTCTGCGACGGCGCGCTGGTTGCTGGGGATGGCAGACAGGCGGCAGTGTCCTCCTGCCTTGATCAGTTCCGACACGCCCTCGCCGAGCTCTACTACTGCCACGCGGATCCTGACGAGAACAAATATTTATATTTTTTTCATAATCGAAAAATTTATTATAAGCTCTCGTTTAACTAAACGTATTGATTAGGTTTGTTTTACGGGAAACACTGCAAAATGAATTTACTAAAATTGTTTGTTCTTTTACGATTTTTGTCGAGTATACTCAACTTCTATGTCTTTGTACTTAAAAAAATAATGTTTTCCATCATCATTATTAAAGGCACTTTCTCTGCACTACTGCACTGACAGTATATGTTCTATCCCACATATACATTCTATATTCTCCAAAAGTTATTCAGTTCTCATTTCATCACGGTACATACCTATTCGCGACATCTCCATTAGGTGTGGTGGCGGAGGCTCCGACGCTGTCCTGCGCAAGCTGTTCGTATTTCTGACACATCTCGTTACCGAGCTGGACCAGGCGGCTTGCGTCTGTAGCTGACTTCGCCGTCTACCAAAAAAATAACATGTTTAGATTCAATTAAGGAGAAAAACAAGAATTAATATTTTATTATAATAGCATAAATCAGTATATATATATCGAATAGGATTATAGCAAAACAGTCGCGTTTTCAATTAAAAGCTTTTCTCTTTATTTTACAAACTTTCAATTACAGACATTATCTGTAGTGATAGATTACCCAGAATTACAAAAAATCATTGCCACAATATCATGACATCCATTTAAATAAGTTTATAGAAACATACTGATCTGATGAGATGTAGCAGAGGAATCTCAGAATGTCTCCTAATAAGTATTTTCTCATACGAAATATCTCCTTACCATGTCAGTAGCAAGTCTCGAGATCTCCTTGGCAGCGCCGACCATCCTGGTCTGATAGTCCACGAACGAATCCGTCTCATCATACGTTCCGATGAGTGACATCCTGTAACAAAGATATTGATGATGTTTAAAACTTTTTAAAAGCAATATAAATCACTTTATCTGTTCTGTGGTATAAATAGGTGCTCTTGAAGTACAAGGACATCTTTTGGTTGCTTTTTACAGCTCTTTGAAGTTGTGGGCTGACAAAATTAAGATTTGCCATCGACACACTAAGGGATGAAGTGTCTGGCGTTATTAAGTCTTTGGTCTGAAATTCCTGTAGAGTAGGTTTGTAGAAATCGTTTACAAAACTACGACCACTTAAGTTTATAGTGACTATGACTTTATTAATCGCCAAATTACATTCAATCGTTGAAGCATAACTGTAACTTAGCTTACCAGTTAACATGAGATTAGTTCAACAGATTTATTGAATGGGTCTCCCAACGAACGATGGAAACTTGCTATAATATGGGCGGACATCAGCATCTTGTCACCAGGTTATACGTATTCTAAACTTTCCCAGATCGTTGGACATGACCTACATAATTACACCGCGCGCGAACTTCTCGCTAATTTACTACATGAAATGGTCAGGGATGCCAAGCATTGTTGGCGTACAAGTTTGTCCTGTAAACAATTAGTTTTGGTGTCTGTTATCATGCTATAATCATACACACAACAGCGAATAAATTCCAAGCTTGGAGTTAAAATAATTTTTTTCAATAATTTCCATCGGGAATTTTTCAGTATTAGCACGGCGTCTGGATTTGTGCCCGGTTGATGGCAATATGCTCGCTCTCAATTACATGAGGCTTAAACATAACTGGCGAAATGTGGGTGTAATATAGCTCTGCCTAACCGTTCTAGGATTAGTGGCGTGATGTTATGTCAGGTAATTTTTCCGATGAAAGTCCAGCGCGCCTGGAGCAAGCGTGCTGATCATCGCTCGCTCCTATTCTCTGTACGTGAAGAACCTTTGCTCTGCCGTGGGACATTCTTCAGAACAAGCATAACATCACGTCTGTAGTTTCCGAAGGGGTAGGTAGTTGTGTTATCTCGCCAGATATGTATGTGTAGTTTTTTTTAGTGCAATAGAGGCCAGCTCTTGACCTCGGTCTTGCCTGATGGATGAGGTCTACGATGGGACGAGCATGCTCAGAAGATGACTGTTCACTTTTGGTTTGAAGGCTGACGTAGAGGGGAACACAATGCGGAGAGCTCTACACTTTGACGGTGCGCATAATACATGTGCAGGAGAAGCGCTGAGTACGACTGGTCGGTATACCAACCAAGTGCGGATGGTATCCTGTAGGACACCTGAGTCTGCTCTCAGTCTCAATCTGTCAAAAATACCTCTAATTTCCCTAAATTTTGAGAAGTTTTTGACATTTGTTTGTCGCCGAGATGAGACTGCGACTAGATTTTGAACATTTTAAATTACGAGAATTGGCCTTTAGTGACAGCTAGGCGAGCCTATTGACTAAGCTGACATTTTATTGTTAAAAAATCTTAGTGCTAGTTCCACCATCCCTATTTCTAGATAAATATATTCCCATGCAGGCCTAACCTTGAGATGCTGCGACTTCAAACGCGGGCAACGTTAAAACTGTTAAAATAAAGTTTACGATCATGTCTGTGCGGTAACACGGTCGCTAGTCACGCGACATTCACAGTAACTCTGGGGTTTATTTACTGAGAAATTTTATAGAATTCTGAGTTTTATTGCCTACTAGATCAATATAATATTGGCGATGTCCAGATGTAAGAACGTTTACGCCAAATGAGCAATTTTTTGCCTAATACTATGGAGAAAGCGTGAGTGTACAATTTATCGGTGATTTTTTCCGATTTCTATACAATTTGCTTATTATTTCCCAAAGTTAAAAATTAGCTTGCAATTTAACCAGCCCACCGATTTCGATCTCCATGTCGATTTCTAATCAAAATTGACCTCATACCATAATTATGAATTAGAAATTATAGTTATGATAATATTTATGGGCATTTGATCATTAATATTTTCATAGTAATTGTCACATTCTCACATTAAAATCAATTTATCTGATGAGGGGGGCCAATGGCAACACAATATCGAAATAAACAAATAACACTAACTTCAATTTATCCATGTTATGCGCTTGACTATGAGACTCCAGTTAACACAAGTAGAATCTCCAAAATTTCACAAAATACAATCACAACACTAACACAAACTCAATCTCAAAACATCATTTAATAAACACTACACTATCAATCATTTACTTTCAAAAACACAATAATAATAATAAAAATAGTTAGTTATAATTTTCCTAACCAAAAAAAATCCTTACTAAATATACTTCATATTTGACACTTAACTACTTCACTAAACGCTAAACAACACGCTGTAAAAACTGAAACAGATTTAGTCACGTTTAAACCTTGCCTCGCAGCGAGCGACCTAACTCAACTGACCGTTGTAGTAAACAAGACTTGCGTATGCGCTTACGTAGTTATATCGATAATCTAGATGCTCTATATCTAGATTATCGATACAACTACGTAAGCGCATAGTCTAGACTGACTGAAAGACTTACAACCGGAAAGTCTATGATCTGTAAATCTTGCACGAAATGCTAACTGACCGACTGCAAACACTGTAATTAAAGCATTTTATGCTTTCATGATCCACCAACGTGCACTGGGCCCGCGTGGTGGATTACGGCCTACTTCCTCCCAGAGACAGGAGGCTTGTGTCCCAGCAGTGGGAACACTATAGGCAGTATGCTATGCTTTTAGAATAAAGTATTGTGATTTGTTTTTTTAAATCTTCACTAAGGCCTGAGTTCACCAACATTCTAACCATTGGTTAGGTATTTAAACAGTTGATTTATGTCAAATTTCCTAAGGAAATCAACTGTTTAAATACCTAACCGATGGTTAGAATGTTGGTGAACTCAGGCCTTAGACCTTCACTAAAATCTCTTCATTTCTTGATTGATTGTTTTTGATTTCTTTTTTCATTTTTGGAATTCTTTTGTTTTCGTTTAGGCTACATTGCATTCATAATCTATCTAATCTTTCCCCAAATTCAGTTCAGGTCGGCTTCCAGCCAATACAGATGCAGCTAAATACCAGTATTTTATATAGAGCGACTGCCTATCGGACCTCAACAACCCAGTTACTGAGTAACACTATACCCCTTGGTAAGACTGGTAACATGATGATGATAAATGATTTTTGTATTTTGACAATTTGAATTTAAAAAAGTCTTCTAGACCGTATTTTGGCCATGGCGACCAATCTCAAGCGGAGACTAGTCATCGGCGCGGGAGGTGTGCGCACACACAGATGCACTCTCTCTTCCCTCACTCTCATTATCTCATTTTGAAGTCCAAATACATTGTGACAGACAATGTATAATGTATAAAATAACATGGAGTCTGGCGCCACGGTGCATTGTTGACCATTTGTATGACGTCACTAAACTAACTATGGACAAAAATAATACCATCTTCAGTTAGATCATCGACAACCAAAGAGTTGGCTCGTTGCCAAATGCAAGACTTATTGAACAAGAGACTACTTAAGAAATTAGCGAGCCATAATTAATTTATAAATTAATCACTGACAGTTAGAGATCAAAAGTGGGCTGGAGTGCGGTATAGTGAGCTGAGATAATGGATAATTGGCGGAGTTTGATGTAAATATCAAAATCAAATCAAAAGTTATTCAAATTAGGCTGAGAATCAGCACTTTTCGAACGTCAAAATTACATAAGACAGTCCCCCAAAACGCCCGCCCTTCACCACTTCCTAGTGCTTTCGCTGGGGAGAAGTGGCGCAACAAACTGTCCAGCAATATGTATTTAATATATTTAGCAAATATGCATAGAATCACACATATAATTCCAAAAGGGGTAGCCAGAGGCGTATAGTACACTTACATTTAACTTAGCACAGATGGTTTATAGTTTTAAGGAATTTGATATTAATAACTAGCCTCGGACGTTTCATAAGTGCCCATGTAGGTTTATGTGAAATAAAATATTTTGATTTTGATTTTGAATATAATACCAATAGTCAAGAGATAAGATTCAGCAGGATTCCTATCCTTTAAAATACAGGAAAAAACATAATCAAGTTCAGTTTATTCTCTAACATGCACAGTTGCACACTACCAACATTAGAAACAAAATAATTACTTGCAAAGTGGTTGTTTATTGATTCTCTATACGTTATAGGTCCCCGTTTTTTCAACCGACTTCAAAAAAAGAAGGAGGTTTTCAATTCGGTTGAATTTTTTTTTGTGTTTGTTACCTCAGATCTCCGTTATTTGCCGATTTGCTTAATTCTTTTTTTATATGAAAGGATATACTTTCAGATTGGTCCCATCAACATCGTCTTTCACAAAGTGAAAAATAACTTTAATTTCGGAAGTCGGTGACAAACAACGAAAATGCGAATCCAACGACACCAATTTCCGAAACTAAAGTAATTTTTCACTTTGTAGTGACTTTTTTGGAAGACAGTTGTTATTTTTTTTTTTTTAAGTTTTTATTTGTATTACTGTACTGTGCTGGTAACATAGATATAACACATCTTGCCACTTTAAAAAATATTAACGGTTATCAGTTTTAGAAAAAAATTTTTAATAATCAATCAGACTTTCGACTTATGTTGTATCTCGACTCAAGTAAGCATTTAGCAGGTCTCATACATAAAACTTGTGATAAAATGCCCGCAAATATACAATATTGTCCCTGAAAACGTCTATCATACAGAATTTAAAGCCTATACGCGAAGATCTCAGCACATGTGGGTCGTTGCGCGCATCTTAAAATAGCGCACGTCACTGCGTTATATTTGTTCTACAGCTGAGTGGTTAAGGCCATATGATACATCGGTATTTATAATATACGTTCATAAAATCACGCCTGCGCTCCCTAAAGGGGTAGGTAGGAGAAAGAAATAAACTTTTATTTGCGGTAAACATGACGCAAAGAAAATACACAAAAGAGTTACCGTGGCCCCGGAACGCAAAGGGCAAAAAAGAAACATGGATGGGTTTTCGTCAGTAAAAGTCTGACACTCCCTCTCGCTCAACCCCATTTGATGATTTCCTATCCTCAAAAAAAAAAAAACAAAAGGACAAGTTGGGGGAAAATATGAGTCACACATCTCCGCAGTATGGAACAGTTATAATTCGTCAGTTATGTTTAGGAGTGCGTAACGTTGATATGTATTTGTTCTTTGAAAGTTCGCTCGAAATATCTACCAGCCTTTTCCTAAATATTTTGGGGTCGGCTTCCAGTCTAACCGGATGCAGTTGAATACCCATATTTTACATAAACCGACTGTCTATCTGATTTCAAAAGCATAGTAACTGGGTAACACGATATGTTAGTAAGTTTGGTTGTTAGAGTTTCTGGCATCCCGTACAACTGACGAAAGATAGTCGGGACGAACGACTTTACGTGTTTTCCGAGGCACGCAGGGTTCTCAGTATCAATGGCGATGCTGTAACTAAGCCACGAGTCGTGGCTAAGAAGCAAGAAACCTACATAGAGGGGCTCGTATGTGGGTTACTTTCTTTTTTCATAATCCGGTGCGCGTTTAGACTTAACAGCAAGACAAAAGACCACATTTGAATGTTGACTGGCTTGCGCTTATCATATATCACACCTTCATCTCATGTGGGTAAGCAGGAACTACAGATCGCCACCTTACGGCTACTTTATGTCCTCCTAGGGCGTCTTCTCCCGGCGTTTCGAGTCACAGCCGGCTTGTAATGTGCTTGTGCAATGCTAAGAACGGACCTGTGCTCAGTGAGGCGCGCGATGGCCCTCTGCAGCGTGTCCAGCAGCGGCCCCACGGCCCCGCGCGCCGCGCCCAGCTCGCGCACGCGCGCCTGCAGCTCGCCCAGCGAGCCGCGGCACGCCGGCACCTGCGCAGACACCTTGCCGTGGGTGTTCACTGCCTGCCACACCAACAAAAAGCAATTTCAATATCAATCAATTATAGATCATACCGTAGTGCCCAGAGATGAAGGTCTCGTCTCTCATACACGAGGTTGTGGATTCAAATCTAAACAAATACCAATGTGACATTTTCATGCCCTGTCACCTGCACACGTGAGGACCTAATGCCTGCTTCAGCGAATGCTATACGAGTTGCTGAATTTTGGACCAAACAAATTTAGGAAAAAAAAATAAATACCATCAACTCATTAAGAGGAATTCATATTATTATGTATTTTCTCCAGTTCTAATAGTATCAGAGCTAAGTATTCAGATTCAGGCTACTCACCCTAGGGTTCCCGGCCGCAGCCTTGGCGAACAGCACGAGCTGCGCGTGCGTCTCCAGCACGGTGCGCGTGTGCTCCAGCAGGGCCGCCTGTGTGCTGGACTCGGTGATGTTGGACGCGGCTCCGATGGCGCCGGCGACCAGCGGCTCGGCGTACGACACCTGCGGGACCAAGGCTCAGTATTTACAGGTCTAAACCGTTAACACGCCACCGCTGCGGCGCTTGTATGGAAGTACTAATACAACTGTCTGTCCTTTCTGACCTCCACAACCCAGTTACTGGGTAATATGATACTGGTTGTCTGACTTTCGGGCTTCTTACGACCCTTCCGAAGTCCGTAATAACGGTAATATTTTTTATTTCAAAATAAGGACTATATCTACGAGATAATTGTAAATAGACTATTAAAAGACACCAAAATTTTACAAACACTTTAAGAAGATCCCAATACCATTTTTAATGTTCCACTACCGTCGTTCCGTTGTTGTTGTATGTTTGTGTTGTACTATTAATCCTATATTTTTAAAATATTTCATAAAATATTCGGACAAAAATAAATGTTTACTGAAAGAAATATCTCACCAGCTGTATGACAGCGTGTCCCAGGTTCTCAGCCTCTCCGTTGGCGGCGATGTGCAGCGGCTCCAGGCGCTCGAGCATCTCTGTGGCGCTGTTCTCGATCTGCTCCGAGTAGCCTGGCGGGAGACAGGGACGGTCATTAGGGTTCATTCAATAGGCAATATAATTAGAAAACTACCATCTATGTTAATTTTAAAGTTAAAACCAATGATAAATTTATTTAAATGAAGGAGTAGAGTATATTATAGTTGTATTTGTGTTTTTTTTAAAAGATATTTGTGTACTTTTTGTAATTGGGAAGACTTGGTATGTTCTGTTTTAGTACTCGTATAGATATATGAAGATATTTACCTAAAATAAATGAAATAAGTATTTAATTGTATATTCACCTTGCAGCGAGTTGTTCTTCCTAGGATACAGCTCCTGTCCCACCGCCTGCATGGCGGCCTGGTCGAGCTCTCTCAGCTGTTTGTTGAGCGTCTCCACCGCAGCTGAGCATTCTCTCTGACCCGGGGCTTTTTCTCTGTAAAAGGATGTTTAATTAGTATGACATTTATATTAAAATAACAAGGTTTTGCTTTTGAAGATACTGCTCAAATTGCGTAACACATTTGGGAATATGATCCTTTTTATTTTGACAGTTCATCAGTAGATAAAGCGTTTATTCATTTGGCGTCGAGCAATCGAATTTTGTATTTTAATTTGGCAGGTAAATGAGAAATAATTTTGATGGAATGACAGGAGAATAAAACAAGCGTGCAAATGATCTTTTTCTGGCAGGAAAAAAGGATCTGGTTAGAAAAGGGGGTGACAATAACTAAGTTGTCGACTGATAGAGACGTATAGAAGAAGATATGCTGCGGGGACCAGTGATAACTAAGGAAAAGGTGATGATAATGTTGTACTCACTTGATGTTAGTGACGAGCGCCTTAATGCTGTCGGAGACGGTCTTGCTGTGCTGCGCCAGCAGCTGCCAGTGCGAGCGCTCAGCAGGAGACACTGCTAGCGAGCGGGCCGACTCCAGCATGGAGCACGAGCCCGATATTATGTTCCTGTGGACCAACATTCGATACTATAGTAGATTATTCACTAAGAGGATAAAGCAGTGTCTTATGTTACGGGTGCCATATTAAATCCTGAGCGCAATAAAGTTCGTACTTAACTCCTGAGCGACGCAAAAGGGTTAAGACTAGAATCCTGAGTGCAGCGAGGAACTCAAGTTCGTCCAAGACGAAGATACCTTTGTCCCCGAAGAGAATACTCTACTTTTCCTTCTGTGAGATAATAAAAAGCGATTTGATTTTCGAACATATTGTTTTTTGTAAATGTATTTATGAATAGTGTGCTAACTTGATTAAAAAAAGAATTAAAAAACGTGATGAAAATTTAAAATACCAGACTGTACCTAATATACCCATTGTTATTAAGTTGTGAACATAGGTAATTGACTACAGGCATTATTAGTTATTCCGTTATATTAGTGTACTGACCTGCCACAGTCCAGTATGGCCTCCTGGTTGTTCCTGGCCTGCGGTGATATCTTGGCGGGTATGGACGCGAACTCGGGCGAGTCCGCGAACTGGCACAGGCTGCGCACCGCGTCCTGCAGCGGGCCGGTGGCGCCTGCGCAGCGTGCGCGGTTGCTCTGCGCGACAGGGGGAGGTGTTATGTCACTGTTAAACCTTTAAAACGCACGCTCTAGTGTTTCAGTTTGTAAGACGTGGTGCAACAAACTCCCCAGCGTCACGTCTCTGTATCACACTAATATTATAAAGGCGAAAGTTTGTGAGTGTAGTGTGTGTGTGTTTATATGTTCGTTACTTTTTCAGGCTCAAACGGCTGAACCAATTTTTAAAAACTTTGTATAGAGGTAGATGACACCCTGGATTAACATATAAGCTACTTTTATTACGATATTCCCATGGGATCGACATTTACGCGGTTGCAATCTCGGGGTGCAGCTAATATTTTATAAAAATATTCAGAAGGAATAATTTAAAATATGCTTTTAGAAAGAACGAAATATTTTCAAAGAATTAATGAAGTGGGGTGGTAAGGTTTTAAAACTCAATTATTGTTTCTGCTCATTATTATATAATGTAACAATGAGTTCAAATAATGAGTTCAAATAATGAGTTCAAATAATGAGTTCAAATAATGAGTTAAGTGCGTGGTGGATTACATCCCGTTTCCTGTCACAAGGATTAGGCCTAAGTCACACCAGTGGGGACATATGAGGAACTGGGTGTAAAGTAAACTTATCTTTCATAGAAAAGGGAGGATCCTTCGACCAGACAGTGGACTGGTGGCCTACTGCCCGGTGATTGATGTCGGGTCGTTGTATAATGCTTAGTCGCGCGGTAAACTCTTGCTTGCGCGATGCAGGATTTTGTGTCGTCAGTGTGATGCGAAGTTCGCATGTGGGTTGTAGATACCGTCACAGACACTACATACTTATTACGTATGTACTCACCTCACTGTAGTCAGCGTCCAGCGCCTTGATCTCCTTGACGAGCGCGGCGGTGGAGTTGGCCACGTCCTTGGCGGCCTGCACGAAGTGTCGCTTGGCGCGCGGCTCCGGCGTGCGGCCCGACGCCGCGCGGCACGCGTTGCACAGCGCGCTCGTGTGCTTGGCGACCACTGTGGCCGCCGACAGCACCTGCGGGAGCGACGCCCGTAACGTAACAAGGACGGTTCCCGTCATTGAAAACGTTTACAAACTACTCAAAAATGTAGGGAACCTGTTGCTGGTTGCTGCTGCTGTCGCACAGCGCCCGGCACGCCTGCTCGATGGCCACGGCCGCGCGCGCGAACTGCGCCTGGTCCACCAGCCCCGCCCGCCCGGCCACGCTGGTCTCGTCCGACACGGCCACCTGTGGGGACGAGGACATACTTATTATTGTAATAAGACAATTGATAAAGACTTCGCTTAATCGTTATGGGCTATTCGAAAGATAGAAATGTCAATAACTTTATATACATTACATAATATCACGCATTTGCTCTCCAAAGCGGTAAGCAGAGGTATATGTTTGTACACTTACATTTCACTAGTTACATTTAAGGCCTGAGTTCACCAACATTCTAACCATCGGTTAGGTATTTAAACAGTTGATTTCCTTAGGAAATTTGACATAAATCAACTGTTTAAATACCTAACCGATGGTTAGAATGTTGGTGAACTCAGGCCTTAGTCTCATTGAATAGGATGCGAGTCTATAGCCATTAACTGGACCCACATCCAGACTGGGAAATAATGGAAAGCCCAATAACACTGCCAGACCTAGGAAACAACCATATTTTAACTAACTAGCAGCGCCCCGCGGTTTCACCCGCATAAGTTTCGATCCCATGGGAATATCAGCACAAAAAGTATCCTATGTGTTAATTAACTGTGTGCCAAAGTTTATCCAAACCCGTACAATAGTTTTTGCATGAAAGATTAACAAACATCCATCCATCCTCACAAACTTTCTCGTTTATAACATTAGTAGGATACTCACCAAATAAGCAGCCTGAGCAGTACACTCCACCAGCCCTTGTACCGCATTAGCTACAGTCCCGACAGCGCGGCTGAACTGATCAACCTCGCTACGTTTCACTGAGCTCGCCATTGAGGACATGCCCTCGCCTGTTGAAATAAAATGAACTATTTAGTTAGGTTGAGGGAAAACACCGTGACAAAACTTGCATGTTCTAAAACTAAACTAACGCAATCAAAAGATAAACGCCCGGTTTATGTTCCGAAATCAAAACCTACTTCCCGTTGACCTAGAATCGTGAAATTTAACAAGAAGCAATGTCATGTAGCACAAGTAAAGAAAAAAAAAACCGATAACCATAAATGTTTAATTACATACCTACAAATTTGTACGGAACCCTCGATGCGCAAGTCCGACTAGCACTTACTTGACCGGCTTTTTTTTCTTCATTCGCTCAGCAACAATGCTGGAGCACGGTCCCTGTGATATAGACCAGGGGAGCGAAGCCGCGGGTAAACCTAGGTTTAACATAATTACTTACTTAGACTCTTGCTCTGTTCCACAACGCAGTCGAGACACGCGAAGTAACCCAACTCAGTGAGTGGTTGAGTAGGATTGTTAAGCAAAGGTCGCGTGCTCTCAATGCTGCGGATAGCTGCGTTGCATTCCTTCTGACCTGGCGCTGCCTCGGTGCACACGTCCACCTTGAGGGAGAGGAAAGAATACAATTGTTGAAAGAAAGCTGTTAGGCATTCATTTTTACCCGACTACGGCAAACACAAAGGAGGGTTACGATTTGTTCGTGTTGTTCTTCACTACTTCATCTTGTACAGTAATTATGACTCAAATGTAAGTATGATTACTCACAAGTCTGTTGATGCTGTCGGTGACGGCGCGGGCGGCGGCTGCTAACTGATTCTTGGCGTTAGGACGCGTCAAGTCCTACAAAAGAAAACAAAACTGTAGCATAAACTAAACTTAAATACACGATAGGTTTCTTAGATAACACGATTACTTGAATTAACTTTCTTTCTTTTACCTAAAATGCGAGTGAAACCGCAGGCAACAGCTAGTGATGTAATATATCTCACCTGACTGACAGACTTGGCGGTGCCCAGCAGTTTGGAAGAGTTCACTGTCACGCTCTTCATAGAGCTCACCATCAAAGTTTGAGCGTCACGATCCTAAAACAAGAGAAATATTAATATAGTAGTTAAACACTCTCACATGATTATCATCGAACTTCAGTTACAGGTGATTTCGTTTGATTTGTAATATACACATGAAAATTGGCTGAAAACCCATCTGATGGAAGGTGGTTATCGGAGTATTTATTTATTGCGAGTCTGCAAACGATGGGTAGTATATCCTTAAGTTACGTGGAGTAAGAATCGTCGCAACTGAATGACAGTTGCCAGATGGAAAAAATAAAAAGAAGAGCTGCACCTTAATTGCGTAAAACACTATCAATCACAATCTAAAGCTCGAGTCGATCGAGTAAAACCGTATGTGAGTACGGAGCTATCATTTCGAAGGATATTGGCTATTCCATTGCTATATGTATATGTTCGAAAAATTTCTCTGCGCAACAACGTAAATAACGCAATGAATGTTGTTGAACTGTCAAAATTAAACCCATTGCTACTGATAGTGTGTTACGCAGTGTATATCCCCGTGAGTTAGTGCTTCTTCACAAAATAGATTTAAGAAATAAATAGAAGTGGAATTTGGATACTGTAATGGCACCCTACAGTTAGCCAAGATTGAAGAGGCCTATGTCCAGCAGTGGACTGCTGTAGGCTGATGATGGCTTCGGCCTCCTACCTCTGTGTGTCCTGCCATCTCCATGCTGACGCCCAGCAGCCTGTTGAAGGCGTCTCCGAAGTGCTCGCTGGTAGACGCCAGGGCGGCAGGACGCTCCACGTTCTGGACTACTTCTGATGAAGCGGTGTTTAGGCCTACGGCTGCTGCGTTGAGTTCTGTTTGTAATTCGCTAAGAGAAAAATAACAAGATTGTAAGAAAAGGTACTTTAAAAGGAACAAAGCACCGATTACACGAAGAGATCAATCGGAACAGAAAAATCTGCACACAAAATAAGTCTCATTCAAAATCAAGTCATTTATTCATACTAGGCTGAGAATTAGTACTTTTTGAATTTCAAAATTATTTAATATGACAGTCCCCAAAACGCCCGCCCTTCACGGTTCTACAATGGAAACACATTTTACATCTTCAAGTTCAACGCTTTCAACTAAAAGTTATCGTTCCGACCAACGTAGGCGATCAAACTTGAAGCCCTAAGAATCACACATTGTTCGGATTTTGGTGAGATCAGACAGATTTGCAGTATGAAAATACAATCTTCAAAAAAAAAAAAAAACTTTACGGAAACACATTTGCTGTGTACTGTGTTCAACTGTTCATTCTGAAATACCTCATATGTCATATAGATTAATATTCAGAGTTTTTCTTATTTTGAAAAGACACTTGCGGCTATGGTAACGTCAAACTCCATAAATAATACTATTTTGCAGTAAAAGTAGAATATAATATGTGACTTACCCATAGCTCCTGTCGGAGGGCGGGAACTCGTTCATGTTGAGGATGTTGAGAGTCTCGTTGATGTTCTCCATGGCCACGTCCAGTTCTGTGTGCGAGGGGATGGCTTCTAGCGTTGATTCTAGACCCTGTAGAAAAAACACAGAATCAGAAAATGTAGTAAATAATACAACGCAATATCAAATTGGCCGAATTTATGAATATAACTTGCAAGAGATGACGTTTGCGACAAATTGTTACTAAGAAAGTTGTAACTTGTATTGATAATTTTACTATACTTCAGTAAATTTTTACAATCGGACACTGAGCAGCAAATTGCAATAACCGTCAGAGAATTTAAAATTCGCGTGTTTTTTTTTACTTTAGGCAGACAAATGTACAGAAGCGGAAAAATGTTAAAGGGAACTGAATTGGGAATTTAAAACTTTTATGAAGGAAGTTTGAAGTCCATCACAATGACGGCTACACCCATACTGCGCTGATGCGGCGGCAAGGTTTTCATAGGAAATCTAAGTTGAAGACGGCCAATGTCCTACCCTGAAAGGTAATTTTAAAACTAATAATATTATGGCTTTTTAAGGATGGGAAATCATCCAATGACCCCTCCCGCTCTGGGTGGAGCGGAAGGGAGTGTCAGACTCTTACTGACTAAAACCCATCCGTGTTCCTTCCTTAGCCCTTTGTATTCCGGGGCAGCGGTAACCCTTTCGGACAATCCCGCTGCCCCGGCAATAATATTATGGCTTACTTGTGATATATCCTTAGCGATGCTCACGATGGAAGTGGTGTCCACAGTTTCCGAGGTGGTCAGGTATCTCTTGACATGTTCCACGAGGGTTTGTGACGAGTACAGGACTTGACGACCTGAGTTGATCACCCTGTAGAAAGAGATGGAATGAGTTTAGAATGGAGGAGAGATACCTAATTATATTCGAGAGTAAGCACTCAGATTAGACGATTTTGACGGTTATTATAGCATTACTATTTAATTTATATGTACAGACGCCAGCACATCAGACTATCTGAAACTGTAAAATTTTCTCAATCAACTTTGAACCTTATGTTTTAGCGATAAAGATGGAAATCTATTAAAGAAATTTGACAGACTGTAGTAGCTTGATGTGCTGGCGTCTGTACTTTGTAAGTTTATCTTGAATATCACTGATATCGGTGAAGGAAGACGTCGTGAGGAAACCCGTCTTGAGCAAGCGTGGTCTGGTGACCAATGCTCGTGTCTTCTCTGTATGAGAAGAGGTCTTTGCCTTGCAGTGAGATAATAATAGGCTGCTGGTGTTATAATTAGGCCTTCACCTGTCCCTCCGGGGCTGCTCGTCGTGCAGGGCCGCCGAGGCGCGCAGGCCCGTGGTGAAGTCCTTGAGCGCCTGCGCCAGCTCGCCGGCTGCGCGTGCGCACGCGCCGGGCTCGGCGTGCCGCGCGGCCGACACCAGCTGCGCCGTGTGCGCTGCGGCCGAGCGGGACGACGTCTTCATGGTGGAGGAGGCCCACTCAGCCTAAGGGAGGGAAGGTTATGCGGATGTGGAATTTACGTAGAAGCTGTTGTACAGGGTCCAATTAAATTATTTAGTGAAACTTCAGACATGTTGGGTATTGATATCTAATTAGAAGAAAAAAATCCCCCATAATAATATTACTTCAAATTATGTGTTCAGGTTTCGCCAGTTAATTTAATTAGACCTTGGTTTGATTTTTGTTTGATGTCGCTATTGTGTTTGTTAGAATATTTTACTGTAATTATTGTATAAATAATAAAAGTATAAATAAATGTGTAATATGATTTTGTAGAATTGTAATTTTGATATTCTATTTGAAGTCAAATCGTTTATTACAATATTTTTGAATGAGAAAAAATACAAGAATTTAGTAACTTACGGTCTGTCCAGGCAGAGGTCTCAGTTCGAATGCTCTGGCAGCTTCCTCTAACTCATCAAGTTCGGCTTGCAAAGATTTAATGATCTCTGCCGCTGCATCCAGCTCTAGACCCTTGCAGGATATGCGAGCACGACCTACTGCTGATCTGTTGGGGAAACATAAAATGTATGTGAGGTTAGAAAATGTCAAAAAAAGGTGTATTTCATAATTGTATTTTTGTAACAATAGGGACACCAGTCTGTTACCTGAGTTCAGCGCAGCTGGAGGTGAAGCTGTGCGTGGTGTCGGCCAGCTGCTTGGCTGCGGGCCCGGCCGACACGGCGGGCAGGGCTCCGCGGGCCGCGGCCAGCACGTGCGCGCTCGGCTGTGCGGGCATGGTACAGCGTGTACATACTTACACGATAACACATATACTAATAGATATACCCCCTTACTAATAAAAGTATAGCGTCTGTATAGTTACACAACGCTTTATCTTTTTCTTTCGAAAGTCAAATTACTGACGACTGAAAGAGAGAAATCGGTGTGTAACTATTCATCTGATATAATATGTTTATTAGTAAGGGGCGTACATTAGCAAGCGAATCTTAAGCTTCTCGACTTAGATTTCCACTCCATTTATGAAATATCATACCTGTAAGAAAGCCTCAGAAGCAGATATCAGGTCGAGCTGCGCAGCCGCCTGTCCCGGCCGCACACTGGACACCTTCACGGCGTCCACGACGCGAGGGATCTGTTCTGCGAGGGACTTGCACTCCTCGATCAGGGTTTCCTGGTAAACAGAAAACAACACATTTATTAATAGAAGTTTATGACAACAATTACTTATTAAATATTATTGAATACAATAAGTTATCTCGAATCAAAAATATCTTTACTGAGCACTATTTTTATTTTCTTGACATTATATCATCAAGAAATTCCTCGCACAATTCAACAGATTTGATAAAAAATAATTATCTATATACCACGATTCCGCTTCATTTCCTATACACTCATAAACGTTACTACAATTACTATAAAATTAAATGTTTCGCTAAGTAAGACCTAAACTGCATTCGAGATTAAAATATAAACAAATGTGAGTTTATGGAAAAATAACTTGTAATTCCTACATAATAAAGTTCAATTTACGCTACAACTTCAAACATTTTTTATAAATTTTTCAATAGTGCTAGTCACTCTGAAATGAACTTAACCGCCATTAAAATAAAGTTGATATTTGTTTAATTTGAAATAACGTCAATTTGAAACAAAAGTTTGAATAGACTTTATGTTGAGGTAACCATACTTTCTTGCTCATTCGTCTTCACAAGAAGGGCAATTAGCTTCAGCTTTGTATAGTCTGTATAATTTTGACATAGAAGCCTTGAATTTTATTCATGAAATAAAAAACACTCAAACTTAAGATACCTAACTCACTTTACAATTTGAAAATACATACCTGTGTGTACTTGTTAGTGTTGAACTGAGTCGCGTTGTGAGCTGAAGTGATGAGCTGTGTAGCGCTGGAAGCGGCTTGACGGGCGCTCTCCTGTGTAGACAACATAAATTATTAGTTTATACAAAACATCACGCTTGTATTCATTCTCAATCAGCTGCAGACATTTATGTTCGCAAAACCCGACAAAATGTGGGAACATTTTTTTTTTCGCGATTTTTTTGCTTGGTGCCATTGAAAAGCACCCAATTACACCCTTCTTATGCCGAACGTGGATCCACGCGAGACACAAAAGCTTTTTAATTGTTTCTATAGTTACGGCATTCAACGAGGTTTTCAGTTGTTTCAATTACACTTTGTATATTTCGTATTTCATAAATGTTTTGTTTGTTACCTGTAATCTAGCGACTTGTGAGCCCACGATGTCTTGCCCCTGCGCATAGTCCACGGTGATGTAGCGCAGTTCCTCCGCAGCCTTGCGAAGAGCCTCTTGTTTCTCACGGTCCTGTACAATCATAATATATTATGCAAGAGTTAACGCCTAGGCATATTCTGGATACGCTCGTTTTATTTCGCATACGAAATCAAGTAAATACAAGGCCACTTTTATTTTGATTTTAAATAGTGGATCTGACCTCGAATTTTTTTTATGGTTCCGAAAAACGATGGGTGGACTGTGTGAAATATGACATGGCTATAAACGGGGTGACTACTGAGATGACGACTAATAGAGAAGTATGAAGCCCAAATAAATTGGGATAACGATGTTGTAGGTGATGATTGTATGTACTGATCTTGATTGCGTCTGATGGAAAGTCATTCCACCTATGAAGGCAGGTACATGCCCATACCTGTGGCGACGAGGCACACTGCCGGGCTGCCTCGACCATGCGCGCGGTAGCATCCGCCAGCAGCTTGGCTGCCGCTAGCAGCTTGCGCTGGGAGTCCGAGGGCTGAGACTCGGCCTCCGTCTGAGGAATGTAAAAGGGTTTAGAGAATTCTGTTTCGTAAAGTAAATTTTATTTGCATAGATTGCAGGTACAATAAGATGGGTGAGCCTTGTACAATCTTCCTTATACAGGGTGGAAGAATGAATAGGCCCTGAAGGTAAACCACTTTGAATGTATAGGATACCTGCGCAAGGCTACCTGGGTCGGTTGCTGGCGGGACCAGCCAGGGCACGTACCTTGATGTTAGTAATAAGATGCGCAGTGGCCTGCCCCAGCAGGCGCGCATGCCGCACCATGTCGGCCGGGTCTCCGGACGCGACCACTCGCTCGCTTGCACTCATCACGCTCTCCACTGAGCGTTCTGTCACTGTGGGCTTTTGGGCGCGACGGTCTGTGGGACAAGTAACTTAAAAATGTTACATTTGTAATAATAAAACATGAAATCACTGTTTTTCCCGAACGAATATGCAGTAGAAGGTGAGATTAGGCATAACACATAATCAGTGATCGGAATAGGCTGACTAGATTTACTTAAAAAACTTACGCCTATTTTCGCCGAAGGGGTATACAGAGTTTTAAACAACACCCACATTTCGTTAGGTCATTTATCTACACCCATGCTATAAATCCTCTATAAAAGTTTCTGAAACAGTTAGCCTATTGCCAACATTAAAACAACCAGTGTCATAGTCATTGTTGTCATAGTAAGTGTCTGTCATTGGCGCAAGCCGTTGTAATTATAAATTATAAATAAATAAATAGTAACCATAATACATCCAAACGAGTGTTACTATGTTGTACTAAATTTCATTATGCAACTCGTTTAAAAAAAAGAACATTGTCATGCAGGCGCGTTTCACTACCACAGCGCCGTAATTTAAAAAAACAACTTACAGGTTATTCGAATTCACGTCGTATCCCGCCGGCCGCCATTTTTGTTCGATATTAGTATTACAACTTTTATAAATAATAGAGGATTCATATCATGGGTGTAGATAGAGTCTTGTATGCAACTGTACATAATTAGGTATTAAAACACTCAAGTGATACTATTATCACCCACATTCGTGTTTTAATACCCCTTCTTGTTTAACAGTTGCATAAATTTATAATTTATTTTGTACATGAATTATTATTTTTAAATGTGAATATTTTGATTATTTCTAATTAATTGCTATTTAATTTGTAAATGATAAATTGATAATGAAATGTGTGTTGTGTTTTTTTGTCATATTTTTATTTATTTTTGCATTAATTTTTATTGATTGTTCTACCTAATGCTCTAGATTATGATATGATCCAAAGGTTGATTGAAATAAAGAAATTGAATTGAATAAATAACTATTATAAGTTTCATATAGTTTATAAAGCTTTGTGTCTGTTTTAAACATTAGATTGGATTCAGATAGCATGCTTTTATAAAACCAAGGGTGGTGGCAGGTGCATATATTTTTTTTATAAATACTACAGCCAATCATTACTTGTTTGAAACAGTTTTATTTAGTTTGTAGTTTTTTTACGCCTAATTTGCACGCCTTGCAAGGCAAAACATAGTAATACAACGCAAATTTTATACCATGTACCATATTACCTATGTTCAACAAATAAAATACTTTCGACTTTGAATCAGCGTACTCACCCAAGTCACAATGCGCCAGCAATCGCTCCAGCTCCTCAGTGACTCTATGCGCGGCCGCAGTCAGATGTTCAACACCTGAAAACAAATTAAATTATGTATTTTGAAACTAGGACATTATTAGTGCACTATTGTTTATTTTTTGTCAAATAGTTTTCCTTCGCCTTAAGTTAGCCTTCAATATCTCCGTAACCAGAAGTTTACCTGGCATGGTCCAGTACAAAAAAAAAATAAGGGGAGTACCAAGCGACTCTTGGCTTCGTAAAGTGTATTTTTACATCCGTTATTTGATGTTGAAACGCACGTACGAAGTCGTGAGTAGAAGTTAGTCACACTAATATTATAAAGGCGAAGGTTTGTATGTGTGTGTGTGTGTGTTTATATGTTTGTTACTTCTTCACGCTCAAACGGCTGGACCAATTTTGATAAAATTTTGTATTCCGATATTCCCACTGGATCGAAACATGTGCGGATGAAACCGCGTGTCGCAGCTGGTCATAAATAAATACCTGGAGCTGCACTGTCCGGCACGGTGTTGCACGCTTCCACCAGCCTCTCCACAGCTTGTGCCACCAGCCGCGCCGCGCTGGTCAGCTGCTCGCGACAGGCGGGGTTGTGCAGGGTTGGGGCTACCACCTAGGGGAGAACAAAAGAGAGAAAAAGAATAAAAAAACATAATAAGACAATCTCATGTAATAGAAAGAAAGAAAAGAAAGAAAGAAAATACATTTATTTAGCACAGACTAGAAGGCACACAATACATACATCAGTTAAATACAAAGAATAAACATCAAAATAACAAAGGTGTAAAGTCCGACGTAAGAAATAAGCAGGAAAGTGTGCCTCACGGCTGCGCCAAATAGGCCCAGTTCAGCAAAGATGCCAGACAACTAGTGCCTGACGCTGGTTTTCAACTGGACCTGGTGTGTGAGGTGACGGATGTAAATCAGTTTTATACTGCAACGTGACGTGTGTATACATACTTAAATAGATAAATAAAATAAACTGGTGTCAGATAAAACAATAACGAATATGTATAAATAAGTGTGATTATTGAGTAATCATTGCAAAAATAAACAAAAAATACTAAAGCCGTGAGTGAGATTGTTGCATGATAGACCTTCGCAAATAGAGAAATTCTTCGAAACGAGTCAGAACAAAAACCTGTTTTATACGATGCCTGAATTCCATGCTTCAACACATTGTCATAATAACAAATTTTTAATCTGTGCAGTGTGATGTCATCGCTCAATACGCTGCAAGCAGCCGAGCGCGGTGGACTATTTTCGATCACTTTGCAACTTGTGTGTATTTTGACTCAAACTTAAACTTGCCTTAGCTCTTATTTGAATTGGGTTTATTAAAACCAAAATAAAGTCCTTAAATAAGTCAGCCAAAACGTTTTTGGGTGAGCCTTATGCCATTAAGGCACACATTCAGACTGCACTGCTACAGAGAGATTCCTATAACCCAACAGAACTTTACTCGAACTAGGAATCTAACCCAGGACCCCACGCTCAGCAGTCCGCAGTCTGCACAGGACTAACGAGGCTATTTTTAGGATTTTTTTTCGACGAATTTACTTACAAACGAAAATAAACATCGAAAATAGTTTTACCAAAACACTGCATTGTGTTGTGTGTTGTTGACTTTAAAAAGGGTGATTTGACCCTTATATTCGTACATTATATGCACGATGTTTTTTAACTTTTCGTGCGTATTTAAACCCATTTCTTTCTTATCTTCTTACCTTAGCGCAGGCGACAAGCTGGCTGGTGGCGAGAGCGCAGTGCGTGGCGGCTGAGATGATCGCGTTCTGCAGCGGCTGGTCGTCGCGACACTGCGCGGCCACGTTCTTAGCTTTCAGCACAAGCGCGGCTGTCGTGTTGGCTACTGCCTTGGCCAGGGATAGTAGGATGTCCTGTTGGAGAGATAAATTGTTTGTTTTAAAACATTCACAAAAAGTCAGTCATGTAGCAAGAAAACTGAAAATAGCTGCCCGTTCTAGAGCGTAGATTCCTCTGGCGACTAATGGTCAAGAAACTCCGTGGTTTCTTCTATCAATTAAGTTTTAAAATTTTATTAGCAATGGTAACATTGATTTTGTGCCGATCAGCTTTTAAAATAAGGGACCAGCATACCTACCACGAGCTCTTAACGCGATCCACTTTAGGACCTAAACTGTTCTGCTAATACGTACCATGACGTCAGTTTAACGATTCAATTTAGGCCGTGCCATCTGGATACCTACCACTAGCTCTTAAAGCTCATTCACTTTCAACGATCCAAATTCCGCTGAGCGTATTGGACGTCATGGTACGACTGTGAGCGATGCAGTTTAAGAACCTAAACTGAAATGTCTTGCTTTTGAATCGTTTTTAAATAGATCATGGTAGGCCTACAGGCTTATTTTAATACAATTTATTCAGAAACATTATAAGTACAGAGAATTCAGTTCACTGAGGTTTATCCACCAAACAACAATATACTAAAAATCCTAAAAAGATGACTTGTATTTGAAGATTATTTCCCCATATAGAGATCATTCAATAAAATAACTGAGTACAAATTCCCTATAAAACGTTGATGTAGAAAATATCCAGTCTTGATACATTTTTCAGATTTTCAGCATCAAAACTTGTCGTAAAAAATATTACGATGAAATATTTATGAAATGATACATAAGCGCCGTCGTTCTGCACGTCATCATCATCTGCCTAGCCTTTTCCCGACTATGTTGGGGTCGGCTTCCAGTCTAACCGGATGCAGCTGAATAAACGACATGTTAGCATAGATAAAAAAAACTGTCTCACTCGTAAAAATACGTTTGATGTTACGTGTATCCGGCAAACATGACATGATTGGCATTCACAACGTTTTGGTTTAACAAGATTATTTATCATCTCTACCTATTATTTACCACACTGCCTTGCCTTTTTGTCCTTTCTAAATACGCTCCGATTAACTTCTTTGGCTATAATGTTATATTAATTATGCTTATATTTTTTTAAATATCTGTTTGATAGTGCCTATACGTAGAAAATGAAACGGGCCTTTTAAATGTTACCTAGACTCTACTTTTCCTGACTGATTTTGTTTCCTTTCATAATCGTTTAACTATGAGATTATTATCATAATCGAAAAGCATCTTTCAAAAAATCATAATTCCCCTTTCATTCCTGCCATACACAACAAAAACATTCACCCCAGTCAAGAATCTAGGCCGAACATTAGTCTCCACTCAGACATCGAGCTCACGACATACACGTTATAAAAACCAGACATCTGTCTCCTCGACTATCTAGGTCACCGTGCGTTTATTTTTATTACAACGCCATCTCTTGACAATATGTGGAATTACGTCCTTACGTATCGAACGTGGAATGTGCTTGTATGGCGCTGCGTTAAGATTATTTTGTTTTATTTTAACTCAGATTATTTTTCTATATGTTTCAGATTTATGTGAATGCTATGATATGACCTGTTCATTACGTACATGTCTGTATTCCTCAATGGGCTAGACAAAGGCGTATAGTACATCCTTAATTGGCCAGTTATAATTAAGTCCCATGTAACAGGAGGCGAGCCCATTGCCTGTATTATGAATATATTACTGAAATGTTTTGTACATATTTGGCTTATGAAATGTCTTTAGTATGTTGTGAATGAGTTATGGCCATTTAGTAACAACATTTTCATAGTTCACAATAGTATTTAGTCTGCCTGTAATTGTCCCGCTGCAGGAAAAATCTTGTCATGCAGTGAAGGAACAGCACTGATCATCACGCTTGCTCATTGGCGATTTTAGACTATTTAGTCCAGATTTCCTCAAATAATTTACTTTCACCGGCTTATATACAGCATGATGTTATTCCGTCAATATACAGGGGGGTAATTAGTTAGTTATTTTCGCTAAATACATTTACTTCCAAGACTGTTAGTTATAAATAAAACAATTGTTTTTTTTAAGCAAATGTATTAACCAAAAATAACCAACATGGCAGTGAGAGTTTAAGAACCATAACCATACACTGGATTGCAAAGAAATTGTACCAGTATTTGTAATGAATTTATATCTTAGACTTTGAAAGATTTGATATGTTATTCTTGATTAATCTGCTTAACAAATAAGTGTCATGAGATTTAATATGATGAGATTCAAATGGTATAGTGTTTCAAGAGAAAATATACTTTGAAAATGCTGGTACAATTTTTTCTGCTCCCAATTAATTGTATTAAAATAATTATAAAAATAACTATGTCGAGTGGCTGGCGAGTTTCGAGTAAGAAAATAAACATAAATAGCATAAACTTTTGATAGATCAAAAATAAAAATGGCGGTAATAACATATAACATTATAAGATTTATAAGTAAAAAAATAAGATCAGTCTTTACTCTAAAATTTAAAAATTTAAGTATGTATTATCCAATTTATAAAAAAACGGATCTGACACTCATTAAAAGTCACTTTTACCGTCTTTTCATAAAACTCGAAACTCGCAAAGCGTTTAAAAAATAAATGGCAATAAAATAAAATTAAGCTCTATTTTCATATAAAATGGCAATTTGTATGTTTGTACTTCGTGATGGTAATATTTTGAGTCATAAGTATATGTGACTTTTTGCATTGAATAAATCAATAGATTTATAAAGATGACACATTAAAAACATAATTATAAAACGATTTATAAAATCGATAGATACTATGGTTTTTAAAAATAAAACAAAATTTTTTGAAAGAAGGAAATATTGTACTTCTCAGGATTAACGGATTAAATTATTATTTAAGCGTTTTTTAAGTACAATTAATATACTTTATAATGCAGTATGATTATATAGCAATGCGAAAAAGGACACATATACAAAGGACATCATTAACAGATTAAGCTAATGTACACACTGTCGATTAATTCCACTTTTTTAATAATTTAAGTATCATTTTCCAATAATTTAAGTCATATTATACTATTATTCGACAGTGTATACCAGAACTTAAAAAAATAAACAACCAAAAAATATGTACATTTGTAAAGAAATCAGAACCGAAATTAATAAAGTGTAAAATAGCTGCCAAAATATTAACAAAAATTAAATATAAGGGTCGGCACACATTGACGTCCAATTTATTAAGTTAGCAGGTTAAACCGACCCTTAGCTGCCAATTACCTTAATGCTTCTAATAAAAAAAGGGAAATTAATAAAAAATAAAGACTAGATTAGTAAGCATTAAGATTATGGTTAACAAAAATAAATGAAAACAAAATTTAACTTTATGATGCTTCTTTACACAATGGTTCATGATGGACTTCACGAAAAACTAGAATATTACCAATTTGTCAATTGGCCATACATAAACGCACGCCTTTTCTCCACGGCGCGGCGGTAGGCAGAACCTACAGAACGCCACGCGGTAAGATCCTGACACACTGCTTCCGCTCCATCCACGTTCATACAGTTGGGACTAGACAAGTAGCCATCGCTTTCTGACCACGACTTTCAGGGATGACATAAGATTTTTGGTGGCTTACCTTAATCCAATACATTTTTGACTTTTCCATCATCGTTATTGCTGATGGAATTTCACTTTGTCTAGGCTCTCAGGTCATACACACAGGCTTTCTGAAGGACCAATAGGATCCCGCGCGGTGGATTACGTCCCGCTCCCTCTCAAAAAGAGAAGGCCATTATAGGTTGATTATGCTATACCAGTGCTCTATCTATCGAGTGCCTAAATTCTTGTGTAAAGGCCTCCCTCTCAGAACCCCTTTCCACACATTTCGGGCCCGTCCTTTCAGTAGAAGTTGAGCTATGTACCATGAAGTTCGGTGATGACTGTCCAGCTATGGATTGGGTAGTTTCTGTGCATGTTAATGTAAAGTCGACCGTAAACCATTGTGTATAAAAGTTATTAAAAGGGTTATAATAAACTCGCTCATGTCTTAGAGATGGCAAGATTGTGATATATGGCTCATAATTGGCAAAGAATGTCGATCGTTGAGATTCTAACTACATTTGCGAGCAATTGATTCGGGTCAGTCAGAAAAATCTTGGTATCACTGAAATTACCAATACTGGTTGAATGTAAATAAATAAAAGTTTTAAAATAGCCTGGCAGTACTTTTAGGTTTCTTTATTATAAAAGACCTCATAAAGTTTTTTTTATTTGACTGACCCAATTTGCTCGCAAGTGTAATGTTTAGTAAATCTACTCCCTAACAATTTGATTTACTTTAAATTTCAGCTGCAATTAGACTAGATTTTTTGTAATTAATTAACCTTCACATTCCATATACATTTGGATAAAAAAAAAACCAGAAAAATTAATAGATTCCGTGTAAAAATTGTGATGACTTTTTGACTAGCATTCAAGCACTGTAATAAAACAAATAAACCGACTTAAAAAGGAGGAGGTTCTCAATTCGTCAGAATCTTTTACTACGACATCTCATAAGCGAGTATACCCCATCCATTTCCACTTCGTCTTCCACCTAAGATGCCCAGTTCCACAAAAGCCTATTCAATGAAACTATAATACCTACTAACAGTGAAGTTAGTGCATTATGTTTTTACTTTACCGTTACCAAAAATCTGTCTACCGAACTAAGGATTAAGTCAAACTAACTCATAGTTAGTATGTTAACTCTTTATTGTGGAACCAGACTGGAGTGTGTGGTTCACATACTTTTACTCGATTTCGGCGGGGCCGAAAAGGAAGGCATTGTTTTTTAGGATCCTCTATTCAAAGGGCGTCTGTCCGTATGTCACAGGGCTGTATCTTTTTAACTATAATAGTTAGCCCAGTTACATTTTTACAGAATACCTGTTACCTCTATCATTCCACATTCCTACCCCTTAATAATTTAAGTACAATTTAGTTTTTACAAAAAAAAAGGTCATTTGGACGTTTATATTAATAAAAAAAAAAAAAACAAATGATGTAATAGGTATGGTAGAATATTAATTCAGCACGAGCCTAACTTGCCCTCTTTATTCAATTCGTGGGAATCTCATACCAAGCTCTATTCGAAAATTATGTGAACCACATACTCCTAAAAACTTCATAACCTTAGAAACTAATAAAAATATGTCACAGTGCAGTCTTTTCCCTTAGTCATTTGTCTTTATAATTTTCATTATTATCTTTTATCCAACAAGAAAGGTGAAGATAAAGGAAAAAGACGATTATTTAATACTACAGAGAGACAAACGTGCTTTGTATATTAAAATAATAATGCCATGAGAGGCAGTACAAAAGGAATACTTTAAAATGTAATACTTATATATTTTTAAATACTTTCAAGGGAATATATTATAGAAAGAAGAAAGATATTATAGTTATGTAACTATAATAAAAACGCGAAATTGGTACCATTTTCAGCCATGGTAGAAAAGTGCTGAGATTTGTCGAGTTTTGACAGAAACCATTCTCTGGTTTCTTTATTTTATCAGGTAATAATCAATGCTGGTTTTTGCTCTATAACCAGGAGTAGGCTTCGAAAGAATTTTTACTTGTTCAGTAAATATTTTATCAGGACTATTCAAGATTTTCCGGCCACTTTAAAGATTGTTTCAGTGAGATTACTCTATAAGAGTATTTTTTAAATACACTGTAGGTATTTATAAGGAACTCGATACCACTCTGGGGTACTATTTATGAAGAATACATAATATTACTACAGGTCCCTAATAACATAGGAATATGCCACCGCAAACCAGAACTACTACACCCATATTTTACAATTTTTCTAAAAATATAAACATTTGAATTTTGAAGAAAATAAAATTGGTTGTCTGTAAAGTCGGTTTACGGACGATAATTTTACGTGATAACGTCATAAGAGATAGATACGTCACAAGCCGAACGCTTAGGCCGATCGTGCCTCTCTATCGCTTGTTCCGCGCTCTCGCTTGCACGCTCGGCTCAGGCGGAACGTGACAATGAGTCATGCTTTTTCGTGCGTGCAGCCGGCGTTCATCGATTTATAAGACGTTATCACGTCAAAAAGTAATATCAACAAGAATTCAGTCTGTCGGGCTGTCTTGAGAAGACATGCAAAATTTTCAATTGTTGTTTCTTATATTTTATTTATTAAGGCATTCGTCAACGTACCTAGTGTTGCTTTTAGCAAATTGTACTGAGCAAAGTTACTTAAAATCAATGTTTATAAGAAATATTTTCGCCTAAACAAATCGTATGCATATTTCTGTGTGAAATTATTTATGTCATATTTATATTTTTGGAAAAACGAAATCCTCTTACACTTATCACATCATTTCAAAACACTTCTCACTGGCTTCCGTACTATTATCCCCTCCACAGACATCCTTCGGCATAAAACACTGTATCAACAATGCTAACAACATAAATAAAATCGACAACAAACACAAAATGTTCAGCCAGTTCTCCTTCCAAATCGTCGCCAGCTCGATCTCCAAGCACTCACACTTAGGACAGCACTTCTCCTCGGTCCTAGGACACTTTCGCTTACAAAATTGACAAAACCCTCTAATATTTTCGCTTGTAGTTTTAAAAGTCGGATTATAGAATATCCTGATCTCCGTTTTGGGTTTACAATCAGTAGAATTGTTTAGTATTTCTGTATGTTTGTCCCCAGTCTCGCTAGTGTAGTACCGTTCGCTTTTTTTAACAAAGTTTTCAAAGCCATCGTGTCGTAGTTTCGATATTTGGTTTTTAGTGAAACTAGCTTCAGATGTCTCCATGAAAGTTTCGGTTGTTGTTAAAACGCGGTTGTATCTTTCTGGGTTCAGCAATTTCATGTTTAAAGACCCTGATACTTTGACATTTGGGCCAGATTTAGTGATGTCGTTAACAATGCTGTGGCATTCGATTTTTTTGCCGTTAAATCGATTGAATTGGTCATTAATGTCGTTTTTATCGATATTGTCGGATAGGAAGAATTGTTCGCGGAGTATATCGTTTTTGGTGCGTCTGGTTAAGTCTATATTAACGTTTTCGTTATTCAAGTTAGATTTATCGATATTACTTTTGACGTCATAATTAACATTAGCATAATCGTGATTAGAGAAATCCTTTCTAAAGTTATAAATCTTATCATATATAGTTTTCGGATACAACTTCGGATTACTGTTATCTAGATACCCTTCACAGTTCTGCACAATCGATTCAAAATCGTTATCGCTATTCGATTTTTCCGGCCGATTCTTGAACAGCATGTTAGCATAATCGATACTTCGGTAATAATCACTATCAGATTCTTCTTGTATGACATCGAGTCCCCAATTACGTGTCGTATCGACATCTTCATAGATGCCATCGTCAATTACGTCTTTAGACTTTCCATTGCCTATGTCGACATTTTCGAAGTCAGTGTCGTAAGTATCACCTTTTTCCTTCGCGAAAAATACTTTGTAGAAGTTATCGTAGCAATAATTAAGTTTCCTATACAAGTATGATTTCTTAGGGTTTCGCTTGGGGTCTGTTACCTGGGTTTCCTTGTCTTCCTCGGTCTCCTCGCCGATGGTGTGGAGGACTGTTGTCGATGCCTCTCCGACGCGGGAGGCTGCGTTTAGGAGATTCTGGCGTGGCTGGAAATAGATAGAAATATGTTGAGTTTATATTGCTTTGAGTATTGGTTCAGGTAACATGGTCTGGGACCTTTCTATATTTTAGACGATGGTGAGATTCAAAATGGCGTTTCATTGGAGCGGCCTATGTGCAGCATCGAACTTTTAGAATCTGATGAAGATCTTACCTCTTTAGTGGTCGGCTCAGCCGCCTTGAGCAGGTCAGTGAAGGCGCTGCACAGCTTCCTGGTAGCGTCCAGCAGCTTGTCCTCGTGCTCGGAGTCGTCCAGCAGCGCCGCGATCATCTGCACGCCCTTCGTCATCTCGGGCAGGTTGCTGGTGATCGTGGTGATCGCTGCGCCCACGGCGGTGTGGTCTACTTCCTCTGTTCCTGTACAATATTTTCGGTTTTAGTATATTTAGTTTTTACTACATAAATTTTTGTCAAAGTAATGTCATTACTAGGACGCTTGGATGGTAGATAAATGCCATATGGCGTTAGGTGTACACAGACGCTTAACGAAGCCTAGTAATGAGAATGTTTGGTCACGGAGATATTGAAGATCAAACTACAAACATTTTTTTTACTTTTTTGAAGGTTATAGCTATTTTTATCGTATAAAATGACAAGGTTCTAAGTAAAGTTCATGTTTTCTCGTCATTTTATATGATTACAGTACTGGGATGTTTCTTTTCTTACCTGAAGTAAGTGTGACAACTTGCGCAGTGGCTGCGTTCATGGCGGCGATCTGTGACGTCACGACTTGCTTGTTGGTGTCCATCGTCACTTGCTTCCACTTCACGGAGGCCGCGTCGTGGCCTAGAGCTGGTAGGGTGGCCTGGGGAGGAGCGAAATTTAATATTATGATGGGTGTAAAGTCTTTATAGTAGCTGTATGGTTAGTTTAGGTTAAATATGTGTTTATTACATTTCTCTGGTTTTTTATCACTGTAAATTGAAGTTTACGATCCATCTTTTTTGCATTACGTATTAATGCAACTCTTTTTAGATAAATTCAAAATCATGTTTTCATCTAAAATAACCAAATATAGTTTTAATTTATTTAGTCGTTTAAGTAACTAATTAATAATACAAATACTCGGTTTTATAAAACAAAAACTCGACGTTTTACAAATAGAAAAACCGAAAACTAAATTTTTGCTATCGAACCTACGTTAAAATGGAAGTTCGCTCCACAGTGCAGTTAGGGACGTGAAACCAAAATAGAATTGGACATCCGACTGACATTTACTATTTATAGAACGAGTATCAACATGTCAACATGTCTGAAAAATTCACTTATGGGCAAAACTTTTAATTTTTTTATTGGACTGTTTTTCTTTTTACCTATAAAGAAAGATATGATTTGTGGTAGGTATGGCTCGTATAAATTATACTTTAATCTTCACGCTTGAACACCCTCATTTCGCTTGTATAATAATCACTATTATAAGTTACTACATACCCTGCTGAGTCCCTCCTCCGTCTGCTTGATGATCTCGACGCCGCTGATGATGGTCGACATTAAACCACGTTGTGGCTCCGTCAGGATTGACGTCACGCGCGTTTGCTGCATCTGAGAGGCCTGGTAGATGAAGATATTGGTTATAGAAAAGGTTGTGTGCTCGAAAATCTATGTGTTATACTAATATTTAAAGCTGTTGGTAGTAATATTAGAAAATTAAGACTTGTTTCCCTGAAGAAGTAAGCAGGGATGTGTATATTATTGTATATACGATCGACTTACGAAAACCTTAATCATACTAAGAACCTTGTCATTTTATAAACGAAACAAATGCGACGTCAAAAAGGTAACGCGACAATGAATGAGTTGGGTAACGAGTTTAACGTGACAAAGTCCAAAAGTGATCAATGCTCTCGCAAGGTGATTGTATACCCCACATTTCGCCAGTTATGTGCAAGTCCCATGTAATAAGGGGCTTATTGGGGCCTTATCTAACCCCGGGCTGCTATTGAGTCATTCCTAACGGAAAAATTCGATAAGACATTGCCCGACCTTGGGATCGAATCCAGGTGTCATATTATGACGGTTTAAAGCCATCATGATTCCAGTGTAAGAAAGAGACGGAGCTATACATGACCGATAGCACCACACCATCCATTTCTCGCACTGGAATGATGATGGCATTAATACTTTGTAATACGTCCCCAGGACCGGCCGCTAGACCAGCAACGGAATCATCATATTTTGTTTTGATATAGTTTCTATTTACATAATACGTAGGTATTATAATAGTGAGTATACAATATATACCTACACAGCCCATTTCGATGACTACATGTAGCCATTACAGCAGCGTGGAACAAAATGTTTAACACGTTATTATTATTAATAAGTCCGAATAGGTCGTGACAGCCAAAGTGGCAATGGGTTTTTTGGCAATAAAATAAGATATTTCTTTTTGCCTGTCACCTCAGAATTTTATTAATGAAATCGAATAATATGAAGGCATCTTGGAATTTGCAATTTGTAACTGGGGAAAAGTCAACAGAAAGTGTTACTGTAACATAGTACCTCAATATGTTACTGTAACATAGTACCTCAACATCTAAGCCTACAAAAACTATTGCCGCTTTTCTTCAAATAAGAAAATCTCAAATAGAAATGCTCCATATTCATTGGAAAAAACTTTGAACAACCTTGTTTCAGCGACATGTTATTAAGTTGCAGGAATGATACAAACAAAGGCGTTCTAAGGTTACCATTTCGAAATTTAAATTTTTGAAAACAAGTTGGACATGTCTGGTTTTTTTTTTTATCAGTACCTAAAAATTTAACTGTATTATTTTCTAAAGAAAATCCTCTTCATTTCAAAATGCCGAACAAATAAGAAGGCCGGGCACACTCCGGACAGGGTCCAAGATGGTAACCTTTGTTGCGCAAAAATATTTCCAAGAACATTTGATGCTGCATCCGGTTAGACTGGAAGTCAGCAACACAGTTGGAAAAAAACTAGGCAGATGATGATTTGATGCTGCAAGAAACTGCTGCTCAACTTTGTTTCCAATGAATACGGGTCTTAAAAATAAAGCAAAATAAAATAAATCAGCTAATACTGACGGCCGGCGGCGTGTGGCCGGTGATGATCTGCCCGGACACCGTGCTCTGCTGCGCGCCCGTCATGTGGTTCACGGCGAACGGCTTGGCTCCTAGCCGGCAAATTATATCGTGTGAAGCGGTGGCAAAGTAAAATTAAATAAATCTGTGGTTTTGGTGGAACATGATATAGTGCTGATTTTAATTTTATTTGCAGAAATGGGCGACATTTATTTACAATAGTTTGCAACAGTTATAAAGACAAAGATTTCGTTGGTCTTTTTCAAGCTAGGAATCATTATTTGTAAGCATTTGAAAGCCTGTTAAAATTTCTGGGTTAATTAACTAAATTCTAAAGTAAATTCTTTTTTTAGCAATAGTTTCACCCCCTATATGGGTGTACTACAGCTACACCTCTGTATAACCTTTTGGGGATTACAGGCGTGAAGATATGTTGTTCTTTTAAGGATTTATAATTTGACAAAAAGGCAGCTAAGTATCTCAACATAGACACACTATTTTATTCTCAGTTGAGTGTCGCTAGCTAACAAACACAATATGATATCCCACCGACTATACTTTATAAAAACAAAATACACATCGTCTAAATAAATCTACTCTAAACATAAAATACACAATAGAACATACCTTCAGCGCCGGGCCTGTGCACGGCCGGCTTGGCCACCGACTCCGTGTTCACCTTGCCGGACTTGAACGTGTCATGTTGGATGATGTTGGCTCTACAAAATGTTAGTTAGGTTGAGACAAGATGTTGAAACTACTGAGATAACTACTGATAGAGATCTATGGAAGAGGTAGAGCGCCAAAAGATACTTGAAGCACTGTACATTTTGTTCGACACATTCATATTGCGGGTAAGCAATTCACTTCAGTAAAATGTTTTACTTTTTTTGTATTTCATGGTATGCTAAATAATCCACAATTTCTAGGATCAATAGGATTGCACGTTCCTACCAGTAAGTTGCGGCAAGGGGGTGAGAGAGAAGCTGTTTTAACTCCCTTCCCGTTAGCCTGAACGGTTTTATTGGCGCAACGCTACGAATAATAAAAAGTCAGAAGCGAAACTGAACAAAATCAACGAGAAATTCGGCTCCAAACTTCACTACATTGACAAAATACCTCGAGTAATCGAACGAAAGAACACACATGCAAATCATGCAAATAAGCCAATCAGCTGCGCTCGCGTAAAGCGTGGTATTCCGGCGCCGTGATTGGTTCTGGTGCGCGGTAGCCTTTTAGGCAACGCCCACCGCGATAAACATTTGCGTGGTGCCATTTTTGAGTTTGAGTTACATTTCTTGACTTTTATTATTCGTAGGCGCTACGACATGATAGACATGATGTATTGATACCATGGTTCCTCCAGACTTATCAATTCAGAAAAAAAAAAAACTGAAATTTCTGTATTTTCTTTACTCACTTGGAAGGCGACACGGAGTCCTCCAACATGGCCGAGCCCTCATCGCCCTCTATACCGAGGTGCTCCTTGGCGCGCTGTTTGCGCACTATGATGTCGATGTAGCCCGCTATGACTTGCAGGATTTGTTCAGCTTCAGTGGTTTGGACTGAGTAGTATTGGTCGCTGTGGACAAAGGAGATAACGTTACTATTACTAACACTAAATACAAATAACGAGTGTAACAAGACACATAACGAAGCGAGGAGTCACATTGGCTTCGCGAAACGTCTGGTTTTGGAAATATTGAAGGCAATCATGCAACTTTTTTTACAAAGCATGTTTTAGGTAATTGTTAATTTTCCCTGTTAAGTTTTTGCGTGCGTTATATTTGCTGGTTACTTTTGCCGACCTTACACATCAAAAAATAAAAGTCGTATTCCTGCATTTTTTTTTTTTATGGTACTTCAGTTTGATGGCGGCTTAGTGATGGTTCTTTTTACACCTGTATGATATGAAACAAAAAATCGGGGGCCTAAGGTTCTTTTCAGACATAAAATACCTTGGTAATTCCTGACTACTGAATTACTGATATACCAACCCTGTAGTTGTGGAAAAATATCGCCAATAACACCGGATGAATGTTTTTCTCCAGCAGAGGTCTGCATGAGCTGATGGTATACTTGAAGCTCACCTGTAGTCACCGAAGTCCAGGGTGAAGGTGTTGGGACTGGCGCACCACCTCCTCACGGTGGTGAGGGGCCAGGTCTGCAGGATCTCCTTGGTCTTCTCGTCCAGGCGCAGCACCGAGTCCTTGGTGACGCCCAGCAGACGGGGGACTAGTTTGTTCTTGCCTTTCATTTTTTCCTGTTGAAGAGAATTTGTGGTTAGAACTAGGTCGATTTTTACTGTTTTTTATAATTATTTCGACCCAAATTGCTTTTGATTATTAAATACTAGCTTCCGCCCGCGAGGTATGACGATAAAAACTATTCTATGTCCTTCCCCGGGATGCAATCTATCTCTCTGCCAAATTTTATCGACATCCGTTCAGTGGTTTAGGCGTGAAAAGGTAACATACAGACAGACAGACAGACAGAGTTACTTTCGAATTTATAATATTAGTATGGATAATTTATATTTAATTTCTAGCTGACCCAAAGTATTTGTTGAGCAGACAAAGTGACGTGGTAAAGTTGATTCCTTCAGCAACCTGCAGTTGAGAACCAGGTGAAGTCTCGCTACTACGTGTTCAATGGACTAATTGATTTTTAATTCCATTTATAGATTAATTCAAAAGTATGGTCAAGATCTAATCCTTCAAAATGTTAGGTATCTTGATACAACAAAGCTTTATGGCTGTTCTCCTAGAAGGGTTGGTCAGAAATGTATCTTTAGTAACCATCTCATCTATATCGAGATTAGCTCTAGCTTAACTTCGATCGACCCATGCGACTGTTGCTTAACCACGAGCCTCTTATGATACCAACCTTTACTAAAAAGAAGGCGACGCCATAAGTCTTGAGGTCCCTGGCACTCTTGGTGTACAGCACTTTGGCGTCGAGCTCGGTCAGGGTGATGTGCTTCTTATGTTCTTTGAAGACCTTCTTCTCTATGCCTTTGACTTTCATGTACGAGGCGGGCAGGAATTCCTTGAGGCTGGAAAGAGACGAATAATTTAAATTGTCATTTATTTCAATGTTCTTAGCCTAGGATAAATGATAGATTTTTTTAAAGTAATTAGTTATTATTAAAAAGGTCGAGTAGTCAAAATTAACAGCAATACAATCATAAAATAAAAAATCATGAAACAAATGATTGTTTTGATTATCTTTGAAATGAAAGTCGGAGGTTTTGTGCAAGTAAAACTAAGATTTCGTTTTATTTTTTATGTGGCTTTTTGGTGGATATCTGGTTGCCTTTATGTTGGTCCGGGGTTGTGAATATGTTGCTGTGTTTTTCGGATATGGGGAGAAAATGGGGAGAAGTTGGTTTGGCAGTAGTCTATTATAACTTTTACTTTTCAAAATAATGTATTGTAGACTAAAGACACTGTGTAACATGTGAAAAATTAAACAGCAATAATGTAGGCACCCATTGGAGGTCGAAAATTATATTTGTGAGTATGTATTTGATAAAGGATACTCACTCTAAGAATCCAGGAGTATGCTTGTCTTCTCTGTGGTCTCCGAACTGTATCTGACACTGTATACCCGCGAACTCACAAGCTGTTGACAATACACACATTACATTAGTATTCAAATATCACAAATCACGGGAAAAGAGTTCCTGGAAGGACTTGGGGGAGGCCTTTGCCCAGCTGTGGGATAAAATAGGCTAAAAAAAAAGAAACAACTGTATTCCAAATAGGTGTACGATACACCCACATAATTATGTTACGTTTAATAGTACATTATTCACCAAGGGGATAAAGCTATGTTTTATGTTACGGTCTCCATATGGAATCCCGAGAGTTGTAAAGGATTCTAGCGTCAGAGTTAATTCCAGAGCGAAGTGATTCTGTACTATAATTTTCGCATTTTAATATACCTTTGTCCATAGTGACAGGGTGCTGGCCGTCCAGTATGGCGTCCCTGGCCTGCACGTACAGCAGGTTCAGCTGCACAGGGTCGCGCGAGTCCACGTTGCGGTCTGAGAAGAACAGCTTGCGGCGCAGGAGGATGGTTTCTGTCACGTCTATGCCTTGCTCGCGGAGGGTTTTTGAGGGTTCCACCCAGTTTACTGTGGGAAAGAGAGGATTTTTAGTTATTTAGTATCTAACAGGTATAGAGTGTTTTCAAACGTGCGACCATGATCTTTTACCAAGAGCCTCCGATCAGTTAATCTTAAACAAAATAATGAAAAAAAAAAAAAACGGTCAAGTGCGAGTCGGACTCGCGCACCGAGGGTTCTGTACAAATTTGTAGGTAAGTATGCAAATAGTTTATATCATGGGTTTTTTTTTATAATGTATCTACAAATTTACGGTTTTTGGATTTTTTCCTTTACTTGTGCTACATGACATTGCTTTATGATTCTAGGCAACGGGAAGTACCCTATAGGTTTTGATTCCGGAACATAAACGCCCGTATCTTTTGATTGCGTTGACTTATAACTTTGACTTTTTCACTGCTTCAAGGGATTGCAGCCCTGAGTATTTGATTGATAACTCTACCCGTTCCTGAGAAAAAGGGTCTTGACCGACGGACAGACAGACGGATAACGAAGTGATCTTATAAGGGTTCCGTTTTTCCTTTTGAGGTACGGAACCCTAAAAACCTCACAACAGTCACGTAACATCGCACCCGTATTCCCCGAAAGGTTAAGCAGAGGCCACATATACGCCACTCACAACCAATCATTTGTTGACACGAGATTTAAGAAGAAGAAATTGTAGTCGGCCATTTAAATATTATGTTTACCTTCATCATCAGTCCTTAACTTCTTTCGGAGCTGTTCCATCTTGGCGTCGCGTTCCTTCTCCTGGTGCTTCCGTTTGAGGGTCAGGGTGCCGAAGTTAGGCTTCTCGCAGGGGTCTGGCTCATCTTTTTGATCTTCCCGGACCTAAGGGGAAAGGAATTGATCAGTTTCTGATTTTCTAAAATGCTGATTTAGGAATTAACATAAATAATTTACACCCACTTTTCACCGTTATTGTTGTTGTCATTGTTTTGTTTAAGTCCCAAATAATAGCGAACCTATTGCTATCAACTTGGCGCAACCTGAGGATCGAACCTAGGACGGCGAGGAACTTCGTGCGATCGAAGCTCCTGTGCTTGCGACCACTTAACCAACGAGGCAGTTCCCTGGTTTACTTCATTTCTTAGAATCAGTTTTGTAAGGCCTCCCGCGCACTGGGCGACCAAGACTAGTGTCACAGTGCCCACCATTTCACGTTATATGAGCAAAACACTGGTCGTTGCGACTATGGTCGCGGTCTTGTCCGCATAGTAGCATGATCAGACTATAATGTCAACACTGCTGGGACTGTGGCCTCCTTTCTGTGAGATGGAGTGGGCCGTAATCTACCACGCGGGCTCAGTGCGGGTTAGTAGACGTCACATGTCTTCGAATTTTTTGGTTCTAGAACATGCCGGTTTCCTCACGATGTTTTCTTTCACCATTTTGAGAGCTGTGGTGATGACATTAAATACACAAAGTAAAGTGCCTGTCTGAGTTCGAACTCACGACCTACAACTCGTAAGTCGGGGGCGCTGCCACTGGGCCAGCACTGCTTGGCGCGTAGTGCGCATAGCGATGTGTAGCACTCACCAGTCCGTACTCGTCGTAGTTGGTGATGCCGATCTTGGTGCAGATAACCACCATGAGGTTGGCCACGATCTGGCTGTCGTCTACCAGCAAGGTCTTCACCGTGCCTGGACAAGGATAGACAGTTGAGTATAATGTTATATTTAGAGGCTGTAATGTATAAATCGAAGTTGTGGATTTGATTTTACGAAGCAAGAAAGCTTTGCAAGTGTAAATATTATTACAATGATCAAGATATACATAAGACACTCACCATCCAACATCCGCACCCTCAGATTCCTGGTCTTCTTATTATACTCCAGCAGATCGCCGTTCCTCAGCATGTAGTAGTCCAAGCTTCTGGACGCCTCCAGCCAGATCCCCTTCTTGTTGTCCTCTTCTGAGGCTAAGAAGAGGCCGTATTCTTTCGCTGTTGAGAAAATTTGAACGTTTAGATGCGGTGAAAATAGGCTACTGCTACTGGTAAATTATAACTGAACAGACAGCTGTGCTGCTGGGGAGTTTGTTGCGCCACTACTTCTCCCCAGCGAAAGCACTAGGAAGTGGTGAAGGGCGGGCGTTTTGGGGGACTGTCTTATGTAATTTTGACGTTCGAAAAGTGCTGATTCTCAGCCTAGTTTGAATGAATGACTTTTGATTTTGATATAAAACAGCAACCACCAGTTTCATTGTTAAATATTTTTTCATCATTAGAAAGCTGCAATAGTTTATATATAAATTCGTGCAGCTACATTTTGTCCTGGAAACTTTCGTTTCTATTTTAATTTTACACACCCTATTAGCACTAACACATAAACTTAAAAAATAATGTGTGAGTCAGACAAATATTATTCCCTGCAAGAATCGAACCCGTGAGCCACCCTTCAAAAGCCAATCAGGGCCTCGAATATACTAGAAGAACTTCCGTGATTGAGAATGCTGTAAAAAGACTATTATATCAGTTTTCATTCCAACTTAAACCCTAGGAACTGGTAAAAACACCGTTTTCTCCAGAAAATGCTAATTAGATACATTTTTTTATAATTTATCCCTTTATTTTCATTCTACTTTAAAAATACTTACGATCACCACTGCTGGCTTCTAGAATCTTCTCCCGAATGATCCTGCAGGCATCGTAGACAGTGGTGGACGGGTCGAACTGTATGGTCTTCACCACCTTGCCTCCATCTATTGATATCTTAAGCGATAGCGCCGCCATCTTTGTTAGAGAATGGGCTCTGTGGACAAAATTGAAGTCTTGATTTAATTTAAACAAGTATAAACTATGCTTATGGGTAAATAAGGTTGATTTCAGAATACTGTTAAAGCGGAAAATAAACTTTATGTATAGGCTTTAAAGTTACTTTTCCGAAATCACAACATAAATTGTGAATTTAAATTGTTAACACAGTTTAATAAGGTTATAGTCAGTCTTTAATGTTCCCACTGCTGGGACACAGGCGTGCTTTCTGAGAGGAGTTAGCCGTAATTCACCAAACGAGCTCACTGTCGAATGTATGTCACATCTCTGCGAATTTCTGGCTCTTTTCGTATCCGAAACATGAGCGAAAGCCACTTTTTACTCGGGCGTAAATATGAAACATCGAGTTTTAGAAAGAGACAGGCAAACAGGTAAGTGTGAAACCCACACTATAAAGCTGAACTTAAAAACTCGTAGCACGCGGCGTGCTGTAGGTTCTGCCTACCATGTATGTATGCTGACCTGTGTATAGTAGCAGTGTTGTAGGGTCTGTCTTCTAACTCCTGAAGGTCTAGGGAGCAGGCGCTGGGCCGGCGACGTCGCTCCTGACTGAACGAGCGCAGGCGCGGCCGGGATTGGAATGAACCCTGGAATGAAAGCAAGGGCTGGTTTATACAATGAAGAGCATATTTAGTTGGGGAGTGAAAAGAGGTCTGACAAAGCAGCTGGCTACAAGCGGCGGGTTCTATTGGGTCATAAGGTTGCATTGCTATAACTTACGAATAAATACCGGATACCTGGGCCAGTACGCGGCCGGTTATATATAAAACATCTTATTTTGCGCAAGTGTTTGGCAAGCCCAGATGCTTCTTCCCTCACTCTCCTATGAGACGTTCATAGTCTTATGGTCCGACGGCTTTGTGTGCTTTGCGAAGCACGAGAGGGTGTCATACCACCAACTTCCTAAATCCGGGCTGCTAATAACAAATTCCTTATATAAACCCATCACAACCTGGGCTGGGATCGAACCAAGCCAGGGTCAGCTCAGCAGTCTTGGACGCGCTTCAACTAATACTTGGGTGACTTACAGTGCGTGTGGCAGTCAGCCGCCGCCAGTTGTCGTGTAACGCGTCCTCGATGCGCTGGCGCAGGCTTCGTCACGACTCCCCCTGTGTTTGCGGTGGTGGATCGTCAGTTGGTACCTGGTGACAATGAGAAGACTTGGTTAAAAATCAAACACAAAATAATCAGTAAATAATAGAGGTTCTTGATGATCAGAAAGTGTATCAAGTGCGGTTAGCGAAAATAACGAAATCAAACGAATTTTTTATATTTTCCAGAAGATTGAAGTAATTAAGTTACAGGCAGATGCGAGTAAATTAATTACGGTAAAAATAATGGTAGTCGAGAGTGCTGTACGCGCAACGTACTAAATTGGACGCCAAAATGTATCTATGTGACTCATCAAGCTTGTCAAAAAAGAAGTAGCTTATGTTTAATAGGTTGATCGATAGAGATATAATAATCATCACATAAAAATGCTGAAAAATCAAGACCAAAACCTGTTTAACCGGTTGAATGCCGTAATTACAGACACAATTAAAAAGCCATTGTGTCTCGCGTAGATCTACGTTCCGGCATACGAAGGGTTAATACAAAACTTAACAAACGCTTTGACAAGGAAGTCTTCACACCTTTCAAACAGTAAAGCCCAATTGATGACAACTCCTCAATCAAGACCCACTTTATCGCCATTCCCACCTCACAACACACCATATTCCCAACAATCAAGTCAAACGTTTTGTAGCAAGACATGGCACACCATGGCGTATTTCTATAGCCAACGCCATCACCTGTGTGACGGCTAAATATAGACAGCTGTTTATAAACGAGAACTGAAGGGATAGAGCAGAAGTTTCAGATTGTATAGTAAAAAGATAATAGAATACTACAAGCATTGCCCTGAAAGAATTTGAAAATGAACCCTGTCTCCACCATAGATTATATTAAAGTTTTAAAACCTTACTTTAACATCTATACTAATAATAATAAAGCTGAAGAGTTTGTTCATTTATTTGAACGCGCTAAACTTTAGAACTACCAGTCAGATTTGAAAAATTATTTTTCATTTGATAGCCTTTTGCGTTTGTCTTGAGGAAGGCTATAGGCTACTTAACATCAGCCTATGGAGTCCAGAAAAAACAAAACAAGTCAGAAAGAACGCTAAGCAAATACGAAGCAACGAAGCGCGGACGAAGTCGCGGGCAGAAGCTAGTAAGTAAATATCTTGCTCGAACAAACAAATACATTACTGTTCTAAATTATTTTTTAATTAAGACACAGGGTTCAGGTTCAGGGTTGACGCAGAGTTCTGACGTAAATAGGTAACTAAATTGACAAACTTTCCACATACACAAGGGCTTGACCCCGATATTCGAAAATATCCGCTGAGTCAGTCGAATCTCATGCCTAATAAAAACAAAACCTGCTTATAATGTGCCCACTTTTGGGTCCTAGGCCTCCTCTCTGTGAGAGGGAGCGGGGCGAATTCCACCACGCGGACACTGTGCGGATTGGTGGATGTCACATGTTTTTGCATTTTAGATTCTAAGACATCAGACCCAATGAGTTGTGGGCCAAAATAACCACTACGTGGAGTAGACAACGCCATAATGAATGTAGAAGATGGCGGGACGAGCTGGAAGTCATGAGGAGAGGCTCAGCAGAGGGATGATGCAGGCTAACACGAACTGTAAGTAACAGTAAGGACATCAGGTGCCTTCACGATTCCTTCACCGTTTTAAGACCAGTGGTGACGAAATAAATTGCCCGAAGTAGAACATGTCTAAGTTTAAATCCAAAACTACCACAAGTAACACACCATAAATGATTCACCCAAGCTCCGAGCGACGCCAAGAACTGTCAAGCCAACTTAGCGCGAAAAATGCACATCGTGCAATACAGCGGCAAGCCTGTCAATTTTTTTGCACCCTCCATAAAAATAAATGACGCGAGTCGTTAGAAAGGGCGTGTCATTCAAGCTCAATTTGACTGAATTTACTACTGTTGTTTGCGACTGTGTTTGACTGGGATTGAGAGTAGCGAGCTTATATTCAAGCTGTTGTTGTTGTTTCACTCACACACATGGGGAAACTACTACATTTCATCGAGATAAAAAAGTGTAAGTACCATATTATGTTAATCTACCTCCCTGTCTACCTGTATGTCAAAATTCATTCATACATGTATTGAGACGTTTATTTTTCACGTCGTTTTTTTTTAACTTTTTTTTTATTGGTTTATTTGAATAAACCAACATCACGTAACGAACGGTTCCAATTTGTGGTTTTCTATGGAGAAGAACCGGCAAGAAACGCCATGGCTACTTTTTTGAGAATAAATGACATTTACAATGTTTTCGTATTATTATTAGTACGTCAAAGCGTGATTGAGTAACATCTATAGCTGTTCCATTCTTATAGTAGGCCTTCTGCATTATCTGTCTGTAACAACAGTGTTTGCCACACGTCAATCCATAAACATAATATATTTCGTAACTCTTCTGCGCCTACTTTCCGAATGTTCAGCCAAAATACATTAAACATTATTCGCTCCCTAACGCACAAAAATTGGTGTTATTTTTTTGTTGTTATTGTATGGCGTAGAATCTGCGACCTGATGGTAAGGGGTCACCGCCGGCTATCACAATCAGCTTATAACGTTTCCACTACTGGGACACAGGCCTCCTCTCTGAGAGAGGGAGTGGGCCGTAATCCACCACGTGGGCCTAGTGCGGGTTGGTTGGCTTGATGTTTTTTGTTCTAGGACATGCCGGTTTCCTCACGATGTTTTCCTTCACCGTTTTGAGAGCAGTGGTGATGACTTTAAATACACCGCCGTCTATGGACATGTGCAATACATGAGAAGTAATCTGAAGGTAGTAGTAGCAGGTTCGGCCATCCGCACGTTACTTGAACCACTAAAACCGACCTTATTGCTACGAAATACAGGAGCAGTAGATAAACATGGCTGAATGGTTGACTGTACGATCATAGAATTGAGACACTGACTCTCCAGTTTTATCAGAGCTTGAAAATTTAGAATAGCACGTCATCATCTGCCTGGCCTTTTCTAGGAGTGGGCTTGGCTTCTAGTCTAAGCGAATGCAACTGAATACCAGTATTTTACATGGAGCGACTATCTGACCTACACAACCCAATTACTGGATAACACGATACCCCTTGGTAAGACTGCTTGTCAGATTTTCAGGCTTCTGACTATCCGTAATGACTGTCGAAGCCGAACCAATGGCTTAACATGTTTTCAGAGGCGCGGAGGGGTTTCGGTATGAAACGGATGGTCATCCATCCACGGACCGTCCGCGACAAGCGTAGCTGAACTCATTATTTTGTTTGTACAGCACATCTTGAAACTATTTTTCTTTTCACGTATCTCGGCTCAACAAACATTCTAAAAATACTCTTTTTTCTAACGAGTATATGGAGTTGATTGAACATTATTTTCTTAGTTATGATTTGTTGCATACGGTTCTACAAAGAGACGAAAATGTGTTCCGGAATTGGGGAGTGGAAGAAATGATGCATTTCATGATCATTAAGTAAATTGGAGCAGTGGTGGCCCTGTCGTAACGGCCGCGACTTACGACTTGTGGGTTGTAGGTTCAAACCCACTCAGGCACTTTAATTTGTGTATTTAATTTCATCACCACTGCTCTCAAAACGACGAAGGAAATAATCGTGAGGAAACTGGTATTTCCTAGAACCAAAAATTCCAAGACATGACATCCCCCGATCCGCACTGGGTCCGCGACGTAGATTTTGGCCCACTCCCTCTCGCAAAGAGGAGGCCTCTGTCCCAGCAGTGGGAACATTGTTATAGGCTGTATAATAAAGAGTATTCTATCTATCTGCTCCTGTCTATTATTTGTACTCTCCGTTTATCCTACAAGAATGTGTCAAGCAGCTTAAAACATGAATACAAAAGATATTTATCTGTTTTCAGACTGTCAACTGCCCCATCAATCATTACAAAATGTTATGACAGGGCAAGTCAATTTTTAGATTAACGAGGCAAGATTCAAGCTTCATAGCTATGTACATAAAAATAGTACAGAGCAACGCATTTAACACCAATAATCTACGTACAGTCGACACGTAAATAGTAACACTTCAACTACGAAAACCGCTTGTAAAAACAAGAAATCAAAGCGCTATAAATATCAAAATGTTTCCATGTACGAGTGGTTTACTGTACTTACACCATTCGAAGAGTCAAAACTCATTCCGCTTATTAGCCACAAAGCAATATTTATGAGTTCATCTATTTTTGTAACTCGTAGTGTATGAGAGTCGGTGTTTAAAACCAATGCTATGCGGGCGTTCGTATAAAAAACGAGTAGACACAGCTGATAGCTATTTGGGCGCTAACTATAGGAATGAGATTAGCATTTGAATGTTTGGTTTGAACTTCCTGATAGGGTCTGGATAGATTTACTAAGAATATTAATGATATGTATGTCATCGTAAAGCTTATTCTTAAATCAAAGTCAAAGTATTTATTTCAATTAAATCATTTACGGGACACTTTTGTATTGTCAAGGAGAAGAAAGTTGAAGCTTGGTGCCAGAAGCTAGTTGCCTGTTCGAAAATATAGATATCTATGGAGAAGAATGGTCAAGAAACTCTATGGACACGCTTTTAAATAAAGGTATTATAACAACGAATATTATATCACCAAAAAAGTTGAAGCTAGGGGGCCAGAAGCTAGAATCCCGTTTGAAAATAAAGGTGTCTATGGATAAGAACGGTTAAGAAACTATGGACATTCATTTAAATTAAGTAAGCAAAACGAATATTATATTAATAAAACTTATACAAAATTTCAGATCTATTAAAAGGAAAGTACAGTCCGTTATAGCAATTAGCTGACCCCCCTTTGCATAAATAGTTGAGATTTTTTAGAATACGAATCGATAGAATTTTACAATTCTTTTATATTTTACTTGCTTTGCTCAAATAAGTAAAATATAAAAGAATTATAAAATTCTATCGATTCGTATGGTGGTCTCAACCGTTTATGCACAGGTGGGTCAGCTAATTGCTATAACTGGCTGTACGAGTCAGAGTAGTGACCTTTTAAATTATCCAAAAGGTATAATGATTAACGACCAATAATGTCGAGCAGGGTTTAATCATTATTCCGAATCCCCATCAAACACTGAACGACGTATTTATGACGAGAACGTGACTAGAAATAACTAACCAATAAACTTAACATCCCTAAAAAGTAATAACCCTCAAATTAATATCTAGATCTATAAACTCATACTTAACAGAAATGAGGACTAGACCTCTCAACAACTCAACTGAGATGCAATAAAAACTGACGCGAAGGCATTTCACCCAATCTCAAACGCAACAGAATAATAAACCTTACTCCCCACACATAAGGGTGACTGGATACGGATTCGGGATACTATCAAATTCCCATGGACTCATTAAAAAGCCCATAGTCATAACGGGCGAGTTATTGCATACAGTTTTGCATAAAAAGGCATCAGAGCAGCCCCTGGCACTCGTAACACACCATCCAGTTGGAATTTTAATAGTTCAATATAAGTGTGTCTGCATTCGTTTATGTGGATGACTTTATTGTTTTATGACAGACTAGCCTAAGGGTCGAAATGAAAATTTTTGAGTGACGTCATATCCAGCTCCTAACGCACATAACTCAGCTCAGATTATCTGAGGCACTTCATTTATCGTTGACATTCAACAGAAATGGGGACGCTTCTAATCAAATTACCCAGATAATTGGCAAGACCCAGACATTCATCAATAACATACTACGTATAAAAGGGTTGTGCTAATAAGAATTATCTAAGTAGATTACATACTAACTGTAGTCGTAATTCAATATCTACTTATGCCACTGAAATTGATTGTGGTATCTATGTCGCAGCCAACTGGTTAAATTAGCCGTTCAGTTAACTGCCTGGCCTTTCAACTAAACGGCGGCCGTTCAACTAACGGCCTGAATGATATTCAATTACAGTTTAGGTTGGAAGTCTGTAACCAATCACGCGCGAGCCGAATTGGTTGCAGTAATTAAGGCATTGCACCCCGACCAAGTGGGTTAGGTTAGGTTAGAACTGTGATCAACCGCGTTCGAGCCGAGGGAGGAAGCGAAGCGAACACTACTTCTAAAGGCCAGGCAGTTAACTGAACGGCTAATTTAACCAGTTGGCTGCGACATCTATATACTTAGTAGGAATTTTAGTCAATCGGGTGTTACGTTGAATGATTTTGTAAATCTATACAAATAATAAAGCTGAAGAGTTTGAACGCGCAAATCTCCAGAACTACCAGCCGGATTTGAAAACTTCTTGTTGCATTTGATAGCCCAATTTATGAGGAAGGCATAGGCTATTTATATGTAAACACGCTACTTCACTTAGGAGACGAGCAAAAAGAAAAAGAAGTCAGAAAGGACGCAAAACCAAAACGACGAAATTACGCGAACGGGCGATGCGATGCAACGGGGTGGGTTTTACGGAGGAACAATAAATTTCACGCAGACGAAGTCGCGGACAGAAGCTAGCTAAAGATACACGAAAGCTGAATTATTACACTGTTATGTTATGAGTTATAACAATGTTGCTTACTTTAATGAAGAAAGTCATAAACAAAGCGATGCTGTCTTCATATCTAATATTCTAATGGATCAATAAAATTGAAAACATAAACAAGTGAGGGTGAATATAAACGCGACGCCTTATCAAAATATTCATAGAGTTCAAAGCATGTCGGTACACATTGTTAACGGATCAATGGCTTCGGGAATATTTCCATCGGAAGCTGATAGAAACGGACATCTTGATTTAACGCGTCGACTGGTGTTAGCAGAGGCGTGTCTATTGTCTTGATGTGATCATTTGTAAATTAATGATAACTAATGATCGCCTCGTTGGTCTAGTGGTCGCAAGCGCTACTGCTGAGCATGATCTGGGTTCGATACCCAGGTCGTGCAAGGTGTTATTAGGTTTTTCTATCTGGAATTTACGGGTAGTAGCCCGGAGACTGTGTGAGTCTGAGTCTTATTTGTGCCCGGTTGATGGTAATAGGCTCGCCCCCTATTACATGGGACTTTAAAATAACTGGCGAAATGTCGGTTGTTCTATAGGTACACTTCTGTCCAACCCTTCGGCGAAACAAGGCGTGATGTTATGTAAGTAATGATTAATGAATACTAGAAATTGGTATGGTAGAAAATAAACCCAAAAATTTGTCGTCATACTGATTCAAAACGTTACCTACCCGTTTTTCAGGCTTCGCCGAAGTCGGGTAAAAGTCGACCTACACCACGCTCAATAACCAACTTAAATACTATAATAACTCCAATTAAGAATCTAACAAGAATTACTTCCAATCGTGTCCACCTAATTCTCATTTCTAGAAAATAACACAAAAAATTAAACTAAATACACAAGAAAATGTGCTAGACAAAGATAAATTCGACATAGGAATTTAACACCCATACCGTAACCACTACCGTGCTGTAACATCGGCACCCAGCAACATTCGATAACATAAGTAAACTCTGCCCTACTTCCCCGATCCAAGCGACCGATGCCAAAATAATTTCCTACTACCCCACAATAAGTTCAAATTCAAAGTCAGACAAGCAAGTTTCAGCGGCGACGCTACGTTGCGTCGCGCCCGTTGCTTAGCAACGGGAGCTTGTCGCTAAGTAAAGTCCAAAGTTGGGAGGTTGAATCAATTGGAAAGTTGGTCGAAAGGTGTGCGGGATGAATGAATGGGGGTGAAAATAAAATTGGGTTGACGGTAATAATAATGATTACGTGTAATTTGGTCCGCATATTTTTGGCAACGGAGAGATATTTTTAAATTCTTACGTCGAATCATGTAATGAGGAAAATCTTAGGGAAAGTCGAACTTAGTGGTTTGAGACGGGTACACAATGGAAGTGGTACTCATTATTCAATACTTTGTTATTTCTTTGTACAAAACAAACGCATGCTTAATGGAATACTTACTGACTTAACTCAAAGTCAAAACAGACAATTTTTGAGAAATCGCAAAAGAAGATCTTGCTATGAGGACTTATCCTACTTGTTGACGCATAAAATTTAAAAAGTGATTTGATTTTATTATTAATTAATCATGAATGCTAGTATTTTGAACGTATGATTAACTATTGATGAGATCTGAGTAAAAAAAAAAATCGGGAAATAATTCTGACATATTTACTAATGGGTCAAAATGTTCCATTAAGCATGTGAAAAGCTCTTTACCATAGTGATGTTAAAATAACCCCTACAAGTAGCGGTAGGTACTTAAATGTACGTCCGGTGCATCCTGGGTAGTGGGTGTAGCTCGGCTACTAATGACTAAAAAACTTACTAACGAAACTTGTTGAATGGCTAATGTTTCAACAACGATATTTTCATATACACATAGTTTGTACAAGAGTATGACCGGTACAGGACTAGTTTTTCCTAGGACTAGTCTAATGCCTAGACTATCAGCAGTGGGTGAAGTTGGGCTATAGATGATGATGATGACATAAGAGAGAAGAATTACAAACTAACAATATGATCAGAAACGGAAACGTACATGTGACATCTACGAACCCGCACTGGCCCGCGTGGTGGATTACGGCCCACTCCCTCTCAAGAAGAGAGGAGGCTTGTGTCCCAGCAGCGGGAACATAAACTGATTATATGTTTTAAGTATCTGATCATAGCAGACACAAACAACATCCAAATTTTCTTAACCGTGACTTATTACATATATCAAAACTAAAGCTACAAGAGCAGAAATAAGCCTTAAAATCAATACTAACAAACAATACACAGACACAAAGGGAGTGTCACACCACGTCACTGACCATAGTGTCTCCACACAATGGGAATATCGACACTATTATGGTGTAATGTTACCGAATAAGTGACGTCATGGTTTCTTTTTGTTTGGAAGACAATGGGTGTAGCTGTTAATCCGATAAGAGGGTTCATGACAAAATTTTCTTTAGGTTTTTTTTTGTAAAGGGGCGTCTTTCTTGCAAGTGAAATGGGTATGCAATATGCATACAAACTGATGCAGAAAAGTATGGTTACGACAATGAAGGCAATAACGATAACGTATATTTTATGGTTTCGACCGGTTTTAAAACAGTACCTACGCAAATTTTTAAATTCAAATTCATAAGATATTTAAACATTGAAAGTTTTTGAAGATCTAATGATGTTTGATTAATCATTAAAATGGTAACTAGAAAGTTCTAGAAAAACAGGAAACTAGACTATCATCCAATACTCTTTAATTGGATCAATATTGCGCCATATTGTGTCACCATACCGTATCAAAATTACCAACATCAATCTAATTAGCTCACCATCCAATCAGAACAAACAAACAAATCATATCGCCAATAGAACTAAACTAAATGTAAAAATGAAAGCCTTCATAAAACTAAAAGCTAATAAACCCCCAGAAAATAATGTACTTAAAGAAAATCTATAATCGGAAGAAATTTTCACAAACAAGCACCGCGCGTGCGTACCCCCTCCACAAGGGTGGGATCGATAGACTCCGGCGCCGCCGTGTCTGGCGCCGGGATGCTGTTGTCTTACTCACTCATGGAGATGAAGGTATTAGGTTAAGTGAAATGGAAGATGTGGATGAAATTGGAGACAAATTGGGCGTGGTTAACAAAATTAGGTATTTGAATTTGATATTTCATGACAAGCATGGTACTTTCTGTAAACGAAATTAAATAAATAATGTAATACCTGATACTTAAGTAACAATGATAAAACGGTAGATGACTGATAGAAAAAAAAAATGTGTAAACGTCATAATTATAATGAGAAACACTTTAAATAATGACTAAATTCATTATGATATAAGAACACTAATTAACACTACACATTACTAATAATAAGTACGGTAGAAAGAGAAAGCCAAACTTAGATACATTTTCGGATCGAACATTGAGGATATATACAAATACATATCCTTCTAGTTTTCAGAACATATAAAGGCTTTCAAGGGAACTGTGGATAGAAAAATAAAGACCGAAGACCATAGAGCTAGCACTAACGACGTAGGAATAGATTGTTCTACATACACAAATTTATAAATTAGCAATACTATTAATATCAATGATTACGATCAAACAGATCATAAATACAACGAAATATAAACTAAAAATAACAATAAGATAAGATCAAACAAGAATATCTCAAGGAGAGATAAAAACATCCGTACATGTCCGCCAACAAACTTCCGGTCGCCACAGGAAGTCGTCACAGCGCACGCGGGAAATCTGATAGTTCTGTTTTTCTATTAGCGAATTAGGGGATTATTGAGTGGCCGGATATGGGGAGGGACTGGCATTTTAATATATTTAGGGGATGATTGGTCAAATTGGTTTGTTAGATGGGATGATTGAAGACTATGAACAGGTTTTTGAAATGTAAAGATGTATTTTCGAAACTAACTCGGATGATGATATAAATATTCAGCAAACACAAATAACATACAAAAAAATCTTCTTAAAAAATTTATGAAGGCAATAATATTCAGTTTCATAAAACAACTATCTTCTCGACATCATCGGTAAATAGGTAAATAGAAAACTGTATATTTTTTTTTTTGTTTTGTTAATAAAGAAGAAAGAAAATACGTTTATTTAATATACGTGTATTTTTGTCGTGTACATTATATGTATAAATATGAGGAAGGAAAGACGCAATTCTTATCAAGGAAATCCAGTAAATGATGACATTACTACTATACATCTTCTACATGTGATTAAATGCTGGACTTCTTTCTGACTAAGAAAGAATAATTTTTTAAATACTATTTAACAGAGGACGCTTGATAGAATCAATAAACCAACATCGAAAATTGCAGTCACCATTGAAATCAACTCGTTATAAATGAATAATTACGAGTAAGCCCACCGATAATGTTATCATTCTATTGAAAGTAACTAATTTATCTTTACAAAAGAAATCACGAGAGAAAATTCAAATACCAAAACTGATCACTAACAAAAACATCTTTAAATAATCTCCGATTATCCTTAAACAAGTAAGACTAATTCCCATTCATTCATCACCCCTTAATCGAAGAAGGTAGGATAGGAGACAAGCCAATCATCTCCATAGGAGGTGACCCCTGTGGAGACAAAATTGACTCTAACGATCCTTGCGAACAACTAATGAATGACGATACTATTCCTGTACACGTGAAGTTTGTCTGATTAGAGAATTATACTGATAAGATAGCTAGGGAACTACGCAACGGTAATCGGGGTTTTGATAGAGATAGTAACGAGAACGAAGTAGATTAGTTTTATCGTAAAAGTGCAAAAATAGTAGATATTCATATTGTCATTGAAATCTGACGAAACGTTATCTACCTTACGTAACAGAATATTGCAGGTATCTACGTATAACTTAGACTTTTGTCTACTTAAGTTCTATATATCAAATAATAATATAGTTTTAGTTAGTTAGGGTTTATTTTTGTTATTTTTTATGAATTAATAAAGAATAGACCAAGATAAATAATAAAATATATTAAATGTATATTATACTATTTACATAGATAAGGATTAAGATAAGATTGCGAATTTTAAATGTCAAGTGCAACTGTTGTAACGATTGTAGAATTTATGAATGGAACTAGCTTCCATTCTATGAATAAGAAATAAAAAAAACAAAGTTACTTTCCGATAACACAATCGTGTAAAAGACAGAAAAATGTGTGTAGGAGTTACTCGGAAAATGTTCAATGAGGTACAAGATATATGTGGCGAAAAAAAAACTGTATTCAATACCGAATAAACATGGGATGAGCAAACAGACTGATTCAAAGACGTAAAATTTAATGCACGTCCAAACAAATGAAGGAAATTCTAGTTAATTGGAAGGCATATAAACGAATCGGTGAGAACCTTGAAGAGAACTAACGAGATGTAATCACAGAGGATGCAGGCGATAATTATACGCGGCTTGAAGGGAGCCGATATGGTGAAATATGTGGTTTTAATAAAAATTTACGAATTATAGAGTTATGAAATGATGGGCAGTTAAATTTACTGATTTTGAGTAACATAAAATGGGCGAAATTGATGTTTTAGGGGAAGGAAGTATAAAGGAGTTAAAACCGTTGAAATGCATGTTAACCCTGTGATAAGGAAATACAAAGCAATAGGTACATTTGAAGCTTGGTCCATATCCATAATGTGTATTATGTATAAACTGCTTTATTTTATAAAATGTTGCAGCGCGGTGAAATATAGATTTATTTGAGACCAGTAAAAGATTTAATAAAACTTGAAGGGAAATCTGCCAAACTGTTAAAAGGGCACAAATAGCGAAGAAATTCAGAATTGCTGATGAAGTACCCCAAATAAAACAATAAACCCCGCGCTAAGTAGGACACCAAATAGAAACCAATTGAATAAACATTAACAAAACAACACACAACCATAATCTATAGAACATATTACGAACGTGCTACCAACAGGAAATCTGTGAAATGAATTCAAAAGCCAAACAATAGTTTTTGACGAAACAACGGCCAGCGGCGAGTTCCAACTACCTGAAACTGAAAACTAAAAGTTGGAACACGTGGCCCCTTACAAGTGGTGCTTACCTCGATCGGGAGCGACGTACCATCTCGTCGTCTCGTTCCCACTTTAGAGAAATACTTTACCTTCTCGCTCTCTCACACCCCGCTTGCTTGTATTGTTAATCTTGGCTTTAGAAGACTTGGAGAATTGATTTAAATGGAGTATGGAGAATAGAGGGAGATTGAGTTGAAATGTTCTAAGTGTGGGCCTAATGTGGCTTCCTGCGGTGCACCTAACACTGGAGAAGTGTTGTGCAGTTGTGCAAGGTTGGATGCCGAGGGTGAGAGAGCGGGACCTCCGCCTCCGCGGACGGTCCACGGAGGAATGTACCGCGACCCCGGCATCGCGCCAGGATCTCGCGCTTGCCACTATCAACGTTCTCCGATGCTCATGAGGGGTTGATCCGCGCACGCGCCCTGCGAATCTCCTGTCCCTCACGCACCCGCGCAGAACACAGAGATGGGGGAACGAACTTTAGGGATGATATTCGGAGGGTGAAAAGACGATGAAAGATGGAAATGCATCTCGGACTCCGCTCGGATTTCCGGAGCTCGTGATTTTGTTTATTGATTCGTATCGGGGCGAAGACTTCTATGGGATGCTTTTTGGGGACGCCAAAGTTATTAATCCCCTTATCATGTCACTATAAGATTTAGTGCTTATGTTGTTACTAATAAAACTTTTTACTAGCCATTAATATCTCCCTCGACTATTGGTGGAAATTTTCGAAAACCGACTCAATTGTACAATAAAAGAATTATAAAGAGGGTTGGGCTAACAATGCACCTGTGGCCACTTTGCTCGACAAAAGATTGCTGATTGACAGGAAATTTTAAAAAACACTACCTTTCACGCAAATGTCACCCTTATTTTTAAGCGCAGAAGATTTAAACAGTTCAATGAACTATGTAGTTAGTGGGCCGAGATGTTACCCCAAAGAGTGTTGTTATAGAGGACAATTATGAATATTTACGTAGCGGAGTGCAGTGTGCGGTGGGACAGAAGTAATGGGCGGCGACGTGAAGGGTTGAGACGCTGGCAACACCGATATGCATGACGCTGTTGACGTTGCGAATTGAGATATTGATGTCGTTATAGATATTGTTTATATCTATGGTAATTGCATTAGTTAGAATAACAATGGGAGTCACTGTTAGTTTGATGTATGTTAAAGCACACATAGAAAATCAAACGATCCCATTATTTTTATTTAATACTAGTTTTAATGTCCTTGGTATTTTAAAACTACATTCAGTCTAATGGCATCAGAAATGAATAACAATGTCTAAGTATGACTTTTCCCTATACGGTCAGCCACCGCCGTTCATTGTTTCCTTTGAAAAGATTTCAACGACATCGCGTTTAGCTATCCCGGTCCACTTGTCTAGAAAGGTTTGCGATGTTTTTTTTTACTAGTGGGATTAGCTGTGTGAATGCTTTTTAACTCATTATTAGCCACTTTTAAAGAGAGCAGTGTTGACCTAGTGGTAACGGCCGCAACTTACGAGTTGTAGGTTCGAACCTAGACAAGCGCTTTACTTTGTGTGAATTATTTCATCACCACTGCTCTCATAACGGCGAAGGAAAACATCGTGAGGAAACCGGTATGTCCTAGAACCAAAAAATCGAAGACATGTGACATTTACCAACCCGCACTGGGCCCGTATGGTGGATTATGGCCCACATCCTCTCACAGAGAGGAGGCCTGTATCCCAGCAGTGGGAACATTATAGGCTGATTAAACGTATCCTATTAGCCATTTTTAAAGTAATTATCCTACCTCTTTTTATTTGACTGATGCACTGTCTTTGTCGAGTTACATAAAGCGTCTATAAGCAGATTTTTCTTGTAGGACGTTGTAAACACAATTATTTTAGACTACCACCTACAGGTAAATCGTCCCTTATCCTTAGTTACGACATGAATGGTTACAAATAGAGCATCCTATTCTTATTCAAAGATTCCTAGGATTTTCATATTACATAACAAGACGCCTTTATTCTCCATAGGGGTAGGATAGGAGAAAGTTGTTGTGTATACCAACATTTTTTTAAAAGTCCCATGTAATAGGGAAACAGATTTAGGGGATAGATAGGGGACGAGCTAATTGTCGGGCTGCTTCTGGGAAAATCCTAAAGAAAATATGTAACAGTATTTCTAAAATTCGTATTGATACAACATCATCCGTGCCTCGCAAAGCACGTTAAGCTGTTGGTCCCGGCTGTCATTCGTAGATCTTTGTACAGTCCTTACGGGTAGCCCAGAAGCCCAAAATTCGGACAACCAGTCTTAACAAGGAGTATCGTGTTATGTAGTTGGGTTGGGCTCGGTTATGGTGGTCAGATAGGCAGTCGCTCCATGTAAAGTACTGGTATTCAGCTGCATCTGGTTAGACTGGAAGAACCTGACTCCAACATAGTTGGGAAAAGGCTCGGCAGATTGTTTTTTTTTTATCAACATCAACACCTATTATTGCTACTATCAACAATAACCCTTCTATCTTCATTCTCGCCATTCCCTACTTATTAGCGAGATCAATTTTCCTCTTCCGAACCCATTATCAAAGTAAATATTGTGACATCAGTTGTATCACACGAATCAATTATGATTTGCCAGAGTTGCGTATGAGTACTTATGAGTGAACACTTTGCGGTTCATATTCTAGGTAGGCCGTGAGTGTTTATGCTGATAATTATGTAGGCACTCGAGGAGAAGGGGTAAACGGAATTGAGCGAGGTTGAAATTGGTAATGTCGTGGTTACAATTGAAGGGTTTCTGCCCTGTAAAAATCTCACCGTGAAAATAAGTCTAAGTCTTGGACTTGGATAGACTCGTCTGATCCCTGAATATCTTGGATTAGGGGTTGATTGTGCGGGCAATCTAAAGACCCTTTATTTTTCAATATGCCTTTCTTTACCAGTATTTTGTTTTACCAAATTCTGTCGATACGTTCAGTAAATCGGAGGCACTTAAGAGTGACGTGTCTCCTGCTGTGCTGCGTAGAAAATACATTTGGGTTTAAAGTGAGGGTCTGTCTCGAACATGAAAATGGAATGCTTGGACGTTTTTTTGGGAAAATGAACGGAGATATATTTTTCGGTTGTCGATGGTTTAAGTTATATTTCGGAGTTTTCTTTGACATTAAGAGTAAGACAGAGGAACTGTTCATTACTTATAAAGCTACCAATTAGGTGGATTGAGATAGGCACACAGCAAGAATCACTCATTATTATAAATAAGGCGACCTAGTGAGAATTAATACTCTAATTGAATCAAGACGGTAAAAATAAATTTTTACCGTCTTGAAATTTTTAAAGGCTGTTCTACCCATGAATATGAACAACTTTCACTATGGGAAACACTTTGAAATCACGAAAAAAAAACCGACGGATTCATACATTTCTGTCAAGTAGGTACTTATTGAACTTTTGCATTAAACAGCAGATTTTTTTTTCGTGTTTTCGTCTTTTTTTTTCTGTTTTTCGTGATGATCTATGCAGGGTAAAATTTAATTAGCTAGCGAAACTGCAGTCATGATGGGTATAAATAAAAATGAAATGCCGTTCGATCATAAGTGCATCACTTGAAAAAGGCTGGATCTATTTGATATTTTTTTGTTTTAAAGATATATATATATAATAGTCTGAATTAGGTTTTTACGCAAAGAAAAATTGGAAATGTTATGAACTTTTTGTTCGGATAGGACAATGTCTGTCGGATCAGCTAGTAGGAGATTAGGAGATAAAAACTCCTTATAAACTCTAAATTAAGTAGATTACTGATAAAGAAGAAAACAATACGTCATTTCGATAAAACCCCGTGGGAACGCCACGTGGTGGCTCTAGATTAACTACAACGATCCACTTGAAGTGATAAACTTTATTGGCATCTCGTGTTACCGTTATATTGGCTACACTTTTAAACTCATCATAAACCTGTTTACCTGCCAAAGCTGAAATGTCTCATGGGCCTTTAACTGTACATGCACCTTTCAAGCCGGAACACTGAAAAACTGCTTGAGACAATTTCAAAGCATTTATTGAAATTAAGCCATTTAAAGGTACTTTTGAATTGTCAAGGAGTCGGTCAATCAGAAATATGAAATTGACCATTCCAAAGCGTTACAAAAATATTAGTTAAGTACATCAATATTGTTGAATTTATAATTAAATGCCAGAACGATATAAAAAAAACACGTACGACAGCGTCCAGAGTACAGCAAATAGAAACGAAAAAAAAAATACTATTCAAAAATTAAATAATTAAAATAAGCCGTGGCAGATAAGAGATGACAAGTCCCAACTGACGGCGCCCATTCACAAACATGACGCATGGATCAGCACCATTTAGCTCAGCCATTTTAAAGGAAATGATCCAACACACGCGCCACCGGCAACGAGACATTTGAGTGAACATGACATACCATGAGCTCCGCTGCCAGAGCACATTCAAGTCAATGAAAGACATATACTTGATATCAGAAATAGGTATGGAGGTAGAAGTTCTCCGGACGAGCTCTTACACAAAGAGTTCTATAATTACTTCATACATTTGTGCGCAGATATAAGTAGACATTTCGGAAAGCGTTGATTTTTGTGAACTGTATATTTAAAGAAGCAAATCGTCGGACGATATACGGACGATTACTTGGGGATTAACAAGTAGCCCAGAATCAACACCAATGGAAGGTATGTGGGTAGTGGGTATGGGTATTTTCCCACAGCTGGGCAAAGAACCTTTACCTTTAGAAAATACGAGCTAACATAGTTATATATCCATAATAATAATAAATCTTTAGACTTTGATCGCGCTAATCTCTGGATCTACCGGTCGGATTTGATAGCCAAATTCTTGCTTAACATCTCGCTATGACCCTTAGGAGCCAATAAAAAAGAAAAAATATAGAACGAATGCTAAACAAAATACAAAAATAATGCAAAATATTGTCTGAATTAAAAAGATTTTTTTTTTTTTTTTGGTTTTTTAAACGAAAACGAAGCAATAGCGCGGACAGGCGATGCGATGCGACGGGGTGGATCGGAGGAACAAGAAATTTCACGCGGACAAAGTCGCGGGCAGAAACTAGTTAAGTTTATATAATTATAAATATATGCAGATACTCACCAATGATTCGCGTATCGTCACTTCGTATCGTTCGTAGCTAAACGTAACTATTTATAAAATAGGCACTTAGTCGTTTGTAAGGCACTCGTTTGGCGTGGTTAACTTAAGTCTTCTTCACATTGCAGTCTGTTTACCTGAGGAGGAAAAAGAACATTGTTAGTATCTAAATTCATAGTCAATGTGAGATCATAGTCTAGAGCAGAAGGCCAATTCCCGTAATTAAAAACGTTCAAAATCTAGTCGCACTCTCATCTCAGCGACAATTAAAGTCAAAAACTTGTCAAAAATGTAGGGAATTTAGAGGTATTTTTGACAGATTGATACTGAGATCAGAATTCAGAACTTAACTGTGAACGTTCTTAAACTTACTCCTCAGATGAGATGATAAAGGTAAAGGAACAACATCGTCAATTTTAAGTTTTTATCAACTAAGTTAAGGCAGATTTCTAATCTAGTCAAATACCACTGAGTGGAAAATACATTAAACATCGCGCTGGTATTCTCCAGGATGGGCAGAGGTGGTGAGAGGTATACCCACATTTCGACAGTAACGTTAACATCACATGAGTCCGGTAGATATTTGTATCAAACGTGAGCAACTCCAGACCACCAGATAACATTTTTGTTGAAAAGCCAAGAATTCTTTGAAAAGTAGTAGCAGTAATATGTAGTAGAATCAATTAATTAAGCATAATGTAGTCCATGGCCAAAAAAACCAGCAGTGACAATGGACCATTCGTCGAAGAAGAAAGATCCTTGAATACCAATCACGAATTAAAAAGCGGAACGTAATATGGTCCTTGATAAGGATAGTAGGAAGATGAATAATCGCAGTTTGTCGAAGAAAGTAACATCCCTCACGGATATCAAGACAAAGTACCCAATAACTTTGAGATTAACGAAAGCCATACGCAACTTAGTGAAACCATAAATAATACGTGAACATAAAAAGAAACAAGTACTAATAAACAATAGTTTGGCAACTATACGTTGCCAGTCATTGACATTTCCTAATCTGTTGCTAGGGGCAGGTTTGTTGGCAAGCGAGCTAAAATCTCATTTATTTCAAGGCTTATGTGCATGTCCATAAGAATGGCTAGTGCTTGAAACCGCAGTAGCTTGTGTACTAAAACTTTTTTCTTCAATGAACTCATTTATTAAAATAGGAGTAAAGGCTCCTTCAAACAGGCGCGACACGCGACGCGAATCGCGAGCGGTGCCTTTGCGTCGCGTGCGATTCGCGTCGCATGTCGCGCCTGTTTGCAGGAGCTTTAAGAATACTCCGCTCAATTCATGAGCCTTGCATGTGAATAAATACTGGAATCACTTGTCTAGATAGCACAAGATAGAAATTTCCGCAATCTTATCCCACAGTTATCTTAACATCCATATAAATAGTTTTCCCTCCGAAAAATAACACCCCTCCTCAAACCAATAAATTAAAAAAACCGACACGAAAACTACATCAAATTTATCTCCGTAAATTTTCTGCAATCGAAAAAAATAACAATGCAATAAATTTAAACAAATCAAAATGCTATAAAAACAGTTTCCCCCCTAAGAAGTTATTCAGTAACGGTCCCGTGTTGGGCGCCAAAAGTCTGTGGGGGAGCGAGAGGGGGGATAAAGTGTGCGTCTGTCTTTCTCTTGGCGCCAGTCGGGCCGGCGCCGTCTGGCAGTTGTCTGCCGCCTTCTTGGAGCCTCTTACATAACCTGAGCCCAGCCACAGCCCGGGAATTCGTCCTTAACTCGCGAAAATTTCACACGCATTATGGAAATATTTGGCATTAAATCTATGAGATAAAGAGTGAAATATGATACAATTTGTTCTGTTGCCTTGTTCTGCGGGTTTTTGGCTAATCCACTTGGTTTTGTGTAAGGATTACTTATGTGATTTTTCAGGACCTCGTTGATGCAGAGGAACTGTATTTTGTTATTACCCTGAGATTTTTATATTTGTGTCTTGACAATTAAATTGTTAAAACTCTATGAAATAATTGTCAGAACTACTAGCAAAATGAACTCATAAACAAGAATTCATAGCAATTTTTGATGATTCATCATCATCATTAATTCATCTGAGAAGCCTTTTCTCAACTATGTTAGGGTCGGCTTCCAGTTTAACCAGATGCAGCGAAATACCAGTATTACATGGAGCGACTGCCTATCTGAATTTTTGACAAACAAGTAATTTTTTTTTTTTTTGCCTAAAGCCAAAAATTTTGCTAAGCACTATAAGCTTTTAGAAAACTACCCCTCCCTATTAAGTATAGAAATCTATAACCAAAGCACAATATCTTTCGCCCCGTTTCATTACAAAGAAAATGGCAGTGACAGGTGAGATTTATAGGGCATACAAGTAGTTGAATTGAGGGCAAGTCGGCACCTACTCGGCGGTGAGCGGTAAATAGGTCAATCATGACATAAGCACATAGCAGTTAGTTATTATATGAACTAGTGACGTGTTTAATGTGCACATCTCATTTATTGTCAAATGTGTTGATGTACGGTGGCACAAGCTATTTGGTACACAGGCAGCTAACTTGCAACTACTTTTAAACACTGGTGCGAGTGTGCTGAGTAGTCAATTATTTTACACCACTAGTACCCTATTAAGGATGCAATAGGCTGAAAAAGTTATAACGCACAAAATAAAACTAAATATTGGCAGTGTAGTGGGGAAAGATGAATATTTTTGCCTGTATACCAAATTGCTTGTTCGACTGTACAAGTAGAAATGAAAGGAGAAAGAGGGTAGACAGAAATTAGAAGTGAATTAATCTATACAAAATAGTAATAAAGCTGAACAATTTGTTTGTTTGAACGCACTAATCTCTGAAACTCCCAGTCGAATTGAATTTTTTTTTGCATTTCATTGTCCAATTTTTGGAGAATAGAGAGCTATAAGGCTATTCAAAATCACGCTAGGGCCCTTAGGAGCCGAGCAAAAACAAAGAACGCTAAGCGAAAACGAAGCAATAGTGCGGGCAGGCGATGCGATGCGACGCGGTGGGTCGGGGGTCAAGAAATTTATGCAGACGAAGTCGCAGGCAGAAGTTAGTTATAGAGTATAAAGTCTAAGGTGCAGGCCATAACATAGAACTAAGTGAGAATCCAGATGTGTTACAACATCTTAAAATTATTTATGTCTTTTTTAGGAAAGGTTTGAACAGAAGCCAAACCAGTACCCACTACCCAGACAAAACACCAGGAATGGTTTGAACTGAAACCAAACCAGTACAGAGAGAAAACAACAGCAAAAGCACTAATTTTAAAAACCAGACATCATCTGCGTAGCCTTTTCCCAACTATGTTAGTGTCGACTTCCAGTCTAACCGGATCTTATTTTAAAATCAAGGCATGTTAAGCAAATCACTGGTTAAAAAAAACATATATATGTCGTATCGCGAAGCGTGTCAGTGTTGACACGTGCCGTAACGCTGGTTATCTGCGCCGGCGCACGTGCTAATAAACAAGCTCCTAGCTGTTTTTTTTTTTGTGGTACATAAATGTGACAACTGTAGAGCATTTACATATAGCACTTATTTCTAAATCATGGCGAAACCATTTTTGATCGTTATTTCTATACTTATTGGACTTCCTCTATTGGACTAATGGTCGCAAGCACGATTTCTGAGCATCGAGTCCACCCACTTTAAACCACAATCCAAAAGATTTTTAAGGAAATTGCTAATTTATTGCTTCATATGTTGGAAAATTTTGTCTCCTCAATAACGCAATGAAAGTTGTTGAACTGAAGTGTGTTACGTAATTAAACCGCTGGGTTCGATCCCAGGGTCGGGCAGTGAAACGATTAATTCAAAATAATATAAGCGCCGGAGAATTTAAATAAAGGACCAAAACTGTTCCATATTTGACCTCAGATCGAACCGCGCACAGATCATAATCAACAAATTGTGTTGTACAGTCCACAATACAACTGTTGTAACACTTGAACCGTTCCTGACTCCCTACTGCTACAAAATAAAAGCGCTATCAAAGTCAAACTGTTACCATGTGCGAGCTGTTGACCGTACTAAGTAACGACGCGTGGCATGCGCGGGCGCAACGGCACGCGCTAACAATCACGCTACTGTTTAATATGTTACACCACGACGAGTGTTTATAATGTAATGACATGCTCGGGTAGACGAAGATAGATGGTGCTGGACTGCTGGCAGTGGGTTAGGTGCGGAGATAAAATAGACAGATAGATGCAATAGCTACTCTATATACACCATCGTAATCCTAACTTAATATTATAAAATGCGAACGTGAGTTTGATTGTTACGCTATCACGCGAAAACGGCTGAAAGGATTTGGAAAAAAATTTGCAAGTAGGTAGAACATGACCTGTGGAACGTCATGGGCTACTTTTCATCTTGAATCGCAGACGACGTCGCGGGCAACAGCTAGTTGCGATATAAAAACAGAAAATGGGAAACTGTAGACGGAATTGTGAAAAACTTACTGTAAGAGAAAGTACTGGGAGAAACCAATAGAGAATGATTATAATACATATTGATATTATACTGAAAGGCTGAATATAATTAACACATAATATTTCTCCAGGTTAACGAAACTAAAAAAAGCTCTTGAGGATTTCCGACTCTATTTGTTACTCAAATTAGCACCTCCTACTAAATCATAACAAACTTATTGTACACATTCCGGAGGCGGCAATTTCTTCGCAACTACAAACCGATTGTTGCCGGTTTTAAAGGTTACTTCAATAGCCAGACATATGGCGTTCTGATGATGAAAATTAATGTATGAAAAAGTGTTTATTCATAGATCATATAAAAACATCACATCTGCCAAACTACAACGCTGTTTGTTGGCAGACTTAGCTTCTTTTTACATGCTTTTTTTGTACTTTTTATTTTAAATTTTTTTTCTGCAAGTGGATATTTTAAGACAATTTTAAACGTCAATATTTTTTTGGTCAATATTTTAAAACTAGATCGTGCCGGCATTTCCAAGCTGACTGATCCCTGAGAGGAAATGCCGAAACAAACTTAGAGGTCATGGTTTCTTTTAAAGTCCAACAAACATTATATATTTAGGATTTTGCATGGCCACGTCTGGAAGGGCCTTTTGAAGAGAGCCATTGCAGCCTTGAGTTGACACACGACACTACCAGATCTACATTTATAATAACACTTTTTCACCTTTACACTACACCGTTCAAGCATTTTTTTTATTTCATCTTTCAAATGTACCGACCGTCAAACTGACTTATAGGGTCTTTTCATTGGTCACCACGACTAGACTGTCAAAATATTCGCAAGCTATTAATTTGTCTTCCTATCTTTTCGAAAATGACACATCTTCGATTAAGTACCTGATTTGTCTTGCCCCCAACAGTATAAAGCTGTCCTCCTCTTTCATTTTTCGGGTTTTGGATTTATGAACAGCGTTTACAGGACTCCTTCGTTAACATTGATTTGTTTTCGATTCAGAAGCGTATCGAATGGTTGTGGAATGCTATGCAGACCGGTTAGCATGAATGGAAGTAGTAAAATATCTGCGGTGACTATCTACCCACATATAATTTGTGCAGTGACCATAAGTAACGCAGTTATGTGATCCGTGGGAGGTGCTCAACAACCTGTCATCAGATTATATTCAACGCCTTTTATAGTACGTGGGTGAAAATGGAGATGACTAGGAATTGACGTGTTGGCAAATATTGTTGCTACCATATTTTTATTTGAAGACTCAATTAGCCGTTGTCTCTGTGCTGCCTAGCCTAATTGCTTGGATCTGTATTGTCTCACATTGGGACAAACGGCCTACGTAAAAATCCGAGCATATTGTGTCAAGTTCCAATGCATGCGAGATTGTTATAAAAGGTATGGGCTGTGTGCAAAATCAAAAATATCAATCATCTTTACGAGTGCAGCGAATGACCTCAAAAGAATTTGGAACTCGTTTTCGTAGTATGAAACACATTATATTTCTCTCAATTTGATATGAAACTTCATTTTACGTGTTGTTTTAACATAATTATAGTATTTCCTATCACACCCGGTCAAATTCCAGCTATACCCGTACACAGAAAGAACAAAAATTCCCATCTAAGTAGGTACTTTCAATTTCACAAGTTTACACACCAAATGATGGCGTCAGGCCATATTTACCCATTGCACCAGGACAGTGGGTTTATCAACCTCATAAACGGCACACTAACCCACTTCGGAGCTGTAATATCTCATGAAGCAATGGTTCTCGTAATAGCCGCAGATTTAAATGTGGCGCTAGTACCGCGACAGGTCAGTGGTCTAGATTTGTGGAGGATGGATTAGTTAGCTGTTACATAGGTATTTATTTTAAATGTGTGATTGAATATGAATGTTGTCAAAGTTAACACGCTTGGCAAGCGAACTGATGATTGGCGATTTTTTAACCAGTAGGTACGATGTACAGACGCCAGCACATCAAACTACTACAGTCTGTCGAATTTCTTCAATAGATTTTCAACTTTATCGCAAAATCATAAGGTTCAAAGTTGATTGGGAAAATTTGACAGTTTCGGGTATCTTGATGTGCTGGAGTCTTTACTAAACAGCTGTAGACACTGTAGACATCAAACACTACTACATAGCATAATCAGCCTATGTCCCCACTGCTGGGACACTGGCCTCCCGTCTGTAAGAGGGAGTGGACCTTAATCTACCACGCGGGCCCTATGGGTATGTATTAGGATGGACAGTATAGATGATTATATCAACAGCGACAGCCCATCTTCATCAATGAACATCAAAATGGCGGTTAAAATAAAAATAATAAATACCAGCTTATAATTGTCCCACTGCAGGGCTAAAGCCTTCTCATTTAGAGAAGGCACCACGCTTGCTCAAGGGTGATTTCAAACTTAAATTAACTATGAGTTCCAAGATAAACTCAGAAAGAAAAAAACAAATTAAAATGGCGGTTGCGAAATTAAAATTCGCTCCACTGTTTACGGTACTGCTTCAACTTCGATCTCCTACTAGTTCCATTAATAGGTCAGATATCCGGCCAGTAGGCGGTCTGCCTACGCCTGCAAAAGGTCGCAGGGCCCCATGCAATCATGGAGAAAGTTGTTCTCAAGTGGGCTTTAAACACCGAGTTTTAATGTCCCGAATTGCGAAATTTAAAGTGGGCAGTGAATCGAAATGTTCGTGTTTTTGACGTATGCATTTAAATTTTTCTTACGACTACATTCATCCGGTATTATCCTGCGTTTGAATCCAGTAGCTATGGATCGTAAATCAGTATTTACACTTGCAGGTTTAAAGTGACATCCATCAATCCGCACTGTGGTACTGGATATACCGCCCGTTCCCTTTACAGAAAGGGTGCCTGAGTCCCAGCAGTGGGGACAGACTAGGCTGATTAAATATGTATGTATATTTTTGTTTGCGTTACGCTGTCTCCAATTTAAAAATGTACATGGACTGTGATCACGTTTGCATATAAGTGGCTTAGTTCATATTATCGAGGAAACCCCCATTTCCATACCATGTGGTTCAAACCATGACGTAAGCGCTGTAGGTACGGCAGAGCTAAATTGTAACGATCTGTTATGTTCAGGCAAGGTAATTTCTGTGTACAGGTAGCAAAATAAATGATTGAATACATACAGACACTATTTTTGCACTTGTACTTATTATTACTTTAGAAATGTCAAGGGGTCGGTCAGTCAGAAAGATGAACCTAGTTGTTCATTCCAAAGCTTAGTAGGTTCGTATGGAGAAGAACGGGCAAGAAACTCCATGGACACTCCGTATTATATCTTTCTCTCGCTACTTACTAAGCTATGTTTGGCGCCGACGTTCTGCACTATTTTAATAACAGTCGCTTACGTAACATCTTGTAACGTTGATTGTTAGCTTGCATGCTTGATTCCTTTGCCCCTTGTACTAACGTTTTCACGGTCAATTACCCTGCAATTTAGCTCATTGGTCTTACGGGCATAATCATGCTTAAAATTGTTCTATCTTTGACACAGCGAATTTCTAGTTATCTATGCACACTGGTGCAAACTGGTGCTTATGTTTAATTGTTCTTCCTTCTACTCTTCATCATCATCATTAGCAGCCTTGTTCCACCCAGTGCTGATTAAATTATAGGCCTCCTCAGTTTTGTGCCATGCTTCTCTGGTCTGTGCGAGGCTCATGTCATGCACGAGGCCTTCCCAGCGATTTTCTGTAGGTCGTCCCCACTTGGCTCAAAAGCCAGGGCAAACGGTAAGAGCGTGGGACGACCAATGTCTGCCAACGCTCCTTCTTCCGCTTCTCGTCCACAATCCCTCCTTCCCTTCATCATCATTTGCCTAGCCTTTTCGCAACTATGTTGGGGTCGGCTTCCAGTCTAACCGGATGGCAGTTGAATACCACCCTGAGTCCCTTCTTCCTTTATCCTAATAAATTTGTGGTTGGTACAGTGTAGATTTCCCTTCAATACATCTCTATTAGCTTCAGTTTTCAAATCCATCCTGGCCTTTTCACACAGATTAGCCATGTTTTCTTTGATCTGCTTCTTTTCTTTTAGGTGATGTTAGTGAGTAGGGCAAAGAATCAATCAATAAGCCTATCCTTTTCTTAATTATTTCGAGGTCAGCTTCCAGACTAACCGTATGCGGCTGAATACCAGTGTTTAACATGGAGCCAGTGCCTTTATGACCCTCACAACCCACTCACTGGGTAGCATGATACCCCATTGGTAAAACTGGTTGTCAGACTTTTGGGCTTCTGACTATCCCTGACACCAGCAATGCTAATTGTACCGGTGCGATGTGCAAAATCCTGCATGTTATTTCAGTGCAACAACACAAAATTCAAGTGCAAACGGACAAATATTGCATTTATCAAACCCTTAATATAAACTGCAGACACGGTCTCCGTTCACCGTCCAGTGACATTGACATCACTTGCGCAAGCGCTTACGACATCGTCTTTGGAGTCGCCATTTTTAATCGCTACCTCGACTAATAAGGCGATTTGTTTCCTCGTAAACATTTGTACAGCCTCGTATCTTAGGCGACTGAAGTTTGCAAGTTTTCAAGATAAAATCTACCCTTCACACGTAAATTCTCTGCTAGTCTCGCTACTACTTTTGCCCGTGGCTTCGCACGATCCCACGGGAACGTACTACAGGGACAAAAAGTATCCTATGTCCTAACCCAGGTCATGGTCTACCAGTGTGCCAAATCTGTTCAGTCGTAAAGGCGTGAAGGTACTTTCGTATTTATAATATTAGTATTAATATGGAAGTATGGATAAGCCTCTGCAATTGGCGTGCGTCCGACGCACTCTCACTGGTCAGTCTATTTATAAAAAACTTTCTGCACAGGTAAAAAATACTGTAAGTACAAGGGAGCATAATCCGGCTAGTTTTCCCACTGCTGGGACTTAGACCTCATCTCTGTTAGTCATTTATTCAAATTAGGCTGGGAATCAGCACTTTCTGAATTTTTTTTTGTGTCCTTCAAAGCGTATTTCGGCCATTTCGGCCAATCTCAACGGAGAGCCTTCGGCGTGGAAGATATTATAGTACACAAGCGTGTGCGCATACGTAGGAGACAGTCTCCCAAAACGCCCACCCTTCAGTGGTGAAGGGCGACTTCACAGCAGCACTGCTGTCTTGTAAATGGCTAATATTACCATGGCATGGCGGCATGAGCATTTCTGATTTAGTGCGTGCTAACATGACCGAAGCTTGAGGTAAATTATAAATACGAACTCGATTTTCTTATGATTGTATGAATGACGTAACGTCGTTATGAATGGCCGTGACGTGCCGTGTGTCATGATCAGTTCGAGGAAAACTGGTTCAAAACATGTGTATTTGTATGTTAGGAAAATAAATAAAATTGTGTATCAGCTGCTGAATGGATGGCATAAATAATATAGTAATCCTACTACGGGAAAACTCCATCACAGACATATTGTGACAGTCACCAAACCGCGAGGATCAGTAGCAATGGGGTTTGATTTTGACAGTTTAACAACATTCATTGCGTTATTCACGTTGTTGAGCAGACGATTTTTTCGAACATATGAAGCAATGGATTAGCAATATGCTTCAAACTGATTCAGATATTCGGGTGCAGCTCTGTGCCCATATATTGGATTTTGGCGCACTCCTCAGACAGGAGGCCACTGCTGGGACTAATTATAGGCTGATTATGTCTATGTGTTCAGGCCTCTCCGCACACAGAGAAGGAACAAGCATTGATCATAACGCCAGCTTACTGCGTGTTGGTGATTTCAGACTCTTGAGGTAATTCAGGTTCTCATTTTAGCGCATCTTTTTATAACCGAAGAGATTGAGATAAGCTGGGCTACACCTTGCTAGGTGGAAGTCCAAGGCAAAGATGTCATGACAAGCTCAACTTTTACCAAAAGGACTGGGCAGTATTAGCAGGAAACAGAAATATGTGGAAAAGGGATCCGAGAGGGAGGCCTTTACACAAGACTTAAGGCCCTCGATAGATAAAGCACTGGTACCTATATAAACCACAAAATCATTATAATTTCAGGCAGAAATCACCCACTGCTGTCTATAGGCCTCCCCTTTCTGCTGCCATACTTCCCGTGCGTCCCTCATCCAGGTGTTTCTCGCGACTTTGACCCCGGTTTCCTTGGCCACCGTTCGGTCACAGCTTTACTCCATCGACCACAAAATACTAAACTTAAACAACATTAGCAAATAATTCCATAACGTTTATATAAATAAAATGACGAAACACTGCTGTGCAGTCATCCCGTTAGGTGAAAACAAAAACAAGCGAATCATTCGAATCGCTTGTAGGTCAATGTCGTTTAAATTAGCGTAATTTTAAATGCGCGCAGTTGAGGAAAAAACATTTTATTTGTAGCAGAAATATGGAGAAGTGGACTGGAAGCCGACCCCAACATAGTTGGGGAAAGGCTAGGCAGATGATGAAATATGGAGAAGTGGAGTAAAATACATATTATAATTATGTAGACAGTGACACAAGGAGCAGTGGTGGCCCAGAGGTACCGGCCGCGACTTTTAGAGTTGTAGGTCGTAGGTTCGAACCCAGTTAGGCGCTTTACTTTGTGTAAATTATTTCATCACCACTGCTCTCAAAACGGTGAAGGAAAGCATCGTGAGGAAACCGGCCTGAACTAGAGCCAAGGACATGTGACATCTACCAACCCGCACAGGGCCGACATGGTGGATTACGGCCCACTCCTTCTACTTACCATCACGCTATGAAATATATATTAGGAGCCGTGCAAAAAGAAAAAAGTCGGAAAGATCGCTAAGCAAAAACGAAGTGATAGCACGGGCAGGTGATGCGATGCGACGGGGTGGGGCGGGGGGACAAGAAATTTCACGCAGACGAAGTCGAAGCTAGCGAAACATTGTCATTAGCATTTAGCAGTCAACTGCTTAACATTGACCTCGGCAATTACACGTCACTCTCTCTATCCTCATCTTTCCTCAACCAGTCACCTTCCAAGAATCACCGCTCTACATAGCCTGAATCATATCCCGTTTATTTCACCATGATTCCCTGAGTAGGCCAAGGGAACGTCGTACACAGTCAGAATTCTGTGGTTTTCCCCATGACTCTGAACTCTTTGAAGAATTTCTGACACAGTGCTCAATACGAGGCCGTTAATATGGCACTCGACTTTTATAAAAAGTTCGTATTTGTCTCATGTAGTCTCCATCTGCAGTCATACCTGTGTGACAATCTCTTTCTAAAGTCGAGTGAGTACATAAAAGAAGAAGTCTAAAAGTAGCACCGGTGCGGTGATTGAAAAATTGTGTGCACATCGGTTGCCATGGTAAGGGCTTGTGATACGGAGAAATGAAGAAAAGAGAGGAGAGTCGTAAGGAAAGTTTTGAGTATGAATGTGGATGGCAAAGCGAGTAGAGGAAGACAAAAGAAATGATGGATGGACTGTGTGAAAGATGATATAGCAAGAAAGGTGGTGACTACCAAGATGGTGACTCATACAGAAATATGTAAGATAAAGACATGTTGCGCCGAACACAAATAAATTGTGATGGAGAATGATGAGGAGTATCTTTCCACAGTTCTGTGTCGTATTTTACGGCCGGTTACTGTGACTTAGTTACTCTCAATAGTAGGTATGTTAGTCATTCTATATGGCGTAAGGTCAGGTCAGCGATAACAGACATATTGTTGGAAATATGCACTAAGTTGTATGTGTACGTACAATAAATTACTATGTCGTCGCTATATCGAGATATCAGCAAGTTCAACACTCAAGGATGCGACGATGTTCTGACATTATTTCATAATTAAAGTATAAACTCACGTCTTTTTTTTATATTTTTGTGGGTAGGCAGAACCTTAAGAACGCTGTGTTCTCACGATACTTAGATATTTCTTTATTTCGTTCATAAACTGGCTTATATTATGTATATTTCCCAACTATATTGGGATCTGCTTCCAGTCTAACCGGATGCAGCTGATTATCAGTATTTGAAATGAAGCGACTACCTATCTGATTCTCACAACCCAGTTACTGGGTAACACTATATCCCTTGGTATGACTGGTTGTCAGACTATTAGGCTGCTGATTACCCGTAACGACTGTCAAAGACCTACGAATGACAGCCGGGACCAACGCGAGACACTGAGGGATCTCGATATATTTTGTAAGTCACCAATCCACGAACCGACCGCGGCAAGTGTAGCTTAACCTACGATCGACCCGTGCGGCTGTTATATATAATAAGTCCAGTTGAAAACCAGCGTCAGGCATTTTTGCTGAACTTGGGCGCAGTCGCGAGGCACACTGTCCTACTAATTTCTCACAACGCACTTTAGGTACACTATTTATTTGTTTTATTTTTATATATATTTCTTTTTTTTTGTAGTGTGGTAGGTATTATGTGCCTTTTAGTACTTATGTGCTAAATAAATTTTTTTTCTTATTCTTTCTATAAATTGACATTCGGCTTTATATCTCCTAAAATCTGTAGTGTTATTTTTTGCTGTCATTCAAATAATGAGTCATTGGCCATGACTTTGAGACGACTTCAGATGCTGATTGTGTTGAGCCAAAATCATTGACAGAACGGTAATATGACATCAATGGTGTTTAAAGAATACTTTTGGCGTTGATGACTATTGAAATGAATGACACAATCATCTGACAGATCTGCTTATGAAAGGGATAGTCCGGCTCGGTACAGTCATTCATATTACATCGCCAAATGCATACCAATGTTCCAGCAATTTACAGGCACACGAGATTTTGGCTTCGTGTCTAAGATTGGTGCCGCTTCGGTAAATCCCTTGGTGTCTTTAACTTACCGCAACCACCTTCCATCAGGTTGGCCGTCGACTTTTTAAATGTCTGGCGCTTTCTTTCAGTCCAAAATAAGAATTATTAGATGTTCACAAAAAGAAGCGCCAATCATTATATTATTAGAGTGTTCAATAATATTTTTAGGGAAGCGAAATAGTCACTATTTGAAGTTCGATTAATACAAACCGCAAAATAATGGTATTACAACTAACGGTACTATGATACATTCATGGGGTTCTATCAAGAGCTTCGCCATTGATTCATGTTCATGAGTCATATAGTGTAGTCATATTAATAGTTACTAGGAAGTAGTAGATGCTGATACAAGAATGTTTCCTCTCTGCGCGTGTCTATATGCTAAATTATAATGACTAATGCCAACTGGTATAGTAATAATAATGATTTTGTATTTGTAACAATAACGCCTGATTTGACGACATCGCGGCACACGAAGACGACAATGACTCCTACCGAAAAATCTGGGGGCCTACGCCAAAAACTCGAAGCCCGCAGTTACGGCCGAATATACGAGCGTATACTACTCCGTACACTTACAAACATAAAGTTAGCTCGGGGCTCGAAAACAACACGATTTCCCAGTGGTCCCTACTGCCCTGTATGTGTATTTGCACGTCTGAAAAAATTTGATTGATTGAATTTGACACTTGTTTTGACGGATCTACCACTTTCAGACGGGCGCGATATATTTCGTTGGCGGACATAGAGAGTAGTAGACCCACTGGCGCGCAATGGAAGTGGATAGTCGTGTGTGGGAAAAGAGAGGCCTGACGTTACGGGCTAAATAGATAGATCGATAATTGACCTGTAGTAATAAACCAATCTCATTTGGAGACAGCAGAAATCCCAAGAGTTTCTGACACAATGAAACACATCTTTCGACCTTCATGTTCCCGGTGTAAGTGTGTACTCTCGAAACTTTTATTTATAAACTGACTTTTACCCGTCGCATGAAGTCACATGCCGCATGGAGGTCGTAAATAATCCTACAGGAATAAAAAGTATCCTATGTCCTAACCAAGGTCATGGTCTCCTTCTGTGCCTTTCATCAAAATCCGTTCAGCCATTAAAGGACGCGAAAAAGTAACAGAGTCTTTCGCATTATTTATAGTACCAGCTTCTGCCCGTGACTCCGTTCGCATACCTACAAATCCTATGACATTCGGGGATAATGTAGCTCCCATTAGTGAAATAATTTTACCTCTATAGAATATTAGTAAAGAAGTTTCGATTATAATAGTATGGATTTTATATTCAAACGGCACACAGGGTCAAATTAAATTATGTGATGATTCGATATTTAAACCTGGAAAAACAAAAAATTAATTAATTTGATGATTTTGTGATTCTTTGTGATTAATTTGTGATTCTCTGACGCAATTAAGGAGAGGCCTATAATATTCCTGGAGGGCACATAAACAAAAACACAGCTACACGCAGCATAGCTTGTAATGTTCCCACTGCTGAGATACAGACCTCCTCTCTCGTGTGAGAGAGCGGGATCTAATCCACCATGCAGACACAGCACGGAATGGTGGATGTCACATGTCTTTGTTTCTGAAGCGAATACTTTTTCAGGCGCACTTTGCGCTTTTTCTGGACAGTGATCGTTGTTTCGCTGAACCGTCACGCTCGGGCCGGTAACGCTGAATCCCGTATACCTACTCGGCTTCAGTCGTTTCCACTTCTATCGTGTGTTTATTGCAGACCTTTCTTCGTCGGACGAAGAATGAGTTAGCTTGACGTTTTTGCCCATAGAAGACAGTGTTAGTCATTATCAATAAGTATTCAAACTAAGACCTCTTTTGTCCATATTTAGTCACAAGGAACTTATCACAATCATTTACTAAGTCAACATCTTTTATCATCCATTTTAAACTTTAACAGTAAACATGTAAAGTTTAAAATCCTTCGATGATGGAGTAACATTTTTAGAACCTTAATCACATTGTTATACGGTTCATGTTTTAAATATTACATTTGTATTTGACCTTGTTAACTAATGATGACTCATATTAGCTTAGATAATAGTAGAAAAACGATAAGTATTTTTGTTTTGATAATAAACAGCTGTCTTATTTATTGTACAGTGGGCTGCATCAATTGGGTACCCCCGTTGAAAGCATTTAGCAACTGGGGTAGGGTACCCAATTGAAGCAGCCCACCGTAATTCACATTTCGTTAAAAGAAATCATCGCTAGATTTAAGAATGCGCTGGCTACTGCATAGAATAATCAAGTATTTTTATAAACCATATGATGAGTAATGTAAAACGTACAGACACGTACACGCCAGCACATCAAGCTACCCGAAACTGACAAATTTTCCCAATCAACTTTGAACCTTATACTTTAAGATAAAGTTGAAAATTTATTAAAGAAACTTGACAGATTGTAGTAGCTTGATGTGCTGGCGTCTGTACATAACATAAATCACGTTTTGTCTCCTCTAAGGGTTGGGCAGAGGTGTACTTATAGTACCTACATCCACATTTCACTAGTTAAGTCCCATGTAATAGGGAGCGAGCCTACTGCCATCAACCGGGCACAAATCCAGGCTCCAGATCAAAGTCCAGTTTTAACATTGTGTAGAAATGCCGCAGTGCGGCATTTGAAACCGATGCTGTAATCTGTACCTACTGTGTTTTCGAAAATGCTATTCAACTGAATTTATTTTCAACTATTATGACCACTGAACATTGATTCGAACTGTTATTTGATATTTTAGAAAACCATATACAATAGTCAACCAGAGATATGAGGGGCAATTCTCGTAATTTTAAGAACTTTCACAATCCGATCTCAGTCCCAATCTGTCAAAAAAACCTCGATTTCCCTAAATTTTGACAAGTTTTTGACATTTGTTTGTCGCTGAGATTAGACTGCGACTAGGTATTTAACGTTTTAAATTACGAGAATTGGCCTTCAAAAAGACCATCATGGTAGTTTTTCCAGGACGAGTTCATTCACAAAGACCTCTACTACTTGAACAACAGTCGATCTATTATGTAGATACCTTAGGTGAAGTCAGCTGTCAACAGTGTCAACATCTAGCATCAGGTGGAATGACAGCTCACTTTTCCACGGTGAGATTTTTACAGAATATATTTGTTTGCAAATAATGTAGTTATTACAAATCAGAAGTCCAATTCCCGTAATGAAAACGTTCAAAATCTAGTCGCAGTCTCATCTCAGCGACAATCAATGTCACACTTGTCAAAAATGTTGGGAAATTAGAGGTATTTTTGACAGATTGAGACTGAGATCAGACTTCAGTTTGAACTCAGTCTAAAAATTACGAGAATTGCCCCGCTATTAGAAATTAATGTTAGGGTCCATGTCATTCTGCCTTTAGGCATGCACAAATATTATTAATTTATGACAGAGAGAAAAATATAATCACACAGAATAAACCAGCGATTGACACTATTGACAGCTCACTTCACCCATGTTTTCACGTTGAGACTTTTACAGAATAGATCCGAGATCTATCTTCGCTGTTGTTATTATTAAGACTTCCCCCATTCATCTTTCTACACATGAAGTAAGAAATATACAAATTCACGTGCTTCCGATCCTGAGTCATACCAGGCTGGCTCTTATAGCTATGAGCCCATCTTTGGCCAACTGCCAACACACTTGGTCCAACGTTTGATAAAATGATTAGCTCATGCTTACAACTTTTTTCTGTGATCTTTGAGGTCAGAGTAAATAGGAATGATTGATTTGTATTTTGTTTATAGTACATGAATGCTTATCATATGTATGTGGTCTAGAAACATATCTCTACACTTGCCGAGGATAATATCGTGGGGATTTGAGTATAATTGTGAATGGTAAAAAAACAGAATCATATTTTATTTGGGACACGCACAGGAAATAGAAATATTAAAAAGGAGCATTTAAAATTAACAAAGATATAAAACCTATTAAAAAAAATGCCAAAAAGGCATCTCAGCTTAATGCTGCGATATTTAAAAAAAACTACATAAGTGCTGGTTTCAGTCCGTGGCACGGACACACCTACAGACATCTATGAATCCCAAGTAGGGGGATTAAAAGTATATTAGGTATAGAAAAAACAAAAATAAACAAAAACCGTCATTATGTACAATGAATATGAACGCTATAAGAGTAGAAGACCAAGGTAAACGATGGATAGACAGTGTGAGAGATGATATGGCTAGAAAGGGGGTGACTACTGAGATGACTAATCGAGCTTAGAAGTGTGGAAGGAGACATGCTCTGCCGTCCTCAAAGAAATTGGGATAAGAGCACGTGAATCATATAACTTGCAAAACCTTCAGAAATCCTATAAGCTTGAATGCATGCACAAAATCTGTACTGGCAAAATTTTTTCCGTTCAATTCTGGGAATAAAAACTGTAAGGTGCAGTGCAAAAGGCAGCCAAAAAAACTTTGGCATTTTGTTACAGTTGACTGCACATTATGTTCTCGATTTAGATCGTGCGGTCTCTACTACAGACATATGCCTAACAGACTTCCTCTGAAATAAAGAAATATTTCAGTACTTGGGAGGTAAACCAATGTTTATAACATTTACATAACACCACGCCTGTAATCCCTGAACGGTTAGACAGAGTTTTACCTGTAGTGTGTATACCCACATTCCGCAAGTTGTGTTTAAGTCCCATGTAATAGGGGGCGAGCCTATTGCCATCAACCGCGCACTAATCCAAACTCAGGACAGAGAAAATCCAGATGGTAAAAGCCGATAACACTTTGCCCTATCTGAGAATCGAACTCAGGACCTCTTGCTCAGCAGTAGCGCTTGCGACCAATAAACCAACGAGGCAGTTTGTGTAACCAATGTTTATCAATAGTACAAACTAAGTCAAATCACCAACACGTAGGTACTAACCCCGCGTGGTAGATTATGTGGCGCTCCCCCTCACGGAGGGGACGCCTGAGTCTCAAGAGCGAGAACATTAATATGTATACAGGATGCAATCATGTATGTGCATCTTGAGGAAACCGGCATGCCTTAGAACCAAAAATTCAAAGACATGTGACATAAACCAACGGCGCTGGCGTGATATTACGGCCAACTCACAAAGAGGCCTGAGTCCCAGCAGTGAGAACATTATAGGCTGATTAGTATGTATGTAAACCACAAACAAACATTTACCTTTACATAAACACAAACGTTACAACAGCTGTGAACACAAGGTTAAGTTTAGATAGATGTAAAAATACTAGATACAGACGACCTTCGATCATATCTTGTTGTGGAAGCGGAACGAACCGATCTAGGTGTAGCGAAAACTGTTTAGAATTAGAATAACTTGTTTTAACTTCAACTTAACATCACGTCTATATCACTATATATTGCTCGAAGGGGTACACAGAGATATGTCGTACACATCGATCACTAAGTGATCGATGGTCGTACATCCATGTTTTGGCAAGTCCTATCAGTAAAAGGGGCGAGCCCATTGCCACTAGCTGCTTTGGCTGCTTGATTGGAAGAGGTACCACCTTAAATACGGAGAAGTGGTGCAGCATTTTTAAGCGATGTCTTTGGATATGACGGGTGTAATAACACTTTAGGGTGTTTTTAAGTCGAAGCAAAGAGTGCGTTTAAGTCGATTACCTGCATATTTTTTTGCTCAAAATTACTTCATTTGATTTACGAAAGGTGCTGGCAGATATTTTATTTATTTATGTATTCACTCCAAACATACAAATATCCTTACAGGCTAGACCCAATACGATATTGTAGTACACTTAAAAACCAGCAATATATCGGCATGTGCCTTTTTTCCCGACAAGAAAGATAGTGTTATCTTTGTGAGATTCTTTATACCCTGGAAGCCTCCTGACGGCAGGATAGATTTTAATACATGATGTGTCTGTCATCCGATGGTTACAGGCTGTTTTTTTTTTTACATTTATTGCTAAATGGGCCCGCCCGCTCTTGACCTCGATCACGCCTGATGGAAAGCGATAGATGAGGTCTATGGTGGAACGAGCGTGCCCAAAAGATGCCTGTTCACTCATCAAAATGGCATATTTAAGACATTACAAAAGTAATCTTGAAAAAGAAATTGGTCTTGGCCATGAGGGGTATCAAAATAAAGGGCTTGAGATTTCAAAAACCCTCTCAAAGGTTTACAATCCGACTCCGACTAATAAGTTCAAAACAAGCTCACTTTCAAGCAGTCTGATGCAATTAGTGGCAGCATCAAATCTGAGATTCAACAAAAAAAAAAAAACACCCGGTTAAACATACTTTGATCACGATTTTCAGAGCAATTTTTTAGAGCAGTAGGTAGGTATGCTTAATTATATTGGGCGTTCCTGTAATTCGGCGTGACATCACCGATCGATTTAGCGTGACGATGTCAGCTTAGTCTTCTTGACCCATTTGTTGGCACGCGCCAATATTACTAGGTTATCTTTTTTTTTTTTTTATATTAGCAACATTCAACAGTGAGCAGGCGTGTTGCTGGTGATCAATGCATCTTCTTTCTCTGTATGAGGTTTTAACTCATTTTAGTACATCTTTTTACACTGTTCTCACACTACAGTTTAAATACGAAAACTATATTTTCAAGAGAAACCATGGAGTTTATTGCGGGTTCTTCTGGATTGGCAAAAATGAACGTGAATGAGGAACGAATAAGCTTCAAATTTCTATCTAGACGACACGTTGACAATTCAAAAGAGCCTGTAAAATAATCACTAATCAGTCTATGATGTTCCAACAGCTGGGACAAAGGCCTCCTCTCGGTGAGAGGGAGTGGCCCTCGCGGGCCCAGTGCGAGTTGGTAGATATCACATGTATTCGGGTTTTTGGTTCTAAACCATGCCGGTTTCCTTACCATGTTTTCATTCACCGTTTTGAGAGCAGTGTTTAATGATGAAATAATTTACACAAAGTAAAGTTCCTGTCTGGGTTCGAACCTACGACCTACAACTCGTAAGTCGCGGCCTTTATCACTGGGCCACCACTGCTGCTATCAAATAAATTAGAATAATTAATGAGTTCGTGCTGATACAAGAAGATTCTACATCCAATTTCATTACTATATCCTATGCTTTAGTAGCAGGTCATATAAAATGGCTGCTCCACACGAATCGACGGCTCCGTCCACACATTCCCAGCAGGTACATGTCGAAACACTTCCTGTGCTATTTCAGACTGCCCTATTTACTTTACCACAATTGTGTTACGACTCAGGCGCCGTTTCCTATATTATTTGTGGAATGGAAAGCTTATAATTAACAGTAGTTTTTATGGAGTCTTTCTGATAGAAGTAGACTGCCTTGTTAGTTTAGTGTTCGCATGCGCTAGTACGTCGCACGTCCTATACGTTTTGTCTTATATGTATATTTTTTTTATTATGTGTCCTTTTACAATTTATCATTCGATTGAATTTAAGAAATTAATAAATAATTTATTAGCACTCGTTTTTGCCTTCAAATGAACACTTATGATGATGATGCTTCGCCCTAAGGATACTTAAAACTGTGATTAGCTAATGAACTCTTAAATTTTGTACCTGGGATGTACTGTTCAAGGATTTAATGCTAATTAGTTAAGTACTAATTAGGACTAATTTAATTAACCTTTCTGATTGCATCTGTTAACAAGTAAAAATCGTTTAGGGCAAGTTTAAATAAAAAAATATGGGTTGACGATATCAGCGAAGTCAACGAACTCTTATCGTGATATTTTCATCATCAACAAACAAAAATCTGTACAGATTGTGTCATGTCAGATATTTTGCCAAATAAACAAAATCTAGTCTATTCAATCTTATGTTTCAAATTAATATTATTTCAAGTTAAACAAATATCAACTTTATTTTAATGGTTATTAAGTTAATTTCAGAGTGACTCGCACTATTGAAAAAGTTATAAAAGTGCTTGAAGTTGTAGCGTAAACTGAACTTTATTGTGTAGAATTTAAAGTTATTTTTCCATAAACTCACATTTGTTTACATTTTTGGCAAATAAATCGCGAATGAAGATTACACACATTTTGAAAACTACAATAGATTCTAGATTTCTCTCTTTCACCAAATTAACAAAATAACGTCTCGTCTGCATTTCCCGAAGGAAGAAAAGGAGAAGAAGCAATAAGAAGAAGCAAGAAGTTTCCTACATAAGTACACCCACATTTCGCCATTTATGTTTAAGTCCCATGAAATAGGGGGCCAGCCTATTGCCAGCAACAGGGCAGAAAACCAGAATTCGGGTTGCTACTAAAAAATCCAGTTTAAAAACACCCATAACACTTTGCACGACCTGGGAATCGAACCTAGGACCTCTTGCTCAGTAGTAACGTTTACGACCGCTAGACCAACGACGCAGTTTTATCAAATTAACCAGCATTTGTGTAACACACTAACAGTAGGAATGGGTTTCATGTTGACAGTTCAACAACATTCATTGCGTTATTTACGTTGTTGAGCAGACAAATTTTTCGAACATATGAAGCAATGGATTAGCAATATCCTTCAAAATGATTCAGAGTGTGATTGATAGTGTGTAACGCAATTAGGATGCTGATGTATTCAGCGTTGTTCGTTTTAGTCTGCATATTATAACTGACACCATTTCCCTACGAAGTTACTTAGCACGCCAACGCCAAGCAACCTTACACAACAATCTTATAAAATTACCTCAATAAGCTATTCTAGTAAATACAAGATTCTTAGAAGCCGTACTAGTGAAGCCAACGCCTTCTCAGTACACAGGCGTTAATAAGACACTTCGATCCTTCGAAAAGACGACGTCACCCCAACAAAATTGTTAATTTCAATTTTATTTATTTAAATAATCTTAATCAAATTAATTATAAAACTTTATAGGGTATTTTTCTTTTTATCCGACTACGGCAAAGCAAAAAGGAAGGGTTATAATTTCAAAGACATGAGTAAGAGAGACGACATGAGACAAAGATGAACTTTTTCTGAAACTCGATGTGCCGCTGTTCTCAAAGTGGTGAAGGAAAACATCGTGAGGAAACTGGCATGTCGTAGAACCGAAAATTTTAAGACATGTGACATCTACCAACATGCGCCGGGCCCGCGTGATAGTTTACAGCCTACTGCCTCTCACAGAGAGGAGGCCGGTATCCCAGCAATGGGAACTTCCAACATCATCATCAAAACCAGCCTACAGCAGTCCACTAATGGACAATAGGCGTCGACTTTTTAAGCAGCCGACGAAACATTTCAACGTAGGAGGATTCTGAATCATGTAGCGAAACCATGATAGCAGGCTGCGCGTCGATGTCCTGCCACCCTACACTGTACAGTTCTATCGTCAAAATCGTTAACTTACATAGTAGCAAGTACCCATCCAAAATGTAACAAATTACCCATATTTTAAATGCGAAAGTAACTGTCTGTCTGTTACCTTTTTACGCCTAAATCACAGAACGGATTACTAGTATGTCGTCAGAAACACAAGTGGTCAAATACGCACTTCCCCAGAAAACGCATGTTGACAGAACCTCATCTCGTCAGATTCGCACTTCGTCAAAGACGCAGCTCGACAAACACGCAACTTGTCAACCGATTGTTGAGACCTGGATAAGAACAAGGGTATTTTTCATCGTGCATATATTAAAAGAAGATGAGATAATAACGGAACACACAACTAGTAAACAATAAAACCTATAAATATACCTCGAGTGTACCTACTAATTAAATAAATATTAGCAGTACGAACCCAATACGTTACATACATACTTAATTATAACAGACAATGTTATTACATTATGTATTTACATAAACATAAGGATTGGGACAGACGTGCGACATGTGATCGGCATGTAGGTAATACGCACGACGACATAATAATTCAAACTTATGCCTTTTGCCCGTAACTTCGGTTGTAGGAATTTATCTAACGAAAACGTGCCATCGGGATAAAAAGTATCCTATGTGCTAACCCAGGTCATGTGGTCTACCTGTCTGCCAATTTTCATCGAAATTCGTTCAGCCATTAAGACGAGAAAAGGTAACACAAAGATAAGATATATAGGCCTAAAACATGAAAACAATGATGAGTCAAATGAAGAAAATTTGATGCAGTTTTGAAGCTAACATACTGGCCATAATTTTGGTGTTACTATTGTTCCGAATTTGAATTCACGACTATTTAAAAAATCATAGACAATACAAAAAAAATGCCACAGTGGTTCGATGTGTATTAAGCTTAGACTAAGTATCCTCTAGACGCGTATGCCCATTTCATCTCATTTCATTTTATTATTGTTTTATTTTGTTATATCGAATGTGTAAATTGTTCCACAGCAAATAAAATCATAAAACATATGCGTCTGTGTATTTATTTAAGTTGTACCCTTCATTGGTAATAAATTGCTACATTATTTTACCTAATACCATATTTATAATAATATTATATGATATTTAATTCGGACCAAAGCATCCATAGTGCTATTAACATAATATCTAAACAATTTATTATCTTGAGTTAGTACCATTCACCCTTTGCACAAACAGCTTTACAATTTGAGACGTGAAGCTCTCCGCTACCGTTCTCAGGAAGCTGTTGGGAATGTCTCACTCTCTTCAGTAGCGAAGCTGTTTTTTTGCGAACAATTTATGTGTCCATAATTTTTATTTAACAAAGCACACATTTTATTCTCGTAGGTACTAGCTTCCATCTGTGCATTTTCCGTTCAGTAAAACATCGATGTACTACAGATTCCATCGATATGCTTCGAAGCGTCGACCCTTCCCTAGTCACGCACACTAATACTACTCTAGAACCGCACACTAACAAGAAAAGGACACGCGTCTCTGGCTCAGGCTCCGTCTAGAGGATACTTAGTCTGAGGTATTAAGTATTATGGATTTCTAGTATAAGCTGACCTCTCCATTTTACAATGCGAGGTCAGTAAACTGCAAATATATCTTTAACTGCCATTTTAGGTATTTTACAAAAACAATTCGGCGATTGTAACAATCGTTTGCTTATTAGTTAATTAACATTGTATTCCTAATTGCTACTCTTTCTACGAAATAGTTTTTGAGGGGCGATACAAAAGGGGCCATTAGAGACTGATGTACCTACGGAAAAAGAAGACATGCTGGCCCCATAAGTTGGGACGAGGGCAGGAAGATGATGACATGTCAATGCAGATCCCTACTACATTAGGTTAGACTGAAACCCGACTCCAACATAGTTGGGAAAAGGCTAGGCAGATGATGTATCTAAACTTTGTGCAACAGATTCTCCACGACATGTAACAAAAATGTGTGCAGCGTCTGTGTAAGGCCTATTGCACAAAACTATTCTGGTGTAATGCTAGGTTCACACGCAGCGACAAATCAGCTGTCGTGTGTGGATGTGATATTTGAAAAACGCCAATGAGGCGCCGGCGACTAGTCGCTGCGTGTCAGTTTTGTAAGCTCTATGCCCAGCAGTGGACTACAGTCAAATAATTTAATAGAAATGAGAAAAAGAACTGGATGCTATATTTTGGTGGGTATTTAGTATGAACTGTGCCTAGTTTAAAGGTTGACTAGAAATAGCAGTGTAGCCAACCCTTAATGTGAATTAATCGGCATTGTATACATAGCATTACTGATAAGACCCTGTACACAATATTACTATAGAGCATGCTAATAAAACATATACAGAATGTCTTTGAGTAACTATAATTTTAATAATAACAATCGATTGCTACTGATTACATGCTCATTAAAGCAAAGTGGAGAAACGCAAGGATTAACCAATAAAATCAATTGATTACACATACATACATAAACTCACTCCTGAAGGCAAGGCCCCTAACGGGTTAGGCAGAGTTGTTCCTATAGTAAACATAGATGTAGCCAGTTGTTTAAGTGCCATGTAATAGGAGCTTAATGCCATAAACCGGGCACAAATCCATACTCTGGGCTGCTACTGAGAAATCCATTGACAGTTTTACGCAATCTCCACTGCAATGGACAGACAGCTTTATTATTATTTATTTATGGGAAATAACACTAGAAAATTTATCAGTAAGTAATTTTAGTATCAAAGCCACAAAATTAATTATTGCAATTATAGTCATTACCTTAATAAATCAAACAGTTTCATATATATTTGATAAAACAAGGAAAAACTCATGTTTTGTGTTAGTGAATGAAGTATTATTTTATTTAAATTTTATCCTGGCTGATGGTCTAGCTAAGTAGACAATTTATAAATTTGTTTTTTAAACCACACACAGGTAAAACTTGAGCTTATGAATGAGTTGTTTTTAAGTGAATAGCTTACTAGGCAAGCATCCTGTGGTTGACGAAACCACATCAATGTTTGTCAATGTTCAGTAGTTGATAATTGTTAGCAAATCAGTTTAAAACTGAGTAATATTGAATAAAATAATCATAGACTATTTAAAGGTAGGCCATAGGGACCCATTTTTGTTTTGATAACGGTCATACTTTAAGACAGCAAAATTTATTTATTTATTTAAACTTTTCGCGCAAAAAGGTACAAAGGCGGACTTAATGCCTTAGGCATTCTCTACCAGTCAACCAAGGGTGCAAATTTCTAATTTGAAAATGAATGTTTTTATTTAATATGACTTTAATGTAGATCTGAGGCAAATTCTGAGAATTTAACATTAATTAATTCATTCATGCTTAAATATTTTCTCAAAATTATTAGTCATAGCTACAGATGAGAACATTTTCAATTATTCATCAATAAATATTAATAATTGTTTAACTCATTATTGTAGGTAGCTATAGTGATACACTCACTATGGAATATTTTGAACAAAATGTTGATCAAATTACTTGTCTGAGGTCATACTCGAAATTATGTCTAGAATCTAGATTATTAAGTAGGTAATTAGTGTAGGTACCCTAAGCCTAATATTTAAGAGTATGAAAAGATTTTGATAATCTGTGGAGAAATTAGAATTAAAAAAAAAACATGGTAATTAGTAAGTACTAATGTCAATGTCATAATGTCATTAGACTTATTGAAGACTAAACGGGTTGGATTAGGTCATTCATCCACTGGTCACATATCATCTTTTCACCTCAACAAATCCATCTAATGTAGCATTGACTATATTCAAATGTTGTGTCCAAAGGTAAACGAGTTGAGACGAAGCGTTCAATGTAGACATCATCCAAAAAAAAAGTAATTCTATAATAAAATCTATTTAGGAAATCTGATGTCACTCTTGGTTATGTAGGCGCCTCGAGCAAGGCCGATAGAATACACGTAAACTACTACCATTACAAGCAATTAGAGCAGTTTCTTAAAGTAGTTGTAAACCAAACAAGCGATATTAGCATTTTTCACGGCTTCCTAAAAAAAACGGGCTAATCGTCAAGTTTTACACAAAAAATTACATGTTACTCTATGTCAACAAAGCATAGCGGCGCCAATTTAGACAGGTTTACATGTAAACCAAATTAATTATCAGCATTTAACAGACGCAATGCTTCATGTAGAACGAGAATAACGAAGGAATTAGGTTACACAGAGCTTCCGATCGATATATTTATACGAAATCCTGAAAGCTCAAGTCACAAGATGGCGGGAATATAACCCTGCCGAAATGAAAACGACTGTACCATTAGGAAGTGCATCAATAATGACGCGACCCAAATTCGGTCGGGTTATACGTCTGATCGGACAGATGTAAGAATTCTCGTTTCCTACGAGTTTTCTGTAAAGTTGATGATGCTGCGATTACCGTTTATGAGAGTTTGGGTTGATATAAAACTATTCTTACCGTTTTCGTTCTCCATTAGCGCTTAAAACAACACAAAACACTAAATTTTTTACACAAGCACTCACACGCCCATACGGTATGTAACAACATCACGAGTAGTACTACTGCGCCATCTGGTGCGTTCTTGATCTAATGCAGCAATTACCTGTGGCTATGTTCACTGCGGTGTTAATTTAATTTCGTCGGTGTAATTAGCGTAGTTAACTTTAAATTATGACTAATATTTAATTAAACAACTATTATTAAGGACAATATTGTTCAAAACACACACTTTAAAGACTTAATGGTGCCTCAATTCATTGAAAATGCGGAATAAATTCATGTAACGCGCGCAGTATTGATTTTTTCACGCAGCTGATTCACTAGCTGGCAAACGTAATAGGACGTCCGATTTCGCGCAATCGAGAACAAAGTTTGACTCATCGTTATTTTTGTTCGATTTTTACGAAGTTCTGACTGATACTTTATTGTTGATAATGCTGTATTCAGTTAAAAATTGTTTGTTTGAGCGCATGGCCAAATATGGTAAGTGGTCAGCTACTTAGGTAGATCTTGATTTCATCTCAGGAATTCATTGAATCAAGGTCGGCGTAGGCCAGTTCGACTTGTAAGAAAAGCTAATCAATCGATATAACTTGTACACTGTCAGTAACTTCCGCATTGACTTTGCCATGTACTAATACCCTAATACTAATGCCTAAGTTGGAACAAGAAACTTAGGTTTATCGGGTTTATCGTACAGAAATATTGAAGGCAAGAAACAAGTTTGATCAGACTTGTTGAGGGTCCCAGATCTCCAAACGGTTTGAAGCAGGATATTTATTTAGGTATACCTACCAAGATGCCTACTTATTAGAGTCAAAAGTCTGAAGAAGGATATTTTCCTAGGTAAATATTCTGTGTTCTGCCAAAATACAGCCTCGTCACTGTCCTGTGCGTTACAACATAACTCCCGATGGGATGGGCCACTGCAGTATTTTATATTGGGCAGTTACCATAAGTATTACCAGTGAGGTTGTATATTTGAAGATTTTGGACAGTCCCAATAACAACGTTGGCTAATATCTACAACGAGGCATTTTCCCAAAATTGGCTCTATTATGTGACACGTTAGTTCAAAAAATAGCTACCTATTTGTAATCCACATTCCCGCGGAATTTTTCTACCTACCAGCTAGCGCTAGTGGCTGCCATTGTCTCTTCAACCGTTGTGAAACGTGTTTTCAGCAATGCTTCAGCGCGAAAAACAATCCCGGTGCACGGTGTATTGATTTACTACCCTACCCTCAAGCATGTTCATGGGTTCCGTTGTGAAAACAGGCAACAGCGCCATCTGTTATCGAGTAGAAGAACTAAATTGGCATTGCGTCTGGTTTCTCTCAGTGTACTTACACAACGCTTTTGGTAATTTTTATAATTTTAAGAGTTGTTATATTTTAATTGAAAATAATAGGAATATCTACCTATGTCACAATGTTACTATTGGAATAAAAACACTGATGTACTTATTTGTCTTGTTTTTTAGAGCCCGCAATCTGCTTACACCGCAATTTGTATATTATAAAAAAAAAAATATGAGTCTGTGAGGTGTATTAATATTATTATAAATCCCAAAATGTAAGGCAGAATATAATAATAATAATAATCATTTTATTTCGGACAACTATAAGATCCATAAATTGTTAGTAACAGTTTCGAGTATTGTTAGTAACTTAAACTAAAGACGAATTAATGCTAGGACCACCCAACAACTAGACATCGATAAACTATGGCACAAGTCTTCGCACAAATTGCCTTATTATGGCGGAGGAAGTATCAGACACCACAGCCTTCAGAATGCTATTGTGACTGTCCCTTATTCTGCTCAGGAGTGAGGCCGTTTTTTTGCGGATTATGGCATGAAATCCATCGGTGTGGGTTACCGCGAACATTTCTGAGGCACTGCAAAAACGAGGCAGTCGCAACAGCATCCTAAAAACATTATTATATTGGACGCGCAGGACATCCAGCGAGCTTTTCGAGTAGTTGACCCAAAGACAGCTGGTGTAAAAACTCTGACAATAAGCTTTAAAAAGCGTGATCTTTACTTGGTCTGTACACCGAGCAAATCTTCGTACCAACATATTACCCCTGACCGCTAGAGCCCTGCGCTCCCTCTCAATGTCACCATGGTCACTGAGGTCGTCGGTAAGGTCGGTCGGAATATAGGTTTGGTCTTATCAAGATCGATCCCATGTGCAGGTACAGTCAACCGCAAATCAGTGGTAACTCAAAAAACCATTTGAGACATTTCTACATGGTCTTCACATATGATCAAGATTATGTCTGGACTTTAAAAGAGACTGTGACCTCTGAGTTTGTTTCGGTCTATCTTCCCAGAGTATCCAAATAAGAAAAGCGGACCTCATCTACAAGCTAAAAATTGACATTGAAGGCGCCCTTAATGTCGTAAGCAGGAAGGGCGGTTTTCGGTGTAACAAGTCATGTGCAGTTGATTGTTCTACAGCATGTAACTGTGGTCTTATTGCACAAGACATTCTTTTCTAGACGAACCTTTGTAATTTTGATGGTCAGAAATAGTCTGAATAAATACAGGACAGAGATAGGTAGCACGAATGGTGCTACGACACTGACCTGTATTATACCATGTTTAATAGAGGTCAGTGTGCTACACAAGGTTATTTACACAGAGTACTTTTTGATAGAGTGGTTATTTAGGCGCGTGGCCAACTTCGGAACTAACGCCGCCATCTTGTTTTTTTTAATCCTTATTCCATTCCAAAATAATCCAAATGACATTTCACAAAACAATATTGCACACATAGACATAAAAAAGATGGACTCCGCGCCACGCACATCGAAAGTGAAGCAAGTATCTTTTCTAACTAGTATTTTAAATAGAAAAGGTTTGATTTTTTGTATGTCTGTGTTATACGCTATTACGCCAAAACGTGCTAAAACCGTTGAATTATTTGGATGAAATTTGGCACATGGTTAGACCATGACCTGAAGAAGGACATAGGTTACTTTTCATCCCGTATCGCAGACGAAGTCGCGAGCAAGTGTGGTGACCAATGCTCGTGCCTTCTCTGTATGAGAAGAGGCCTTTGCCCTGCAGTGGGATAATAATAATAAGATATTATTAATATAATAACAGGCTGGTATTATTACTATTATAAGCTGTGACAGGCGCTATCATCCAGGGCTGCAGTAGTAGGTACAGACGCCAGCACATCAAGCTACCCGATACTGCCAAATTTTCCCAATCAACTTCGAACCTTATACTTTGGCGATAAAGTTGAAAATCTATTTAAAAAATTTGACGGATTGTAGTAGCTTGATGTGCTGGCGTCTGTACAACATCATCTGTCTGCCTTTTCTCAACTATGTTGGGGTCGGCTTCCAGTCTAACCGGATGCAGCTGAATACCAGTATTTTACAGTAGTAGGCAATGCGGTAATATTGACGCTATACGAGTAAGAGCCCACATAAGCACCCCATAAGCGCGAAAAACTTAACGAGCCAAAAACATTCAACTACCCTCTTCCATCCCACTTAACATAGAAAAAATCTCACCAAAAACAACATACATTTCAACCTACCCTCCAAACACAAGGGATGAAGATACAAAACACTAATAGAGATAAATATCTCTTCGCTCCCTTGCAAAATTTTTGATAAATTGCCATATTCACCTCTCGCTCACTCTTACGTAATTTGCTGTGGGAGAAAAAGGGGCAGAGAGCCGATATGAATATTTTTATTGTTCAGAAATAAGGGTGGATAGTAGTACGAAATAAACTTGATTGTGTACGGTCTGCAAAGAAAGTTACAAGTTTTATGTTATTTTCGTGTGGAAAATAATTTGAGAAATGTTTTTTTGGGTGAAAGGTGAAATTGGTGAGGCAGTTTTTCTTGGTTTGGCAGAGTTGTCCTTGTTTTCGACTTAAATAGCTTAAAAAACATACAACGGTGCGGTGGGGTGTGTCATGTAGTAGAAAATACTATGATGGTAAGCACTTACTCTGTCTAGCCTTTTCTCAATTATGTTAAGGTCGGCTTCCAGTCTAACCGGATGCAGCTGAATACCAGTATCTTACATGCAACGACTGCCTAACCTCCACAATCCAGTTACGGGGTAACACGACACCCCTTGGCAAGACGGATTGTCAGATTTTCGGGCTTCTGACAACCCATTGATAACGACTGTCAAAGATCAACGAATGACAGCAGGACCGTCTGCTCGAGCCAAGTATTTTTCATTGGGTTTTTCATGGTTTTTCATGGGACTTAGGATGAAGCCAGATGAGCGTAATTTTTTGAGTTGCGAGTCGCGTAATTTCAGTCGCGTAATTTCTGCTACATTCGGATACATACAAAAATCCTGTTTCGTTCACACGGCGACACAAAATGAGTTGCTGTTGTGTGTGTTGTTGAAATTACGCGACTCACAACTCAAAAAATTACGCTCGTCAGGCTTCACCCTTAAACATAACTGGGGAAATGTGGGTGTACTGTACTATAGGTACAGCTCTGCCTGAACCTTCGGGGTATACAGGCGAGAAGGTATGTCGTGTTTACGCTAAGTATCACAACACTGACATAAGAAGTTAAGGTACAGACAGCACATTAAGCTACCCGAAACTGTCAAAGTGTCCATTGTCCTTTTCCCAATCAACTTTGAACCTTATGCTTTAGCGATAAAATTGAATAGCTAATAAAGAAATTTGACAGATTCTAGTAGCTTGATGTGCTGGCGTCTGTACTTAAACATATTTTTTGTATTTGACAAAAATAATTTAAAACGATTGGTTTGTCTGACCGTACAATCAGCAACGCAATAAAAAGATGTTATAATTAAGTTAAAACTTAAACGACTGGGCGTCCCTTAATAGTTCAACTCATTTAAATAATTGTTGTATATTTGATAACGAATTGTTAAGTCGACTGTGAAGAGACACATCTTTTTTAAACCAATTTTTTTAACCAACTACTTACTGCGGAAAGTTGAAGTTTAATTTTTTTCAGCCGGTCTGTTAAAACTTATATTTCTCCTGTAGGTACTCCCATCTTGCACCGCAAGCCCTGCCACCTGCACACGTGAGGACCTAATTTCTGCGTCAACGAATGCTATCCGCGTTGCTGAATTTTGGGCCAAACAAAAAAAAAAACTATATTTTTGCCATTGACACGAGAAGAAGACCGTGAAATTATAGGTGTAGTGATGAGCTTGAAGTTAACTGTCATCCCATAATGCTAGAGATTGACACCCATGAACTTGTACCTAAATTACCAATTGTAAAAATATAAGTCCATGTTGACAGCTCACTTCGCTTAAGTTTTCACGTGATATCTGTCAGTAATCGTGTAGCTCAACTGGACTCTACGAACAATAGGCCAGCCCTCTGATCACTTAAAGTGTCGACCAACAGCTTGACGATGTTTCGAAAAACCAAGTGAGCACTCGGAGTACTCGGATGTGTTTCAACTATGTGTTTCGACCACAAACGGCTCGAACATATGAATTGAAAAAGTTACATTGGTACTTGCCCGGATTTGAACCCATAACCAAGAGGAGCTTCGAAAATAATTCCTCTTCGATCTCCTTTCACCCCAGACCATATCACATAGTCCAAACTTCGTATTTTCTCGTCAAGTCATCTCGACGGGGCGTCCCATCTCGATACGTATCTACATTATACAAAGAGGACATCAATAGATAGCACTGAATTACATCTCCAGTCCCTACTACAATTGTACCGAGTTATCTGATGGCGAAACTGATTTATTTTGAAGTGTTTTGATTTGGTTTGCTATTTTTATGGTTATTGGGGTGAGGACGATCGATTTTCAAAGACAAAACTTACTTCTAATACATAAACTTACTTGCATTTAGCGATAAAACCGCCCAAGGTGTCACCCTGTGTAAAATTTCTACATTTATATACCTGTAATTTTTATGGTGTAGGTACATAATACAGAATTATCTATATAAAAAGGTCCACTGCTGGGCAAGGCAAACTTAAAAATAGTCGAAACAAACAGATTAGACTGTGAGCCGACCAAAACATAGGTAGTTGGGACCACGTTAGAAAAGCTATGTATTGCGCGTGGTTTCAGAGTAGCATACATAGCTGTTCACAATCATTCGATACGGTTCCTTGAGGAATCGAACAATAATCAATGTTATCGAAGGAGTCATAAACCCGAAAATGTTGTCAATTAATATCAAACAAACGACCGCTCTGGAGCAGTGCGTCCCGGTGGTAACGGCTGCGACTTACGGGTTGTAGGTCATAAGTTCGTACCCAGACAGATGTACAGAGGTGTGAGGAACAGGGAGTAAAGTTCATTCATTCGTCCGACCAGACGGGTATTGTGTCTGGCGGGCAACTGCTGGATGATGCATGGCACGCCGCTAGTTGCGCGGTAAACTCTGCTTGCGAGATGCAGGATTTTGCGTGACGTCAGTATGCAGCGTTGTTCGCATGTGGCGTTGTATTGAACCCCTTTACGGAATGATTGTTTTTAAATCCTTCTTTAGTGCTCACTTCCATTTTGTAAGAAACTCTTTCAGCAGTTTTGGCTGAGCGTTGTCTGTCAGTGAGTTTAAGATTCTATGTATACTCGTATTAAGTAGACGAAAATCTTTTTACTCTATGACGACAATTTACGACGACGGTTAGACTGGAAGCTGACTTCAACATAGTTGGGAAAAGGCTAGGCAGATGATTATTAAGTAGACGACAATTTTACGAAAGGAAAATCCCCAGAAAAGCACTTTGCAAAATACAAAAGCTTTGCACAAGTTGCCGCAGTTCATAGGTCTCATAATTCATATTTATAGTGCAGCATTCCCTCACTTATGGGGCTTCAGAGAATATAATCAATTGTATCAAGTAAATCACTTAATTCTAACAAGTGAACCGCCGCCGCGGTGTAAATCTGAACAAATACGCTAAGCTCCCACAAGAGGGGAGCGGGCGCATGGATGTACGTACACTAAATGAGGCAGAGAATGGACGTAAGGTACGGAAAATACCGATTTAGCCGACGTTCGTACTTCGTACGGACGTAAAAGTACCGCGGCGGGATTTTCAACTTTCGGTGTTGAACCGAGATTTGAGAATCCAACAGATCATAAGCATCCCAGCGCGTCAAAAAAAACACTCTGTCGGATTTTCAACTCTTGGCGCTAAGCTGCAGTGCGTTAGCAATCCAGTGCGCGAAAGCCGCGCCCGTGCGAACCTGGGCTTTTTGACAGGAAACATTTATGTTACACTATAGCAACGCCCCGCTGTTTCTTCCGCATAAGTGTGGATCCCGAGGGAATATCGGGATAAAAGTATCCTACGTGTTAATCCCGGTTATAAACTATTAAGTATGTGTGCCAAATTTCATCCAAATCCGAAGAGTAGTTTTTGCGTGAAGCAGTAATACAAAACACACTCAGAAACTTTCGCCTTCATAATATTAGGGTACCTAATCATTACGCAGGTAATTCACATTTCGCTAGATAAGCAGATAAGCACAAAGTTTGCGTGCGTTACATTGAGAAATTTTTCACACAAAAAAGTAAAAGTCGTTTCCCAGCAATTATTTTCGAGCAATCCTACTTAATTTGAGGTACATTCGCCAGCACATCAAGCTACTACAATCTGTCAAATTTATTCAATAGATTTTCAACTTTATAGCTAAAGCATAAGGTTCAAAGTTGATTGGGAAAATTTGACAGTTTCGGGTAGGTTGACGTGCTGGCGTGGCGTCTGTACAGAATACTTTATTTTCGGCTATGTGATAGGTCTTTTTATACACTGTTCAAGTTCCATGTACTTAGGGTTAGCCTATAGCCACCAACTGGGCACTAACAGGCTGCTAGTCCAGAAATCCTTATGGATAAACCCAATTACACTTCATAGCGCAGGACGGATGTAACACTTTGTACTGTAATTCTTCGGTTTTTGCTGCCACCTTCCTTCACCGCCTTTTGAGCAAATAAACTGCACAAAGTCTCAAACTCGTAAGCCGACGCCGGCGCCGTTACAACACACAAATGTGTACAATGCTTGGAAACTAGTGAAAGTACCTATAGGTTCCTAAATATTAGTATCTAAATATTAGTTGCCGCATCCAGCACCTCTATGCAGATCAATAAGCCTAATGCACGCTTAACTCCGAGCGTGTCAATATTTGCGAGCTCGGACCAGCTCGGACACCATGGCCGCGCGCGAGGGGACACACGCCGCGGAAAACAGATGGAGGTGGGATTAACAGGAGTCAAGTGGTTTGTATTTGAGTATTATCAGTTTTCTGAAGTACTTAACTACTTACTAAATGAAGATGTAAATAGTAGGTATAGTATAGCTGTACCTACCTACAAGGATATTTTGGCCCATGGCCAAAACTGGATCTAACGTCACCACCTTTTTACTAACCGCCGCGGCCGCCGCCGTCCCGTATCAAAACCATTTCACATAATATTTACCAACTTGAAAGATCCATGATTCTTCAAAGAGTGAATGAGTTTACTTCAAGGCTAGCGCGTATAAAAATAGTGCTATTAATTTAATGATCCGATATTTTTAGATACTTTGCATTATTAGACCATCAAACCTAAAAACAGATTTCTGAGCACGGGACTTGTCAGACCAGATTTAATAATTCTCAGGATATCAGGAAGTTTTAAAAGCTATAAACGTTGCTAAACTAAATAAACTATTCGAAAAACTTTTGTAAATCATGTCTCATATGCTTCAATATCTGCATTCATCATCATCATCATTTCAGCCCGAAATTACCCAGTGCTGGATAAAGGCACCGGTTGCAATATTTGCGTTAATTCGTGTAAAAAGTTCTCTACATAACTTCCTCATCACAAAAAATCGCTCTAGAGACACCTGCTTGGGATCCAAAAAAAAGTGACAGAAAACCCCTAATCAGTCTTTAAAAAAATGTTTTGAACAAAAAAAATTAACCGCCGAAAAAACGAAAGCAAAAAATAATAAACCTATTTTATTTAACCTTACTAAGTTCTTAAACTAATGTAAGTAAGTCACTGACCTCTATTAAACAAGTACTTGTATGAAGTAAGCCTAGTATACCTAAGTAATTTTGAGTCGGTCGGCGCCAAACAATCAATGAAAAAAAGTAGGTACTCTGTGCCCATCTTGGTTACTTTACTCTTTGGTGCCCTTAATCTCTGTCAATCATCTGTCATGTCATTAGACTTAAAATATATTTAAAAAATTTCTCTATGCATAGAATCTTCGCATAATAAAATCCTCGTGGAAAATACTTCAAACATCCTCAGAAATTTTTCCTCTGAACCTTGGTCTGAACAATCATCATACAATTTTTTTTTAAATCGTTTTAATAAGGACTCCAATTCAAGAGATATTAGAATGAAAGCAGCATGTGTTGTTTTAACTGTTCTCATATTAATAGCCATTATGGCCGTCTGTGTGATGGTCAAATTCGCTACCGACATTACCGTTCAGGAGCGGAAGAGGGACTATATGCAGGGGGAGACAGTCTACCAGTTCTCGAAGACTAAACCTATGGGGGTTATTTCTCTGGTTGATAACTCGTCTCTGCCGATTATTAAGCGATTCCCATACGTAGCTGCTGTGACGCGGAACTCGTCTACTTTGTGGTCCTTTGCATGCTTTGCTAGCATTGTTCTAGTTAAATGGATTATTACTTCGGCTCATTGCAGGTAAGCAGGCTTTGCTCTGGAGATTGTATAAATCCAAACGTCTCTTCAGTTATGATTTGAATGAAATAAAAAGGGGCTCGTGGCTAAGTAATAACAGCCGCACGGGTTGATCGAACAGGCTAAACTGCGCTTGGCACGGTTGTTTATCTTTTACAAACCGAGACCTCACCGGGCCTCGTATAGCACGTTTAGTCATGGCATTGGTTCCGGCTGTCATTCTTGGATCTTTGACAGTCGTTGCAGATCATCAGTGCCGCACGTGCTGTTCGTGTATTTGAGTACGGTACTCATAAACACGAGCGACAGGTTGTCGACGGCTGCAGGTGCCTCCACCGAGGCCACCTGGCGCGCCAGTGTATGCACACAAACCCCACTGCTCTTTCTTGAACCGTGAGTCGGGCGCGGGAGATACTTGTACGTTTGCCGCACCCCCGACTGGAATCCAATTTGTCCCGACTTTGTTGGGATCGGTTTCCAGTCTAACCCAATGCAGCTGAATATCAGTATTTTGCAATCGAGCGACTGCCTATCTGACCTTAAACCTAATTACTGGGTAACCGTGAATACCCCTTGGCGTGCCAATGTACAATTACAAAAAAAACACCTTGGTTGCAGGCGTCCCAGCGCGACTCACCGCGTCCTCCTCTTTCACGACTTCGCCCGCAACTACACACATACATACCCCATCTTATTCTGGCGTCTCCACGAGAAATTCAACATCAGCGACCCAACGCCACGCTACGACATAGCCGTAGCTAAATTGAACCTGGACTTCTACCCATTTACCCTAAAGCCTTCGGTGTTCGACGACAGGGAGGTTTTTCAGCTTGATGCTAGTATCTGGAAGACACTATCAACAATGGACAAGAAACTGTTTTTGACAAATGATCTGGAACAGTATGAAGTGAAGATCACGAATCCAGGGAAGTGCTTCGAAAGTTATGGAGTGCCACTAGACAACAGTATGATATGTATTGACGTGTCTGATTACGAAGACTGTTTCATCCATGAATTTGGACCTTTGTATTTTGGTGATAAGGTCGTCGGTATCCTGGCGGTGAAGCCTCGGGATTGTGATATGAAACTGGCGATATTCACCAATGTTTCGTATTATACTAACTGGATTTTAAAATCTACTCATACAACTTACTATGGATGATATTGTGATTGTTTTATTAATTTTGTTGTTTTTATTTAGTAGTTTAGTTATACGAGTACATATCGCTCATTTGAAGAAACATCGGCGTACTTAAATGTATTTTTTCCCAAAAATGAATTAAATATGCCAAAGAACTTAGAAATCGTATTAACCTACGTTAGGAAAGCATGGCATAGACATAAAAAAAAAAACTTCACGTCATTACTATGGTATCTAGTGAAAACTAAAGAAGTTTTAAGGCGCACTCTGCGCTCTTTCTGAACAACTGGACCGTCACGCTCTGGGTCGGTGACGCTGAATCGGGTATTCTCGGCTCCAGTCGGTCGGTGACGCTGGCGTGTGCTTGGCTCCAGTTGTACGTTTTCACTTCTATTCTTGTGGTTATAGGTTTTATGCACACACCCTCTTTTGTTCTAAATATGACGCAAAGTTCTTTCGCTGTGAATGCAGTGGTGGGGCCAATGTTGAGGAAAGGCCTAAGGTTTACGTGCTTTGGCTATAACCCTGATAACTAAGTCTAATGACGATGATGGAGCTGGCTTAGTTATTCTATGGTCTCATGTTAACCCCAGCCGTGTTGCTGTTTTTGTTGTGTTGCACAAAAGTACTCTACAAAAAGTAAATGGAGAAATAATCTTTGACGTTCCACGCTAGACCACGCGTGCCCGTCATTATGGAGGAACCAAGTTTTGGATTTCAAACCTACATACATAAAAGTTCAATACTGTAAGTACCTATCTACGCAATAAACAATATAAGTTGTTTAAATAACGAAATCATTGCTTCCTCTGCTGAAGCATCGCTCGCTACTGCATCCAATGCGACTCGTCGTCCCCTGATGGGGACCCGTCGAAACTGATGTGGTAGGACCCGAATAGTTACGCGTAGTCAACTACTGGGGTAGGAGTGGTCGAAGGCCTTGCAAATGCTAAGTGCGGTCGGAGAGACTTTTGAAAAAGCCTAAGTAAAAAGTTATAATTCGAGGTTTGGCTCTCGCCTATTTTTCCTCCTCCAATATTGGAGCAATTTAAAAGATATTTCTTAATGAATGAGAAGGATATTTACTGTGTCCATATGTTTTTTTAGTTGTCAAGTACACATGGGCCTCTGTTGACAGCCAGCGGTTTAAATCGGCAATTTTGAGAATTTTGAAATGCCCTATTAGCCCCACTTCGAATTTTTCAGAAGCCCTTTCAGTCACTGTTGCAAAAAAAAAAACTTTCTTCTTTCTTAGTTGGGCAAACGTCATCTAAAACTATTCTAAATTTCAAGTTGATAGCATTAGTAGTTCTTGAGATATCCAGCTGTGACAGACAGACAGACTGAGTCGCACCTCAAGGGTTCCTTTTTACCATTTTCGTACGAAACCCTAAAAAAACAATTAAAAAAACACAAAATCATCAATCATGAGTAGTCTTCAAAATCCAATTAGTATAATAAGAAATATTTGTAAAAATAGACAATTTCATTTCACAATCCATAGGCTTAGTCACTAACAGACCCACTATTTTATCTCCCGAATAAATGGGGCCGAAGTCGTGTGTAAAACAATCATCGAAGTCGGAAGTATCGACGCAGATTAAGCTGTCATCAATATCTACACCGTAGCTTTCGAAACATCTACCCGCGTTGCCAATTTTGACATCATATTTTTCGAACTGGTTCGTCAAATACAGCTTCTTATTCATTGTAGACACTGTCCTCCAGACGCTTGCTTCTATCTCCGTGGCTATGGACTCGTCAAAGACCGCAGGACTCAGTCTGAAGTGGTAGGTTTCCACATTCAATTTGGCGACTGCGATATCGTATTTGGGAGAGAACAGTGTTCTGTTGTACCTCTCGTGGATCCGCCAGAAGAGAATTGGGAAGGAATGCGTCTGATTATGAGCGAAGTCGCGGTAGAGGATCGCGCGATGTGTGTGTCCAGGGACCCTGCAAAGAAAAATAATCTTGTAGCTAAAATATAGACGTTAAACCGTTGGTTCCAGCTGTTGTTCGTAGATCTTTCACGTTACGGGTAGCCAGAAGCTCGGAAGTCTGATCACGGGTTATCTTATTAGCTGGTATTACCCAATAAATAACTGGATTGTGGTTGTCACATAGGTATTTGCTTCATGTAGAATACTGGTATTCAGCTGCATCCATTTAGATCCTTCTTCTAACTATCAGCTTCCAAGTCAATAGTTGGAAAAAGGCTAGGTATGATAATGCAGAGCTACATGATGATAGGCAGACATGCATAGTTTAACATACAGACAATTATATTCGTAGATAAACAATAGGATTTTTGGTGACGAAAATACAATTTGTGTCATCACTGCTTGTGACATCGTGTCCGAGAACCAAAAACTTGAACACATGTGACATCCACTAACCCGCCCTGTGACCACATGGTGGAATACCTGAAATCGCGATAAAAGAATCAGCTGTTCCTTACATTTATGTTCGCATAACTCGTCAAAATTTAAGGAACAGCTGATTTTTTTTCGCGATTTCAGGTTTGTTCCCATAGTAAAAGTTGTTCATAATGATGAGTACAATCTCCCATTTTGATTTGTCGCATGTTTTCAATTTCAACCTGTATAGTCCTTCGTCCCACTTCACCGTATGCGGCGACATTTTTTTCTATCTACCCTAAGTATATTGAAAACCCAGTCACACGGTGTACAGAAGAGCTGATTGTCAGCATCATTGAATATGTATGTGTAATTAGGTATAATGAAGGCTTTGGGTGACTCTTGCGTATTTGGCGTTTCTTATCTTCAAGACGATTTATGAAGTTGCTTTGTGGACGTTTTGGGGACGTAATAAGCCGATTATAACTTACCTACAGTGTGCCGCAATAATAATCCATTTAAATAGAATAACACTGGCGAAACATGCAAAAGACCATAAACTTCTACCAGTAGAGTTTTTAGTCACAGCAACCACGTAGGGGAACCTCTCCGTCAAATGCATCGTGTGGTTCAGGTCAGTGTCGCTTAGAGTTATCACGTGTCGTAAGGCATGAGGGTATTTACGGGCAGTCGGGTATTTTACGGAGTTCCCCACAGCCGAATTCATCTGTACAGCCGCCATAATGATCAAAATGAAGATTAATACCATCACACCTATAAAAATTTTTGTGTTCCTGTCCATTTTTTTATTTTAGGAAAATTGTTGCGGTTGGAATTTGAGAATTTGAGCATACTTTTATTCTGATAATTTTGATGAATCTGATCTGTCTTCTACGATTCTGACAGACTTTCTTAGGTTATGTCAGGTTGTGTTTTGGGTGCGTTCCTTTTCTTGTTCTGCATTTATAGAGTTTTTATTGTGTCTACTTTAAAATAGTCACTAATAAGGTGGTCCAAAGGCTGAAGGCACCGTCTCTTACGCTATGGTTAAGCAGAACGGTGGCCGACACCTAGCAACTATAATAGCTTCATATTATCTGACTGACCGACTTCTTGACAATTCAAAAGTGCCTGTAAATGGTTTAATTGAAATAAATGCTTTGAGCTTTGAGTTTTTAGCTACGCATGGTGTCTTCTATTTACTGTCAAATGACGTCACTGACTTTATTTATGAAAGAAAGTTGGTGCTTCTTAACCGACTTTCAAAAAGTATGAGGTTATGTTCGACTTTACATGTTTTATTTATGTATGTTCACCGATTTTTGGTACTGTATATATTTCCTCCTAGGTACCTACATCCTCACAAATTTTACGCCTTAGTACTTATATGAAAAAGTATACACTAGAGCAAAATGTGGTATAATTCACTACTTACAAAAATTGTCAAAAAAATAATTTGAAACGAGAGCTTCCAGAAACTTGTTAATTATCTCCAAGGTCATCGCCCCGACTGACCGCTGTCTTATCAAATTATCAGTTAACTGCAGTGTCCAATTTTATTGCTCATTACCACAATGACGTCACCACATGGCGATACGCAGAGATAGAGAGGGAGACATGCGATATCTGGAATCGAATCTGAGACTTTATGGTCATCTCATTAGGAATACTTTTGTTTTTGTTTATTTTGATACAATTTGAGAGCTCAATCCATAGGGACACGATTTAAAGACTAATTTTCACATTCACAACTTTTATAAAAGCAAGCATATTCTTATGCCAATTTGGACGTGCCATTCAACACTCGTGTCATACGGCTCGGAGTGCTGGCTACTAAGTAAAAAAAAAGAGAACTCTGTTAGTATTCGAACGGAAAATTCTCAGGCGCATGCTGGTAAAGGAGCAATGACAGACTACTGCAACTGTAATTAAAACCATCAACATACCATCAACTCGTGGCCAAGAGCACGCCCATTCAGAAATAAATAAAAAACAATACGGATTTCTTCGATGGGCAGCACATGTTGCAAGAATGGACGAGACCAGAGCAGCCAAACGTTTACTGGATAGTAAACCGGATGGCCGGAGAAGTCGAGGGCGGCCCAAATGGATGGCGTTGACCAAGATCCAAGAACTGCTGGAGTAAGAAATTGGAGAGAACCAACCAAAAATAGGTCACTTTGGAGAAATATAGGTATTCAACAAAGCTTAGGCTCACCCGCCGCTGTAAAGCCTTCGATGATGATAATCCAAGTTTGGGGCTGTGCTAAACGAATTACGTCGTACGGCATTTCATACAAACTTTCAAGCCCTTGCTTTTCTAAATGAACGAACCGATTGCATACGCATTTATAAGCAGGATACAAAGGTCAATAAGTCAGTAAAGAACACTTTCGAAATATCTTATTTAAAAAAAGATAACTGGAAATCTCTGTTTCAATGGAAAATTTAAAATCGGTCTAAGTAACTGCTGTAACATTATTTTTCGAAAATGTTCATTACCAACTTTTTAGACCATTGTCCATGTCATTGACCTATTTGAATGAAACTTCGTACGCATAATCCTGCTTATGCGTACGAAGTTTCATTCAAATAGGTTCATTCACTTCGAAAAATAAGGGCTTGAAATTTTGTATGAAATGCCGTATGTCGTAAGCGCTCTGAAAATAATCCAACAATTCCAAAATAAAGTACTAAGATATGCTGTAATTGCAGAATGGTACATTAGAAATGATCACCTCCACCGTGACCATAGCCATAAAATTGAACTCGTCGCCACCATCATCCGAAACCTTGCTGAAGCCCGCGAGCACAGACTTCGCCGACATGTCGAGGCAATTCAGCTGCCAGTTAACACGAACATAGTGAAATAAATAAATAAAGTCCTCCAGACTGGATTTCGGCCATCGTGACCAATCTCAGCGGAGACCAGCCCTCGGTGTGGGAGACGTTATAGTACACAATTGTGTGCGCAGACACAGGTGCACTATCTCTTTCCTGACTCTCATGGTCCGATGTCATCCCGGCACGCAATCCGATACGACCGGAGGGAGATCAGGCGCAAGACCAAGGGGGTAACACACCGCCAAGTTCCAAACTCCGGGCTGTTACTAAGAAATTCCTGATGGAAAAACAAAACGATACTTTGCTTGACCCGGGAATCAAACCTAGGACCACACACTCAGCAGTCGTGCTTGCGACCACGATACCAACGGGGCAGTCAGTGTATAAATTACATATAAATATACACATCACATAACCTCACGCGTGTAATCCCCGAAGAGTTAGGCAGAGTTGTATCTATAGCACACCCACATTTCGCCAGTTAATCCCTAAAGGGTACTGAGAAATAATTTCAGATGGAAAAAAACTAGTAACACTGCCCGAGCCGGGAATCGAACCCAGAACCGTAGTCAGCAATTCATGCTCAGCAGTAGCGCTTTCGACCACTACACCAACGAGGAAAAAAAATACATACATACATATACTGGAAGCCGACCCCAACATAGTTGGGAAAGGCAGACAGATGATGATGATGACATACATAAACTCACGCAATATACTCAGTATGACAATGGCCTCCTCGCGGGCAAAGCCGCGGGCTAATGATATTATTAAATAAACCCTTGTTGAAAGCTTTCCGGTTGCGCAAGTATCAAGTTAAACCCCTTGTTTGTTTGTTTGTCTGTCAACGTGTCTGGTTACACCCACTTGGAGATCAAACAGTTACACAAAGTAACGTTATCGTGGCGTATTGATCGGGAGAAAATAAGTTGATATACAAGTAACAAGTGACATGGTGTGAAATTATAATTAACTAGCTGCGCCCGGCGGGATCACCCCTGTAAGTCTCGATCCCGTGGGAATATCGGCATAAAAAGTATCCTTTGTCCTAATCCAGATCCTGATCTACCCATGTGAGAAAGTTATTCATTTAATTAAATGTGATCTGCTTGCACAGGATCGTCATTCATAAGTTCTAAACATTTTTTTGAAAAATTACAAATGTTAGACAAAGTAACTATATATAATTAACATAGATTACACAATACATAAAATCATGCCTGTAACTCCCGGAAGGGTTAAGCAGGGGTACAGTATAGCAATACCGTATACAGGTTGGTACGATTTATTTACAGTACGGCGTATACGCAGTGTGTAGGCACGGTCGTCAGTGCCGCGTCGTGTTTTCTACGCAGTACCGTTAAGAAAACGTGCTGTGTACAAAAGGCCATGCTGAGTAAGTGTGTGGGGTAAGTGTCAGTGAGAAAGTATTTTGTCGGAGATTGTAACAGAGAAAACTTTCTATTTCCTCATAAGTCCGGCCCAACAACCATTATTTTAGTGGCATAGAAGGTTCGTAGTATAATGTTGGGAAATACCACAAAAATATGTACTTGCATCAACATAAATTTAATAATTTTGATCGTAACATAAAAATGCGTAGCCCTCCGTAGAGACCGCGTAGCCGTAGCAAAGTGATAGCTACGGCGTAGCGGATGGCGTAGCGGGACGTTTACGAGTTATTGTTAGGTATTTTTTAAGGTTGTTTTTCTATAGCTTAGAATCACAAATCCTCTATGAAATTAATTCTGTAACGTTAAATAATTTTTCACGGCCGATGCGGCTGTTATTACAGATTTAGCGACACGTAATTAAGAGCTTTTATCACTGCTCTCAGATACCTACATTGATTCTATTACGCATTTCATTCCTAAGTGACGAAATATTTTAAAATAATCAAATCGAGTTGGTCATGAGCCTAATCAAATGTAACTGCACATAAATATCAGTTAACTGGAGAGCTCTCACTCACAGCGGTTAACTTGCAAGTTTATGTCGGAGGGTCTGTTGTGATCAATGGGTAACAAAAAATAACTTAGTTAAATTAAATTGGAATACGGTGCTTTAATACTTACATCATAAGGTTTAATAGAGATTTGTAGAGTATTTCAGAACGTTATTTAATAAGGCAAATCGTGATTTCGAAAAACTTCGGCTTAAACACTGTGAATTAGGGTTATCATCATCATCATCATTTCAGCCGAAAGACGTCCACTGCTGGACATAGGCCTCCCCCAAGCACCTCCACTTTGACCGGTTCTGTGCTTCTCACATCTAACGTGTTCCTGCGGCCTTCACAAGGTCGTCGGTCCACCTTGTGGGAGGCCTTCCAACGCCACTTCTTCCGGTACGCGGTCGCCACTCCAGAACCTTTCGGCCCCATCGGCCACCTGTTCTACGAGCAATGTGCCCTGCCCACTGCCACTTAAGATTGGCACTTCTTCGGACTATGTCGGTTACCTTGGTTCTCCTGCGGATCTCCTCATTTCTGATTCGATCACGCAGGGAAACTCCAAGCATAGCCCTCTCCATCAATTATCAAATCTCCCTCTCAATTAGGGTGCTGCACACGAATTGCGTAAAACACTTTCAATCATAATCTAAATCATTTTAAAGGATCCCCCGCAGATATGTGTGACAGTCTCTTGCTAAAGCTCGATGTATGATCAGACCACGGCACGGGTACCAACTATACTTCGTGGAATAAAGATTTATACATAAGAGATCGTTAGTTACTTTTAAAGAAAACTGGTCCTTCAAGGCATTTTACCATTGCATCTACAGTTTTCAAAGGAGCAATCGTTAGACGCTACATAAATACATATTAATATATAGTCAAAAGCATATATTTATTCATGGAAAACATTTAAATCTAGTGCTAGCATCTTTAGAATAATTAGATCGACTTTCAAATCAACTTAAATGCTTCAACATGTCGCTAAACATATTTCTATAGCCATATATCACAATTAGTGTGGCGCTCGACCCTCCCGGACAGACAGACGGACGGAGTAGCGACGACTCGCGAGGGCAGCCATGCGTGGAGTGGGGGACAGAGACGCGAGTTCACGAGATGTGAATGTCATTCGTTTTAGTAATGTATTGTGAATGTTTTACTTAGGGCCGGGCCGGTCTATTTTTTTTATGACACCGTTAAGACTTAGGTGAAGTGAGTTGCGGCATTGCACGCTCACATAATGCCTCTAACTTTTCACGGTTATAATTTTACAGAACGGATCATCTATTATATATCTTTATATGAGGGGTTGAGCACCAGTTTTTTTTTTTAGAGCGACTGGTTTGCCATGGTGTAAACTTTCACTAACTATCCTCTCCTATACATATTAAATAATAAAAAAACCTAACATAAGCAGAATGGTCAGTGGGTCGACGTTCCCACTGCTAGGACACAGCTCTGTGAGAGGGAGTGGGCTATATTTCACCACGTGGGCTCAGTGCACTTTTTTGTTTTTGGTCACCGGTTCCTTAATGATGTTTTCCTTCACCGTTTTGAAAAAACCTAACAAAAATTAAAATTCCTCCGCATTGCTGTCGATTGGTACTTGCCCGAAGGACTGCCGACGTTGTTGCCACGTTGTGTGGCAATGCTGAGCCTCTGACCAAGGTAAAAGCCAAATAGATCTTTTTTTGGAGTGAAAACATCTTTAATCCGTTGGGCATTTTTTGGAATGGGAAAAATCCATTGAACTCGCGACACTGTTACCGTACTCGACACCGCTTCGGATGTGTTCGGCTGTACTCGGTTTTAATGTATATCCGATATGTCAGTGAGTGATGGCAAAGCATTCTGTTTGTGTTTTGTTTTCCCTTCTGTCGGTTTTTTTTTTTTGACCAAGCATGACAACAATAAATCCATATTCCCAAAGCTTCAGAGCCCTTTTATTCAAGAGTTATTTCTACCAAGTCACCGTACTGCATATATTGGAAGCGGTATGTAAATCGCTGGTCAATGAGGCGACGCCGCTGTAATCTGTATCGAGGGGGCGGAGCGTGATTTATTGGCGTCTGACTTGCTCTGAGGATGCTCCCCAACCTTGTTGCTATGCTGAAGATGTTTGGGATAACATTACGGATGTATTCGCCGAAATGTTATGCAGAGTTATGGAGCAGAGTACCTATAATTAACACATATTTCGCCAGTAATTTTTAAGTTCCTCGTAATAGGCTATACCGGATGATTTTTTTTAACGTCTCGAAATTTTTCCAGGGTGTTCTACTCATGAATATGAACAACCTACCTACTAGACCAAAATGTGTGAAACAGCTATTTGTTCGTGATTTCAGAGTTAGTCCTATAGTGAAAGTTGTTCTGTAAAAATTTCGAGACGGTAAAAAAAAACATCCTGTATAGAATAGGCGAGCTGGGCTTTCAACTATGCTATCGACCAGGCTCTACCTAATACAGACTCCGGGCTGCTACTTTTTTTTATTAGTCTGTGCTGTCCCACTTCTGGGGGAAAGGCCTCCCCTAAATCCTTACAGGACATTTTTTTCTCTTCGATGTGGTTACTAAATTATAAGTGGAAAAAACTCAATTATTGCCCAACCTAGGGCTTTTGAAGCCCTCACTTTACGCTTGCGACTTTCTAGATAAACAAGACTGTCTGGGACATAAAACGTACGAACAATATAAAAAAAGCCATAGGTATATACTTAAAAATGACGCAAAAAAAAAAAACAAAACCAAAAGTAATTTATTCAAGCTACAAAATAATCAGTACTTTTCAAACAAGTTGGGGCACGCCCGCCCTTCATCACTTCCTAGTGGTTTAGCTGGGGACAAGAAGTTGTTTGCTTGTTTTTACCTTCTGGAACGCAAATAAATGAAAAGTTATAATTATATGAATATGAGAAGTGGCACAACAAACTGTACCGTTAGATGAAATAAATATCCGAAAACTAAACGCAACTAATAACAAAGCATGTCAAACTTAGAAAAACAAAATGAATGAAAAAAGAAGCTGTGACTTCGCCATTGTGCACAAATACAACGACGAAGTGAAATGTGCAAGCTCAGCAGAGGAGCAGCCGACAGATCGTACTGCTTCCGCCACTTCCGGGCGTTACGTCACTACCGGGGGCGAAGACGGGGTAGGGTGACCATTGATTTTTGTTTTTTATTAAGTATAATTAATTTAATGTTACTTGGTACTTGTTCACAAGCCTACACTATTCTCCCAAACATATTAACATTGTAATTTGTAAATATTGGACAAGCCAGTTATTTTTTAACAGAATAACCGTGGAGTTTCTTGCCGACTTTTCTACATATAAAACGACTCATTGGAACCGTGCACCTAGATCCTGACGTTTCATAAGTGTCCATGTAGATATAATTACGTGAAATAAAATATTTTGATTCTATCTGAATCAACAGCACTTTTATTGGTAAGTACTCGTAAATACTCCGGCAGAGAACGTCTTCCGGCTGAAATGAGGATGATGATGAATACAAACTTTTTTGCAAACGAGCGGCACCTCCATTGTGTAACACACTTTCTATCACAACCCGAAGAATTTTGAAAGAAACTTTCACAACCCCTATTTTTTTAAAAGCTACATAGAATCTACACTGATGATGTTTGTACCTACATTATTTGCAAATAAATATATCTATTGAGGCCCCATAGTCACCCTACCAAGAACAATTTGTAACCGTAAGACACGCTCGTAAAGTTTTATTGTTAGCTACATAGCTTAGGTATAATATTAATATCTGTATACGAATCTGCCGAGGGATGCAAGTCACTGCTCTTTGTACATTGATTGATTAGCTTCGATGCTGGGAGATACGGATCATTGAGTTTTTAGTCCCATTTCTATTGTCTGATGCATAGACTTTTTTATACGTCTATGGTCTGATGTAGATTTTTTTTCGCAGATGTCCGTGGACTTATAATACTCCATGCAGCTGTCTCACAAAGAGCTGTCTCACAAAATTTTGGTTTAACGAACTGCCGGTACCTATATTCTGTAAAAATGTCACCACGTTAAGTGAGCTTGAAGTGAGTTGTCATTCCACCAGCCGAGGTATTCTGTATAAATCTCACCGTGAAACCCTAGGTGAAGTGAGCTATAAAGGGTGTCAATCTCCTAATATCAGCATGTCGATTCTGTAAAAATGTCACCGTGAAAACTTGCGTGGAGTGAGCTGTCATTCCATCTGATGCTGTAGGGATTGACACTAATGACAGCTGACTCCACGCTCACTTCACCTAAGCTTTCACGGTGAGATGGTTACAGAATCGCACTACTGGTGGAATGACAACTCACTTCACCTACATTTTCACGGTGAAATTTTTACAGAATAGCGCTGCTGATGTTTGGAATTGAATTGATACTATTGACACTTCAAGTTCACTTCACCAAGTTTTCAGAATGTTTTTTTTTTTACAAAATAACACCCGTAATAACATACTTGTCTAGGTAAAGTAGCAATACTATGCGAAGTAAGATATTTCTCAATGCGTTCCATCAAATTCATAAACATATTGCCGATCGCCACTCAAGTGTTTTCTATGAATAGGTTTTTGGAACCCCGTGCGTCCGCGCGCACTGTGAGACCTCATAGTAGGCCATGTTTGTGAATACGGGTGTCAATCTGCTAGACATCTTTTAGTAGCATAGGTAATAAGCATAGTCAGCCTACAATATTTTCACTACTGGGACACAGGCCTCCTCTCCTCGAGAGGGAGTGGGCTGTAATGTGCGGATGTACGGATCTAGCACGCCGGCCCAGTGCAGGTTAGTTCTTTTATTAACCGACTTCAAAATGGAGGACTTCCTGAATTCAGATTTGATTTAAATGCACACAGCCTATTTTTAACCGACTTCCAAAACGGAGGAGGTTATAATAATATGTTCGACTTTATGTAGGTACGTTTTTTTTTATGTACCTACCTATTTTCACCGATTTTTCCATCAATTGTGCACCGATTTGATTTTTTTTTTTTGTTTGAAAGGTTATCTCGAGGTGGTCCCATTGTCATAAAGTTGGAATCTGATGAGAGGATCCCATGGAAATAGAGGGAAACCCTCAAATTTTACAGGCAAACCTATAGCGATTTGTGTATTTTTAAAAGTAACTTGAGCATTTTTTCTCGTAAATCATCAATTGGTAAAGTGGAGCTGATGAAGAAGACCACAGATAGACATCGGAACTACTCAATGATAAATATTTCACGGGTTGCAATTCAATTACTTTAATATTATATGTTTGCTAAGCAATTTATGCTCGTCACAATGCGTATGGTGAGTGGTGTGGTGGACGTTAATTGTTGAGGAGTTCTCCTGGTTCTTACCAGGAGAACTCCTCAACAATTAACGTCACAGCATCGGGAAAAGCAATATTTTGTAAAAGGTGATGAGCAGTTGAGATTAGGCTATAGTAACTTATATAAATTACAAACTCTCCCACTAAAAAGAGAACAACACGTGGATGTCACATGTATTTGAAGTCATGTTTCAAAAACGTGCCAGTTTCTTCACGATGTTTTCCTTCGCTGGTTTTTGCGAAACGCCAAAACCTTTTCTAATAACGATGACTGTCTCAAACAAGGGAACAATATAGACTAACTGCTAATTATCATATAGATCCCAAGATAATCATTAATCAAGCCGTAAAATAAAAGACAATCATAAAAAACATCATCTTTAATAAACTAAAGCGATCCCTTAGCGCCAGTCACGTTGGCAATTCTATTGTCTATGTCAAACTATAAACAATTAAAAAGTTGTTAATGGTCGTGATAACAAATGTTATACGTCCCCGGGGGTAAGCCGGGACGAATGGGGGTGAAACGAGGGGGCTAGTTTATTAACGGTTTCAGTGCAAAACTATTTATGATATTTCTGTCTTTTGTAGTTGAGTCATTGTAATTAGCTACGCTTTGTATATAAGAATGGTAACAGACTTTGTAGTCTCTCGAAAAAAATTTTTTTTACAAAAAAAACAGCAGACATCAAAAAAAACACTACAAAGTGACAATTACCTTAATAAACTGTCATGTCTGTGTCAATAAACGAATTTAAAAATTATTATAGACATTTGCAGTTGTACCTACAACTTTGCCTACAAAGTTATACCTATGGTAAATCCACTTTTCGCCAGTTATGTTTGAGTTTAGAGTCCCACCATGTAATAGGGGCGAGCCTATTGCCATCAACCGGGCACAAATCCAGACTCCGGGCTGCTACTGAGAAAGGAGGATGGACAAAAATGTATGGGACGCGTCCCCGGTGACTTTTAAAACCCAACACCTTGCTCGACCTGGAAATCGAACATACGACCTCATGCTCAGCGGTGCAAATTGCCACTAGACTAACGAGGTAGTCTACCAACAACACAAACAGTTTTAGAAAATGGCGTTAGTTCAGCATTAAGCCGAGGCTAACCGAGGAGGGTAGACGTAACAAATAGCCCTCGAACTGAGCCGTATTAGTTATAACTGTCATAACTTGAGAGTAGCACTCCGCTTGATTAAGTCAGGAGTAGCGACGTCGTCGGTGGAATGGATTTACGTCCGGTTCCAATAGTTTACAAGTGGTAGAGAGTAGGTTGTATTATGGTAGGTACCAATATAGAAACAAAAAGCTTTAATTACAATATATAAAAGCTAATAGTAAAATAAATAATTATTATTTACAAGCATAAAAAATAAAAGGAAAAGGGAGGAGCTCATTGGGCATCAAAAAATTCGTCCGCATCGCTGTCAATGTCAGCTGCAGCATTACCACGTTGGATGGCAATGCTAAAAGGTTACATGCTCTGTGGGCAATGCTGATTCTTTGGGCAAGAAATAGGCCAGCCCTCTGGTCACGTGAAGAGTCAACCAACCGCTGATGAGCACTCGGACTTCAAGACCATAGTGTTTCAACCCCAAGCGGCTCAAACGTATAGAGCAGCTCCCAATAAGGTTGTTATATTTAATAGTACTTAGTAGGTATTATGGTGAGGACATGTAGGTATGCTAGTTGTTATAGAGATCTTGTTTCAAGCAAAAAGTACCTCAGGCTTTACTAGTAGGTAAGTTGTACAGTCAAAATATTATGCTACATTTCTAAAAGAAATATGAATAATGTCCTGCCAGGTATTTGTGTAACACACATAAAATGACCACGGACTCGTTATAACTGTTAAATTAAAAACATTTAATTTAAAATGAAGAAGATGTGTAAAGGTTGTGAATGGCTTTGGAAGCTTTTATGTATTTTTAGATTTTAACCATTAACTCGCAGCGAGTGGAAAAAAAATCAGATAGGTATCAACAAAAGGGAATCGCCAAATCTGACAGCTTTTAGCTCAGTTATAAGCAATTTTACAAATAACTAGGTATATTATGTACGAATGTATTACCTACTATAATAATAATAAGTAAATAACAATCTAGACTTGGAAGCCATAAGCACATTATGTCAAATATTTTTTTTGCATGCAAAAAGATTTGTCTTAAGTGTATGATAACAAAATTTATATCCAAACCTAACTAAAACTATTCACAAACTAAAATGTAGCGTCGAAAAACTTATCCGCATCGCTGTCGACTGGTAATGTACCCAAGAGATTGGCGGCATTACCACGTTGTATGGCAATGCTTAGCCTCTGGCCAAGGCATGGACATAATACTAAGTCCATGGGCCAAGGTAAAAGCCAGCCTCTCACGGGAAGTGTCAACAAGCCATTTCGAAATTTTATTAAAATGACCACGAGCACTCGGACCCCACGGCCCGGGGGTTTCAACCCCAAACATACGTAAGTTCTTACTTATTCATAACTGATTTGCCTATTTGTGCATTTCAGAATAAACACGTTTTCTTTCTATAAATAAGAAAAAAACACAAAATTATCTGAAGACGACATTGCAAATCAGACGCGTATCCGAACGCGGAACAAAGATGGCGATTGGTGCGTTCGATAAGTAAGAAATAACAATAAAATTGTAGTAGTGCAGAGATTTATGTCACGTATGGGGGACTCCTTGTGTTTTCATGCGTGGTACAAAACGGAACTGAGCTCTAGGAAGACAAAATTGCGGGGAGTTTTTATTGTTTTAACCCGACTACGGCGAAGCTCAAAAGGAGGGTTATGTGTTTGACCTGTATGTAAGTATAATGTCCGTTTCTTTGTTCCCTCGTAACTCCTAAACGAACGAACGGATTTGGATAAATTATACGTCTTTAAATTTGTCTTGGTAGCGCGAGTGTCACTAGCGACATTAAAATAAAAAACAAAGTAAAATGGCGGATTTGGGGTGTCAATGATATTGTGGAGTTAGATTTTTTTTTTCTTCTGATACCATTGAGTGGGATATCAAAATGAAGGGTTTTAAAAGGTGATTACAAAAATATATACAACTTATATGGTTAAAATAATTCGAAGTGACAAATCGTAAACATGAAATGTTTTTTTTTTTTTCACATTAATAATTGTAAACGAAAAAGCTGGAAATAAAAAAAAGGGTATTAAAAAAACTAAAAACCGACTGCGGTAAAAAACTTAAGTTTAAAAAATGTAAAAACTGAAAACAAGCCATTTTAAATTAAATAAAAATTGGAAGGTAGCGGGACCCATTCCATTTTTATTATATTTTCAAACTCAAATGACATGCTGTCAGCCAATAAACAGTAAAACTACCCCTAACATTAAAACACAAAGTCATTAAAAAGAACATCATAAGTCCAGCGATGCATATAAAGTATGGGGGAGATGTTGGTAAAAAAATGGTATTATCTAGAGGTATTTGATGCGATGACGATGATTTGATGGTAACTGCGGGTCGCATCAAGCTTCAATTTATTTGGCAAGTTTTATCGTAGAATATTGATAGGGATTTAAAAATGGGTTCTTTCAAATCCATAAAGTAGGTATCTGCTGGTATCTACATAAAACGCCACTCATTTTCTAAAATATCAACCTAAAAATTGAAAACATCCCCAAGTTTAGACGCACACTTTCAAAGGTACTTAAAATAATAACATTCTGGCTGTATAAGTATTTTCTCTCGACACACCTCACCGGTGGGTGTATCCGAACGCGGAACTCAGCCGACCAATCACAGAGCTGTCAAACAGGTGGGCGCCAAACGCCATTTTGAAATGTTAAAATTTTCTTTGGGGGAAATGGAAGCATCCATTAATCCATTTTCTGTGTCCGTTTAGCTCGCTGAACAACAACATGACTTATGTAGTTAGCGGTCGATGCTTATTCGTTTTCTATAAGAGTAGGGGACGACCAAAGCAACGATGGATGGACTGGACTATGTCATCATCTGCCTAGCCTTTTCCCAACTATGTTGGGGTCGGCTTCCAGTCTAACCGGATGCAGCTGAATACCAGTATTTTACTTGAAGCGACTGCCTATTTGACCCCCACAACCCAGTTAATGGGTAACGCAATACCCCTTGGTAAGACTGGTTTTCAGACTTTTGGGCTTACGAATGACAGCCGGGGCCGTACTTTCCGAGGCGCGGGGAGCAGAGGGGCCTCGATATGTAATGGATGGTCAGTATGGTCACCCATCCTCGAACCGACCTCGTATATATCCTAACCCAGGTCATGGTTTACTTATGTGCCCAACATAATCCGTTCATTCAGCCGCTATCTATGCGTAAGAAGGTAACACAGACGTACAGAGTTACTTTCGCATTTTTATTATTAATATGGATTCTACCTACAATATTTCGCATCTGGTTAGTTTGCGACCCCATGTGAGGGGAAAAGTCTAGACGTGACTCACCCATAGTAAGAATCTGTACCAACCTATGCCGCCATTAAACATAAATAATACGATGCTGTGGCGCTGGGAAATTGTCATTCTTTTATTTTTATATAGAAGTGAAGGTTAGTGATTGATTAGTGACGTTTTACAAAAAGGAATATTTAATTGATCCTCTTGAAACCTTTTCATCTTCTAAAGAATATAGGATTCAATGATTTCAAAAGTACCTAATCATTGGATCCTATTCACAGCTACACAGCGGAATAAAAGATGAAAACAATATAGTACCTACTTACATAAAATGCGAGTAGGTACATCGCCGTAGCATTCAAAGCAGGAGCAGCCCTTTTTAATTCAAAGTTTACGAAAATTAACCCTATTCCCTTGAAATACAGTTCAAAACTCGTTGTGTAACAACTATAGTTTTGGCGCCACCCAGACAAAGCTACGCCAACGAAAAAAAAATGCTACAATAACTAAATTTCACTGTACAATGAAATTGTTGCTTTATTCCGTGCTTTCTATGGTGGAAAATCGTTTGGTCAAAGAAATAGTAGCACGAAACGCATACCACTTATATTGAAAAGTCAATACTGGAACTGCATAAATCTGCCACAGGAAAATTAACCTTATGCTTCTGTAATAGAATCGAAAATAATCGGAGAATAAAACGTGAGTTCTGACGTTTCAAAGTCGCGCAAGTGAAAATTTTGGCGCCAGACAGGCCGGCGCCGCCATGTTGCCGCATTTCGTTTTCCACGGAGGCACAGACATTAGCCTGTTCAGCCAGCTTCCGCCTTCGCTCTATTATGCCACCTAATTTACTGTTATGGCCGTCTAACTTTACAAACAAGATATCTGTGGCTATTCTTATAACATTATCCGTAGTGGAAGTGCTTTTACTTCAGTTTTTTTTGTTGTTAAGACACAAGTCATTTCTGCAGTCAGATTTGAATCAAAATCCATTAGGAATGGCCATTATCTAGGGCCTAGAGTCGTAGACAAGGGGCAATTTCCGTATTTATAAGAACGGTCGTACTCTCTGTATAGTAGTCTGTCTCAATCTGTCAGAAATATCCGTTGATCAATTTTTTACATTAATTGTCGCTGAAATAAGATTCTGACTAGATTCTGAAAGTTTTCAAGGGAATTGGCCTTCTGAGAAAGGCAGCCTGGATTAAGGGGTTGATTTAGAAAGCGAGAGTTCGGGAAACAGTGTCTTTTTGTTAGGAGGTCTCTCCCTGAGCCCTTAGGTACCGCTGCTCAGGCAGCTTGTGGGAACTCTTCTTTAGAACTCATGTTGTGTGAACTGATAAGACGTTGGTTCTTGTAGTTAATATAATCCTGAAAAAGCGCGGCAAATAAAAAAATTGTGCGGCGTGCCGGGCAGTGCCGGGGGACTTTCATAAGTAATGTTGTCGTCTAAAGCGTGCTGATTCTCAGCTTACTTTGAATAAAAGACTTTTTATTTTGATTTATTGTCTATACAAAAGCCGATTTATGAATCAAAAGTTATTTTACGATTGAAATATCGTGTGCCAGACAGCTTAGACGATACTTTTCAGAAGATATTAATGAAACCTACTTGGAATCGAAATTCTAGAAATTCTATGACCTAATATCACTAATCTATGGAAAACATCACAATTTTTCCTCTATGCATCACTGTCTTTCCCTGTCACGGCAACATTGAACAAAAAAATTTTGATTTTTCCTCTATGGTGATAACTCTTCACAAAAGCCTGAATGAAGAGTTAATTTTGTAGTCACTTATCTAATATAAATGTTTCATTAGAATTACAACCACCATGTTATGTGTGTTATAAAATAAAGATGAATTTATTTTTTTGTAAATTTCTAAATTTTCGTTATAAATCATAGACGTATAAAAAACGTCTATAAATGTTATAATTATATTGTTAGTGTTCGGGGCAATGCTGGCTCGCGTGTTGTTTGTCCTGCTAGCCGGCGTGCCCGCGTGTCGGGGGACTAAGGGGGCTAAGGTGGCTGCTTATTCGGCGTACTATGATGCAGATGGGGATGTTCAAAATGCGGATTTCTACGATAGTTATAACGACGGTTAGTAGCTAAGACCAACATCGATATCTATTTCTATATAGAATCTATACATTATTATATACGCTGACTGCTTCGTTGGTGTAGTGGTCGCAAGCGGTACAGCTGAGCATGAGATCCTGAGTTTGATTCCCGGGTCGAGCAAGAGTTTTTCCATCAGGCATTTCGCTGTAGTAGCCCGGAGTCTGGATTTTTGCCAATAGACTCGCCTCCTATTACAAGATACTTTTAAGCATAACTGGGAAAATGTGGGTGTATTTACTGTAGGTAAACTTCTGCCTGACCCTCCGGGGAAAGGCGTGATGGTATGATATGTTAAACAAATTATAAAGTTATTAGTAGTTACTGTTTCGCGTCGATGGCCCTGTCCGTGTATAATATGGCTGGGTTTCCACCAGAGGTGTGCTAAGCTGCGTAGCGATGGACAACAGCCAACAGGATCGTTTGATTTATCATATTCATAGCGTAGCTTGGCTTAGCTCTGGTGGAAAAGGATTATTTTGGGGATATGGGTAGCCAAATGGCAAAAGCGGAACCCTTATAATTAGGTCATGTCCATCTGTCCGTTCGTCTCTCCGTCTGTCCGTCCGTCCGTCCGAAAGTCAAACAACCATTTTAATAGGAAGACTATTGGCACTACATCGACGAAAATTAGAAAGAAGATGTATTCTGTGTAGGTAGGTACCGCTAAATAATGGTGTAAAGTAAGTAGTGAAAAACTAAAAAATATTAGTCGTGTCACTCCCCTTACATGTAACCGAAGGATGGAAAAGATTCAATGTAGGTACCTACATAGGCGTGTAGGTAATCGTTGAATATGAAATATAAATCAATAAGAATGAATTTTATGAACTTATAGGGTTGTTTTGATGATTACCTGACACATTTTGCAATTTGTAAAAAACGTAAGAAAATTCTAATTTCGCGGGCTATCTAGCGCATTCCCCTTAAGAGCCCATACTGCCTCAGCTAAAATTCACTCTTTGTCTCGCTCGCACGATACTGCTCGCGGACTAAGTGTGAGCGAGACAGAGTGCGGTGCTGGGCGGCAGGCAGCGCCAATAGCTTATTTTTTTGCTTTTTACGGCGAAAATAATTGTAATAAAAAAAAAAAAACATAGTCGCTGCTTTATAGTTAGTTTAGTTATTATACAAAGTTTCCTGATCAAATTTGAAGTATTTTTTTAATACCTGCGGTTTATTGTTCAGTTTCGAGGTAACTTTGGTTTTTTTTTCTATAGAGAAAATTTTATGGAATCGTGTTTTCGTCAAACATAGTACCTTACAATTTTATCATATACTAGCTGCGCCCTGCGGTTTCACCCGCGTAAGTTTCGATTTAGGGGAATGAAAAATAGATGTTGGCCGATTCTCATAGATACCGGATAAGCACAAAAAATTTCATCAAAATCGGTTAAGCCGTTTCGGAGGAGTATGGCAACGAAAACTGTGACACGAGAATTTTATATATTAGATTTACTTAATGCTGCATTTTTGACATAACGGAGGATCATGCTAAGCAATTTGAGGTAGTATAGGCCCTTAAAGTTAATAGTTTGTAAGATATGGGATGTTTTAGGTTATATGCATAACCGCAGAAACAACTTATAGCGTTTCATAGTTTTTTCTTAGAAATACTGTGAATCTCAAACTTATTTTTGTGGTCGGTAAATCAATACTTTGCATGCGTACAGAACCCTTCACTGTGCGTGGTGTGTCACGCAGTTGATCGGTTGTTAACTTCGTTTCTTTAATTTCGCGCAGAAATCAAATCTCCCCAGAAGATGACTACTGTCGTGCAGCCTATCACCCATTTGCAAAGAAGGAACCTTGATGACGTAAGAACCCTCAACCCCGAAGAAATTATTGATGCGAAAGGTACCATAATATATCCCCTCAAGAACTACAGGTAAACCAGAGAAGGTGTGCGCTTCGGTAAGCTTCGTGTTTCCGAATTAACACGAACGTCGCACCACACAGGCGATGCTTCATCATCAGCCTACAACAGTCCACTGTTGGACATAGGCCTCTCTAATTGCACACTATTCAGCTCGATTTTCGGCAACTCTCATCTAACTGCTAACAACCACCTCGCTCCACCTGTCGTCGAAAGACGTCCACTGTTGGCCACAGTCCTCCCCCAAACATCGCCACTGATACCGGATCAGAAAATAAGTAGTATTTATAAAACAACGTCGTGTCTGCGTGAGCTTCCTCGGTTTTTCAAAACTACACAATGGATTTTCCTAGCAGCCTGTATAGCTTAGTTTTAGCACAGAAATCTCGGTGTTTTGACAGCATGTCTCATGTCACCAAATCAGAAGATTGTATTATACTTTTTATATTATTGTGATTAAATTAAATTTCTTTTTTTGGCCTATTTCACCAAATCTAAAATAAAATTATATAAATTAATTAATTAACATAGACGTAGCTATAAGAGTAGGAGAAGCCCAAAAAACGATGGATTGCCTGTGTGAAAGATGATATGGCTAGAAAGGGGACGACTAATAGAGATAATAATAATTCTTTATTGACATAAATATTTTTAACAAAAGTAGTGAGGGCCTGACTCCTGCGCTAGGTATAGTACCTGTGTTACAGGAGCAAGTGTCTTCTCCCAATAATTATGAGTCGAGTTTAATGCAATAAGAATTAATCAAAAACCCAAGTACAAAAATTAAATTAAAAAAACAAAAACAAAATTAAAATAAAAGAGAAATTTATAAACACGAGAAACATTTCCTAACGTGGAGTAATAAAAAAAAGTGTTAGTGGTATAGTGTATGAATACGGTGTGTAGTGTTTGTGGTGTGTGAATGTTAATGTACGAGTTACACATGTGGTGTGTGATGTTAAAGTATATACTATTTTAAAAGGAGTTCGGTTTGTTCATAGTCATGCGTAAGTAGCCATGATTTAACCTTACTTTTAGCTTCCTTCATTGTGAGAGGATTTATTTTAAGCTCTTTTTTTGTCTTATTATATAAATGAATAGATAAATACTTATGTTGTTTTCTAGCTGATGCAGTTCGTCATTTAATTGATAAACAACACTGTTGAAACAGCTAAGTTCAAAAATCCTAACAACGAATACCTAGTGTTTGAAAATCAAATAAAACTATTTACAGAAGAAGATAAAACTATAAAGACCAAGATTCTCAATCCTCCACAAAGAGACTGGATCAACAAGGATATTATCGCTGAAATCAACCAGAGGAACGTACTGGCGACAGAACTTAAAAATAACCCTAGTAACACACAGTAAAAACAGAATTCACGAAGAAAAGAGACTATGTAGCTAAATTAATATCAAGAACAAAAAATTCTTACTATTATAATGAATTTAAAAAATGTATTAATAAACCTATGAAAATGTGGGGCCTAATAAATACCTTAACAAGCAATAAAATAAAACAGAGTTGTGTTCCTCCAAAATTAGTAGTAAACAACAATAACATTACGGAGCCAAATCATATCTGCCAAATATTTAACGAATACTTTGCTACAATTGGATCACTCCTAGCAAACGAAATACCTAGTTCATTTCATAACGATTATGACCGCGCTTTACCAAATCCTATAACTCAAAACGTTGAGAAGCTCTCCAGTTTCAGCCCATGTTCTGCTAATGAAATAGCAACCATTATAACTAAACTCTATCCAAATTGCAGCACTGGCCTAGACGGAATAAAAACCAAAGTAATTAAAACCGTTAAAAGTTTAATCGTAAACGATCTGAGCAAATGTCTGAATAAATTACTGGATGACGGGAACTTTCCTGAAACACTAAAAATAGCAAAAGTAACACCAATCTATATATCAGGCCGTACCACAGATCCAGGAAATTATCGACCTATCTCAGTGTTGCCTGTGCTGTCAAAAATATTAGAAAAAATTATTCATAGCCGATTAGAAAAGTATCTTAATTTTATTAACTTCATCACTGATCGACAATATGGATTCAGACCCAGAAGTAATACTACTACAGCCACTGTTGATCTCATCACTAAAATTAAACAAAACATAGACAGAAAAAACATAGCCCTGGGCATTTTTATTGATTTAAAAAAGGCCTTTGACACGGTTAGCCACAAACTACTCCTAAAAAAACTGGAATCAATAACTATCACGGGAAAAGCTCTAAAAATGCTCGAGTCTTACTTAAAAAATCGTTCGCAAGTGGTCAAACTTGGTAATCACCAAAGTGATGCATTACCTATTACTTGTGGCGTCCCACAGGGATCTATCCTGGGTCCCTTACTCTTTTTAATCTATATAAATAATATAAACAAAATTAAACTACATGGTCACCCTACCTTATACGCCGACGACACTTGTTTATTTTACTTCGGATCTTCCATCCATCACATTATCTCACAAGCACAAGAAGATTTAAATACCCTATTCGCATGGTTTCAGTTCAACCTTCAACAATAAATATCTCTAAAACATGTTATATAATATTTAAAGCTAAAAATAAATCAATTCCCTCATATGACCCTCAAACAATAAATGATATCCCGCTACAGCAAAAACCATGCGAAAAATACCTCGGTCTAAGAATGGACAGCTCACTAACGTGGAACGCTCATATTGATCATGTAAAAAGTAAACTTTCGGCACTCTCCGGATCACTGCGTAACATTGTTCATTGTATTCCACCAAAATTGCGGTATACTATTTACAACTCCCTAGTAAAGCCACATCTACTTAATTTAATCGAAATTTGGGGCAGTGCTGCTAAAACAAAATTATCAGAACTTCAAACTACCCAAAATAAAATCATAAAAATAATATTCAACTACCCATATCTAACATCTACCAGTAAAAGGAGGATGGCGAGGTTGCATGTACAATGGGACCCACTGTTAGGAGTATCGTACAGCATGGAAACTTATAGCTAGTTGTAGAACTATATAAAACTAGCAAAAAAGCAAATGGGCAGTAAGTCGTAGAGGCTGGGAGAAAAAAGATATGCAGTGTAAAAGATTATAACCTAAAACGAATCTAATAGTGCTTATTTACTAATACAATAAACCAAAACTACCATCGTGTTTCTGCATCTCTCTGACCAATTAAACTACCTACTCAAAATAAAAAATACGTCTCGGAACTAGGAACTAAGTATAGTGACTTGATCAAAACGAAATATAAAATACTGTAAGCATAGACTAGATTGATATAGGATGAAACTATAATCATTATTGGCAAACAACTAAGCCAAAAAAAAGCGTAAATATCTAGCAGATTATGAAGTTTTAAAAGACTCCTATTAGCGCGACGTGTCTAGTTGCGACCGAGATTCCTTCTAACTAAAGTCGGGTCCAACCTGCCTCGATTTTGTCAGTTACATGATTGAACTCAAACTCAAAGCATTTATTTCAATTAAACTATTTACAGGCACTTTTGAATTGTCAAGAAGTCGGTCAGTCAGAAAATATGAAGCTAGTTGCCCATTCCAAAGCGTAGGTACTTAACTATATTGAATTGAATGATTGATAAAAGAGGGGTGAGCCAACTGTCACTAATCGGGCACATATTCAGACTTCGGGCTGATACTGAGAATTTCATCTTGCCTGTCTTGGGAATCGAACCCAGGACCCCACGTTCGGCAGTCGTGCTTACGATCACTAGGCCAACGAAGCAGTCGAAAACGAAGTGTGGGTACTAGGAATAAATATAATAATAATAATAATAAAACTTTATTGCATAAAAGGTGTTGCAGTAAATAAAAAAGAATTGCACTTTACAAATGTACACTGATATACAACATAAATGGTGGGGGTACTGTCCTCTTAGATAGGCTACATAATAGCCTGTAGTAAAGAGAAACAGTGCCGTATCCCTCAAGAATGGAGAAATCAATTGCTTAGTGTTTAAAAGTATATAAAAAAAAAAAAGTGTTTTTTGTTTTGTGTTTTTTCTAAGTGTTTTGAAAATAAACATCAACTTACGCACTCGTCAATACATCCACATGGGCCTTAAAGTTTAAGGTATTATCCAACATTACGCCCAGTTATCTAATATTATTTACAGACTCTATTTGAGCGCAATTACAATTTAGTGTAGTTTGTGCGAGACATGTGTGAGCTGTGAGTGTTGATTATTTTTTGGCTGGGATTTTGAACTAATAGAAAAAGTGATATATTTAGTTTTGCTAGTGTTGAGTGTTAGTGTGTGAGCCAAAAGCCAGTCAAGGGTGGAGTCGAGACCCCTTTGAGCATTAATTTGAAGTTCTGACCAGGAGTCTGCGGAGAAAGTTATTGCAGTATCATCTGCATAAGTTACAATACTAGAATTTGGAATATTTAGATTGCAGAGGTCATTGATAAAAACCAGAAACAATGTAGGACCAAGAATACTCCCCTGTGGGACCCCATACTCAATAGGAAGCTCGTTACTAACGGTGTTTCCTATTTTAACCACTTGCGTTCGACCTGTGAGGTAACTTTGGAAGAACTGAAGTTGTGGACCTCTGACACCTATGTTTTGCAGTTTTTGTAGAAGGGTTTTGATGGGAACGGTATCAAACGCTTTCGCGAGGTCCATAGTCCATAGTATAATTAATATTTTATAGACTATTAAGATCTTGGATTTTTAAACAAGAGGTTTGTTGAATAAAACAATACATAATTATTTAGAAAATCTTTTTTTTCTTTTGTTTTATTATAAAATACAGGTTGTGATAAAAAATAGGATAAGAGCAGGAGGATGATGATTATAATAATATACTGAAACAGTAAATGTATCTTCATTCTATCTTGTTACTGTTTGTTCCTTTATTTATCTAAGTAAAAGATTATCTAAGAACGAAGCTGGTGCAGCAACATAGCTTTGGTGTCTGGCATAACCCATGTACCACAATATGCTCATTATATGAGAGCAACAGCCTACTGTCCGTGTCCCTACGGGACAGTGGCAATAATATCCTAATATGGCACTTCGCCCCTCTAGCCTTCTATCAACTGCAATGTATGTAAAATAGGACTTACTTGCTATATGCCTAGATTTAATTCTGCCACGTATAATAAATGGTTGACTGTTATTAAATATCCCTTCTAGAGGTGTGTTGTCCCGGCAAACTTCTAAAGCGTACATTCCGTGGGCTCTAAGGTGCTCCCCAACATATGATTTTGCTTGCTTTATTTGGTATGTACCCAGAGCGATTAGTTCTAGGTCATCTATTGTCAATTCAGGGAATTCTATATTTGAATGTGTAACATTTTGGAACATAGTATGTCTCATATTTAAATTATTATTTTGAACAATTTGAGCAGTTTCATTGTTTTCAAATATTTTATCTTCTATTGTCTGAATGACCTCATGGACATTTGTTCGTTCCCTGAATTGAACAGCAAAATGGTTCAATAAGGCGGCAGCTATTGAAAAATCTTGCATAATATGAGGACACCTTTTATTTAAATAATCTGCACGGAATATTTTAAAATCCCTACTGAACCTTCCATTGACAGCTTCAACCACCCATCTATTCATAGTCACACATCTCGAGATATTGGCTTGGAGAGTCGAAAGTTGCCTTTCCCCAGGCGAAATTGTTTCGGGCATATGTACTAAGAAACCTTTGGCTGCCATGTTGTCTGCACAGTCTCTAAACCCACGGTCTAAAATAAAAACATCATCTTCCCTAAACAAATCCGTAAAGGCACCTTGCTCTGACATAAGATCATTCATAATTGAAGCATCATTTTTGGTGGCTGGATAGGGACCCACTGCCTCAATGATGTAACCATCGCAGCAAACTATAAGAAAAGGTTTAACCAAATTATAATATTTGTGAAGGGAATATGTTTCTTTTTGAAATAAGTAGTTACTACTCTTTTGAGTGCTTAAATATGTGCCATCAGCAATAGCAATTAAACGTTTTTCTTCTGTGGGCGCTTCAGGATTGCCAAAAAGATGATCAGCAAGCAAAGAATTCCTGGCAACGAATTCTTCCCTGGGCTTGTGTGCCCATCCCAAATGTCTAGGCACATAGTCCTGGCAAAGAATTTCTCGTGCCTGCTGCATATATTCTTCAAGAGTTCGTCTGGGTATTTGAAATAATGCTGAGATTCTTTCATCACTATCTCCAGTTCGCATTTTACACAGAAATGCACTAAAACCGATTTTTATTTTATGGTTGTTTAATCGCGGTACTTCTATTAATATCTCATTATATTCATCTTTTGTCCGTCCAAACCAGTACTTAAAAAGATGGTCATCAATATTTTCAGGATTCATAAAATCCAATTTTGAATCTTCTGCTAGTAAATACACAATTTCTTCTATATGTGCAGCAGTAAATGTTGAAATAGCATTTTCACTACCATACAATTCATGAAATAAGTTGGCACCTAAGTGAAAATTGCAAATTCTGGCATTTCTGGGTATATAGAAATTGTAATCTTTAATAATGAGTTTTCTCAGTCCATCAGGCACACGTCGTTTTTCACTATCATTACACTCCACAAACAAGCAACGACGTGCTGTATCAGCTGCTCTTCTTAATGTAGGCAACATAATTTGTTCAGCAGATGTTACCTGCAATGGAGGTCTGGTGTTTGACAGACCAACCTCTTCAATTTCCATTGTGTCAGCTGATTGTGTTGTGGGCAATATTTGTTCAGCAGATGTTTCATGCAATAGATGTCCAGATGTTGATGGAATGACCTCTCCAACTTGCTCCATCTGTTGCGAAGATATAGGCTGTGCACTACCTCCTACACTAGATGTGGAAGGTGCAACAGGGGCAGAACTTCTGTGAGAGCTATCAAACACTCTCTGTGCACGTAAATAGCAAGGCACACATATTTCATCATTGTTGGTTAACTGAAACAATAAAAGTGAAAAGTTAAGTTTTAAACAACAATCACAAAAGTAGCAAAAATACAGATCTATTGAGTATGCAGATCATTAATACTTAGTCATTGTTTTTTTTTTTACGAACCTGGCGGGGTCTTATCCATTCAGATATAACATTTGCTATTTGGACTTCTCTTTCAGACATCTCTGGTCTGAGGACCAGTCTGCTCCTGATTCTCAAAATAGATCTTCCACACCCAGCACACACATTACGATGGCCAAGTTGCTGTTGGGTGTTATGTTCAAGATCATCATTTGGGATATGATTTATCAACTCCCAACAGGAATGACAAATAAAGTCGTCTCCAGTCATCTAAAAATAATTATGACCATAATACACCAAGTTAATGTTATAATCATGTCAGTGGTTGTAAATCAAGAATGTGGCCACTTCTTACCATCCTGTGGGTGACGGTTATTTATACTTATAATATATATTATAAGTAATAGAGGGAGAGTCTTACAATCAAACGGAAACAAAGCCACGCCACGGGATGCTACTGAAGTGAATGAGCTTAAGTACCATTTTATTTACAGGTATTATAATACTTACATCACGCGGATACACCCATCTCTGAACTCTCTCAACTACCTGAGAACTTTCGTCGGACAAACGATGTCTCCGTAATCGGGCAATGCGCAATTGACAATTCACACAACGCATTTTAACGGGTAACTAAGTCCAAACCAATTGCAAATCGGAATCCAAAGGTAAAAGCGGTTGTCTAAGTCGATATGTAGAATAATCAGTCCAAAGGTAAAGCCAGGTCGTCAAGAATCCACAAAGTCGCATAGAAAGAAATAGAAATCCCAAGTTAGCCGTTGAACACAAACAATGGAATAACACCATAGAGGAAAAAAAATAACACTAATGGTTTTGACACTGATAGCCAACTCCTATTGACAGCATAACATTCCATTCTAGGTTATCACAAATAATCGTAATAATTATAATATTGTACATTTTTTGATAAAAAATGTGAATGCATTTTTAATATTAACTTTTATGTATTTTTCTTATACTTTAAGATTTTGTTAAAAAAAAAAATATATAAGCGTAAACGTCTACAAGTGTAAAAACGTAAATCATGTATTGTGTAGGTTGGAATGTAATAAGAAACACGGTGCGTTTAATAACTGCATGATGACTTATTTTTAAGTAAATAAAAATCTTTTCTAACTTTTAATTCCCATCACCTAGTGACTCAATATTTTTGATATAATCCTCTTACAAACTCTTAATTATAGTAAATATGAACTTGCAAGTGAATGACACTTCGTTAATTTATAAATAATGTGGGTCCAAACTCGCCATCCTTCTTTATCAAGACACAAAAATAATGAACATAAAACAACTTTATATTTATAACACATGCATTTTCATCAGAAATATTCTCAACAAAAGCGTTCACTCAAACATAACACTCACTCAATATAAACAAGTTAGTCAACGCAGTACACGGCGAGCAAGCTTGCTAGTTTTGCCAAAAATTAGAACTAACTATGGCAAAAAAATGCTAATTTTTGAAGGAGCACAGCTTTATAACAAATTACCGTCCTCTATAAAAAATGTACACTCTTACAAGGCATTCAAAACTCAACTTAGCCAGCACATAATTGCGGATCGATCACTTCTGGAGAAATGAATGCATTGGATGGGTAACTATTAAATTGTAATACTGATGGTGAACATATTGTAATCTATATTTTTCTTTTTAGTATTGTTCTCAAGTAAGTGACTTATGTCTTTATTGGGAATAAAGCTTCTTTAAACCGAAACAGATGTTTCGTGTGGTGCGTTTTTTTAGAACACTGTTATCGTATGGCGTGTTATGGTGCTGTTTGATGACGATATCTAAAATACACATCTGCCGTACCGTTAATATTTGACATTTCTCATACAAGGTTTTGGTGGGGAACCTGAATGGCCTGAATGTCATTACTTTAAGGACAGATCTTTGGGCCCTTTCAAGGCGAATCATATACGTCTTACACGCGCCACCCCACCACTCTAATGCAGTATGCGAGAACTGATTGTGCTAGTGCGTAATAGCTCAAGGCCAGCCACCTGTCTGAGTCTTTTAAAAATCCAAATTAATTTTCTAATACGCGTGGTGGTAAGGATAGACCTTAATGTTGATTAATGCTGGCGCCAGCTTAGTTTTTCGTCTAGAATAACCCCTAAATATCTCACTGATACCGATTTCCATAGAGCCAGACATACACAGGTTGTATTATTCTGAGGTGAGTTACATACATGTAATAAGATTTTTTTTTTTGGGATTGATCTTGGAGTAACTGAACTGAATTTGTGTCGATTTCGAAATATTCACAGTCAGAAGATTGGCTCTTAGCCTTTGATTCACCATGTGTAGTCCCACCTCAGCATATTGTTTTACTTCGTCCATCCCGCCATGAAACACAAGAGCTGTATCATCAGCATATTATGTGAAAATTTTGCCATTTCCAAGCGTTTGTTGACACAGATCATTTATGTAGATCAAGAAGAGACTCGGGCCGAGTATACTTCCTTGCGGTGCGCCATATACAACATGGGCGTCTGAGCTAATGTGTCCCCCAATTTTAATTCTCTGTGTCCTGTCATAGAGGAAATCTCTGAAGATCCCTGAATCATTTCCCCGAATGCCAATATGTTCCAGCTTGTCCACAAGTAGAGGAATTGAGACGGTGTCGAAAGCCTTAGCCAAGTCGAGGAAGATGCCGACGCATTTTTGATTAGCATCCACACAAGATGATATATGTTCTACAAGTTGGCTGACACCATCCTCGGTGCTCTTCCCTCGCCTAAAGCCAAATTGAGATTCCGACAGGATCTTATTATGTTCTAAGTAGTGTATTAGCCTACTGTTGAGCACTTTCTCAAGTATTTTTGATATTGTCGTAAGAACCGAGATAGGCCGGTAGTTCTCAACACCGTCCTTAGATCCACTCTTCTAGACAGAAGTTATTCATGACTTTTTGAAAACTCGTGGGAAAACACCTTGCGCAATGCAGATCCCTATTAGCTTAGTTAGTTGAGGAACTATGACATGTCTAGCCATTTTAAGAAGTTTTGCTGGTATGGAATCCCAACCAACAGCAGTCATTCTTGAGGTTAAGTATTAATGTTTCGATTTCAGCTTCATCCGGGGAAAGTAGTTAATACGATAGAATTTAAATTATTCGAAATGTCAGTTCTATAGGGTAATGAGTTAGAATAAGAGGAGTGAATTATATTATCTGCTAGTTGCTTGCCGATGCTAGAAAAATAGTTGTTTATGTCATTTATAGAATTAGTTGTATCTGCATTTAAGAGATGAATGGAAGAAAAAGATACGTTGCGCCGACCACTAATAAATTAGGATAGGGACAGGAGAACGATGAATAGCTGGGTCCACATCGGACGATCTACACTCCTCTCCCGCGCAGCACCTCCACACCGACCGCTAATTTTTCCTGCCGATCGGAGCGCAAACTCGTCCGGTGTGCACCGATTATTAACATCGATTTTTTGTCTTTTATTCCCCAGGAGTACTAAACAATATTCTTCAAAGCAAAAAACTCGAGTCTGTGCGCGGGCGGCGAACAGCCCGAGATTACACCGACTCTTACGACTATATCGAACATTCTGTCGACGCCGGACCAGAGGTCAAAACTAACAAGGGCCTTGTGCCCCAGAAAACGTGGAGCCCAACCGCCGATGATCAAGAATATTTGGACGACAGGTCGAGCCATGCCACAGAACAACACTGGAGTTTTGTAAGTGTGCTCGAAAACTCGAGCCACAGCCGAGATTAATAAACGTTATAAAAGCTTTTAAGTATAGTTATATGTTATATTTAATCAAACCTCTAATAATTCTCACTTTGCGCTCCTCAAAATATTATTGAACACTAACTATAATACAATGATTGCGCCTCTTTTAGTGAACCTCAAATAAGCAACCAATTGGAACCATGTACCTGGCTTCTGACGTGTCATAAGTGCCCATGTAGATAGGTCTAAGTGAAATAAAATATTTAGATTTTTTTTATTTTATGCACATAATTCTAGACTAGCATGTCTAAACACAACAGCAAAACATTAAAAAAATCGTTCCTACGAAAGTTTCTAACGCAGGCGGTTCCCCCTACTGAATCCATTGTAACAGGTCGCGCGTGTTGTAGTTGTGGTTAGACTCCAGTCTAACCACAACTACAACAAGCTGGCTTCCAAGCCGACTCCAACATGGTTGGGACAAGGCTGGCAGATGAATATAATGTGTGATCCTCTTAATCTCGGCAGGTGTACCAGCCAGATACCTCGACCGCCGGCAACGATGATATCGTAGCTGAAGTAAAGAAGATGACACGTGTGAGGGACAGGGACGTCCCCGGCCGGTCCTCCGACGACTACTGGAGGCCTACCCAGGAAGTCCTAACCGGGGGCTCCACTGCGGAAACTGAGGAGACTGAAGATACTTTGGTACAGATCATTGCAATTTACACCTAACTAGATATAATGCCCGCGGTTGTGACCACGTGGATATCGAAAATAATACTACGGGAGCGTACTACCAGGATTAAAAGTACCTTATTATCTGAGTGCCAAAGTTCATCCAAATTGTCTGGAAGTAACTAGTTGTTGTTAGATGACCTCCACTCTGGGGAGGATGGTGTTGTCTGTCATACTCTTACTGACTTAAACCACACGGAGCTCTTCAACTATCTCTGACCGGGGCGTTGAACCGCTAGCACAATTTCTATCGCTCCCTCGGTAGGTATTGAACCGCCTGATTCACAAGCAGACCTGTTCACCCTCTGAGGCCGTCACCCTACGGCCGAAGTTGCTCTTGAGAGACACGCGGCCATATCGTGCCTGTATCTATTCAGGCAACGGACTCACCACATCGCCGCAGGCCTAGCTCTTGGCGACCCTTAGGTTGCTGGTTACCTTCAGCCTACATCATCCCACTGCTGAGCAAAAACCTTCATGACTTCCAGCTGTTTCTGTCCAGAGCTAGTGTGAATCATAGTTGGTTATTATACTGATATATATTGTAGATGTACCCGTTAGAATCCACGACGTACAGCAACTCTGATATGCAAGCCGAAGTAAGGAAGTTGGTTCAGCACTGGAGCGACAGTAGCACTGTCAATGTAAGTACAGTAGGTAGTACAAGAATCTTTTGGCGCCAAAATCGGAACTAACGCCGCCATTTTGTTTTTTCAATACAATCCAACAAAACATTACCACCTTTGTTTAGCAGCGCCTTCTTGTCAATGTTAGTCAAGCGCCAAAAGATCTTTGTTGCCCTTTAAACACAGGGTTTAATGAAATTAGCGAGCGAAACTTCACAGACAGACGTGATGGATAACGTATCTAATGAAGAGGCAAGAAAAACATAAACAGGCAGGGTGGTGGTGGTGCAGGCAACCTGTCACCATGGATGGATTCAGTACTCTACATGATTCTGGACAAAAAATTTCAGCGGAGGTTTTGAAATGAGGTTTTAGCCGATTTTTTTTTTTAATCTGCTGTTGTAAACATTGTGACCGCGCACGTATTGAATTTTGCACTTTTGTAGAATTAACAGCTGATGGCCACCTACTGAGCCCAACTCATCTATTATTTTGAAGAAGAAGATTTCATGAATTAATATTGATGATATGGTTCTGGGTGTTATTAATCAGTAGATTGTTGTTTGATAGGTATAATGTACATATTTATTTACATTGTAGAAGGAAGAATCCACGACGACGTACAGCAACTCTGACATGCAAGCCGAAGTGAAGAAGTTGGTTCAGCACTGGAGCGCCAACAGCATTGTCAATGTAAATGAATTTCGATGTTCAGTGTATTAAATAGTCTATAAAAACGGAGCAAAAAGTATGCCTGGAAGAGGTGCTCGTGGCTAAATGATATCAGACTTACGGGTCCATCGGAGGTTAAGCTAGGCTTGCCACGGTTGGTTTGTGGATGGGTGGCCATCCATTACATATTGAGACCGTGCTTCGGAAAGTACGTTAAGCCGTTGGGCCCGGCTGTCATTCGTAGATCTTTGACAGTAGTAACGGTTAGTCAGAAGGCCAAATGTCTTACCAAGGACGTGTTACCGAATAATTGGGTTGTGGAGTTCAGATAGGCATATGCAAATATTGGTATTCAGCTGCATCCGGTTAGACTGGAAGCCTACCCCAATATATCTAAGTATAGTTGGGATTATGCTAGGTGATGAGATGGTATTTTTTTTATTATTGCCAGCAAGAAACCTCTTCGTACAACAACACTGCCTTGCGTGCAGATGTGAAGCAGTTGATCCAGAACTGGAATCCTCATGCCAATGTTCAGCACCAGAACCCTAGCAGCAATGTTCAGCAAGAGCGCCACACGAGCAGTGTTCAGCACTGGGGACCCTCTATGGCAAAGGAAGAGGTATTTTAACAACACCTGGAATGATTCTAAAACTTTAAGGCCGAGCACACGTTCAGAGATCTTCGCCAATTATAAACCGTTAAGATTTTTTTTTTTTTTTGAGTGAGTGTTCTTCTTGAGTCCCGTTTACAGTTTAAATTATATCTGTTATTAAATCTGTTATCTTGAAAACAATGATAGCAAATAACCCAGGATTGCTGCAATCGCATATCAATATGTTGTTCAAACCACTCTAAACTGAAAATTATTAATTAAAATATTTATTTGTAGATGAACCAGCAACAAACCGGAATGCAAACAGAGTTGAAGAAGTTGCAGCCCTGGAACCCTCTTCTTGAATATAAGCACGGGAGTGCTACTGAAAATGTTCATCACCGTGACCCTTCTGACAATCTTCAGCACTGGAGCACTCTTGACAATGTTCAGCACCAAACCCCTTCTGTGAATGTTCAGCACTGGAGTGCTTCTGACAATGTTCAGCACTGGAGTGCTTCTGACAATGTTCAGCACCGTATCCCTTCTGATAATGTTCAGCACCGTATCCCTTCTGACAATGTTCAGTACCGGAACCCTTCTGACAACGTTCAACACCAGAATCCATCAGTGAATGTTCAGTACTGGAACCCTTCTATGAATGTTCAGCAACAGGACCCTTCTATGAGTGTTCAACACCATATCCCTTTTGACAATGTTCAACACCAGAATCCTGCAGTGAATGTTCAGCGCTGGAAACCTTCTATGAATGTTCAGCAACAGGACCCTTCTATGAGTGTTCAACACCATATCCCTTCTGACAATGTGCAGCACAAGAATCCTTCAATGAATGTTCAGTCCCAGGACCAGTACCAGGACCTTTCCATGAATGTTCATCATTGGAGCCCTTCTGATAATGTTCAGCACTGGAACGCTTCTGTGAATGTTCAGCACTGGAACCCCACAAATCAAGGAAATGTCGTAAGTAATAGAATAAACCCCTTAACCCCTTAACTTTAGTTAAATAATTATTAGCGACTGTTTAACAATAAATTTTTGACGTTTAAACGTCTCCTAACTCTAAATAACGTTTATGAATAAACCTCATAGTATTAACCGCTAGTCTTCGGATGACTTTCATTATGTTCAGCTTTAGCTAAACACCAGTGAAAGAAAAGCTAAAGCTTACACATGCAACTATTGGTTGTGGGAGCAATTAGTGGAGCTATATGAAGCAACTTACTAGAGATGTTATAGTACAATATGTACACCGTTTGCTGGGTTGGTGGAAGCACAAATTAAAATACTTGCAGACTTGGATGTTTGTGCGAAACTCCTCGAGTATGGGTAGTTGGTAGAGCACATATAATGAGCCCACACTATTGAGCTCGAGGGGTTTACTAGTAGCCATTCAAGAGTTCCATTATCTAGCGTCTGGGCCAGTCATTAGGTCATCATCATCATCAGGTAAAATGAACAGGTCCCGTTGAGCCACATTAATAAGCCCACACTTGTTACTATTCAAGAGTGCCGTTATCTAGCGTCCAGGTCAATCGTCTTACTAGCCCGAAGGGTATCATAAAATATTATTTTGTTATCATCAAACATAAATATTGTATTAATATTTGAATGGATGCAAGGTTTTTCTATAGGTACCTACAGATTTACCTGTAACATAAAATTATAATTTTCGATATGTACAAAATTTTTTTTTTTTTAGGTTGGGAAATCATCAAATGACCCCTCCCGCTCTGGGTGGAGCGGAAGAGAGTGTCAGACTCTTACTGACTAAAACCCATCCGTGTTCCTTCCTTAGCCCTTTATGTTCCGGGGTAGCGGTAACCTGTTCGGACAATCCCGCTCCCCCGGCAGGCTTCGACCCTGACGGGCCCCTCCTTTGATGCTGACATCTCTTTGAGGCGCGCGTGGAACACATACGCGCCGTCCAGCACGGGCCTGGTCCTGATCGGACGGCGAGCTACCCATTACTCGCCGTCCGCAGGCCCGCGCCTACGGTGGCCGGGAGTCGTCACGCGGCTTCCGACGCCCGGGGCGTCTCCTGCGGCGGCTGGGACGGACGGCTCCCTCGGCTCTCTCCCTCGCCCATCCCGCCACCTCCTTCGCTAGCATGACTGCTTCGCAGAAGGAGGTGACTGCATCCCACTCCCTCTTGCTCCGGACCATGGCTTGAACAGGGCCGGGCGCGAGAGGTCGCCGCCGCTGCCGATCGCCTCTACGAGGACACGGCGGTGCTCCGCCCAAGCGGGGCAGACCTCCACCGTATGCTCCACCGTGTCCTCTGGGCGATCCTCGCAGTGGTGACACCCGGGCGTTTCCTCCCGCCTGATGATGTGCAGGAACCTCCCGAAACATCCGTGTCCGGTGAGGACCTGCGTCAGGCGGTAGGCGAGGACGCCGTGACGCCTCTCTAGCCACTCGCCAAAAAGCAGAAAGAATTAGATGCCTTGATGATATATCTAGAATTTTTGGTTAATTAACGGTTTGCACTGCATCTATTTCAAGTTGAGCCACCAAACATGTATATCTTCTGTTCGCTTCCCACAGCTGTCTGTCCTAAATATATATATTTTTTTGTTGTACTTTTGTGTTCTGTTTGTGTATTTTTTACGGAGCGGTGTGTCTTCTGCGGCAACAGATTGGAATCTAATCGGATCACAACGTAAGTGTACTTATAAATCGAGTAATGATCTCTTATTATACCTACTGTTCCTCTTCATAATTATTTACGGCAATTTACTTGTGTATTACATAGACTCCTTGATTTATAAAATACAAACAGACGATTTTTATAACAAACACTTGAATAGTTTTTATTACCCAATTATACCTATTTATAAAATCAAATTATATCTATTATACATATATACCTACAATCATATTACTATTATTCCTATCTACAAAAACAAATTATACCTATTATACCTATATAGGTACTCATAATCATATTATTATTGTACCTAATCACAAAATGAAATTGTCAATTATTGATTATATTTATGACTAGTTTTTATAATCCTATTATACTTACTTACAGAATCAAATTATACCTATTACATTTTACAACTATTACTGATACAGACTTATATATTACAACATTTATTGATCACATTGTCTATTTTAAATTTGTACATGAGTTTTATTTATTCGCATTGTATGCCTACAAATATATACTACATACAACCATTGTTTTTCAATTACCGGAAATGTCTACAAAGTTGCTTATTTTTATGATATACTTGTTGTGAAAATATTAATCTATTGCTGCAGTGCATTTAGGGAAAACAAAAAATTTAAACATGCTTGAAAAATACTTAAAAGTCGGTTTCCTAAATGTGGGTTCCCTTGGCACTAACCATGATGACTTTGTAGCTGCAGTGGAAAGGCATTATTTCGATGTAATGGCAGTCAATGAGACATGGCTACGACCTGGCGAGGAGGGGCGAGCGCCTAATGTGCCAGGCTACCGTCTGCGACATACGCCAAGACCGCTGGCGGTGCACGAGGGCCGAGGGGGCGGGGTGGGGTTTTACCTTAAAAGGGGGCTGACCGTTCGTTATCTGACTACCCAAATTGACCCCAAATTTGATGCAATTGAGCAAATGTGGATTACCCTCACAATAAATGGAAATAGAATCGCCGTAGGCACAGTGTAGCGCCCCCCACGGTTGGAATTGGACCTCTTCCTCGATGCTGTTACTGAGGCTGTTACTTCCCTAGTCAAATGTGATTACTATGTACTATTAGGCGATTTTAATGTCAATTTACTTGTCACTAATGGTCAAACAAAGAAAGTACATGACTTTTTAAACAGTTTGAGCCTTAGGCAATTGGTTGATTCCCCCACTCATTTCACGGAACACAGTGAAACGCTAATTGACCTAGTGTGCACCAACCTCAATTACAAAGGAGTTTCTGTTGAGGCATTTGGCTCACTGAATGGCCATTCACTCATTGCTTGCGAGTTCAGCATCAGGCGTAGCAAGTATAAACCTCATACAGTTACGTACAGACCTATTAATCAAATTGATAAAGGAATGTTTAAAAGTGACATAACGGACATGGCTTGGGATAATATCTGTGAATTGCAAAACGTAAATGAAATGGTTGAGAGATTTAACAAAACCGTCCTAGCAATTTTTGATGCACATGCTCCAGTTAGGAAAAGTACAATTAAAGAACCGTCTTATCCGTGGATAACTGACATAATAAAAGTTATGATGAGCTTGAGAAATGATGCCCTGGCCACGTATCGTAAAACGAAATCGGAGTCTAAACAAACATATTACAAAGAGCTAAAATCTCTTGTTACCACTCCTTATTTAAAGAAAAAGTTGCTTATTTCAATTATAATATAAATAACAAAATTAAAGATCCCAAACAACTGTGGAAAAACTTAAAAAACACCATATTGCCAGCTAAGCAGATCTGTGATCTCCCTTGTTACTTGAGAGATGCAAATCAATTAAATTGCCATTTTCTAAGTGTGCCTGGCAACCCAAATTGTAACTTATCACAGCGTGCTTTTTTTGAGTCTAACCGCTTTAGCGATGCAACTTTCACTTTACAGCCAGTTAGTGAGGAACAAATTTTACGATATTTTGGCCAACTGAAATCCAATGCTGAAGGCTGCGATAACATTACTTTGAATATGCTTATGTTAACCCTTCCCCAAACACTAAAAGCCATCACGGACATGGTGAACTACTCAATTGTGTCTTCAACGTTTCCTGACATCTGGAAAGTAGCAATTGTCCGACCAATCCCCAAAATAAGTAACCCTACTGAATTAAAAGACCTCAGACCAGTAAGTCTTCTACCTTGCCTGTCAAAAATATGTGAAAAAGCAGTATGTCAGCAGGTATCTCATTACCTAGAAAATAATAATATTCTACCGGAACTTCAGTCAGGGTTTCGTAAGCAACGGGGCACTTGTACGGCTCTGTTGGATGTGACAGACAACATTCTTGCTACTCAGGACAAAGGCCTATGCACGCTTCTAGTCCTGCTTGATTTTTCACGGGCTTTTGACTGCATAAACGTTGATCTGTTCCTAGCCAAGCTGCAGTACTATATATGGATTTGACCACAAAACAATAGACTGGTTTCACAGCTACCTCAACAATCGCGAACAACGTGTCGAAATACGTCTGAGCGATGGCACAACCCTTGTCCCGTCGCCAGTTTCTGTAAATACGGGTGTCCCGCAAGGCTCCATACTAGGGCCCATAATCTTTATTTTATATTGCGCGGACATAATAAAAACTGTACAGCGTTGTAGATACCATGTTTACGCTGATGATATCGTTCAAGCCTGACGAACATGAGAGAGCTTTGAAAGATCTAAACGAGGACCTTGATAGGATAGCATGCTGGGCAGAAAATAATGGTTTAGTGCTTAATCCTATCAAAACTAAATACATGCTACTTAGAACCAAGCACCAAATAAATGCTGTACCTTCAAAGCTCAATGTTACCTTGTTGGGTGAGTTGGTCAGTCGAGTCGGTGAGGCACGAAATCTGGGTCTGTACATGGACGCTGAGCTGAGATACGAGGGTCACGTGGCAGACTCAGTGCGCAGGTGCTTTTATAGGCTCAAAGTTCTCTACAAAATAAGGCCCTATCTGTCGGAGGAGCTGCGTATTCGACTGGTCGAGTCCCTAGTACTCTCTAATTTAAACTACGCAGATACCGTTATCGGTCCTAGATTGCTGGCAAGAACTGAGCGACTGATTCAGAGAGTACAAAACGCCTGCGCACGATTTTGCTTCTCAGTGCCGCCTAGAAGCCATATAACACCTTTTTTAAACAAACACTCCATCCTTAGAATGAAATCACGTCGCAAGTTACACCTAGCATGTCTAATGTTTGGGGTTATTAAGCATAAGGAGCCAGCTTATCTGTACAAAAAACTGAGCTGGATCGCTAGTAGGAGAGAATGCGCGATCAGACAGTGCTCCCAGCAACTCTCTACAGAGGTGCACAAGACGGCCGCCTTCAGAGGCAGTTTCAGGTATGCCGCATCCAAATGCTGGAACAAAATTCCCCCACCGATAAGGCATCTAAAAACGCTTGGTACCTTTAGAAGTCGATTGCGGCAGTATCTGAAAAAACTGGGCTTGACCGTCACAAACACGTCCATAATATGGTCGATGGCAGGGGCTCTGTTCCACACGACATTTTTGTCTACACGTTATCCTGGAGACAAAGATAACTGTGTAAAACGAAACACATTTAACATAGGTATTACAATGGAGAATATACGAGTATAAGCAAATCACGCTATACTCAATGTACATAATAATTATTATAAAAAACCATAACACAACAATATATTACTAAACACCAACATGTAAACTCGTACACTTATACGATTAGAAACATAAAGTAGTCATTCATTACATATTATTACCTATACTGTGATAATCAAGTAATCCAGTAGACGCTACACAAGTGAATGTTCTTTCTGTCGGCTTTAAAAGTAAGTCAATTATGATGTGGGTACTTACCACCTTTATAATATACACGCCGCACTATGTTGGTACCATTTTGTTGAAACTAAGATGTGTCTTCTCGACATCCATGTGTCATTAACGGGATGCAGCAGAATACCAGTGTCAGGTATTGTACCTGGCATATGCTGAGCTGGACTCCCATTTGGTGCAACCATGAGACACACACCGCCCAGTAGTGATCGACCGTTATAGATATGACGTGTCTATGGGTCAATTTACGTTCTTTAATCTTGGTATTCCTTTTTTTTTTCTCTAACCTTTCTGATGTTTGTTTAATACTTGTATTGTGTCTTTGTTGCACTGAATAAACTTTTTATCTATCTATCTATCTATCACTCCTCAAAGAGGGGTCTTATCGCCACTATCGTGGCGTGCCCTTTGCACTTTCCATGTCGCCATGAGAGCGCGCCGGAGGTCCGTCCGCTCCGCAGCGATTTGCCGCGGAAGCGGGTTTTCCTCCCGGCGTAGTGCCTCCGCGCGCCACTCATACAGGCGCGCGAGGTCTATCGCCTCCAGATCCCATGGCGGCAGTCCGGCAAGGAGGCTTGCCGCCTCGAGATCGTGCGGTACCCCCGTATGAGCCGTACGGCTACCACCTTTTGGGGCGCGTTCAAGTAGTGGGCGGCTCGTAGCCGCAGTGAACGCGCCCACACCGGGGCCTCATATACGGCCATGGACCCCACGACCCCCTCGTAAAGCCTCCGGCAGGAGGCGTTTGGCCTCCTCAGGTTGGGCAAGAGCCGCTTGAAGGCGGCCCCGGCCCGTTCCAGTTTGGGGGCCAAACGTCGGAAGTGCTCGACGAAGTTCCACCGGCTGTCGAGGACGAGACCCAGGTATTTCATCGTTGTCTCGACGCCGATGTGAACCCCTCTTACCGTTACGATATTTCATTTGAAGCGATTACATTCGATCCAATAACAATTAACTACTTAGGTATAATTTTTTGTCAAAACCTATACACATTTGGTATTATAATGTCTGTAAGAAGTAATAAATAAGATAATTCAATAAGATATGGTAGTTTATATATTTTATTACGCATTTTAATGTTAACTTTTACGTAATCTGTAATAGTTACGTTTTAAGGCAGCTGTCAAAAAACGGTTAATCTAGTAGACAGATTGTAAATGATTATCCTAGGGTCACTCAATTATAAAAAACCAGTCAAGAAGTGCGAGTCGGACTCGCGCACCGAAGGTTCCGTAAAAATTTTGTAGGTAGTAGGTACCTACGAGTACCTATGTAAATAGTTTCAAAATTATTTTTTTTGTAATGTTACTACAAATTCACGGTTTTCGTATTATTTTATTTACTTGTGCTACATGACATTGCTTCTTGTCAAATTCCATGATTCTGGGTCAACTTAAAGTACCTTAAAGGTTTTGATTTCGGAACATAAACGCCCGTATCTTTTGATTGCGTTGACTTAGAAGATTGATTTATTCACAGCTTCAAGGAATTGATTGAAACCCTGAGTAAGTATTCGATATTAATTTCAACTTGATAACTCCACGCGTTCCTGAAAAAACAGACAGACAGACGGATAACGAAGTGATCTTATAAGTTCCGTTTTCCCTTTTGAGGTACATAACCCTTAAAATGTGCACTATGCATTGTAAAGAATGCACTACGAGCATTTGGAACAATACTTGATACATTTTGACAAGAATTAATTTAATTCGACACCTATTTAGGGTTGACTGTAGGTACTAAAGGTACATACAGACGTAACGTTGCCGCTAGCTTGTATTATTCTAGATTTTTGAGGCTTCTATTAAAAAATAAGTGCATATAGTACTTACCTAATCTCTTATATTTTGTTCCAGACCTTTACTGATTCTACAACCGATCCGCCCAGCAGTAATGAGACAGATATGGAGACAGTCGGTGACACTCCGGGAATGCTGGTAAGTAACTGATTGACTAACATACAACCCGATTCAAGCTTTATGGCGCCTCGGAACAGGAGGCGAGTCTCCTGCGCAGTAACAAAATCGCCTGTCAGCGGGGGGGAGGGGTGAGATACCGCGCAGCGAGTAGCTCACTTCAGGGCCAAGACATTTCGAAAATGTTCTTTACTAACTTTGTAGACGTCTGTATCCTGCTTATGCGTATGAAGTTTCGTCATCTCAAGAGTAAGCCACCAGAAATCAGTTCGGCAGATGGGGAAAAATGTAAAGTGTCTGGTTGTGAATTGTTTGAGGAACTTATGAGCTGAAAACCATTATTAAAAGATTTTCAATCAGCAGCGTAGGTACTCCGACTACATAATGATGGCAGGACATTTTTCCAAATGTATGGACAGCACGTGGGAGATGGCGGGACGAGCTGGATAGGTTCCGTCAAAACTGGAAGGAGGACGCGCGGGCTCGCGAAAGATGGAAGGATTGGAGGGAGGCCTTTGCCCAGGAGAGGGACAGAGCAGGCTAGAAAAAAAAATGGACAGCAGTTAATATCTTGCTGACTATACCTGTAACTGTTGCTAAAGGGGAACGAAGTTTCAGTAAACTAAAACTTATAAGCAACTGCTTAAACATATAAAGGTACTAGCTGACCCGGCCACGCGTTGCTGTAGCTAACGTTTTTGTTTTTTTTTTTTTCCATCCTATCTTTCAAGTTGGATCAAACTGCACACGGTGTACAAATTTGATTAAAATCGGTTAAGTAGTTTAGGAGTCCATCGCGGACAAACATCGTGACACGTAATTTATATATACTAAGATATATGCATAGCCGCAACAACAAATATCTATATCTGTGGGCGCAACTTTAAGATTTTGAACCACCTAAATGCACCACCTAAAATTTTTTCTATTGCTGCCAGCGCGAAGTCGACGACATTGACGGTGATATACCCACGACCGAGCAAAATTTCACGAGCACAACCGAGACAACCACGGTCACGACGACCACCCAGAGGATGGACATCAACGCTATCATGGCCATCATCTCCAACCTGACTTACGACTACGAATGGAATCTCACTGAGGCATTCAACAAGACAATTATTGCGTAAGTTGTGTAAGGTGTGGTTTCCTTTAAGAGTAGTGGCAGCTTCATAGCGACTGCATTAAAATAATCAGCCTATAAAGTTCTGCTGGGACACAGGCCTAGTTCCTCTCTGTGAGAGGGAGTGGGCCGTAATACACCACGTGGGCCCAGTGCGGGTTGGTAGATGTCACATGTTGTCTTCGAAATATATTATTCTGAAATTGTTTATTGCGTGCGTCACTTGTCCATAGAAGTTTTTATTTTATTTATTAAGGAAAATTTAGTGTGGACTGTAAATCCGTAGGTTGCTGGTTCAAATCCGGCTCGAAGGACCAAATGTTGGGACGTTACTCCCAACAGTGAAAATGTTTTGGATTTGTTATGTAGGTAAACTTGTAAGGTACGTTATGTAAATGAGTAGACGAACGATTTCCCTTGATGGATTTATTGCTACTGAATATAATTACACAATGAACTCTACTTAAATGCTATGTTGGAGGAATGCACAGCTTAACAATATTGATGTGCATAAATAAATGTGTGACGTATCAACTACCACAATGGTCAATGTACAGCGTAGCTCGTACACCAACAATTACACACTTTAAATACTTACATGGTCAAAATAGCTTATAATCTAGATACATATCAGGCGGCCTACCAAAACGATTCAAAAGCAAGACATTTCAGTTTAGGTTCTTAAACTGCATCGCTCACAGTCGTACCATGACGTCCAATACGCTCAGCGGCATTTGAATCGTTGAAAGTGAATGAGCGTTAAGAGCTCGTGGTAGGTATCCAGATGGCACAGCCTAAATTGAATCGTTAAACTGACGTCATGGTACGAATGAACAGTTCAGTTTAGGTCCTAAAGTGGATCGCGTTAAGAGCTCGTGGTAGGTATGCAGTGCGTAACTAACTACGTTAACCACATGTTACAAATTGAAATTGAAATCAGGAAGAGCATGAGTACAACATTACTAACTAATCTTAAAAGTTAATAAATCTTATTCTTATAATACTAAGACTTATAAGTACAGACGCCAGCACATCAACCTACCCGAAACTGCCAAATTTTCCCAATCAACTTTAAACCTTATACTTTAGCGATAAAGTTGAAAATCTATCAAAGAAATTTGACAGATTGTAGTAGCTTGATGTGCTGGCGTCTGTACATAAAATAAAAAAAACTGTTATTCATCTTCTTTTTCGATCATTATTAGTAGATCAATGCGAATTTTGTTAGCTGAAGAAAAAAAAACTAATTCTGAAAAAAGGGTATTTCATATTATAAATATGCTAAACGTCGCGCGTCGTAGAGGTGCGCGGACACCCGCGTTGGTGCGACAAGAGGGCACTGCTAACAGCGGGCGCCCACGCACGCACGCACTCCACGCCGCTGACGCCGCACAACAGTTGTGGGTACAACATAGCACAATTTGTTTATTAACTCAGACTCAGAGCAATCATTCTTGTTATTACACAGGTCCTAAAGAAACTTAGTTTCCAAAAAAATGCGTCTATTAAGTTCATTAGGAAACCAGGGTCAGATGCCATCAGTCTAGCATTAATGCTGAAAGACTCCGTGAGATCCACAGTGTTGCTTTTTAAACATTTCACTTTATTTTTATAAATTTGTATTTTTACCGACTTCAAAAAAGGAGGTTATTACCGACTTCAAAAAAAAGGAGGTTATCAATTCGACACGTTGTATATAATATTATAGGAACTGCATTATATTCACACATGACAATCTAATAAGGCTTCCAAACAAATATACAAAATTTTATACATAGATACAAAGAGATGTCAGCATCAAAGGAGGGCCTTTGATGCTGACATCTCTTTGAGGCGCGCGTGGAACACATACGCGCCGTCCGGCACGGGCCTGGTCTTGATCGGACGGCGAGCTACCCATTACTCACCGTCCGCAGGCCCGCGCCTACGGTGGCCGGGAGTCGTCTCGCGGCTCCCGACGCCCGGGGCGTCTCCCGCGGCGGCTGGGACGCCCATCCCGCCACCTCCTTCGTTAGCATGACTGCTTCGCAGAAGGAGGTGACTGCCTCCCACTCCCTCTCGCCCCGGACCATGGCTTGGACCAGGGCCGGACGCGAGAGGTCGCCGCCGCTGCCGATCGCCTCTACGAGGACACGGCGGTGCTCTGCCCAAGCGGGACAGACCCCCACCGTATGCTCCACCATGTCCTCTGGGCGATCCTCGCAATGGTGACACCCGGGCGTTTCCTCCCGCCTTATGATATGCAGGAACCTCCCGAAACATCCGTGTCCGGTCCGGACCTGCGTCAGGCGGTAGGTGAGGACGCCGTGACGCCTCTCTAGCCACTCCTCAAAGAAGGGCCTTACCGCCACTATCGTGGCGTGCCCAAGTGTGACGGCCTGGCTTATCGATACGAGCTACGGGTGTAGTGTCAAAGGGAAAACATCTCAAACCCTTGGTCAAATTCTAGTGCAATATTTACAATAAAACTATTACCTACCTACTTATTACAAACAAATATTCCAGTTTTTACTTAAAACTAAAAATTACGAAATATAAAAATATTTAAAAAAAAATGATGAAATAACTTTAATTTAGAAAGTCGGTGGCAAAAAACTAAAACAAAAATGCAGATCTCAACACCGACTTCAGAAATTAAAGTTCTTTCTTAATTTTTTGAGTTAATTTCTTTTTGAAGTCGATTTAATTATTTTTTTTACTTTTTGTGTTTCACAATCAGGTTGCCAAATAAATATTACTAGCTGTGCCCGCGGCTTCGCTCACGTGACTGTGGATTCTATTGAAAATTTTTCTCGTTTAATTAAATCTTGCGGTAAACTGTTGAGGAATACGAACGTAATGCAATATTGCTAGTCCCCCATAGCAAGTAGCGTGATAATATATAGCGTATATAGCCTATTATTCCATGTCCCAGACCTATAAGGAATATTTGTGCAAATTTGAACATAATCTTTCAGTAGTTTTAGCGGCAATACATCCAAGCAAACGAAAAAAAAAAAAATATATAAAAACTATATTTTGGGCTTCAAAATATAGTTAATACTTATTCAATGCAGTATTGACTTTTTTACTATAGTATTGAAACGTACAGGGTCAAAGCGAAACTCTTCAGACGTGATGGGTAAACAAACTAAACACGATAAAATAACTGATATTTCGAGTGTCTACCCTACCTGCGGTCGATGACCCAAACTAATTAATTTTTAGGGTTCCGTACCTCAAAAGGAAAAACGGAACCCTTATAAGATCACTTCGTTGTCCGTCTGTCTGTGCATCTGTCAAGACGCTTTTTCTCAGGAACGCGTGGAATTATCAATACTCAGGGCTGCAAACCCTTGAAGCAGTGAAAAAATCAAAGTCTACGCATGCAATCAAAAGATACAGGCGTTTATGTTCCGGAATCAAAATCTATAGGAAATACCCTAAAGAGGCTATAGATTTTGATTCCGGAACATAAACGGAAGGACTTTGCTCAACGGGAAATATCCCGTTGACCCAGAATCATAAAATGTCATGTAGCACAAGTAAAGGAAAAAAAAACGCAAATTTGTAGTTACATACGGTCTACAAATTGGTACGGAAGCCTGGGTGCGCGGGTCCGACTCGCACTTGACTGGTTTTTTTTCGTTTTATCATGTTTAGATATCAACACACATCAAAGGAAGAAAGAATCTACTTATTTCTTTGTTATATTCTTCCACGCGCTGGCCTGCGTGGGCGCCCGTGAGCTGCGCTGCGAAGGGTGTATTTACCTAATGTAATGTACTTCTCCAATGTAAAATTATTTCAAAATATAGCCGCCTCATTAGTCTAGTGGTCGCAAGTGCTACTGCTAAACATGAGAGCCTGGGTTCGATTCCCAGGTCGGGCAAAGTGTTATTGGGTTTTAACCTGTTGTCGAGTTTTGTGCCCGGGCGGTTGAAGGCAATAGACTCGCCCCCTATTACAACGGACTTAAACATAACTGGCGGAATGTGGGTGTACTATAGACACACCTCTGCCTAACTATTCGGGATGTTCAAGCGTGATGTTTGTCATGTTACCTTCCGCAGGCACGGTGTTCCAACTTGTCCTTGGGAAAAGTTTGGTCCAGGTGGTCGTTGGACTTCCACCACGACACTTACTACCGGCACCACGATGAAACCTTGGAACTTCAAAAAAAGTTATGTCGTCAGCAAGGTATGGTAACATCGCCATCTATAATCTATTTGTAGCGGGCGAAGCATGTCTTCTTCTGCCATACATCGCTATTATGGATTTTGGGAGTGACCATACTTACTCGGAATCATTTAAGTATCATTTAGGTACTAGCGTCTGTCCGCGAGTTCGTTCGCGTGGAAGGCGTAAGACTTAATATACCAAAACTGTGGATAACGGTGTGAGTTTCACATTTATATATTATCTTAATTTATATTGTTTGCGGTTTGTGTTACTGTTTGTTTGTCCCAAATAAATGAATAAATAAACTGTCATTACTGGTATATTGGGTTCTCTCTCATCTCAGTGTCATTTTCTACGAAATTAATTTCTGACTCTTCTTGTAGGTACTCAAGCCTCATTGGTCTGATAAAATTGGTGATTCTTATAATAAACAGGATAGATTGGCATAATTTTTTTGTGAAAATTTCCCATTTCCTTGTCAAATGTACTTTTTTTTTTAAATCTGTGCATGCAGATCGAAATGTTTCAAAAAGTTAAGACTGGTTTAATCACCGTTCGCGCCTAGCCTTTTAACTAAACGGCGGCCGTTCAACTAATGGCCTGAATGATTTTCAATATTATAGTTTAAGTTGGAATTGTAACCAAACACGCGCGAGCCGAATTGGTCGCAGTAACTAAGCCATTGCACCCCGACCAAATGGGTTAGGTTAGATTAGAACTGTGATCAACCGCGTGCGAGCCGAGAGAATGAAGTGGAGTGAAGCGAGGCGAGCACTACTTCCAAAGGCCAGGCGGTTAACTAAGCGGCTAATTTAACCAGTTGGCTGCGACATATATGTATAATCCCGAGATACATTTAATTTTTTATTATTTATTATTTGCCAAGTCGATTTAGTTTTATTCTCAGACGTTTTGATTTTATAATTATTTTGAGGCCTTTGGGTGAGTCTATATATTTTTTTTTATTATTAACTGTACTAAATAAAGTGAAATTGATTGGTTTCAGACGGTTTAAGTCTATATTGCCATAAAGGTGATATAATCATTTAAAAGGTTAAATCTGTAACTCGAGGTCAAATAGGCAGTCGCTACATATAACAATAAGACTGGTAGGTATTCAGAGACTTCACTACGGTGAAGCTGCAAGCCGACACCAACATAGTTGGGAGAAGGTTAGGCTGATGATCATGATGACGGTTCTACATTGTACCAGTGCTTCGTCTGCGGGCTGCGCACGCCGGAGATCCCGCGCAGTGCGTTCTGCGCGGACGCATTCGCTGGCGACTTCCTGCCGCTGATGCCTGTCGACCCGCGGTCCAGAGGGAAGATCGCGGGCTTCAGGAAGTACTGCCGGTTTCTCGACACGTAAGTATTTAAATTGCTCTTCCGGAGAAGTCGGGTGTCTTAATTGCTTGTTTTCGATTTTTGCCACCGATTTCCGAAATAAGTTATTTTTCACTTTGTAGTGTTTTTTTTTGGAAGACTTGGTTTTTTAAAAAGTTTTATATTTTTCAGTTTTTAGTTGTGATACTTACCTACCCAACGACAATTCGTATGTACCACTACTTGCTATGTAAGCAACAGTGACAGAAAGTTTTAAAACATCATCAACCTTCAACATACAGCTAGTGGATTATACGTTTCATTGAAGCTAACTCAAAAATGAAAATTTTCGAAGCTAAAGTTATTTAGCACTTTGTAGTATATTTTTTTTTTTTTTGAAAGCCGGTTCTTTTTTAAGTATTTTTTTTTTTGTGGTGGCACGGAACCTTACTTAATACTTATGTAGTTTTCGTAGTATTGTAGCATCATCAACATAGGCTCCGTAAATAAAATACGTTTTATTACAGCTCATTCAAAAACTACTCATCAGAACTTAACCAAATTGATATGAGACCAGAGACCACCAATAAAAATAAAGTCATACCCTTTCCAATAAAAATAGAATTATCGAAATCGCTGAACGTCCAAAATAAAAGAAAGATTCCGTTGAATTGAGAACCTCCTCCTTTCTCGAAGTCAATAAAAAAAACTGGGCAAGAGCGAGTCGGACTCGCGCAGCGAGGGTTCCGTACCATCATGTGTTTTTAAATTTTCATCGGCGAGGCCTATATTCGAGATCATATTTGAGAGAATTTTATCACTGCACGCTGCGGTGTAGAATATTGCAGTTTTAAGTCTGTTGTGAAGGCCGTAGGAACCCGTTGGATGCGAGAAGCACAGAACAGATCGAAGTGGAAGTGTTTGGGGGAGGCCTATGTCCAGCAGTGGACGTCCTTCGTCTAAAATGATGAAGTCAGTCACATCTATTGACCGATAGTGGAACTAATGTAACTTTTGTTGATGATTTATGAAAAAAGTGTGCTATTTAGAGACATTGTTTTATTTTTAACCGACTTCAAAAAAAGGAGGAGTTTCTCAATTCGGTTGTATGTTTTTTTTATGTTTGTTACCTCCGTACGCCGTCATTTATAAACCGATTTGGATTTTTTTTTTTTATTTAAATGGATATACTTCCAGATTGGTCCCATTTTTGTTAAAATCCAGTTCTGATGATGGGATCCATGAGGAATTGAGGGAACTCCTCAAATATTATAGGCATACGTATAGCAATTTTGGTATTTTCATCAACAAGTCAAGCATTTGCATTCAGAAAGTATAATTTGGTGAAGTGGAACTGATGATGAAGACCACAGATGGCCATCGAAACTATTTAATGACAAATATTTCACGGGTTGCGATTCGATTGCTTGCTAAGCAATTTATGTTCGTCACAATGCGTATGGTGAAGTGAAACTGATGGTGACTTCACCATCAGCTCCAGTTCTCCTGGTTCTTACCAGGAGAACTCCTCAACAATTAACGTCCCAGCATCGGAAAAAGCAATATTTTGTAACAGGTCATGAGCAGTTGACATTAGGGTTTGAAACGGTATGCTCTCGAGGTGGTCCCATTGTCACTAAGTCAGAGTCTGATGAAGGGATCCCATAAAAGACGAGGAAAATCCTCTTTGGTAGGCATGTACAGTGTGTTAGTTGAACTCTCTCAAATCATATGAAACCTACCTATTGATAATTCAAGTGTTTGAGTCTGAGAGTCATCACTTACCTATACTCCGACTTTTAATTACCTGCAGTAAAATGATACTTCTTAATAACTATTTCGGACTGCATTTAGAGATAATTATATGCATGTCAAATAAGTTTGTTACACTATTCTATAAAAGAAAAACAAGGTTTGGTTGATATCCGCGAAAAAACAAAAAGACGCCAATTTTAGTCATTTAAGTTACATATAAGCTGTCATTTTACTGCAGCTGCTCTAATTAAAAGTCAGACTATAATGCTACCGAGCCGTCGATGGTAGCCACAGCAGTCCTTAACTGTCAGGAGTTAGGAGATACGGCAATATGTCGAGAGAAACTACTTAGCAGTTCTTGGATACAATGGACTTATCATAACGTGTCACGACGAGTCGTCGTCGTCGTGTCACGTGTCTATAACATTCCATTTCTCGTAATGATGTAACGGGACGAACAGGTCCCGCATCTGATGATGGTAAGGGCTTGTAATTAACGAAAGAGCTTGTAATAGCCGTAATAGGCCTAATTGAAAAAAAGTATTTGACTTTCACTTATCATCAACTCAGCAGCATGAAGTGATGACTCTCAGACAACACCTATGGGTCCATTAGATTCGGAGAAAATTGGACGTGATAGACGGACAGACAGACAGACACTCGAGTGATCCTATAAGAGTTCCGTTTCTTTCCTTCTGAGGTACGGAACCCTAAAAAGTGAAAAATAAAAAAAGTCGGTGTCGTTGGTTCTGTATTTTCGTTTTTTGACACCGACTTCTGAAATTAAAGTTATTTTTCACTTTGTGGTGTTTTGTTGGAAGTCGGTTGTTTTTACTGTAAAAAAGTTTTTTATTCGTGTAATCTTTACATATTTATACTTCTATCACATAGAATAATTTCAGAATTTTCTCTATGCAAACTTTGAAGATAAGGGGGGGCGGTATTTTTTTTTACATTTTTCATCAAAAGTCAAAGACTAAACGGCCTATAAAAAAAAGTGTTTGAGAATGTGCAAACTGCGCTCATTCATATGATACTTCACATGCCCTAGCAGCCCTACTTCGAATTTTTCAGACCCCCTTTCAATACCAGTTGCAAAAATTCTTATTTGTAAAATAGTTGGGCAAACGTCATCGAAACCTATTCTAAATTTCAAGTTGATAGCATTAGTAGTTCTTGAGATATCCAGCTATGACAGACAGACAGACTGAGAGTACACTACAAGAAAAAAGAAACCTTTGTCCAGCAGTGGGTGATGAAGACGGAGTGTGGATGATGACGATGCGATGGTGTGTCCTCTCAGTTGGTACTAAATAAATTATATTTTCTTTATTTTTTAGGCAGAATTACATAGAGAACCCAAAAGAGCCGCGTGCCATATATGGGCGGTTCACGGGCGGCTGCGCCGTGCGCTGGACAGACATCACCGGGGTCTACACTCAGAGAACCTGCCGGTCCAAGTACAGACCCTTGCTGGGCAAGCACTTTGCCAGTAAGCGGATGGCCAAATTGGAGTTAGCACTTGTGGTAAGTTCAATTTTAAAATCACTTAAAATACTAACCTGTACAAAAAACCCGTGAAACCAGTTTTTTTTTTATCAAAAAAGGTTCCATGGCACAGAACCTAGCATAATCGGCCTCACAGCTGGGACACAGGCTTCCTCTTTGTAAGAGACAGTGGGCCATAAATCCACGCGAATACAGTGCGGGTTGATGTCGTATGTCTGGTTTCCTCACGAAATTTTCCTTTTTTAGGGTTCCGTACCAAAATGGTAAAAAGGAACCCTTATGGTGCGACTCAGACTGTCTGTCCGTCTGTCACAGATGGATATCTCAAGAACTACTAATGCTATTAACTTGAAATTTAGAATAGTTTTAGATGATGTTTGCCCAACTATTTTGCATATAAGAAAGAAATAAAATATTTTTTTTTTTTTTGCAACAGGGACTGAAAGAAAGGGGGGGGGGTCTGTAAAATTCGAAGTGGGGCTACTAGGGCATGTGAGGTATCATATGATATCTAGTATATAGCACACTTTTTCAGAAATCATCAACAAAAGCTACATTAGTTCCACTATCGGTCAAGAGATAGCGCTAACCTAAAACTGCAATATTCTACACCGCAGTGCGCAGTGTTAAAACTCCCTGACGATTATAAGCCTCGCCGATGAAATTTAAAAACATATTATTATGATGGTACGGAACCCTCGGTGCGCGAGTCCGACTCGCTCTTGACCGGTTTTTTTTTTCTTTGAAAACAAAGCAGTGGTGATGGTAATTTTTAGTATTATTTTTATTTAGTGGTTAGCCGGGGACCGTAAATCGGCGAGCGGACGCCTCAAGCTACGTAGGCAGAGCGACGATCTTTGTGCGGTGGCTGGCAGCAGCTTCATGTAGCCGAGGAACCAGTTGAGTGCCGATTGGAGATACCTATGTCCAGCAGTGGTCTGATAAACAATGATGATGATAATTATTATTACTAAGTAGCACTTTGCCAGCAACTTCGTCCGCCCTATATTCGTCGAATAATTGGAATAAAAACCTGTGCGCTAAACAGCTTTCTAGAACCAAGGCTTTGGTGTCAGTTAGTGAGTGAGGGCCTGTCCACATCTCCACGTCACGACGTCGTCAACGTGGAACGGTGCGGTAACGCGGCACGGTGCGTTGACATAACGTGCAAATTTACGTTACCGTATCGTATCGTAAAAATGCACGTCACGACGTCGCAACGTTACACGTCGCCGTGCCTTGTAAAAAATGCTTCGACCTTCTGTTTTTAAGTTTTTGCCCTTGCAATCATTATTAAATGATTGCAAGGTCTTGTCCCAAAGCACTGGACGTTCTTCAACAAGTGAAATCACAATCAATTTCTCCAACATCTTTTATTAACAACTAATCGCTAAGACAATGAAACATTAACTGAGCGAGCGCATCGTAGCCACGTCGGCTTACGACGATGTCAGACGCGCCGTTCCAAGGCGACGCTGCTGTACGGCACGGTACTGCCCCTAGCGTGCACTAACACGACGCGGCAACGCACCGTGCCGCGATAGCGCACCGTTCCACGTTGACGACGTCGTGACGTGGAGATGTGGACAGGCCCTGAGCCAGGACTTTTTACTGACTATTATTACTGTAAAGTTGTCTTTCTTTCCCAGAACGTTGAAAACGGCTGCATCATAAGTCCGATGGCGACTTTACTGCCGGTGTCACGCGGTATTTCACTGTACGCGCGGTTCCACGCCTGCGTTTGTAACTCTAACTGGTGCAACCAAGCGACTATTGAGCAGGCTTCCTTTAATACCCTCGTGACCATCCTGCTGGCGTACTGGCTTGTACACTACCCCTGACCGAGGACAATTCCCGTAATTCAAAACATTCAAAATCTACAATCCTTTCACAGATTTCTTCAGATCATCACGATGATTGATTGATGATTGACTTCTTCAGCTTTTTTAATGCTTTAAAAAAAAAACTTGAATATGCATCATTGTCAGACTCTTCATTTTTGTTGCAATAAATATGCTGCTTGGGTTGCTAATAATGTAAGTAATATAGGAAAAATAACTTTGAAAGGATGAAGTCGCATCGCAATCTCATCTCAGCGACAATTAATGTCAAAAATTTGTCAATGTCAAATTAGAAGTCTTTTTTGACAGATTGAGACTGAGGTTAGGCTGCCTACGTTCTTCAAAACACGGGAATTATGAAATGTTAAATTATCCCTTTAATTGATGCCGCGGTATAGTGTTAAAGTCACCATTTTTTCGAAGCGACAATGGGATAACGCTATACATCCTGTATGTGTCCATCTTTCTTTTGCACTGGAACAATGACGGCTCAAAAATGTCAGAATACGGATTGCAAACATGGTTTAGACAGAAGGGATCTATAAGTACCTACCCAGCACATCGAGTTTTAGAAATAGTTCTACTTTATTGAGGGTCGCGCGTCGATTCGTTACTCATAACTGTGTGACAGTCTCATTCTAAAGCTCAGATGTGTTTTTTTGACGATTTGTTTTGTTTTTGATACGTGATGTTTTTGTTTTTGAGTACGTTTTTGTTTTGTATTCGTTTTTGTGTGGTGTTGTGTTTTTTAAACAGTTTAATCATGGTTTTTTGTTTCATTTTTTTAAGCGTCCTCGGTACATTATAGCTACGGTTTTCTAAAAAAGCGGTGGCCGCACATAACGGCCACAGTGACGTCATGGAAATTATTTCAAAAGGTAGTCGTGTTTGTTTTGTTTTGACACCTCTGACACACAATGACTCAGTGACTTGACTTGATTGTCACGGAAACGCTATTTAATCATTTATGAGCTCAGTCTTCTCATTATACCTATGGACACTTTCGCGTGACTAAGTACGGTGACTGGTGAGGGCAAATCTACCGATCAAAATATTTGGACAGCAGGGTTTGACTTAGGTACTGTCAAAAAAAATTCTTCAGGAAAACACATCAACTTACTTTCATAAAATAACGCGCTAGTAATAATAGTTTTAAGCGTTTCAATGACCGTCATTCACCGATAAATTGCGGACACCGTCTCCGCTCTTCTAGCATCAGACGCTGCTACCAATCGGCATTGGGTAGCGCTACAAAAGAAAATAAGAAGCAATAGTAAGTAGGTACCCTACTTACTAGTTTTTATTTCAGGAGGACGTGCTCACTTTTACGCGCCTATCTATCACACGATGTGTTTTATGAAAACAATCGCCGAATTTCGAAACTAGGTAATACTAAATTCGCTTTCAGTGATCGAATCAGAGTAAATTTTTTACCAACTTGTATGATGTAAGGTTCCCTTTTGCAGACAACCTTTAAAGTCAGTAATTACCCTTAAACGTTTAGAAAGTACCTAAGCCTTAGCAGACTCTTGGTTTCGGCGATTTTACTTTTTCACCATAGCTACATCGAGATTTTCGCAAAATTGCGCTTTTGAAATGTTGCATCTCGTTTAGGTGAATCACTACGTTTGAACGTGGATTTTTAACCGACTTAAAAAAAAGGAGGAGGTTCTCATTACGACTAAAATCAAAGAGAGGATTCGCTCTGTCAGTCACTGTGTAAAAATGACAAGATTGCTAATCGCGGATGAAAAAAAAAAACTTGCTGTTCGTGAATTACTTTATTTTAGAACTTAATTTTATTTGTTAAAGGGGTAGTACGGCGAGTCCTTCCACATGGTAACAGGGATGGTCCTGTAGTTTCTCTCGTACGACTTCATGACATCTCTCTCCTGCTGGTTCAGTTGGAAGTCAAAGACTTCAATGTTGGCTTCGATGCGCTTCTTTGTCACCGATTTCGGAATAGGAATCACTCCTAGTTCAATCTGAAATTAAAAATTAAAATTTTAATAAGCGTCATCTGTTGACGAGTGGACGTACTAAATACTTTATAGTTTCGTAAGTAAATTTCTTTATTCTATTTCGTTATGGGTCTATTATATTAAAATTATATGAAAAAGAATGTCTACCTACAAAATGCACAGCAAAAAGCCGTACATTCAGGCAAAATAACTACTCATCAGCGCTCTCTAGCGTTTAATATTCATACTATATTCATGTGATTGCTTTTCCACACATTTCCTTGCTAAAGTTCATAAAAATAGAGTAATCATAAAAAAAGAGTAATCCGTACCAAAATATAAATTCTATAGCTTCTTATTAGTAAAATAATTTAACAGAGGGCGAGCCTATTGCCATCAACCGGGCACAAGTCAGGACTCCGGGCTGCAACTGAGAAGATCCCAATAACACTTCCCGACCTGAGATTGAACACAAGACCTCATCCTAAGCAATAGCGCTTGCAACCACTAGACTGTGGCGGCATCTACATCGCCACATATAAACCACGCATCACACTAACGTCACGCAAAATCCTGCACCGCGCAAGCAGACTTTACCGCGGGACTAACATAAAATACAACGTCCCAACACCAATCGTCGGGCAGTAGCCCACCAGACTCAACACCCATCTGGTCGGAGGATTCTCGATTTTCTATGGAAATTGAGTGATCTTTACACCCTATTCCTCGTACTTCTATAAGACCAATAATGCCATCAGGAAGGTCTACTTACGAGATATCTCAGATTGATTTGTGCAACTGTCTTGTGGTGCTTGTCAGCAATCCTCAACAACGCTTGCTCATCAGTCCTGGGAGGGGGGGCATCCTCAGCCGCCTTGTTGTGGAAAATAGATCCGAAGGGCGTGTACCCGATGACGGCTATGTTGTGCGTCTTGCAGAACTTGATCAGCTCTGCTTGTTGGAGATTTAGGTTCACCTGGATGAATAACACATAGTATAACATTAAAAGGACAAACATATTTGCTAATAAATATATGTATGCTAATATTAAAGACATATTATACATATGTTATTTATTTTACATTATATATTTATTACATATACATGACATGAAAGTTAATTAATATTGAGTTTGTAACCCTAGCGATTATTATTTTCACTGTAATGTATCCTATCGTTAATCTGTGAACAGCGTTGTGGGCTGCAATATTGTCTATTTGCTTTGTGTATTTCATTTTTCTATGTTTTATATTGTAGCTGTTTGTTGTTCCTCTTGATTAAAAAATAAATTAATTAAAAAATAAAAAAAAACTGAAGAGTTTGTTTGTTTGTTTGTTTGAATACGCTTATCTCTGAAACTACTAGTCGGATTTGAAAAAATCTTTTTGGATTTGATATCCCGATTCTGGAGAAAGGCTAGAAGTTATTTAACATTACGCTAGGACTCTTAGGAGCCGAGCAAAAAGAAAAAAAGTAAGAATGAACGCGAAAACGAACTATGTAACAGCGCGGGCAGGCGATGCTCTCACTTGCTCGAAAATTTACTCTTGTTACACCTCCTTAGGTTTGAACACGAATGCTATTGACTTTGCATTCACGCACTAGTGCGGGAAAGTATGGCACAAAATGCTTACCTCAATCTGCAAAGCGGCAGGCTTGACTTTGCTCATGGTGATGAGCCTGTCGAGCTGAGTGACGTTGAAGTTGGAGACTCCGATGGACTTCACCAGCCCGATGGCCTGAGCATCGATCATACCCTGCCAGGTCTCCACGTAGTCTATATCGGCGTAGGTGCCGTTTTCCTGAATTTAAAGGAAGATATCGGTTATACAGATAAATCCCTGGTTGCACAAGGCTCTAGATGTTAATATCTTATTTTTGAAGCAGATCTTTTAAAAATATCGACGTCAGTTTTCAAATTTTTTTCTTTATCAAGTCAAGACACTTATTAAAGCTAACGGTACTGAGCGGTACTGTGTAAAAAACTATGTTTAATTACTTGATAACAAAGATCAAAATAATTATCCACCTTTGAATAATGTTGAGTTGACGTCAACTTATAACCTTTTTCAATGGCCTGCCTGACCATTTCATGAAATAAAATTTAAATAAAAAAGCGTTAGAAGTTTTCAGTGACACATTATTAATTCGGTCTGACATGTAATTTAATTGTACGCACGGCGACATATCAAGCTATACCTACATTCCAGTATAAGCTGACTTCCGACTATACAAAAAACATATACAATTCGAGGTCACCTAAAACTGGAAATGTACAGCTTGATGTATAGTCGTGTGTCGTGCTCTTATTTATGAATAATTTTTCAACACAGAAATTGTGGAAAAAAATCAGCTGTACCATTCTATACATTTGTATCCATATATCAATTAAATATATGGAACTGCTGATATTTTTCCTGCCTTTATGGGAGTTAGATGAATACTTACAAATTGTGCCACTGGCCAGTGTATCAGGTAGAGGTCTAGGTATGTGAGGTCCAATCGAGCGAGGGACTCCTTGAGCGCCGGGACCACGTCACTCGAGGAGTGGCGGTCGTTCCATAGCTGGAGATAACATCAAAATACCAACGTTTGCAAAAATCATCAAAACTGCGTAGCACACAATGAATCACAATCTGAATAATTTTGAAGGATATTGCAGATCCATTGCTTCATAAGTTAAAAAAAAATGTGTCTGGTCAACAACGAAAATAACGCAATCAATTATCAATGTTGTTGAACTGTCTGTCTTACTGTTGTTTGTTACAATGTTGTTGAACTGTCTGTCTTACTGTTGTTTGTTACAATGTTGTTGAACTGTCTGTCTTACTGTTGTTTGTTACAATGTTGTTGAACTGTCTGTCTTACTGTTGTTTGTTACAATGTTGTTGAACTGTCTGTCTTACTGTTGTTTGTTACAATGTTGTTGAACTGTCTGTCTTACTGTTGTTTGTTACAATTTCATCATCATCATCTTTTCAGTCTGAAATCTCTCACTGATGGATGATGGCTTCCTTCCGTTTCTGCCATAACTCCCTGTTCAGCAATTTATTTTAATTGAACTATTTACAGGTACTTTCTGAATTGTCAAGCAGTCGGTCAGCCAGAAAGATGAAGCTAGTTGCCTATTCTAAAGCGTATTAGGTTCCTATGAAGACGAACGGGCAAGAAACTCAATGGTTACACATTAAATCACATTATTACAATATATTATTATATTAGTTTTTAAACTTCTATTGGAGTAGAGTTTAACATAAAAAATGTTATCTTCTACACACTTTTACTTATGTCTAAAATGCCAATATTGTTTTTAATAAGTGGCTAGTTAATTACCTTGCTTGTAATAAACAGATCTTCTCTGGCCACAGCGCCTTCAGCTATCTTATTCTTTACCGCGACGCCAACCTGAAAACAAAGTGTTTATAATCTAATATTATTTTATTTTTCTAGCTGCGCCCCGCGGTTTCACCCGTGGGAATATCGGGATAAAAACCTATATGTTAATCCAGGGTGTCGGCTAGCTCCATACAAAATTTTATCAAAATTGGTCCAGCCGCTTGAGCGTGAAGAAGTAACAAACATATAAACACACAGACACACACTCACTCACAAACTTTCGCCTTTATAATATTAGTGATACGTAAATACATAGGGATAATTATTATTTTCAATACTAATATTATAAATTCTGCCTGTCTGTCTGTATGTTACCTTTTCACGCCTAAACCACTGAACGGATTTCGATAAAATTTGGCAGAGAGATAGATTGCATCCCGGGAAAGGACATAGAATAGTTTTTATCGACATACCTCGCGGGCGAAGCCGCGGGCGGAAGCTAGTATGACATAATTATTATAATTTGAGTACAAAGGTAGATAGATAGGTTTAGTAATTTTTTGGCAGGAAATCTATTAAGACTTGATAGATTTAATTAAGTAATACTTTCGAAATATTTTTGGACAAAAACTGTCACAGAAATCGTATTGAAAAAACAAGATGGCGGCTTTAATTCCAATTTTGATTCTTGTTCCGTTGTACTTGTACCTGTTTCTCTGTGCTGTAGATGGCTGCTGTGTCGATGTGTCTGTATCCTGCATCGATGGCTGTTTCCACCGCCTTCTGAACGGAATCATCATCTACCGGCACACGGTCTCCCTGAGGATACAAATTAAATTATTTTAGATAAATTTACATTTAAATACGAATACTTGATAATTAGCCAATAAAACTATCAGTAGAACATGTCGAGTGACGAGAAAAGTCCAAAGAATCGTACATGAAAGCCTTACGACGATTTTAACAAATAAAAAACTGCAAAGGGCGTTAGTCTACTTCCAAAATGTATCGATCGCTTGTGTGAGATCTACTGATGTGATGTTTCTCGACTCTAAGTTAAATAATTATTATTGTAAACCTTCGTAAGGTTTATGTGTATATTATTAAAAATAATAAACTTTCTTAAATATGACTGACACTAAATATGTCTGAAAAGTAGAATAATCTCCTCGGGGATAAATGTGTCTTCGTCTTGGGCGAGTTTGAATCCCTCACTGCAGTTACGATTCTAGTCTTAACTCCCTCGCTTCTCTCAGGAGTTAACTCAGAGCCACTCGAGCCCTAGAATCCTTCGTTGCGTTCGGGATGCAATATAGCGCCCGCGACATTAATACACTACTAGATCCCCTTAGTGCATAATCTACTATCAACGTTAAAATCCATTCTAAAGTTTCGTCCCAATTCACCCCTGCATTCCTATTTACCCCGTTCGTAGTAGTACATAATAAAATCATGAAACAGCCGCTCAGCTTAAAAGCGGCCAACATCAGAACTTATAACTTGAGCACAAACCTAAGCACTACAGCCATTCGTCAATAGATGGCGCTGTCCCAAACTTACCGATTTGCTGAATCCTAGCCAGGTACCGAGACCAAGGCTGGGGATTGTCTTGCCATCGTTCAGCTCAATCCGAGGCGCCACGCCGGGCCTGGTCACTGCTTCCTGTGGACAACGATAAACCAATGTATCTCTAATCAATCTGCTTAACCTTTTCCCAACTATGTTGGAGTCGGCTTCCAGTTTAAACGGATGCAGCTGAATATTTACATAGAGTGTCTGCCTATCTAAACTATCTCCGTTACTCGGTATCACGATACCCCGTGGTAAGACTGATTGTCAGAATTTTGGGGACTGTCAAAGATTTACGAATGACAGCCAGGACTAGCAGGGACCACCGGCTTAATGTGCTTTCCGAAGCACGGCAGGAGGATTTATGAAAAGGACGGCCGCCCATCCGCGAACCGAGCACGGTAATTGTAGATTAGCCTTCTACCAACCCGTGCGGCTATTATTATTTAGCCAGGAGCCCATCGTGAATGTATCTCTACGGAGCCCTAAAATGTATGTAAGCAATCTTAAACTGTTGGTATATTAATATAATTGATTAGCAATATATTAGCAGGTTTAACAGAATACGGACGAAGCAAGTTTGATCAGCTTGTTTAGGTTCAAGGGTCAATGAAAGGTCGATAGCTATAAAGAATTTCTTAAAGCGGAGCTTTGCAACGGCAAAGATTAACAACAAAAAAAAGCTCTGATGAGCCTGTTCCATACGATACCCCTTGGCTGGACTGGTTGTCATGACAGGAGCCCGAAAGTCTGCAGACTTTGCCCGTTCTTCTCTATAGGAACCTACTACGCTTTGGAATGGGCAACGTAGTTTCATCTTTCTAAATGACCGACTCCTTTTAACAATGAAAAAGTGCCTGTAAATGTTTTAATTGAAATAAATGCTTTGAGAAACGCCGGAGGACCTTATTGGTGATGTTCCTAAAAAAAGGTCCGGTGCGTAGTGCTCGCAACCGGCGTGCGTGTACGACCATGGTAGAACGTAAACGAGGCAAAAGGAGTATGTATGTAAGGAGATCGTGGCGTTCTGTAGTTACTGCTTACCCCATGTGAACAAGGCGTGAGTTTAAAGAAACTCAAAGCATTCACATACTTACGCATGTATGAATAAATGCTTTGTGTTTGATGCTACTAAATAATAGAAGCAGTAACCTGACAGCAGCACTCAATCCTGGGCTTTCTCTTCTTGAATTTAGTGTAACTCCGGACCCTGTCTTGGATCTCAGGAGTCACCTCCACCGTCTGTAGCAAGTCGTCTTCCCAGTCGGGGTTTGGACGAAGGATCTGATTCGTCCTTTCGAAGTCTTTCACAAATTCGTCGAGAGTTCGGTTTGGTAATCTTGGCATGTTTAGGTGTAGAGTGTAGGTCTACTGGTAACGTCTATCTTGATTTTGAATGCTTTTTGAAACTTGCTAATTCTTTTTCCTTCATGATTTTTATGTTTGATCTCCTGTGCACTCTTGTAAATTCATTATTTTAAAGATAAGAGTAGTATACTGTTTAGAGATTTTTTTTCATTATTTCCATGCTTATTTTACATTATTTTAGCTTTTGACAAAAACGCAAAAAACGAGAGACACCATAGACACCACTATTAAAAAGTACTCTGTGATAGACACAGACCTTATGAAAGTCTAGTTACCATGCATTTTAGTCTGTGTCACTCTGTGTAAAAGTCCTCCAAAGAGAATGTAATTATGTAAATGTCGCAGCCAACTGGTTAAATTAGCCGTTCACCTGGCCTTTAGAAGTAGTGCTCGCCTCGCTTCGCTCTCTCGGCTCGCGGTTAATCACAGTTCTAACCTAACCTAACCCATTTGGTCGGGGTGCCCTGACTTAGTTACTGTTACCAATTTGGCTCGCGCGTGATTGGTTACAGACTTCCAACCTAAACTGTAGTTGAATATATTCAGGCCATTAGACGAACGGCCGCCGCGCCGTTTAGTTAAAAGGCTAGGCGGTTAACTGAACGGCTAATTTAACCAGTTGGCTGCGACATAAACACTCTATGACAGAGTACTTTATTATAAGTCCATAGTACAGAGGCCAGCACATCAACCTACCAAAATCTGTCAAATTTTCCCAATTGAATATGAACCTTATTCCTTTGCAGTAATGTTGAAAATCTATCAAAGAAATTTGACAGATTGGGGTAACTTGATGTGCTGGCCTCTGTACTTTACGATACACGATGTCAGTGTTTACGGTGTTTACGAGAGATCGAGAGATTGACCTGATTGAAGCGAAAAACCAGTTGGTCCAGACCATAGATATATGAAAGAAGTTTTTACATTTCTATGGTGAACTGTGGTCCAGACAGTATGATTGGTATACTAAGCGGGACTACCTGCCCAAGTGCCCAGGGTGCATTCTACATTTACCTAGTTGGGTAACTTGGCATAAACCTAGTATTCGGGCTACTAAGTTTTGAGTATGAATGTCGATGGCTGTAAGGGAAGACTAAAGAAACGATGGACTGACTGTGTGAATGATGTAATGGTTAGAAAGGGATGACTACCGAGATGACAACTAATAGTGAATTAAGGAAGAAAGCTGATGACTGAGAAGCTGATGACTGAGAATTTTTAACTAATATTGAAAAAGCCAATATTTAAAACACTTTTCCCCGAGGATAAACGCATGACCCTATGAAATCGCATTTGCGACCACTAGACCAACGAAAGTCCAACTATATTTAGTACAAAAAAACGCAACGTTTTTATTACTTACATGGGTCTATTGACTTACAAAAAAAGATGGACTCCGCGCCACGCATATCGAAACGAAGCACCGTACCGATCTATGTGTGCGTGATTGACGATTGACGCTGTCGTGTTACGTAATGGCGGCCAGTCGGCATACTATAATGTAAATGGGAGCGTGAGGCGTGTTTGTACAAGCGGTCCCGGCATACTTACTGTGCTTCACTGTCGATATGCGTGGCGCGGAGTCCATCTTTTTTTATAAGTCTATGCGTGGGACATCATAAAGAATAGGACTGGTGACGTCTCCGACGTAAATAATTATAGACCCATATCACTTGCCACTGTACTAGCTAAGATATTGAACAGTCTGTTAGATAAATCTCTAAACAAATGGTTGAAGCTAGAGGATGCGCAGTTCGGGTTCAGGCCTGGACTTTCCACTGAAAGTGTAATATTGAGTCTTAAACAGACTGTCCAATATTATACTGACAGAAGCACGCCTGTGTACGCGTGTTTCCTCGACCTCTCTAAGGCTTTTGACCTCGTCTCATATGACATACTATGGAAAAAACTCGGGGAAGCATGCGTACCAGCTGAAATTATACGTGTTTTCCAGTACTGGTACGGTAATCAAGTGAACTATGTGAAGTGGAGTAATTCACTCTCTGCTGCGTATGGGTTGAATTGTGGGGTGAGGCAGGGAGGGCTGACCTCGCCCAAGCTTTTCAACCTTCAACCTATAACCAAGCATTATATAGGTACTGCTGGCTCTATTACACAATAGTGCCCAATACAAAAAAAGTGAACACTTAAAAACTATTGTTTAAAACTCATCTCCTGAAGACCGTTTAATGGAGTATTAAAGATTTATTCAACTTCATTATTTTTGTAGATGGGAAAGCCCATCGCGTACACGGCTTGTTATGTAAATAAATATGTAAACTTACGGAGCACACAGCCACCAGCACTACAGCGGTAAACTTTAGCAGAGTCATGGTCACTGGACAGCCGGAGCGACACTGAGCGATGGTAAGCTCGACATTGATATTTGTATCACGAACCTAGGTTTGAGCCTGAAGTCGGAGATGTGGCAGTAGGCAGAATATGTGACGGAAGAAAGAAGATGGTACAGCGCGGCCAGGCTCAGAGGAGACCCCGTACATGGGTGGGTCCTGGAGCTGGTTTCCACCCAATCAAATCAGCCTATCGCAGTCAACTGCTGGACACAATCCCAGGCTGCGCCACAACACCTTCCGCGTCCAGTCTGACCCAGCCACCTTCTTTAGGTCGTCGGTCCATCTAGCTGGTTTCCATCCACCGAGGTGGTTTTAGTGAAAATCAAACACTCTTCGGTCTCTTTCCGAAGACCTTGGCATCTTCCAAAGGTTCCCCCCGAAAAAAATTGTTTGTGTTGAACCCTGAGACCAAATAAAAAACCAAGACAGAGGGCTGTCAACAATGAAGTGAAGCCGGTTTCGTAAACATGTGTGCACTTTATTAGTGGGTGTAGTTTGATTGTGAATGTGTGCGTGTGAGCGGAGCTGCGGAGTTTTGGCATGCTTCACTGTATCGTTCTCAGTGCTGTCTTGATTTTTTATTTGGTCTATGGTTGAACCTTGAAATATAAGTTATGAAACATCCACCAACCTGTACTGGGCCCGCGTGGTTGATTACGACCCACTCCCTCACTCAGGTAGAATCTCCTTTTTTTTTCTGTCAGATTTTAGTAGTAAAGCCCTGATATTCCTGTACTGAAATGTTTGAGTAAAAATTAAAAACTCCCTCTTTTTAGGCTCAGGCGCATGGCAAAATAGGACCTCACTAGAAAATTATGATTTTTGGCAAAAAAAATAACCGACCGCGCAGTGCCGTTCTACGAAAATAAACTGTGACGATACGTTTTCGCAATACACAACACAATTACTGATGGAAAACCGGTTTTATAAGAGTACATAGAGACCATTCAAACCACCGTAGGAATGACATGGAAACATGGGCCTTTTCAAGTGGCTGTATGACCAAATAGGTGAGACCTACACTTATGTACATTTTAGGTCAAAGTACAGTTCTCCCTAAATGGTTACTTATTCAAAACAAAGTTCATTGTGTATGCTTTATGTATACATAACGAATCAGTAAATACTTAAAATGCTATCAATGCCTTTGTTAAGAACAAAGAAAACTTTTTTGTTGTAATAATTATAACGACTATGGTTAGGTACTGAGGGGCTCGTGGCTAAGTAATATCTGCCGCACAGGTCAATCCAATGTTTTAAGCTACGCTTGCCGAGGACAGTCGGTGAATGTGTGATCATCTTTAAATACGAGATCCTCCGTGCCTTTTTTTTTTTTTTTAAGGATGGGAAATCATCCAATGACTCCATACGCGCCGTCCGGCACGGGCCTGGTCCTGATCGGACGGCGAGCTACCCATTACTCGCCGTCCGCAGGCCCGCGCCTACGGTGGCCGGGAGTCGTCACGCGGCTCCCGACGCCCGGGGCGTCTACCGCGGCGGCTGGGACGGGCGGCCCTCTCGGCTCTCTCCCTCGCCCATCCCGCCACCTCCTTCGCTAGCATGACTGCTTCGCAGAAGGAGGTGACTGCCTCCCACTCCCTCTCGCTCCGGACCATGGTTTGAACCAGGGCCGGGCGCGAGAGGTCGCCGCTGCTGCCGATCGCCTCTACGAGGACACGGCGGTGCTCTGCCCAAGCGGGGCAGACCTCCACCGTATGCTCCACCGTGTCCTCTGGGCGATCCTCACAGTGGTGACACCCGGGCGTTTCCTCCCGCCTGATGATGTGCAGGAACCTCCCGAAACATCCGTGTCCGGTGAGGACCTGCGTCAGGCGGTAGGTGAGGACGCCGTGACGCCTCTCTAGCCACTCCTCAAAGAGGGGCCTTACCGCCGCTATCGTGGCGTGCCCCTCCTCCGTGCCTCGCTTTGGCCCCTTAATTTGGTTTGGATGTAGGTACTTACCTAATTCGTCGATTTTTGACAATCGTTATTGTTACGGGTAGTCAGAAGCCTGAAAGTCTGACAACCAGTCTTGCCAAGGTGTATCGTGTTAACCAGTAACTGGGTAGCGGAGGTCCGATAGGCAGTCGCTCCATGTATCATACTGGTATTCTTCAGCTGCATTTATTTAGACTGGAAGCTGAACCCAACATAGTCGGGCAAAGGCTCGGCAGATGAAGATGAGATACTTACATAATCAGCTTCTAACGTTCCCACTGCTGGGACACTGGCCTCCTTTCAGTGAGAGAGAGTGGGCTGTATCCACCACGCGGGCCCAGTGCGGGTTCGTAGATGTAACTTGTCTTGATGAGATACAGGAGTTAAAACTATATCTGTTCTTATCCCAATCTATTATTAGTCGGCGCAGCATTTCTTTTTCTTTTCATACAGTTTCTCTATTAGTCGTAATTTTTTTTGTCGACCTTTTTTTGCCACACAGTCCATCCATCGTTTGCTTTGGTTCCTACTGGCCCCTGGCCCTACTAGATAAATTATTTGTTATTAATCTCCACAGTTGCTAAGCGTCGCCATAAGAAAAACTATAGGACCGTCGACCTTTCATTGACCCCTGGAACTAAGCAAACATAGTGAACATGTTTTTGACCATATTCTATTATAGCTGCTAATTATACGGTGCTAATAAATTATGCAAATATTAAAGTAATCAACTAACTGGCTTTCATAACTTAATAGGTTTGGATGGATTAGGTAGGTACGTAGGTACTACCTGCTCGAAATAAAAGTTTAGTATCAATAATGAAATTATTGGTAGATATCTAATGCCTGTGTTCACCATCGTTCCCTTTTAGGGAGGCCCGTTAGTTTCGTTTTCGGGACATAAATGGTCCTAAGGGATCCCTTAAATACAGGGACCCGATATTCGGCATCTTAGCGCTAAGTGACAGTTTATTTTGTTGCTACGAAATGGATGATTTTATTGAGAGTTTAGAAGCTATCGAAACTCTGGATTTAGTGACGAATCAAAGTTTATTCAGACGGCCACAAGAGTCGGTCAGAGCGACCCAAGCGTGACATTTTGCCTCGGTTGTTGTTCCATATGTTTTCTTATATACTCGTACAGGTAGATCACAAACTAAACCAAACACAGTAAAAAATAATAAACCAATAAAAAAAAACGTTTGTCCTCTTTTCTGTTTTTCTGCCATTTTTTTACCATAAAATAGTAATAGGTATAGGTAATACCTATTTACGACAAGACAACACGAATACACGATAAATAAATAATCCAAAGGGCATCAAAGAGTATAAATTAATAAATATGGAGAATCTATACATACTACATATACCTACCTATTAAAATACAAAAAAAAAATTGGAGTATCTGTTTGTAATTTTAAAATAACCATACATATATACAATACATATACCAAAATAACATTTTTTTCAATTTTTGTCTGTCTGTCTGTCTGTTTGTTCCGGCTAACCTCTGAAACGGCTGGACCGATTTTGACGGGACTTTCACTGGCTGATAGCTGATGTAATGAGGAGTAACTTAGGCCACTTTTATTTTTGAAAAAAAAATAGTTAAATCCACGCGGACGAAGTCGCGGGTAACAGCTAGTTTATTATAATATTAAGAAATAAAATATAAACAAACGAACACTAACGTAGGTACACTTAGATAAATGAGACCAATCATTTATCTAAGAACGTAAAAATGCGCAGCGCTGTCATCTGTCAAGTTGTCATTATTTCAACACATCTTTTTAGGATTCCGTACCTACCCAAAGGGTAGAACGGGACCCTATTGCTAAGACTCCGCTGTATGTCTGTCCGACTGTCACCAGGCTGTATCTCATGATAGTTAGACATTTGAAATTTTCAAGAATGTGTATTTCTGTTGCCGCTATAACAACAAATACTAAAAACAGAATAAAATAAATAAATATTTAAGGGGTCTCCCATACAACAAACGAGATTTTAATGCAGTTATTTTATATATAGTGTTAAATATTGTTTGGTAGTACGGAACCCTTCGTACTACTGTTTGTCTCTGCATCGCCCATAGGTTGACTGGTAGAATAAATAATTACTTCATCATCATCATTTCAGCCGAAAGACATCCACAGCTGGACATAGGCCTCCTCCAAGCACCTCCACTTCGTCACTTCGACCGTCACAAAGTCATCGGTCCACTTAACTCGAACTCCTACTGTCTTTACTCATTTATCATCATCATCGTTCATTCGATCATCATCATCGTTCATTCCATCATCATCATCGTTCATTCCATCATCATCATCGTTCATTCCATCATCATCATCGTTCATTCCATTATCATCATCGTTCATTCCATCATCATCATCGTTCATTCCATCATCATCATCGTTCATTCGATCATCAATATCGTTCATTTCGAAGTTCAACTTTAAAAATATAGTTATCGTTAGCCATGTTATTATTCAACGATGGCTAACGACACATGTAGTAGGTAAGTCGAGGTATGGACTTACATATCAAGCTAGCAAAGTCAATATCCCCCTCTTAGGTTAGTACACATCCATGCACCGTGCACGGCGCGCGGCTCTGGCTATCTAAAGGTCAAGCTAACAACACAGCTTTTATCAAAAATACCTTTTAATTCCGCCATTTTAAGATTAAACAGAGTAACTAGTTACTTAGAAGACAGCCATGGGCACTTACAGTAGTGTTGTCGTGGTCATTTTCACGTTTATTTCGGTAAGTAACAAGTAATTTGTCAAATGAAAGCCCTCTTCCTCTCTCCTACTTTCCTGTGCCCGACAGTGTCCACAACGATCATGAGTCTTTGTAAAAGATACCACCTAATTTCAGATTTTGGAAGTAATAACTTTATTTCAACATATTTAGGTATATTTTAGTACAAATACAATGATGTAGATAAAGTTAAGAGTTTTGGTTGTGTTTCTTTTGTTTTAATGCATGAGCAGTTTGGTTGAATTACCGGTTTGAGATTTGGTATTGTGTTTCTAATTATGATAATTCTTTTGTCTTTTAGTAAATTCATCTAAGTTGCACCCACGGAACGGTTGCAAGTTGAAAAATGATGCTTAAAGTAGCCAACATTGTTAGTTGTTGGTTTGGACTTTTAACTACCTACTTTATTATTATTAGACTAGCGGCCCGCCCCTGCTTCGCACGGGTGCAATATTTTTTTCGAATTTCCTAAATTTTCTTTCGTACAAACCTTGTCGTAACAATACCGAACACAACAAAAATAGAATTAGCGAAATCGGTTGAGCTGCTCTCGAGATTTGCGCTTAGCAACACATTTAGCGATTCATTTTTATATATAAGATTATGAGTATTTTTATAAAACTTGATGTCATTAATTTTGGAAGCTAATTAATTTTTTTTTCGTGGAATTTGATTATGTTGGGTACATTTAGCGAATTTTTCTTTTCTGTCTTCATAGTGTCCTAACTACTGCCCATGTGTTCCAGCTTGTCGTAGGGACAGTACCAACACTAAAACTTCACGATGGCAAAGACATGCCGGCACTCGCTCTGGGGACTTGGCTGGGAAACAACACAAAGGTAGGTATTTCAGGCGATGCCAGCATTTCCATTTCCTGAATGACCTATAATCTGGGCAACACCCGTCTGCTAAAACACGCTCGGATGTAGCATTGTCCAGTAGGGTAGGGACTGTCTCGATGGTCCAGTGGTGCTGAGCATGAGGGTCTGGGTTTGATTACCAGGTCGGGCAAAGTGTTATTGGGTTTTTCCCGCAGGAATCATCAGTAGCAGTCTAGCTTCTGGATTTGTGTCCGGTTGATGGCAATAGGCTCGCCCCTTATTACATGGGACTTAAACATAACTGGTGAAATGTGGGTGTGCTATAGATTTACACCTCTGACACCTTTCGGGGAGTACGTACAAGCGTGACGCTATGTCTCCCACACCACAGAGCATGACATGCACACAAACGTACATACACCAACTCACGCCCTTTTACCCATCGTGGTAGGAAGAAACAGCTTACAGAATGAATTGACACACAAACATTATTTATAATGGTAGGTAGACATACAAATAATGTTAACGTTTCCCCACAACATGGTCGCTTGGAGCCCGGAGTGAACGAGGTGGAGCAGGCCGTCTGCTGGGCCATCGACGCGGGGTACCGGCACATAGACACCGCCTTCGCCTACAGGATTGAGGATCAGGTCGGGAGGGCTGTAGCCAAGAAGATCGGAGAAGGAATCAAGAGGGAGGAACTGTTTATTACTACTAAGGTTGGTACAATTTGTTATTTGTTGGTAATTTGTCGAAGTAGGGGATTAATGACCCATCCAATACCCAGCGCGAGTGCGGTGCCTCTAACCAGACCATGCCCCACTTACTGGAGCGCCGTAAGTGCCCGTTCACCTGTACCTTGGGTGACTTAATGGATGCCACTGATGCCGCAATCAACGTGGCTACCTACTGGGCTCAAACAATATAAAACATCGAAGAAGATGATGGTGATGCTCTTGCATCACCGTCACGAAACACGAAGAAGGTACAGGCTACAATAAATTGCTTCAGCTACAGTCAACCTGAAAAATATGTAACTAGGTAGATCGACAAAAGTTTAGATGTCTACCATTTTTGTTCCATAATATTGTCTCAATGTGTAGCCATAAAGCATAATATTTATTTATTTAAAATTAGCTATTGCTGCTTTATGATAATTATTAAGAAATTGGGTCATTAATTGTGATCATTTGTCTTTGTGGAAATCCTCTGGATGCGAGAAGAACGGACGTTTCGCGGGATGCATATTTCCAGCAGTGGTCTTTTGACAGAATGATGATGAAGATGATTTTCTTGACAGAGAAACTATCTCCCCAAAACTTCCTGCCTCTGTTTTCTTCTAAATTATGTTTTTAAGTCCATCCATCACTTACCTTTTGGCAATTTCAACTGTTTTGCCGAGGAAACGAGACCACGGCAAGTTTCTTTTACATTAATGTGTAGCTATATTAAGACAATGGAAGTTAATATGGATTCCCCACTTGTGTTAAACACTCTAACCCTGATTCTTTCTCCGCCCACAGCTGTGGAACAGTGAACACGCTAAGGACGCGGTGGTGCCAGCACTGCGCGCCTCGCTCGCCAGCCTGGGACTGGACTATGTCGACCTGTACCTGGTGCACTGGCCGGTTGGGCAGCTCGTGAGTATATCTAATGGAAGCATAACATTTTAGCTTTAGCTTTACCCAAAGATTATGTTTCTCTTTGAAATTGGCAAGCTCTTGCTGACGTGGCTCTCTTGACTAAACAGAAGTACCTACTACAGCTACTCGCCGAAGTCTTCGTACAGTTGTAACTACCCACTCATTTCCACCATGAAATAAGTAGCGATGTTCTTAGAAATTATATATACTCGTATATATTGTATATTGACGGAATTCTAGTTATTTTATTTTAGTGTTATAAACATGAAACAGATATCTGCCACAGTTTACATTCATCATCATTATCGTCATCCTCCACAGTCCGACTTCACCGCTGGACTCTCTTTTCTTGTGTCAATCTCCACGCTCCTGTGCCAGCCTCATCCAGGATTTGCGATGGCAACAATATCGCCAGCCCATCTCGCCGCCACACGACCGACATCTCTTCTTCCGGTCCTTAGTCTTTCCATGTAATCACATTAGCTTAAGATAAAACTACAACCCTCTGCCACTACTTCCAGGACGTGGCAGGCAACCCTGAAAGGAGCTCCTTAGCCATTTAAGTAAGGCTCAACTTCAATATTTGAATATAAAAACAGTAATCTCTAACTTCCAGAACAACGGCACATACGACTACACAGATTACGTCGACACCTGGCGCGGTATGATGGAAGCCAAGAGCCTGGGCCTGGCCAAGTCCATCGGAGTCTCCAATTTCAACCAGAAGCAGATCGACAGGCTTCTAGAACTGGGGTTGGAGAAACCTACTGTGCAGCAAGTCGAGGTAAAATCAAGTCATTTATGGCTCAATTTCATTAGTCGATAACTTGGTCGAGGCTTGAACTCGAACTTGCGCATGCGGGGTAATGTCTAATGAAAGTCGTAAGTCGATAACGCGGTCGGTATACCGTCTGGGGGGAATCCCCGTAGCGGCTAATGAAATTCATCGGTAGGTAAAAAGCGTGCGAAGACACACCCAATCACCCAATGAAAATGAGCCTTCAAAGCAAGTGCCAAACGTGCGGTGCAGGCCTTCCGTATCTCTCGCTCCCATCGACTAAATGAAAATGGTTCCCCAAATACGACGTTGCAAGGTCAGCTAAAACTGGAAATGTACCTATAGCTTGATAAATGTCGTCGTGTATACAGATTGTCAAAACAGGGCGCTCGTTCCGATTTTGGCCACGCGTTCAAACATAACTGTCAAAATGTGCAGGCTCTTATAACATGGATGAAATGCAGGTGTTCTTCACGCCTCTACCATCTCCAGGAAATACAATCGTGATGATACCTAGGTATATCATATTCTTCGACAGCTCAACTTAAACCTGCAACAGCCAGACCTGCTCTCCTACTGCGCCCGTCAGGACATCCGCGTGATGGGCTATACTCCGTTCGGCTCGCTGTTCTACAACAAGGCTAAAGCCGACGCTCCGCCTCCCAGGGTCGATGACCCTGCGCTTCTGGAGATTGCGAACAAATATAACAAGACTGTGCCTCAAGTCTCTTTGAGATATCTGGTGAGTTTTGACACTATCCAATTTTAACTCGTAGGTTCTTATTTAAATTAAACTCGTTGGACACTGAATAAGAACCTACGAGTTAAACTGGCGCCCAACGTGGGGCATGGGGTAAGCCTGATGCTTACCCCATGCCCCACGTTGGGCGCCAGTTTTTGTAACTGCATTTAATTTGCGATAATCCACGCAAAATCTTACCTTGCCATCTTTCTTTGGCACAAGCACGGCAGGAGAAGTCCAAGCAGACTCACACTCTTCGATCACGCCTTCCGCGAGCACACAATTACTCAAATTACAAATGCGAAAGTAACTCTGTCTGTCTGTTTTTTACCTTTTCATGCCTAAACCACTGAACCGATCGAAGTTTGGCTACTTTTCATCCTGGTTATTTGTCCTTAATCTATACTTATAATAAATCTGTAGAGAGGTCAATTCTGTACATGACATATATTTTCAAAATAACTATCAGGGGGTAATAAGTGATCGATACTGATGCCAAAAATGCAATCAGTAAAATTTTTGTCTGTCTGTCTGTCTGTCTGTCTGTCTGTCTGTCTGTCTGTCTGTATGTTCCTTATAGAAACAAAAACTACTCGACGGATTTTAACGAAACTTGGTACAATTATTCTTCATACTCCTGGGGAGGTTATAGTGTACTTTTCATCACGCTACAATGAATAGGAGCAGAGCAGTGAAAGGAAATGTTGGGAAAACGGGAGAATTTGCTCCATTTTTTAAGCTTCCGTCGCGTGTGCAGCCTTAATAGTTAAAGCTACATAGAAATCATTTATGACGGAAATGTTCTACATAAAATTATCTAAAAAATATCCCACAACAGCATATGTCTATCTTTTATGGTTGACTCACAATAACACGTGTAACTCCCGATAGCTTAGCAGTTCGGAGCTTTCTGATTATATTTGTTTACTCTTACGTTTATAATACTCTCACTCATCCCTAATTAAAAGAAGTTAATATTATTACCTATTCAATAAAAAAAGAATCATAGTAATCGGTATAGAAACACCAAACTTAAACATGAAATACGCTAATAAGCCATCGCGCCGTCGCGCGTGAATACTGAATCATGCCATAAAGATTATTTTTGTGTAACGGTTGCCGCGCTCGACGCAGGTCGTGGCGGTAGGGTATAAAAAGGCGGGAGGTCCTATGTCCGGTTAAGCAGAAAGGCAACCTTAGCGAGTTGCAACTGCGAGTTGTCATGTCAAAAAAAAAAAAAAGCGCGGGCTTCATTCAATATTTGGCTGTTGATGCGTTCAGAGCGTTCGACCTTATTGACAGACAATAATTGATATTAACAAGCCGTGCTTATCAGCGCGACTTTTAGTCTTTAAATAGTTTATTTGAATTTCTTTTGTTGTTTATATACTTATAATAAATCTGTAGAAGTGAAAATTCTGTACATTGAAAATATCAAAAAAATAAATGGCAGGGGGTGTTACTAGACCGACACCAAACCCAAAAATGTGATTAAAAAAATTTTAATTTTGGTCTGTCTGTCTAGGTCTGTCTGTTTGTTCAGGCATCACGCAAAAAGTACGAAGTACGAAGTCTGATTACGATGAAACTTGGTATAATTATAATTCTAAACCGTGCTTTTCTGTTTTTAATCCTCTTAGTTTTTACTAAGTACACTTTAAGGTAGAGTTATTTAGGTTTATTTTTATAAGTCGTAGGTATAGATTTTAATTTTAAAGTATGGGTGGTATATTTGATAGTGTACGTAGTGACCGTAGGTTATTTTAAAAAACTGTTAGGTAGGATTAGTCATTCGTATAGATATTAGTTTTTAGGGATTTTGCTTATTTATTGAGTTTAGATTAGTTATCATCAGAAATAGATTTATTTAGGTACTAGCTTCTGCCCGCGACTTCGTCCGCGTGAAATTTCACCCTCCACCCATTCACCCTCTTAGGAGTGGAATTTCGAAAAACCCTTTCTTAGTGGATACCTTTATACACTTCACACAGAACACACTCCAAATTTAATGTCTCTATGACCAGCGTTTTAGGCTGTGCATTGATATAATCAGTCAGACAGGATCACAGGACTTTGAATTTTATATTAGATTATAAAAGTAAACCTAAGTACCTACCTAATAAAAAAAAACTCAATAACAGAAAATAAAATACCTAAATAAACCTATTTCTGATAATAACTAATCTAAACTCAATAAATAAGCAAAATCCCTAAAAACTAATATCTACTAATCCTACCTAACAGTTTTATAAAATAACCTACGGTCACTACGTACACTATCCCCATACTTTAAAATTAAAATCTACACCTACGACTTATAAAAATAAATCTAAATAATAATTTTGGTTTATTTTTTAAAAACTAAAAGGAATAAAAAGGTCGCACTGAAAAGCACGTTTTCGAATTGCAAGTAGCAGTTAAAACATACAATTTATAGAATGCTAATATAAACGAACGCTCGCCTATTATTATTATCATCTTCGTCGTGTACTACGACAAACTTATTATTTGCGGTTGGTACAGTAATCGGGTCTAGGGATCGAACCGCAAAATTAAGTTTGTTTTTATTGTATATTTTTTTCCGGGATAAAAAGTACCCAGTGTGGTGCCCAGGATATTAAAGAATAATTATACCAAGTGTCATCGTAATCGAACCGGTAGTTTTTGCCTGATGCCTGAACAAACAGACAGGCAAAAATTTTTTTAATCACATTTTTGGATTCTGTGTCGGTCTAATAACACCCACTGCCATTTATTTTTTTGATATTTTCAATGTACAGAATTTTCACTTTACAGATTTATTATAAGTATAGATTTGTAATTTGAACGAATATTTAAAAACTACCAAAACAACTAATACCTATTTTATAAAATAACAACAAAAGAAATTCAAATAAACTATTTAAAGACTAAAAGTCGCGCTGATAAGCACGGTTTGTTAATATTAATTATTGTCCAGCCAAATATTGAATGAAGCTCGCGCTCGGACCTCCCGCCTTTTTATAACCTACCGCCACGACCCGCGTCGAGCGCGGCAACCGTTACACAAAAATAATCCTTATGGCATGATTCAGTATTCACGCGCGACGGCGCGATGGCTTATTAGCGTATTTCATGTATAAGTTTGGTGTTTCTATACCGATTACTATGATTCTTTTTTTATTGAATAGGTAATAATATTAACTTCTTTTAATTAGGGATGAGTGAGAGTATTATAAACGTAAGAGTAAACAAATACACACATCAAAAGTGTCTAGGGATCAAGCATTTTTATGCGGATTTCTTGAGATTGAGATGTGGCTTTGTAATAAATTTATGATTTTATAAATTTATATGGATCCTTTTTGGTGCATTTCATAATTTGAATCAGGAACTGTGAATGAAATTCGAGTAAAAGATGAAAATCAGCTGTCAATATTTTCCCTATAAAAACATACAACGCATTGAAGACATTATTAGTGCTACTGTTTCCCTACTACTGATTAAAATAAATAAAACCAACGTTATTATGGAGCGGCGACGTCATTTAAGCAGGGAAGAAATGCTCAGAGCCGTGGGAATGATAGAAGCTGGTTCCCGGCAACGTACTGTGGCTTTAGCTCTGAATACAAGTCAGAGTGTTATCAGTCGACTTTGGACACGTTACCGAAGCACTGGTACCGTGGCTGAGCGCCATGGAGGACGGTATCGCTGCACCACACGGAGACAAGACCGATACATTCAAATCTTAACTCGAAGAGCTCCAACAATAACCGCCATGATGTTAGCCGTGAGGCTTCATCACTCTTCAGGGAACTTAATTAGCGACCAAACAGTCAGAAACCGCTTGCATGAAGTGAACCTTCATTCCCGAAGACCGCTACGGGTACCACCTATAGCAATGCACAATCGTAGGATTCGATATCAATGGGCTCTTGAACACAGAAATTGGGCAGAAGAACAATGGCGTTTCGTGTGCTTTTCTGATGAGTCTCGTTTTGGTATGAGACCGGATACAAGACGTATACGACACTGGAGAACCCCTGGACGCCAACAGCGATTAAAATCCTGCCAGGAAGTCCATCCTTATAGTGGTGGAACCATCATGGTATGGGCGGGTATTTGGATCGGCGGAAGAACTGAGTTGATTTGGATCTGAGGCAACCTCAACGCTCAAATTTATGCTGAGACGATTGTATCAGACGTCATCGTTCCTCTACAAGTGCAAATCGGTCCCTTATTTCAGTTAATGCATGATAATGCACGACCGCACACCGCAAGAGTTGTAAGACAGACTCTCGCCGCAGCTAACATCAATGTCCTGCCCTGGCCTGCTCAGTCGCCAGACTTGAACCCGATTGAGCATGCATGGAATATGCTACAGAGAAGAGCTCTGCCGAATATGGAGGGTATCCAGTAGCAAGAAGACCTTTTTTTGTTGTTGCAACGAACATGGGCGGCCATTCCACAGCGTGATTTGGATGAACTCATTTTGAGTATGCCAAACCGATGTTCTTGTGTTGTTAGTGTTCGCGGTAGAAACACGGATTATTAATTGTTTAAGTTACCCAATAAAATTTTAAAGAAAACTGTTATTTCAGTCTTTTTTTCGAACTTTTGTGTTAGTGGTTCAAATGTCAAAAATCCCTTTATTAGGAAAATGGCAAATTTCTTTATTAATGCAAAGGTGACTTGGTTTATCGTTACTGTGACAAACGAAAACACTTTATTTGATGAATCCTTAAAGAAAATTTTAATTAATATCAATCAGGAGAAAAGTTATTGCAAAAATATATGTTGATCCCTAGACACTTTTGATGTGTGTATAATCAGAAAGCTCCGAACTGTTAAGCTATCGGGAGTTACACGTGTTATTGTGAATCAACCATAAAAGATAGACATATGCTGTTGTGGGATATTTTTTAGATAATTTTATGTAGAACATTTCCGTCATAAATGATTTTTATGTAGCTTTAACCATTAAGGCTGCACACGCGACGGAAGCTTAAAAAATGGAGCAACTTCTCCCGTTTTCCCAACATTTCCTTTCACTGCTCTGCTCCCATTCATTGTAGCGTGATGAAACGTATACTATAACCTCCCCAGGAGTATGAAGAATAATTGTACCAAGTTTCGTTAAAATCCGTCGAGTAGTTTTTGTTTCTATAAGGAACATAGAGACAGACAGACAGACAAAAATTTTACTGATTGCATTTTTGGCATCAGTATCGATCACTAATTACCCCCTGATAGTTATTTTGAAAATATATATCATGTACAGAATTGACCTCTCTACAGATTTATTATAAGTATAGATATAGATTTTATTTTCTGTTATTGAGTTTTTTTTTATTAGGTAGGTACTTAGGTTTACTTTTATAATCTAATAAAAAATTCAAAGTCCTGTGATCCTGTCTGACTGATTATATCAATGGACAGCCTAAACCGCTGGTCATAGAGACATTAAATTTGGAGAGTGTGTTCTTTGTGAAGTGTATATAAATATCCACTAAGAAAGGGTTTTTAGAAATTCCACTCCTAAGAGGGTGAATGGGGTAGGGTGAAATTTCACGCGGACGAAGTCGCGGGCAGAAGCTAGTATAGAAATATTAAGTTAAAACACACGCAGACCAAGTCGCGGACAACAGCTACATAAACAAAATGAGTGAACCATTATCTGTTTAACTTGACGTACACCATCGTGCACCCAATTTAGAGTCATCTTTTGGCAATGTTCTACTGCGCTTGAAGAATAGCAGTAGTAGCCCAGTCCCAGTAGGAACGGCTCCGACATACGCGTATTTTAGGTTGTAGGTTCGAACCCGGGCAGACACTATGTGTTTTTATTTTTTAACTGACTTCCAAAAAGGAGGAGGTTATATGTTCGACTTTATGTGTTTTTTTTTTTTTGTATGTTCATCGATTTCTCCGTCATTTGTGGATCGATTTCGAAAATTATTTTTTTGTTTGAAAGGGTATACTCCCAAGGTGGTCCATTGTCAGCAAGTTGGAATCTGATGAGAGGATCCCATGGAAATCGAGGGAACCCTCAACTTTTTTTGGCAAACCTATAGCGATTTGGATATATTTTATAGTAACTTGAAGGGTATACTCCCAAGGTGGTCCCATTGTCAGCAAGTTGGAATCTGATGAGAGGATCCCATGGAAATCGAGGGAAACCCTCAAATTTTATTGGCAAACCTATAGCGATTTGAATATTTTTTAGAGTAACTTGAGCATTTGCTCTCGGAAATCATCATTTGGTAAAGTGGAGCTGATGATGAAGACTACAGATGGCCATCGGAACTAATCAATGATAAATATTTCACGGGTTGCGATTCGATTACTTTAATATGGTTGCTAAGCAATTTATGCTCGTCACAATGCGTGTGGTGGTGGAGTGGAGTTCTCCAGGTTCTTACCAGGAGAACTCCTCAACAATTAACGTCCCAGCATCGGGAAAAGCAATATTTTGTAAAAGGTGATGAGCAGTTGACGTTAGTTAGGCAATTGTAACTTAGATAAATTAAAAACTCTCTCACTAAAAAGTGAAAAATAAAAACTTTTTTACAAAAAAAAAACAACCGACTTCCGAAATAATAGTTATTTATCACTTTGTAGTTTTTTTTGGAAGTCAGTTGTTTTTTTTTTTTTGTAAAAAAGTTTTTTATTTTCTCACCACCTGCTCACAAAATGGTGAAGGAAAAAATATCTTCAGGAAACTATGCTCTAGAACCAAAAAAAATAAAGACTGCCCTCTGCCAACCCGCAGTGTCCGCGTGGTGGATTAAACGTCCTGCTCCCTCTCACAGAGAGGCCTGAGGAGTCACGGTAGAGGGAATTTAATATGCTTATTAAGAAGACTAATTTGAAATTTCTGCCCGCGACTTCATCCGCGGGTTTTAACATAAAATATATCCTAGGACACTCCGCAACAGCGCAGCTTACTCCCAGCAAAAAAAAAAAAGTTTTCGGACAGCACTTCCTTAGATTACAAACATAATAAACAAACAATTGTGACTCTTTTGTAATTCTCTTATTCCCAGGTCGAGTTAGGCGTGGTCCCGATACCGAAATCTCTGACAAAATCCCGTATCGAACAGAACCTAGATGTTTTCAACTTCAGCCTGACCCAGCAAGAGAAAGATGTGCTGAAGAGCTTCGATAAAAACTACAGGACCATACCTCAACTGAAGTGGCTCGACCATCCCTACTACCCTTTTGAGAAAACTAAGGAATAAGTGAGATCAAATAAATATTTAAGTGAGATGAATTTTTTTTTTTTTTTTTTATTACTGCCTCGAACGTAAACGAAGCAAAAGGAGTATGTAATGATCGTAGCAGATGGCGTTCTGTAGCTTCTGCCTACCCTTATGGAAAGAAGGCATGGGTTTATGTATTGTCCGTTCTTCTTCATAAGAACCTACTAGATACGTTTTGGAAGCGGAAATATAGCTTCATCTTTCTGACTGACCAAAAGTGCCTGTAACTGGTTTAATTTAAAAATGCTGAGTTTGATTTTTCCTCTATGGTTTGAGTGGTTAACTTAATCAACTGCTAAGGATCATAAGTCCCGATTCGAACCCCAGGTTTGGTCCTAAATAAGTTATTTTTTCATTAGAAAATTCATAGCAGCCCTGAATTACGCTTATGAACCACGAAGGGTAAGGGGCCGCCTCCACGAGCGAGAGAATCGCGGCGATATTATCGTCGTGCCACGTAGTTCTATACACTCTCTTAGAACATGTCTCCACACGGCGACATCATCGCCGCGAAAATTTGATAGCACGGCGTCGCCGCGATTCTCTCGCTCGTGGTTGCAGTCCCTGGCAGAAGTATATCTGTAGTACCCTAATTTTTTGCCAGATATGTTTAACTCCCATGTAATAGAAGGCGAGCCTATTGCCGTCAACCAGGCACAAATCCAGACTCCGGACTGCTGCTGGCCAACTCCTAATAAAAGAAGGGGGTATCAATAAGAAACCATATTTCTAAAACTTGACAAAATAAAAATCTTTATTTACACTTACAATCTATGACTATTGTTTATCACTTTTATTTTATAGCTATCTAAACACAGTGCCAGGATTTTTGTTTAGTAGTAACATCTGAACTTCAAAAATCAACCTTATTGCTAGCCCTCTTACCGCGCACTAGAACTAGATTATCAAAGGACTGTTAGGCCCGGACTCCACTGAAGCGCAGCTTAGGCGGAGCGGAGCGGAGACGTGCAGGAATCGACCAATCACAATGGTTGAAATCCTCATCGAGTCACTCGTCTCGTCTGTGATTGGACGACTCCTGTACGTCTCCGCTCCGCTCAGCTTCAGTGGAGTCCGGGCCTTAAGCGCCGAGAGTTGAAAATCCAACAGTGTATTTTGTTGGCGCGCTGGGGTGAACGCCGTTGGATTTTCAATGCTCAGCTCAACAGCGAGAGTTGAACATCCAGTACGCAATAAAAAATCGTCAAGTCAAAAAATCGCCCATTGCATGTCAATGAAGTCTAAGGCGGCATATAGTCTTCGTGAAAATGGGCGGCGTTATTCAGCGTGACCATACATTACATACCGGGACTGCTCCGTGCTTCGGAAAGCACGTTAAGCTGTTGGTCCCGGCTGTCATTCGTAGCGGCATGTCTTTCGTATCATTCCGCCGTGTTCTTTGACAGTCGTTAGTTACGGGTCGTCAGGAGCCAGAAACTCTGGTATCGTGTTACCCAGGAACTGGATTGTGGAGGTCAAATAGGCAGTCGCTTCATGTAAAATACTGGTATTCAGCTGCATCCGGTTAGATTGGAAGCTGACCCCAACATAGTTGGAGAAAAGGCTAAGCTGATGATTTTCTCGATAGCAGTGGTGGCCCTGTGGTAATGGAGAGGCCATTGGACTTACGAGTTGTAGGTCGTGGGTTCAAACCTAGGCACGCGATATACTTTATGTAAATAATTTCATCACCACTGCTCTAAAAACAGTGAAGGAAAACATAGTGAGGAAACCGGCATGTTCTAGAATCAAAAATTCGAAGACATGTGACATCTACCAACCCGCACTGGGCCCGCGTGGTAGATTACAGCCCACACCTTCTCACAAAGAGGAGACCTGTGTCCCAGCACTGGGAACATTAGAGGCTGATTATGTAAGATGATTTTCTAGTTCTCAAGGCTATAACTTCTTCAACTCTTTAACCATTAACTGTTTTCTTAACCTCAAAATAGACATCTCCATCTCATGTTTCTCTTTCAAAAACTGTTTTTCCATTTCAAATAATTCTTTCTGTTTTTTCAACTCAAATTCTACTAATTCTCTTTTCAAATCTTCAACTGTTTTTTTCTCGTCTGTGATTTGTATGGGGTCTGTGACGTCATGCTTTAGCGACGCTATGATTGGTTTAATGTCGGAAGGGGGCAGGACTATGTGTTCTGTGATTGGTGATGCTGTGACTAGGAAGTCTTGTGATTGGTCATCCGCTGTATCTAGGCCTCCGCTGTCATCAATTTTTGTGTCGTTGTCTGATATCTGTTTCAGAAGACGGGTGTTCTGTAAAAGATAGCAATTGTATTTTAGTATTAGCTTGTAACTGTCCCACAGCTGAGTGAATAATTTTTAGAATGTTTTTAACTTAAAGAAATATGAACTTTATCCCTGTGTAAATTAAGTTGATTTTGAATGGCTATTTAATAGATCATAAAAAAAATATTAAAATTACAGCGGAAATTTAACTTTATGTGTAAGCATTAAGGTTAGTTTTCTGAAATCATATAAGTATTTAAGATAAAGAAAGTAGGTATATATTATAAAACCTGTCTTGAGAAATTATGTTATTAATTGGGAAAACCACCAGGAAACAGAACAGAATACAATTATAATTTAGAAGAAAATAAACAGAACAAAGAATAGACAAAAATACCTACTACTTATATTTACTAGATTATGATAAGGGCACGAGGACGAAAAGTCAATCTCCAACAACATACCCCCGTCCCCTTCAACGGATAATGCAGCGGATGGTAGCTCTTCATCTGATGGTAGACGGACGCCGTGGGTAGCAGGTTCCCCTCCTCATCAGTCAGGACCTTCACGATCCTCTCCTCCAGAGGGTTCAGGTGGACGGAGCAGTGGGTGCCCTCGGAGTGACACTTCTGTATCACCGCGTATTTGCGGCGGATCTTGAATTTTAGGTCTATCCAGTACTGGGGACAAAGGAAATAATTTATTTTTGAGGAGAAAAAGCGTCACAGGGCAAGATTGTTAAAAAAGTATAGGTTTCATACGAATTTCAACTTCATTTTACTGTCACTATAATGTCTACATTCGTATAAGCAAATGTGAACAAGCGATTCATACTCAATATGAACATGAATTTTATGCAAATAATGTTCATATTTGTAAATATAAGATGCTTACTTTTACTTAGCAAACTAGAAAGAAAGATGTAAAATACTAAACAAAAACGTGACGCAGAGAAAGCACACAAACACAAAAATAGTGTTAAGACCTTGTGCGAGACAGAGCCCCAGCACTCAATACAAAGTGCGGTCTGTGAATCTCGTTGGTAGTATCTAACACTTGAATTACGAAAACCCGCCTTAATAACTCGTAATAGAGACGCTTTCCAGGTCAAACTGTTACTATTAGCTTTAGGTAGGCTGTTCTAATCACAGATTTAACAAGACGGCAAGTACCTGGAGAGCTTCGTGTAAATTATTTCATCACCACAGCTCTCGAAACGGTGAAGGAAAACATCGTGAGGAAACCGGCATATCGTAGAACCAAAGAAATCGAAATTCGCCCCTAAGATGACCCACTGACTGACCCATGTCAGTTGTCACATCTACTAACCCGCATTGGGCCAGCGTGGTGGATTACGGCCCACTCCCTCTCACCGAGAGGAGGCCTGTTATCCTAGCCTGGATAACATTATAGGATGATTATGATGATGAAATACCCGGACCAGCAGCCTAATTCAATCGCAATCAGATCATTTTGAAGGGTATTGCTAATCACTTGCTTCATGCTCTGCCATACATTTTGACCGCGTAGACTTTTTTTTTATAACCTCCGAAGTATTTGATTGGGCGGATCACATCAGCAGCATAAACGATGACCGCTGGGCAAGTCTCCACATAAAATAATGGGTGCTTGAAGATGAACGGCGCCGCCGAGGCCGGCCCAGGAAGAGGTGGCGAGATAACCTGGACGGGTACCGCGCGGACTGCTGTGAGGGCGGCGCGGGAATAGAGTTCCTGGAAGGATTTGGGGGAGGGCTTTGCCCAGCAGTGGGACATTAAACGCCAATAAAAAAAAAGGTCAAGTATCATGTGCCGAATTCATGCTTTCAGTAGGCGCGTCGATGTCCCGGCCACCCGGTATACCCTCCAACTGTATGACAGCAATGCTTAGCATTGACATAAATAAGTAGACGGTGTACTTCCTCTGTCAAGTTCATTGACAGAGAGCTCTACTACATACATAAATACATAATCAGCCTATAATGTTCCCACAGCTGGGACACAGGCCTCCTCTCTGTGAGAGGGAGTGGGCCGCAATCCACCACGCGGGCCCAGTGCGGGTTGGTAGATGTCACATGTCTTCGAATTTTTGGTTCTAGGACATGCCGGTTTCCTCACGATGTTTGAGAGCCCTACTACTACTCAAAATTCTTTCCTGGCAACACTCACTCTAGCCCAACTCCGGCCACTCTTCGTAACACTCTCATCAATCCTGTTCAGCGTCCGGGCTATCTTCTCCCACATCCGTTTGGACTGAAGGTGTCCCTCTCTGGAGCGGGCACTGGCGAGGGCCAGCGGAGGATAGCGCTCCATGTACTGTGCTAGGACTTCGAGGTGCTGACGGGACACTTGGCGCCGGTGGAACTGTTCTTCGGACATGATTCTGGAATTAGTGATACATATTCTACAAGAGTAATAATTTTTGAAACGTTAGAGGCTATTATGATCAGTTGAAAAAATTTACGGACAGCCATTTTATTAACCGACGAAAAAACGGAGGAGGTTCTATTTCGGCGGTTGGTAAATTAGTGTGACAGTAAAACTTAAATAAAAAGTAAATTGGTTGGTTATTTGTATTTCATCCTATAATGTCAGTACAAAAAATAATCAAGTACCTAGTGTAATAAATTAATGTGCAGTAAAAATGTTGGAATGGGCAGTTAGGTAGATTGGCAATTCAGAGGTCAGGTTGGAACTGTGACAAACCATCAAACATTAAGATTTCTTACCAACTAATTCCCCTTTGATAACTGCCCACAAGTAATTGCTTGTTCAGTAAATTTACTGTTCAATTATTTATTTAATTACCCATTTAAATATTTGTTATGACTCATTTTTATTTAGTTTAATGCTTAGTTTTTACTACCGAGCTTGTTACTAAACATGCATTCTGTAATTTTTTATTTATAAAAACTACAATAAACAACTGTCACATTAAATCAGTGCCCTTTTATACAAACTGTGTGCTGACTGGATTTGCCATGGGCAAAAATTACGAACTTCCATACAAAGTTTCATCCCCTGTTAAACCCCTTTAGGGAATGAATTTTCAAAAATTCTACCGTTGTACTCACTTTCTTATTGAAAGAAACTCTTCTGCATTTCAAGCTTCTAGACCCAGTGGTTTAGACTGTGTTATCTGCCTGTGAGTGACTGAATGAATTTAAGATTTTCATTATGTAGATACTGTTTTTCATGTATGTACTTAGTAGATTTGGTCATACACGCATGCCGGTTGTGAATACTTCGCACCTGACCTTTCTGAAAACGACAGACTCCTTGGAGTTAAAGGACAGACTTCTTGGTCTCCATCGCAAGCGTGACTGCTGAGTGAAAGGTATGGTATTAGATTCCCAGGTTGGGCCAAGTGTTATTGAGTTTTTCCATTTTAGGAATATTATTAGTGGCATGTTGCAGATGAAAAGTCTGACCTTAAACAACAATCAGTAGGTCAAAAGCCGAATCACTCCAACAGCCAATACATTCACTCATCATCATCATTTTCCTGATCTTATTCCGATTTATTTGGGTTCAGCACAACATTTCTTTTTCTTCCATACCTCTCTATTAGTCTTCGAGGCTTATGGCCAAATAATAACAGGCGCACGGGTTGATTGATCAGGTTAAGCTATGCTTGCCGCGGTTGGTTTGTGCGTGCGTGACCAACTTTACATACCAAGACCACTCCGCTCCGGAAAGCACGTTAAACTGTTAGCCCTGGCTGTCATTCGTGGATCTTTGACAGTTGTTACGGGTAATCAGACCCCCGAAACTGTCCGAAAGTCAGACAACCAGTCTTACCAAGGGGTATTGTATTACCCAGTAACTGGGTTGTTGAGGTCAGATAGGTAATCACTCCATGTAAAATACTGGTATTTAGCCGCATCCAGTTAGACTGGAAGCCGACCCCAACATAGTTGATGGCAGATGATGACTTCTCTATTAGTCGTTATTTGGGTAGTCACTCCCTTTCTAGCCATATCATGTTTCACACAGTCCATAATTTGCGTTTTTTTTGCATTTTTAAATGCGTCCATTAAATAAATACAAAGAGATTTAAGATATACAATAACATAATGTCTTTGTATAAATATAATGTTTGTGATTTCCTAAATGTTCTCTTATTCTTTTAAAGCATTCATAAACATATAAAATACAGCTAAGAATGGTTCTAGTAACCAAATTAAATAAACAAGGTTTAGGTACTAAAAACTGACTTCTTATCAGAATATTATTAGAATTATGGAGCGAAATTAAATCATAACACACGATAAGTTTGTTTTTATACGATATTGCGTGGTTTCTAAATATAACACAGGAAAATCATTAATGAAACTTGATACCTACATTTATTTTGTTCCCAAAATTATCCCTAAAATTGCAATTCAATGAACGAATTACCGAATTAGTCAAAAAATATCATTTGCAAAGTGCTCAGTGCTGATTACCGACATTCTATCGTATTTTTTTTTGACATTGACATTTAATAACAATTGACATTTGCATTTTTTTTTTGTTTTGGTCAGTTGTATGGTTGGATACGCAGCAGTAGTAGTTTTATTGTTTATTTTATGCACCTTTACAATAAATATACTAGAAAAATTGCACTTTTATTTTATCATAAAAAGATATAGCATGTATGTAGACTTACAATTAGCAAATATGAACGACTACGAAAAACAATGACTAGCCATAAACTGAATTAATAACAACCATGAACAAAAAAGTAATAGTGATTTTAAGCAGCCATAATCTTTACAAAAAACATGCTAAAAAGCACCTGAGGTCAGTGCTAAAAAGTCTTAAAAAAGCCTACCAATGAACAAAATGTTGAAGTTGTATCCGAACGAATCTCAGCTGACAATTACGGTCGAAACACGATCAACAATTTTTTTTTAGTCTTGACGTGAGCGAGTGCGGTTGCTGTTAGCCGTCGAAATGTCGTCGATTAAATTAAATTTAGTATTGTGCAGTGTGATATTATGCATTTTGGTGTGCGTTAATACCCAGTCCGTGCACAGACGTTTCGAATACAAATTTTCGTTCAAGCCGCCGTATTTAGCGCAAAAAGATGGATCTGTTCCGTTCTGGGAGTACGGAGGCAGTAAGTATAACCTTATTTCTCATTATCCAACACTGATAAATTGGTTTTAGTTTCATTAAATATACTTATAGACTCCATAACTCCGTTTCTATGTTCATAAATATTCATGTTAAGTTATAAATATCGAATAAAAAAGCGAATATCGTTTGTTGTTTCGGTCCTTAAGATTTGACAGCGACACGTCAGTGAAATCTGTCAAGTGTGAAAGAGAGAACGCTATACACCTCTTTATGTGTTGAAAAGAGATATGAAATAGTTGCCGAGATCATGTTTTTTGGTTCCACGAAAGCAGTCGACACGGTTAAAAAACCTTAAATAATTTATGTTATTATTAAATTAAGTACTCGTTAGTGTTGATAAAATCAGCTCGGAAATCGTTTTATTTATTAATTAAGTAATGCGAATTGTTGATATGGCGCTGTTACCATAGTATTGTTATGAAATGTACATTCATTTCTTTCTTTCTCAAAATTTTTAACACTTTCTACAAAAAACGTGTCAGTGATGTGCTGTAGGTATGGCTGTAGGTTATTATTATCTCATTATTGCATTATTTGAAGCTATACCATCATTTGCCATTCCTATTTCAAATCAAATTTTGATTCTTGTTTCAAGTACTTATAAATAATAAATTTTGATTATAAACTCTATGCGTTTCCTCCTTGTGCTCAAGACTTTTCTCGTCTTAATAAAATGATATCATCAGCCAAACTATTGTTATGAAGAGGTTAATAAACTCAAAACATTTTTTTTATTAAACCTATTACAGTGCCTGTGATTGGTTTAATTGAAATTTTGAATTGTCAAGTAATTTAACATTCTTTTGTCCGATGTTTAATTATTGTAGCATATCCAGTCAGTGACCTTATTGGTAATGTTCTTCAGAAAGGTAAGGTGTGTAGCACCTACTCGCAACCGGCATGCATGCGGGACCATATGAATGAATGTAAAGGAGTATGTAAGGATCATAGCATGTGGCATTCTGTACTTTCAGCCTACCTCCTCGGGAAGAACGTGTGAGTTTACGTATGTATACTGCGTTGATTAAGTTCATGATTTATTTGCCAAAAATGTAAGCAAATATGAGTTTATAGAAAATAACTTTAAATCCTACACAATAAAGTTTAGTTTACGCTACAACTTCAAACATTCTTATAACTTTTTCAATAGTACTAGTCACTCTGAAATCAACATTAAAATAAAGTTGATATTTGTTTAACTTGAAATAATGTTAACTTGAAACATCAGTTTGAATTGACTTTATGTATGTAGCCAGTCAATAAGGACCAATTTTTTGATGGCAGTCATAACATATGCCCAGCTTTATGAACAACATTGCCAAAGCCTGAGCAGCCTCCGGCCCAGTTGGACTCATTGTCTGTCTGCCTTTTCCCAACTACGTTCGCATTGGCTTCCAGTTAAACTAGTTGCAGCTGAATACCAGTATTTTACAGTCCCAGCTACTGCATAATACTGGATGGACTTTTAAAGGCTGGATAGAGAGAATCAAGTCTCATAACTTGAGTTTCTTTTCCATTCTTCTCCATACTAAATGACATTTTGGAAGAGGCAACTAACATTAATTATATATTCTTGTAAATGTTGATGTTGTAAACTGTCTTAATGGCCTACTTTAAATAAATGACTTTGACTATATGCTCGTAGGATCCACATCATTCCCTTGCGTTGCTCAAAGAAAGAAATATTTACCACATCGGTATTGCACTTTTCCTATGAAACAACAGTTTTTTTTTTTATGAAAAATATTGTGTTCTGAATCTTGAACTGAATCCATGGGTTATAAGTTAATATATAGGTTTCGCGTCGATGTCCCCTGTACACATAATCAGCCTATAATATTCCCACTGCTGGGACACAGGCCGCCCCAGGAAGTGGGCCGTAATCCACCACGTGGGCCCAGTACAGAGTACATGGCGTCGTATTTTTGGTTCTAAGACATGTTTCCTCATGTTGTTTTCCTTCACCGTTTTGAGAGCAGTGGTGATGGAATCATGTACACAAAGAAAAGCGTCTGTCATGGTTTGAACCTACGACTTACAACTCGTAAGTCGCAGCCGTTACCACTGGGCTACGACTGCTCGAAGATGGAGGCATGCTACAAAACATAAAGTTAAAGAAATAAAAATTCAATTATTCTTAGAATTCCTATCAAGTTTTCAAGATAAAAAAACGTGTTTAAAAGTCGATAATTTCATTCGAAAGTACACGTAGGAGTCGGTTTAACACGCTTTATATTACAAACATCGATATCGGCGAACATGTACGAATGTTTACGAATAATTACGAAACGCTTACATCATTGATTTTCATAATTCGTACTAATATTTACGCTGTTATGCTAAAACTGCAGTTTTTGTGTTTAATTACTTCCTATTACCGTAAACTCCATTTATTTTATGACACCGGCATGGCAGGACCACCGGTTGGGTCCCACTAAACGCACGAGGCCATCATCGCGGCAGGCCGAGACGAAAATGGCGAGACCAGCTTGACTCCTACCGTAGGGACTGGCCGGCGACAGAATTGTTTGAAAAAGGGAGAGAGAGGTCTGAGTCCTGCAGTGGGACAGTACGGGCTAGTTAGATATATATCTTAATCTATCTAGATTAGACCGGCAGGACCTCGATAGGGGCCACAAGCGCTACTGATGAGCATGGGGTCCTGGGTTCAACTCCCAGGTCGGACTAAGCGTTATTGGGTCTTCCTTTAGGAATTTCTCAGTAGCAGCCCGGAGTCTGGATTTATCCCGGTTGCTGGCAATAGGCTCGCCCCCTATTACATGGGACTTAAACATAACTGCTGAAATGTGGGTGTACTATAGGTACACCTCTGCCTAACCCTTCGGGAGAACAGGCGTACTTTCAACTATTTTATTTATTGCTAGCTGATCCCCGCGGTTTCACCCGCATAAATCTCAATCCCGTGGGAATATCGGGATAAAAAGTATCCTAATCCAGGTCATGGTCTACCCATGTGCAAAAGCTATCCATTCAGCCGTGAAAGCGCACCAAAAGAAACATACAAAAAAATCAAGACTTTTCTCATTATAATAATACATAGTTCAGTTAAGAAGAATAGGACCATTTTACTAAAAAAAATGTGACATGCCCGCACTGTGCCCGCGTGGTGGATGACGTCGTGCTCCCTCTCGCAGCGAGGAGGCTTGAGTCACAGCAGTGGGAACATTATAGGCTTTATCTTTTCCACCCACGTCTGTCCACTGCCATTGTGAGCCAGTCCTTTCGGAGTCGAGTTCGTTCTTCCATCTTCGTATTGGTCTGCCACGTTGTCGTCTTGCGTTTAATAGACCTAATCAGTGGTTCTTTTAACCTACAGCTCACCCTTTTCCCAGCTATATTGGGGTCGGCTATCAGTCTAACCAGAGGCAGCTGATTACCTTTTTACATGAAGCAGCTTCCTATTTGACCTCCGCAATCCAGTTTCTGGGTAATACTTCATCAATTCATCATCTACCTAGTCTTTTCACAACTATGTCTTGGTTGACTTAAAGTCTAACCCGGATACACCTGAATACCAGTATTTTACATGGAGCGACTGCCTGACTGAACTCCACAACAGGGTAATACGATACGATAGTCTGACAGCCAGTCTTACCCCTTGGCAAAACTGGTTGTCAAACTTTCGGGTTTATGACGACCCATAACGACTGTCAAAGATCTACGAATGACAGCCGAAACCAACGGCTTAACATGCTTTCCGAAGCACAGAGGGGTGTAAAGATGGTCAGCCATCCATATCCTGGTCGATCGACCCGTGCGGCTGTTATTCAACATACACAAAACAAAAAGTCGCCGAGTATTCCTCCGCCACCTTTTATGTCGGTTAAAAACAAACAACATACATTGACCAAGAAGGAACCTATGACCTCACGGTAGACTGACAACCCCTGGACTATAAAGTTGTCAATAGCGTTATCAGCAAAATGCGCCGGATTTAGATTAAATTAATAACAATAAAACGTCTTATCATTTTATCAGAGCAAGAACCACATGCGAACTACGCATCATACTGACGTCACGCAAAATTCTGCATCGCGCAAGCAGAGTTTACAACAGCCCGACATGAATCGTCGGGCAGTTGCCCACCAGCAGACACCACACCTGTAAAAACATTCACAGTCTGATCTCAGTCTCAATCTGTCAAAAAATACTTCTAAGTTCCCTACATTTTGACATTTGTTTGTCGCCGAAATGAGACTGCGAATAGATTTTGAACTTTTTAAATTACGAGGATTGGCCAAGACTAGCTCCCGCCCACGGCTTCGCCCGCTAGGTATGTCGATAAAAACTATCCTATCCTATCTAATCCTATGTCCTTCCCCGGGATGCAATCTATCTCTCTGCCAAATTTAATCGAAATCCGTTCAGTTGTTTAGGCGGAAAAGGTAACATACTGACAGACAGAGTTACTTTCGAATTTATAATATTAGTATAATTAGTAAAATATTAATATTAGTATGGATGAGTGAACTTTACACCCTGTTCCTCATACCTATAAAATACAATTTCTTTAATCCTATGAAATATTTGTAATAGATATAGGAAGACTACTATAAAAATGACTGTTAGATACAAACTTATAATGTTACACATTAAAACAGTTCAGTTAGCTAACGGTAATCTTTATTATACTTTATCAATATTAATTTATTGAACATATTACGTTACGATTATCGCGTTCTACTACTGGTTTGGTAGTATTATAGCAAGCATTTTTTGTGAGGCAGGCGAATACAATAATTTAAATAGAAATAAAAGATGGGATTGCCTCGTTGGTGTAATAGTTGGAAGCACGACTTATAAGCGTGAGGTCTTGGGTTCGAACCCCAGGTGCTGCATTGTTTTTTTTTTCCATAATTCCATAACAACAATTTAATTGGTCTCTGAATTTGTGTACCCGGATAATGCCAATACTCGCACTTTCATTGAACTTACACAGTCGGTACTGCCGAAATAGCGTGCACTGCTCATCTAGTCATTCGGGAATTGCAGGCGTGATGATATAATAGTCATTCGTAAATCTACCTATTGCAAGGCAGATTAATTTAAAAAAATATCTGTTTGAAAATTCATAGTTTTAAACTAAACAACCATAGCATTGTCAGTCGTAGATCTGTGACAGTCGTTACGGATAGTCAGAAGCCAAAAAATCTGACAACCAGGCTTACAAAGGGGTATCGTGTTACCCAGTAACTGTGTTGTAGAGGTCAGATCGCTTTCGCTTCATGTAAAATACTAGTATTCAGCTGCAATAGGTTAGACTGAAAGCCGGCAAAACGCTACGGCCTTGCCTTTAGCCGGCTTTCATATCCAAGTTTCAACAACTATACTATACCATTCAACTTAACAAAACGATGTAACATGAATATTTAAATGAAACAATGCCTACCATTACAATCATAATAATTTAAACTCAGGCAACGTCTCAGTTAAGCGGTGGGCCTGTAACTGAGTTTGCATTTTTCTATACGTTATCTTTCTAGTCTCAAATGTGGCATATCAAATTTTAGGAATAGTTCGTTTGTCTCAAGTCGTCTCTCTCACTCATACCTGTGTGACAGTCTCTCTCTATATCTCATTGTATGGTTTTGACGATGGTAAAACTAAGTCTATCCAACAAACACGAGTGGTTTTTGTAAAGGAGCTCATCCGGGGAACTGCTACCACCGTACTTAGTTCTACCCCAAGCAGCCCTGCTGTGGTCCGATTTAAAGGTGTAATTACGGAAAGGAAGTATACAATTGCCAAATAACATTTACTTGCCAGTTGGACATTAGTGACGGATGCAGTTTTCAATGTTATGCACACATGACACAATGACATGTCAGCTTTGTCTGTGAGATCGCATCTGTCATTGTCAGGCGGCTGTGAGCACTTACCACCAGGTGGGCCGTCGCCTTGGTTGCCATCAACCTAACCCAACCATTCCCTACTTTGCAGACGCGATAGCATCTGGCGAGAGCGTCCGCCTGGCGCCGTCGCTGCGCAGTCAGAAGGGCGCCATCTGGACCAAGCAGCCGCTCAACTTCGACTGGTGGGAGATCGACATCATGTTCAAAGTCACCGGCAGGGGCAGGATAGGGGCTGACGGACTGGTAAGTACTCGTCGTCAAGTATGGTCCTCAGTACCTAGTCTAGTAAAATGTGTGTCATCGCTTCATAAATAAGAATTATCATCCTCCTGTCCTTTTTCTGGGTGGGAAATTATCAAATAACTTCTCCCGCACTGGGTGGAGCGAAAGGGCGTGTCAGACTTTTACTGACTAAAACCCACCCGTGTTATTTCAGTTGCCTGTGCCAGGGTCACGGTAACTCTTTCGAACAACCCGCGACCCTGGCAGGCATCGGCCCTAGCGGACCCCGTCAGTAAGTGCTGACATCTCTTTGAGCCGCGCGTGGAACACAACGCGTCGTCGACCCGAGCCTGGTCCTTACCGGACAGCGAGCTGTGCATTGCTCGCCGTCCGCAAGCCCACGCCAAAGGTGGCTGGGAATCGGCTCTTGACTCCCGACGCCCAGGGCGTCTCCTGCGACGACTAGGGGCGTGAGGTCGCAAAGATTTCCTCTCCCTCACGCATGCCGCCCCCTCCTTCGCGAGCACTATTGCTTCGCCGGAGGTGACGGGTGATCATTCTCCTGTCCTTATCCCAGTTTATTATTTGTCTGCGCAACATATCTTCTTTTTTCCATACACTATTTTAGCCGTAATCTCAGTGGTATATGAGTGTCACTTAAGGTACACCCCTACCTGACCCCTCGGGGATTACAGGCTATGTATGATGTTCCTCATTCTTCGCATCACATATAATTATTAATTCAATAACCATTCGCATAACACCACACATCCGTTTAATTGTGCAACCACACTGCGGTTGGTCGATGACATCGCCCGTTCAGACTGACCAAGACACACTGACTGTACAAGGCAGCCGCGTTACAGTCAATCGACGTGTTTTCATTCGATATCGTTTATCGATCCACCATTGGTAGAATATGTTTTGATGCGATCAATATCGATCGACAACAGTCTTATAGTAGCTTTAGCATTCATTCATTCATTCTCATTTTAGCTGCATGAAATTTACCTTTCATTCATCCCCTTTGTGGCCCAACGTCGTCTAATGACTCCGAAATCACTGTCGCAGTAACATAATCCTCCCTTCCCCAGGCCTTCTGGTACACAACTCAACGAGGAGACTACACAGGCGAAGTGTTCGGCTCCTCAGACCGGTGGAACGGTCTGGCCGTCATCTTCGACTCGTTCGACAACGACAACAAACACAACAACCCCTACATCATGGCCGTCGTCAACGATGGCACCAAGGTCTTCGATCATAAGAGGTTGGTACTAATTCTTATGTTCTAGTACACCACAATCCCTTGTTGTGTACTAGCCCCCGCTCGGCGAGCTATGAACCGGCCCATGCTTGGAATCTCTCTAAGGGATCCAATCCGGAACGAGGTCCAGCAGAGAACGAAAGTGGCCGACATAGCTTACAGAATAAGCAAGCTGAAGTCGCAATGGGCGGGCCATATTAACCGTAGCACCGATGACCGTTGGGGTAGACGTGTTCTTGAGTGGAGACCGCGAATCGGCAAATGTAAGGTAGGACGACCTCAGGCTAGGTGGAGCAACGATCTTCGCAGGGAGGCTGCTGGTAGCAGCTGGATGAGAGTTGCCGAAAAGCGAGCTGAAAGGCGTGCAATTGGAGAGGCCTATGTGCAGCAGTGGACTATTGTAGGCCGATGATGATAAGGGCGCTCGTGGCTAAATAATAACAGTCGCACGGGTATGTCTTCAACGTCTCCACGGCAAGAGTGTTGCCGTGCTCGGTCGGTGGATGGGTGACCATCCACAACATACCGAGGCCTCTCCGTTGACAAAAGGCAGAAGCAGAAGATATTTGTCGGACTTTAGATTTTCGTATTAACACACAACCTCTCTTTATTCCAGTGACGGCTCCCAGCAGCTGCTGTCCGGCTGTTTGCGAGACTTCCGTAACAAGCCGTTCCCGACGCGCGCGCGCATCGAGTACTACCTCAACACTCTCACTGTGTACTTCCACAATGGTAAGTTACATCTATTCAAATCTACGAATAAGTAATTATTCGTAGATTCAAATGCGTTAATATTGACGTTAATGTCACTACACCACTATTATTACTTTGAACGAGTCTCTGAGTCTGTCTCGAATCTGTTTTTTTGTTGGTGTATGTGAAATTTACACAAAAAATATATTTAAATACTGATATTTCAAGTCACGACAGTACCTGCGTTCGTTGACCCCAAAAAAATCATAATTTATTATTTTGTATTATTATGTTTACGTATCGAAACCCATCATGTCTGCGGAGTTTCGCTAGCTAAGTTAATTTGACCCTGTAAACCTCTGTTAACCTTCTGGAAAATATCATAATCTCAGCCGACAGACATCTACTGCTGGACATAGGCCTCCCTCAAGCACCTCCACTTCGACCGGTTCTGTGCTACCGCATCCAGCGGACTTCTGCGGCCTTCACAAGGTCATTGAAGCTCCACCTTGTGGGAGACCTTCCAACGCTACGTCTTCCGGGAAATATAAAATATACCCGTGATTTAATGTAAATAATATTGTTTTTCCCTTCCCCAGGCATGACCAACAACGAAGCCGACTACGAGCTGTGCTTCCGCGCGGAGAACGTGGTGCTGCCGCGCGGAGGGTTCCTGGGACTGTCGGCCGCCACGGGCGGGCTGGCCGACGACCATGACGTCATCCATCTGCTCACCACCTCGCTGCACACGCAGCAGCAGCAGAGCGGTAAGACTCCTGAGTTCTATTATAGCCTGGTACTCTTATTGACAACATGAAACAGCGAGGAGCGATTAGGTGAGACCATTTTGGTCTTATGTGTGCCTGATGATGAGAAGTCATCACGTTGAGAGGGAGACCCTCTTGATCTTATGTGAGCCTAGTACTTTTTATTAGATGAGTGCACAAAAAGCAAAAAGCTAAGAAGATTTGCTTGATTCAGTGAAAGCCTCTTCATTTTATGAGAGCCTAGTACTTTTTGTGGAGACCTGTATGCAATGGGGTTTTTCAAATCTAGCCCCTTACCCTTAATGATTCCATAATAGTTTTTTATAGGTTTGCTAGAAAATATGCAAAATATTTCTCTAAGACCATCATTGGACCATCTTAGTTTCATGAGAGCCTAGTACCTTTTAACATTCTTACTAGCTAGTTATCATTATATAGACGATGGAGTCGCTCCCTACTATATGCGACCAAGACATAGCTACTCGTAGCTTAATCTCTGACTATCCTTTCGAGCAAAGGCGTGATGTTCATTATCCTGCTAATCCCTCTTTGTTCACCAGGAGGTCAACAGATGAGCCAAGATGAGCAACAGAAGCTGTCGCTCGAATACCAAGAGTACCAGAAGAAGTTGGAGCAGCAGAAAGAAGATTACAGGAAGGAACATCCTGACGAGGTTAGTGCACCATCCATCAGCCATCGTCATCGTCCTCTTGGCCTCACCTCAATTTATTTGTGGTGCGTCTTTTGCTTTCATACATCTCTATCAGCATCTCAGTGTGCTGTACGGCTATAGTTTTTTAGCTTGCCGCGACAGCAGTACTATTGACAAAATCATTTAAGAAATATTTGAAGTTGTAGTTCAGTGAACTTTATGTGTAAAAGTTGTTTTTCAAAAACCACAAATTTGTTTACATGTTTGTAAACTAAATCACGAACGCAGCACATTCATTTTTGGTGCAAGCGTGCGTATCACAAAAAAAAAGAAAAATTCTTAAATCTCTACAAAACGAACCACGGAACATATTCTTCATCTCCCTCGTAACCACTGATTCTCCATTTACCTACAGGTGCGCGACAAGGACGGCGAGTTCGACGACTGGTTCGAGTCGGACGCGCAGCGCGAGTTGAGACAGATCTTCCAGGGACAGACGCAGATACATGACATACTGAGGGATCTCAACAAGAAGGTTGATGAGGTAAGGAAACTATTATTATTTCATTGTATCCCTGTCCATCTATTTAATAAAAATCTTAAATAAACTGTCAGACAACGCACAGTCTACACCGCTGGGTCTAGAAGCTTGATATTTTGCACAAGAGTACCTTATGGCGGCAGGCACATCGGCGCGCAACATGTTACCATGGATTCAATACATGATTCTGTACCCTCCTGCGTTTAAATATTTCGTCGGTTATCAAAAAACATCAACTGTTTCATAGAAAAGTGCAACTACGCGGTCAAAATGTATGGAACAGCTTTTTTTTTATAGCCGACGGAAAATTTCTAAGCTGAGTCTAGACTCATGTGCTTAATTCATAGTTACAGCTTACGCGTCGATGTGTCTGCCACGCTGTATAGCAAAAGTAGGCACTAACGAAGAATTTTTGAAATTTCATCCCCTAGAGGGGTTAATGGACGAAAGTTTGTATGAAGAATCCCATCGGGCACTCGGTTTGTACTAATATAAATGCTCCTCTCCGCAGGTGATCGGCAAACAGATGAACTCCCTCTCCATGCTGACGGCCGTGTACGCGCATGCGCAGGGACAGCCCGTACAGCCCGGCGCGGCCGCGCCCGCACAGGTACGTAGCTACTTGAACAACTTCAATTTATTACCGAAATTCGTCTGAAGTTTCACTAAATAACTTGAAAGCATCAATATGTATTCCAGTATCTTTTGGCGCACAAACGACGTTGTCAGGAGGGCGTTGTGGAATGTCACGAAAAGGCCCTTGCCTTTTTTTTTTTTTTTTTTTACCTCTTGTTAAGGCGGCGTTAGTTCAGATTTTGGCCACGCGCCAAGATACTAGTACAGCTATAGTCATCATTTTAAGTAAATCACGAAGTCCCGCATGTCGTGTGCGGGTTTGTCTGCCATCGCCATCTTATCTTGCCTTTTCCCAACTATGTCGGACTCGGCTTCCAGTCTAACCGGATGCAGCTGAATACCTTATGTTACGTGGAGCGACTGCCTATCTCACCTCCGCTACCTTATTCGACATCTTATAAATAATAAAAAATTATATTATGATTTCAGATGCCAAACCTGCCCATCGGTCGCCACGACTGGGACGCGTTGGTCGCTAACAACCAAATCATGATCAATACTATCGCTGAACTAAAGTAAGTTTATTATTATTACTTGTTTTGCAATTTCCTTTATTTAATTAAATACATATAAATTATATTTTTAAATATTACAATAGGTATAAAAGAATATAAAAACATTTAAAATATAAAAAATTGTAAGTAGCTCACCGAAATCGGGAACTGTTCAAGCTACCAGCGGTCAGGACTCCAGAGAGAGGAACCTCCTAACAATGCAGGCCGTGTCCAGAAGTACCGCTTTCTGAACCAAGCCCTTGATCCAGCTGCCCAACGAGAGCCTCCTCAGGTGTTGGTCGAGGCTCTTGGCTATTAACCCATTGGCTGTCACGACTATCGGCACAATGATCGCTGAGTCCACATCCCACATGTCGACAACTTCGCGAATTATTATTATTAATAATTTATTGAATCGAATCAAAAGTTCGTAAGACACAGGCAGAGGTTTACTGTGGTATTTTTAACAGAAACTGAAATTGTCACTAACATATTATGAAAATAAAAAATTATAATAATAACAATAAATTTTAACAATCAATTTTTTTTTTACAATAATTAGTTTTTAATTTATTAATTTAAAATAATTTTTATTCATATTTTCTCAGCCAAAAGCTCCCATCCTCTACGGAGTGGGGGGTTTCAACTTAAATTCGGTTATTATTCGCCAATTGTAATAATTTAAAGCCCCCTTTACTCAATGCAAGTTTCTTGCTTGTGGCATTCCTACAATAAAATTAAAGCAACAAATGAAATGACTTGACTTTTATTGTTGCTTCAGCTTATGGTATGCCACGAGCAATTAAATCATCTTTTATCACACAAAAAGTCTTTTTTTACTACTGCTTTTTGAATTTTGAACATTCACCTTTAAAAAATATCTATGACTCCTTGTATTTTAACAATCAACGTTATTCTCATCCACAGAGGGTTCATAATCGACGTGTCCCGCAAGTCGGACTCGCTGGCCGCCGCGACGGGAGCCGGCGGGCCCGCGACGGGAGCCGGCGGGCCCGCGGCGGGCGGCGGGGCCGGCGCGCAGCTGCTGAACGAGATGAGAGACAACCTGCAGCAGGTGAAGGCCAGCGTCGCGGGACTGGCGCAGAGGTATGTACAGCTTAGTGTTACAGATGTAGCGACTAGACTAAGGCGACTCTCCGGCCAAAGTAGTCGGCGACTAGTCGCCTCTCTATTTAATTCATATTTCCATACTAAGAGCGCCTTCACACTAGCGTTTGTCCAGCGTAGGCGTTCGATAAACGTATGCGCAGCGCAGGCGCCGCGACTACGTGGCGCAGGCGTCGCGTTGCCGCGGCGTCAATGCAAGGGTAAATGCATACGCTGCGTTAGCGCCGCGTTACTGCGGAGTCATGTACAATCCTGTATGTCTGCGCCGCGTTAGCGCAGCGTTTAATAGACCCCAGAGGAAACGCCGCAACAACGCGACGCCTGCGCCGCGTTGTCACGCTGCGCATACGTTTATCGTCGAACGCCTACGCTGGACAAACGCTAGTGTGAAGGCGCTCTTAAAACTAGGATGATTGAAATAAAATCGAAAGTTTATTAGGTTAGTCCCTCAAGAGGTTAAATATTGGATGAAAGTTTTGATGGAAGTTCGTCAGTTGAAGGGACACCCCATCGGACACATATGGCTTGTCTTATCTGTAAACTAGCTGTGATCGCGACTTCTTTCACTTGAATGTGTTCATTGAAGAAAAAGGAATAATATTTTTTCGTATTTTTTGCGCTGGACCCAATTTTTTTTATTTTTTTTTTTTATAAAAGTTGCATATGTTACTCCTTATTAAATAACATCAGAGACGGCAATTCTCGTAATTTTAAGAACGTTCACAGTCAGAGGGCCTAAAAAGGCCACTTTGGCAAAATCATAAAACAAATTCATATCACGCAATTCATCTATTTGACAGTTTCACACCTATATATACCTGAAGGGTTAGGCAGAGGTGTACTTAAAGCATTTTACGAATCTCCATTCCAAACTGTCATACAGATGAAATTGCGTATATGAATTGTTTTATGATTCTGCCAAAGTGGCCTTTTTAGGACCCCAGGGTACCAACTCTCGAATATAATTCCGATAGATCGACATTGGTCAAACGTCAGTTGGTTGAGTTAAACGTCAGGGATTGGCTAAACTCAGTGAGTCCAGCCAATCAATGACGTTCGACTGACAATTCCAATGTCGATCTATCGGAATATATTCGAGAGTCAGTACCCTGAACTCTGTCTTAATCTGTCAAAAGTAGCTATAATTTCCCTACATTTTCGACAGGATTTTGACATTGATTATCGCTGAGATGAGATTGCGACTAGATTCTGAATGTTTTTATTTACGGGAATTCGCCTGGAACAAACAAACATACAGACGAAATGTGTTTTTTGTTAGATAGTATAAAACAAAGTCACTTTTCGTGTCTGACTGTGTGTCCGCTGAAATCTTCTTAACTACACAACGGATTTGGTGCGGTTTTGACCATCGTTTAGAGAATTTACCCGGAAGGTTGATGTGTCGTTTGGTTGTGTCTGCCTTCCTAATCAAAGATAATCGTTGCCAGGCTAGCCCAGGGCGCTCCGCAGGCGTTGAACCTGCCCGCCTGCCCCGACGTTAGCTGCGTCAGTTTTACGGGACTACTGGTGGTCGTAGCCACACAACTGGGGCTCATGCTGGTCTACGCCATGTACAAGTAAGTAGCCCACTGCTGGGCAAATAAGCATTCTCTACAGTCCATTCAAAATCAACTTATAACCCCGTGTCCTAGCCAAAGCGATCATCGCGTTCATATGTGACTCATAATTATTATTTTTTGTGTATGTATTGTTATGAATAAATTAATTAGAGGTATGTTCTACCCATCAAACCACATGGAATAAGTTCGTCACTCAAAGAGAAGGGGGGGTGGACTGTCGGGTCGCGGGCGCACTCCGCGGCCAGCTTTGAGTGACGTCACGAGGCTGCCTGCCCGGCCGAGGCCCATGTTGCTAACAGTATCTATTTGTTCGGGAACCCGGAAGACACCTAGGCGTGACGAGACGTTCGGGTTCACCGAGAAAATTAACGTGACTGTCGCGTGTTCGCGCGATTATCGCTTTGGTTAGGACAAGTCCTAATAGTACCATTGAATAAGTCTAGTTCAGTAAATATGAAACGTCGAGTTTAAGGAGTGTTACACATTTGTTCGTGTCGGCACATTCGGTTCGGCAGTACCTACTTGTGAAGCAACAAAACCGACCCGAAGCAATTACTGCACGTATTCGGCTCGTGCCAGTCGGCAAACTCCGTTCCGCACCTAGCATCGCTTAGGATCGGCACAATTCAAGCTAAACCGAGCGACTTTTTCCCAAACACAACTGTCACATAAGTATGAGTGACAGAAACCTGGAACTGTAATAGCCATTATTAATATTGTATGCTTTTTGTTCACAGAGAAAGAAAAGAAGCGCAAGCGAAGAAATTCTTCTAAGGAATTGTTAGTAGAGGTCGCTAGGTGTCGCCACTAGTTTCATGATATTGCCCACAACCACCGATAGATGGCGTTATACACAAAAGATATAGAATCTTTACCCAATATTTTTTTAGTAACTTTTATTCGACAATAATTTATTTATCTTTTGTTGTAATAATACTCAATATCTTTTAATGACAAAAAAGATTGTTGTAACATAAGGGGTAGGCCACACTGTTGTACTAAGTATTATTTAAGTCCCTATAATAGGTGAGCCTAACACCCGGTATCTGGAACCGAAATCGACACAAAAATTTGTTAATAAGTTGTAAAACATGTCAACTGCTGACCATTTTTACATACCGAGACCCCTCCGTGCCTCGGAAAGCACGTTAAGCCGTTGATCCCGGCTGGCATTCGTAGATCTTTGACAGTCGTTAAAGGTAATTAGAAGCCCGAATATCTGACAACCAGTTTTACCAAGGGCTATTGTGATTCCCAGTAACTGGGTTGTGGAGGTCAGATATAGACAGTCGCTCCATGTAAAATACTGGTTCAGCTGGATCCGGTTAGACTGGAACCTAACCACAACATGGTTGGGAAAATTCAGGCCGATTATGGCCTGCTGTGATTAGTTGACTGAATTATCGGCCAGCCAATTGGATCACTTGACATGGCTTTTTTTGACATGTTTATTTTTGTCCCAGAAACCGGATGGAAACCTTTTACTGGTCTTATTTCGAAGCTCTTAGCTGCTAATGAGAATTTCCTAACTTGCATAGCACACTACTTTAAATAATTGAACCATCCTTGCGTTTGAATAATGTAGGATTGATTGACTTTGAGAAGTAAAGTAAGCGATTAAGACATACGAATATGAACCTTATTCTGATAGTCATATTCGTAAAACCAAATCTGAACAAGCATTACATACGAATATGAACATTAATTTAATTAGAATAAAGTTGATATTCGAATGAGACGCTTAGTAATGTAAAGTCCGAGACTGGTCTGTTAATCTTGTCCTTATATTGAACTTAAAGACCAATAAGACATATCAGATTGAAAAAAGGAATTTATAAAAAAACTAGCTGCGCCCCGCGGTTTCACCCTCGTAAGTTTCGATTTAGGGGTATGAAAAATAGATGTTGGCCGATTCTCATAGATACCGGATAAGCACAAGAAATTTCATCAAAATCGGTAAAGCCGTTTCGGAGGAGTATGGCAACGAAAACTGTGACACGAGAATTTTATATATTAGATGTTCACTTAACTTTTTTTTTTTATATTCTTAAATCTTATTAAATATTTCTCTAATAATGAAACAGGATGTTTATTGGAATAGAGGAAATTGCGAACTAAACTTTCCTCAATACAAAAAAGAACTATCTATTAAAAATGTAATATTTTTTTTTTAAATTACTTAAGTATTACATTATTTACAATGTTATAGTAATGATCTCATAATTTCGCCGAAGCTCGAAGAGATTTCGCAAAAACTCGAAAATACTTCGCCGAAGCACGAAGAGACTTCGCTAAAACTAGAAAATACTTCGCTGAAACTCGAAAAATGTCACGAAAAATCAGCAATAACATGAAACTAGTGTATTATTAGTTTTTTTACCAATCTGAGTGCGAGATACTCAAATATCTGTACATAATAATATTTATACTGTTTTTCTGTTCCTTGATGTTTTTTTTTTATTATTTTTTCAACAAATTTGTTATTTTTCTATGATATGTGTTGGTTTCGTCTCGCCGCGCCGTGAGTGTGTGAACGTGTAAAAAATGGTTGTTTAAGTAAAGATTATTTTTTGAGATTACATATCTGTTTAATTTATTAAATCAACTCAGTCCAATGCTGGACATACGCCTCTTCCAGGCTGCACCACAACACCGTCTCGTCCACCTTCTACATCAAGTCTGTCCCTCTTAAGATCGTCGGTCCAGTCCATCTAGCTGGTGTGCGTTACCCCAGCAGGAAAGTGGCTTCTAGAGCGATATTAGTAGAACGTATAATTAGTGCATAATCTGCTGTAAATGTGCGCCACATAAAAAATTTAGCACTTTTACGTTTTGAAAAAAAAACGGAATTTCCTGCTGGAGTAACGTTTTGCAGAATCGTATATCTCTAAAACCATAGTATGTGCGCCTGTAGAATAAACATACAAGAGTAGATCTATAATTGTACGTATTTGTGACAGAATTAGATAATTTTCAAGTAATCGCGCATTTTTGAAAACTATTCGGTCTATCAAAAACAAAAAATGGTCATAAATGTTTAAACCTTAAAAAGTTCACCGACATTCTCAGGGTTAAAAAGTTTGGAAATGACCTTGAATACTACTAGCGTAGCACAATACTCCTTGGCAAGACAGGTTGTCAGACTTTTTTTTGTTTTTCCGCAATCTCGTAAATAGGTATTAGGTGATCAGGATCACACATAATGATAACAAAAGTAAAGGCTACAATTTAAAAATCAATGCAAATAAAGAATTTTATTTGCATTGAATTTGATGCTCGCATCTTTGATTTGACATCCACGCGCACGGTTTCACCGGAAATGACCAACTTCGTCAAAAATAGCATTGTTATTAACATAATATTTTAATGAATTTCTCCAGTCATGTACTTTTACTCCTCGCACGGAACATAAGCGGTAGACCTCCTTTAATCCTCTGCACTATGCTGGACATTGGGTCTACGATGGGATGCCTGGTACTGTCTGGTGCTGGCTCCACTTTGAAAATGGACAGGACAGCCGCTAGTCCTGCCAGTGACTGCATCACGCCTAGACGTTCACCTGTAAAGAATAGCAGGTATTTTTTAAAGTCGGGGTATTTTTAATATATGTAGGTCAGGTGTAGGCATGTATCAGGTATATTCAGGTAGAAAAACTGTTATAAAATAGCAGATATTTTAACAAGTATGAACTCATAACGAAAGCATTTTTTAAATTGGAAGGTGAAGGCTTACCGGACTTTTTTGTTCTCACGCGTTATCGAGTACTTAGCCTGTTATATTTCCGTGACAAAATTGTGAGTTTGGTCTTGGTTGTTTAGACAAAAAAGGCCAGAATATGCGAATAGATAGATATCTTTTTTTTTTTTATTTATTTAAGTTGTTCATAATAATTTAATTTAATAAATAACAAATGAAATCCCACTCACCTATACAAGCTCTTGGTCCTGCACCGAACGGTAAGTAGAAATATTTAGTGCAGTTATCATATGCTTCAGGATCGAACCTCTCCGGTTTGAACTCCTCAGGGTTTGGGAAGTACTTCGGATCATTGTGGAGCGCCTGCACTGGAACCACCACTCGTGTGTCCTCTTCTATTGTTATATTCAACTCTGGTACGGTATACGGACGAGTACATTTTCGTGCCAGAAAACCTAACGAAGGAAACATCCGTAAACCTTCCTTGAAGACCATCTCCAAGTAAGTCATCTCTTTGATAGAGTCGTACGATAGCTTTCCGTCGTGTTTGGCTAAAATGCGATCGACTTCCTCCTGCGCCTTCTTCTGAACGTCCTGGTTGTATGCTAACTGGTGGAGAGTGTAGCTGGTGGCTGACGATGACGTCTCGAAGCCGGCTGCGAAGAAGATAAACACTTGGGCACCTATCAATCCATCATTGAACTCCAAAGTTACAGTCTCCGGTGTACCATCAGGATTTTTCTTCTGCATTGACTCGCCGACCATAACACCCTTCTCTTTGCATTCCAACATCAAATCTAGGAAATCTCCTCTCCCACTAGGTTTATAGTTCCTCTTTCTGAGAATCTCTCCCACCAGCTCATTGATGTCGTTCTCGACACGAGTGAAAACCTTCAAGTTTCTTAACATATCAGGGAACAATTCCTTTGCAATAGCTGTTACAATATCTCGGGCTCTTAGTTTGAAAATATTAATTCCGAGTTGTCTGAACGCTGATTTTTCGTCGTTCAGCGAGTCTGAATCTAGGCCGAAGCCACAGGCTCCGATGAAGTCAGTAGTATACCTCGCCATTAGCTCACGAGCGTCTATGGACTTGCCCTCAGCAGCCACGGTCAGCGCGCGAGTCTTCATCCTCTCTGCTCTTTCAACTATTAAAGGAAACATAGCCTTCAGTTTTCCAGTAGTGAAAGCAGGGGTCATTCTCTGTCTCAGTAGCTTCCAAAGGTCACCTTGAGCGAAAAACAGGTTTTGCAACAGCAGTTCAACTACATCATCGTCCTTATGAGTAGTAAAGCCTCGGCCGGAGAAATGTGCAAAGTCAGTGATCAGAATCCGCTTCACAATTTCAGGATCTCGTATCACCAATTCTGGCCGAAATAACCGATAGAATCCAACCACTTGTTCGTTTGGATATCTGCAGTACAACTCATCAGTTACTTGTGATATACTCTTCTTGAAAGTAATTGTTTTGAAATTGTTTCCAATGAAAGGAATTGGTTTATCGGTTTTTATACCTCTGTACTCCCAGTACTTATAGTTCTTGGTACCATAAAAGTACAGGCTGATCAAAAGAACTACAACTATAGCCAGGGTAAGCATCTTAGAGCGCCGGCTCCAGACAATACTAAGTGGCACTTGAATCGTTCGAAGATTAATGAACCGATGCAGTTCACAGCAATCTGTAAGTTAAGAGTGCGTATTGATAAGGAATCAACAAACCACATAAATAAAACCGCGACGTTCCTGTCTGTCTGTCCGTCGGTGAGCTTAAAACTCGAGAACTGGTTATCACATTAGTATAATGCAGGAGTAATAGATTAGATAGGTATGGCTAGTTTTAGTAATTTTATAGGTAGACTCACATCCAGTAAACTAAATAAGGCGAACATGGCGTTCACAAATAATTCATCTTGCGCCACCAAGAGTTAGAGGCAAACCAAGAGTTAAACTTCTAAATATTTAACTCACCGATTTGGGAGAGAGTTAAGTCACTAAACATAAATGAATAGTTTTTTTTTTTTTTTGCGTTTAGGTATTGTTTGCCTCATGTTATAATGTATTTAGAGATATATACGCAAAACAATGCGTTATATAAACAGAATAATCCAAAACAGATAAGCTTTCCAGATTACAGTTATCTACAAACAAACCGGACCTAAATGAAGGACATCCATATGTAGTTATGTATGTATCAAAAATTATAACTGAACCATAACCGAAATCATAATCCAATGTGAGGTCGCAAAAACTATAAACAGCGATGTTTTACGCCGAGTCATCGTGAATGAATGAATGAGTAGCAGAACCGTTTTGGGTTCCGTTATGAATTATGATGTACACACGGCTACACATCAAGCTATACATAACCAGTATAAGCTGACTTCTGATTGTACGAAAAACCTATACAATGCGAGGTCAGCTAAAACTGGAAATGTATAGCTTGATCTTCTTCTTAGCGTGTCGATAGCAATCTAAATGAACTCGGCCCAGAATTCGGCTACTTGTTTAGCTATAGCTTGATGTGTGGCTGTGTGTACTAAGTAATGAGTGCTGCGATAATCACACAAATTTTTTAAAGGCGAATGTTTGTGTGTTTATATGTTTGTTACCTACTTCTTCACGCTCAAACGGCTGGACCAATTATGATAAAATTTTATATGGAGGTAGCTGACACCGTGGATATAGGCTACTTTTTATCCCGATACTCCCACGGGATCGACACTTATGCGGGTGAAACCGCGGGGCGCAGGTGGTATCATAATAAAAAGTACAGACGCCAGCACATCAACCTACCCGAAACTGTCAAAATTTCCCAATCAACTTTGAACCTTATACTTTAGCGATAAAGTTGAAAATCTATCAAAGAAATTTGACAGATTGTAGTAGGTTGATGTGCTGGCGTCTGTACCTTATAATAATTGATCCCAATTACTTTAGTCCCAGTTACCAGATTAAAATGTTTAAAGGAGATGTCCGCTTTTTTTATGGACGTTGGTTTTTTATTCCCAGAAAAATCTAACCAGAATCAAACTACATCCAAATAAAAGTTACAAAAATATGGAACTTGGAACCATCAAAATTGTATTTTTAAACCCCTCCATTTCGAAGAAAAAATATAAACTATTTAATTATTTTATTTGTTGATGGCCGCCCAAATTAAACCTGCCACACACCTTGAAAATGTCTTATTTGACATATATCGCTCACCTAGTAATATATCGGCACATCTACAAAAAATGTGAAATTGAGTTTCTACCGTCTAAGTGATCAAAAGTGCATAATTTAAAAAAGTGGTTAAACGGCACAACGCTATACTAGTAATCAAACCCATAAAATCAGTAAAAAACGTAATATAAACCCATAAATCAATTTTTAACATTTTATATAAAATCTTTGATCCTCGTTTCTGTAAAATGTGAAAAACAGATATTAGTGTAATCCTAAAATGTCAAGATTTCATGAAATAGTCATTCAGTAGGATTACGTGGTCTTAGAGAGATGTTTTGATGACTTTAATGATTATAATTCTGTAAATACATATTTGTTACGGCCGCGAATCATATTTTAATTAACGTAAAACTTAGTACTGGCCAGCAAATTGCGTAAAACGTAAAACAAATTGAATTTTGCGGGCTACCCTGGCGCTTTCACCTTAATAAATATTTCATCATATGGTCTAGAAATCTAATGGATGATTTAAAAATTGCACGAGCCATTTTAAACCATTTCCATTCCGTTTTGACTGACCGTCCTGATTCCCAAACTATACCTATTGGAAAGAGCTAATCAGAAAATGAACATTATTTAGTTAGATAACCATGTGATTGGGCATCAGCTTAAGACGCCGAGCCAGTTGCGTCCAGATAAATGCTCAAATGCCACAGTTCAGTTCCCCACCAAGGAAATGCCAGATTCAGTTTTAGTTAGATTAGAAAAGGCTCGCTCTTATTATTATGGGGAACATATTATTGGCCGAACGGTACCTACTTTGACTGACAGTAAGTCAAGATATACTACTAAATATTCCAGGCATTTCGTCATCACATGAGACAGCTTTAATCAGAGGATGAATAAAGTCACGCCATTACAGTAATAGTGTATTACACACATATTTTTTGCATAATTGGGAAAAGGACTGTAGGAAGCTGTGTTCCTGTGATGAAAATAATTGTCTGGTATCTTGGATGGGCTCGGCATCAAAATGATATAACTCCACCAGCTTAGTTTCTAGACAATGTTTTAATAACAGAAGACCATTGAAAATGAAGAAAATCAATAAAAGAAATACCTACCAACATGTATAACCAAAACAAAAAAAAAAAGTTTTATTTCATTTACAAAACTGTAACATTTGCGTCCAATTAGCTGTAGCCATTGATGTATAAAAATCAATGCTTAAAGCATATTATTGCAGATTTTAAATAGGGTATTAATTATTGTCGAAAGTTTTTTGATCTAGTTCCGATCACAATATTCCAAGGACGCAACGATGACCAATCGTTATTTCTTGTGTTTTTATTTAGGCCGCTTTCCGAATTGGCCAATATCGCTCACAGCACTCAAATCGTCTCACATGCGTTCCATAATGGATATCACGATTATGACAGCTGAGAGCTGTCAACAATTCGGAACACTCGTTAGCGCGCTCACAGTGCTTACTCGGTGTCAAAAAGATATTACAGCAGTATTTCTTCATAAAAACACCACACGTTTCTTCCTTTTCTTTGTTTATGTGGCGACTGTCAGCCAGAAGCACAATTTCGAAAATGCCACGTTATTAAAAAGATATGGTGCAACTCAAAACAAAACACACACTGACACATCCTCATCCTCACACACACACACACTGTCATTTTTGACAGCGCTCACGGTGATATTTGTACGAGGCATGGTCGGCGTTATCGCAAGATGGCGCATGCCATGACGTCATCTATGACGATTCACGGGACATCGTTATCGCGCTCACGCCAATTCGGTACGGGTTTTAGCACGCTCAAATCGATTTCATCGATTATTTCCTCAATTCGGAACGCGCCCTTAGTGTCTGTACTTACTAACATAGTCGTAAGTTTTACTAACAGTCTTGTTTGAGTCTTGGTTACTCCATTATAAGAAAAATTCTATTCTATTCTTTAAGTAAATAAATAATCTGATTAAATTAAAGTAAATTCATTTCGTTCACATTGAGCTAGATACTATTTTATCAAATACTGATTGACAGTAATGACACTAATGACATTGTCACTAATGACAGTAATCGCAGTACATTGTGTCAATTTTGACAAGTTTCTTATTTTTTCGGGTGAATTCACTATATTATCTCAGATATTTAGAAAGGTTCGTTCATTTTAGAAGTAAATTCACACTAAAATAAAAAGATTTTTCAAAATTGGAGGTGTTTAAAAATGTATGATATAGTTAGAACAACTAGTTTTTGGGATGTCTATCCAAATATATTTAACTTCTCCTGGTTAGAATTATTGAATAATAAAAAACCATTATTGGACATGTCCTTTACGACTTAAAATTGTATGGTAATATAGTTATTGTACTTAGTTACCATTATTTGGGAGTTTATGATAGTAAATAGGCGAAAACAGCTGTTATACCGCATCATAAATTTTTCGGAGTCGTACAGAATTTATAGCCACAAAATACGAGGGGCCCGTTCCTGAAGACAGGCCCATGCGACAGCTTTCATTAAAATTAAGTATTTTAACTTACTAGCCTATAACCGCAATTACCTATAGGTACCACTGTATGAAACTCATTTTATTAAATCATCAAAATTGGAGTATCGTTATTGCTACTAAGAAAGACGCGGCCATACATACTGCAGCAGTCTAAGTAGTACTAGAATAGCCGTCTAAACATATATTAGGTACTAGGACTAGGTACTAGGTAGCCGTAGAATTACCCGATATATTACTTTACTCTATGCGTAGAATACAGAACCTCCTTCCGTGCCACAATAAAAGCACGCAAATGATTAGACAGGTCACTTATCTAGTATAGTATAATCATGCACTTACTCTGTGACGGCGGCGGTCGGCTAGGAAGTGCGCATGCCTTACAATCTTACTCGTAGAAACCCTTCAACAGCATTGTGATAACCCAACTTATTACAGATGACATGTACAAAAGATATATTTCCAGCTGGTTATTAGCTTTACAATTTCGTAGTATAATAATCTGTTAGTTTAGTATTGTAAAATCAGAGGCGCTAGTGTGGCGTATAATATAGGAAAATAAAAAATATTCAAAATATAATACTACACTAAGGTTTACAATGTTCTCCCTAAATAAATGGTATAATATTAGTAGTACTGTTAAGAATGTGTTGCCATAATTAATTCATTATTTGATACATAGAAGTTTGATTAGTTCTATTATTGGAGATAAGCAAAGAGTGTTTATTGTAAGTATAGGGTTCGTTAGAATAAATTAAATATAAACATACGTGTCCATGATGTTAAGTCATTTTTGCTGAAAAAAATTTTGAAATAAAAAGATCTTACATACTTTGGTAAGAATTTAGAGATATTTAAATATATGCCCTGGCAGCACTGGCAAGTAATAAACAAAAATGGCTGTTGTTGTTTTGATGTCGTTCTGCTGTGAATGCTGTGATCGTTCGTTGTCTGCTGTGATCGTTCGTTGTCTGCTGTGATCGTTCGTTGTACCTAAATCCCCCTTACTAATAAACATCGTGTATCGTCTGTATAGTTACACAACGCTTTGTCTTCTGTCGAAAATCAAATTACTGACGACTGAAAGAGAGAAATCGGTGTGTAACTATTCGTCTGATATAATACGTTTATTAGTAAGGGGGTGTGTAATTTAAATAATATCTAAATATGTTGTAGTAAACAGATTTTGAATACTTATATCGGTATAATTTTACTATCTCTGTTATAGTAAACAGTTGGACCATGAATGGATCTAGGTCGCGCGATTATAATACTGACACGGATGTAGTTTAGTATTTTAATCGCAGAGGGCGCTTTTTTAATCTTATCGTTCAAATCGCGCAAGATGGCTCTCTATTTCCGTATATACAAAGTACTCTTTGGAAGTGCGGCAAGCGATACGCCTGCAGCCTGCTACGCTCCCCACTACCGATCGCGCCACCCGGTATCAGGCGTCCGTCACTCGCTCAAGGCCACGCGTTGCCTACCGCCACATGTGTAGTTAAACGGAACAGAGGCAAAGCTTCTTAAGAACGTGCAAAATTGTTACCTATTTTGGTAGGGTTGTCACTGTCACAATAGGTAAAAATAAATTGAACTTTTACTTTATTATTCAGTATTTAAGAGTTCCCTCATAAGGAGGCAATGCTGGCTGCAGCAGCAGTCCATGATAAAAATCTTGTTGAATTATCAAAATTAAACTAACATATAAAATTTCGTGACCGTGCTACTAACTTTTGAAGAGTTCCCTAGTGAGGAGACAATCCTGGCTGCAGCGTGAGGTTCTATCTTATTAATGCATTGTCACCGAAGTTACGCAGGTCGGTACCTATACAAAATTTCAGCTCAATCAGACATCGGAAAGTGGTTCAAATCTTACTTGCAATATTGAACTTAACACACATACCTACATACCAACCCACTAACTTATCTATGTTTAGAAAAAGCTTGTAATAATAATAAAAAGGTTAAAAAAAACAACTTTTCATAATAAAAAAGGATCATACATTAAAATAAGGGTACTCATTTGAAAAAGTAATAATCAAATATTTACTTACTGTTGTACTTCTTGGATAGTTAAAGAAAGTATGATATATTTTTATTTTTTCTAGTATTATTCATACACACAGTACAATATACACCCATTATTAATAATAAAATACCACGTTTTTACACAAACATATTCAAACTTGCAACTAACAAAACAAAAACGTGTGTCGCACTGACCCTGAGATTGGCAACTGGCTGTGCCAGCGTAAACCGGTTTTTTCCAGTCTCGCCGCGTACCTACGCGACAAGCGGCCAGTTGCCACGCACACATGCCCCGCGTGCTTGTAGTAGTGCAACCGATTCGCGCGGTTGAATGAAGCTTTATCTCTGTTCTGTTTTACTACTCATGTGACTATAGCGTAGGTATTTTCGCTGTTGTATTAGAGTGCTGTATCTGTTACGAAGTAACTATTTAGTAATCTGTGCCAGTATGCAGTCTGTATTTATTATAAATACGCTAAAAGTACAGTCTAAAAATGTGTTTATACTGTGCTAAAAGTATCCGTGGACTGGACTTGTTATAACCACCAGCGGGGCGTAATTGCGTAACAGACATATTCATTTTGACGTCACCCAAGTTCATTGGACAGAGCATGTAACCTTTTAGTTCATTGTGTTATTTACGTTGTTGAGCAGACGAATTTTTAACCGACTTCCAAAAAGGAGGAGGTTATATTATGTTCGACTATATGTACGTTTTTTTTATGTATGTTCACCGATTTTTCCGTCAATTGTAGACGGATTTAATTTTTTTTTTGTTTGTAAGGGTACAGTTACTCTCGAGGTGGTCCCATTATCATCAAGTTGGAATCTGGAAAGGATCCCAATGGAAATCGAGCGAAACTCTCAAATTTTATAGGCAATCCTATAGCGATTTGGGTATTTTTTAGAGTAACTTGAGCATTTGCTCTCGGAAGTCATCATTTGTTAAAGAGGAGCTGATGATGAAGACCACAGATGGCCATCGGAACTACTCAATGATAAATATTTGAGCAGTTGACATTAGGCTATTGTAACAGATAAATTAAAGACTCTCCCACTAAAAAGTGAAAAATAAAAAACTTACAAAAAAAAAAAAAACAACCGACCGTTGTTTTTTTTTTGTAGAAAAGTTTTCGTACCTGTGAAGCAATGGATTAGCCATATTATTATCCTTTCAAAACTCTCGGATTGGGATTGACAGTGTGTGCAATTACGGCGCTGATGATCATGAATTCATGACTGATTGATTGACTGAGATGATTGATAAAACCGCGGTTAAATCCGTACCACGGTCCGTACTCCCTAATAAGTTGGAGGTTGAGAGTAGTTATCTTGTTTAGCCGGTTCAAGTACTCTTTGGCCGGTTCTATAAATACACTTGGGAGCAAATAAATCGAGCCACTTCCTTTTTTCACGTATAATGGTTATTATTTTTGGTAATATGGAACGTATCAATTCGAAACATATATCTTCTAAGAGGTTATTTAATAACCTTTACAATGAGGGTAAATTATTGAATGATAACCTTATTGAGTGATAAATTATTGGCTCTGAAAGAAAAACGATAATTTTGATAGAAAATTTTAGGGTTAACACAGTCCAGAAAAAACAATATTCAAAACAAAATTATTCTAAAAACTTATTCTTAATATCTTGTATTACCCCCCCGTGCCCTGATGCATTCTTGTAGTCTGTTATTCATCGATCTGATCAGCGTTACGATGACATATTGTGGTATGTTCTCCCACTCTTCAAGCACAGCAACTTTGAGCTCGGGAATAGACGAAACAGCGGGAACCCTAGCTCGGACTCTCCGTTTTAGCTCGTCCCATAAATGTTCGATCGGGTTCAAATCCAGGCTTCGTGCTGGCCACACCATTTGTTGAATCCCGATCGTCGACAAGTACTCCGTAACGATCCGCGCGGTATGAGGTCTCGCATTGTCATGCATAAACATGAAATTTTCTCCGATAAAACCCGCATACGGCATTACGTGGTCTTCGAGGATGTCAGTTATGTACCGATCAGCTGTTAATCCACGTCTACCACTTTCATCGTTGACGGGGTCGACGAAGACAAGTTCCGTTTTTGCGTCTAGGGAAATTCCTCCCCACACCATACAAGAACCACCGCCAAAACTTACAGTTTCTCGAATGCAACATTGGGCAAATCTTTCACCAGGTCGTCTATACACTCGATTTCTCCCGTCATTGCTAAAAAGACAGATTCTCGACTCGTCAGAAAACAAAACTGACCTCCAGTCTTCTAAAGTCCAATTAATGTGTTGTCGAGCAAACTCCAGGCGACATCGGCGGTGAGCTACAGTTAATTTTGGGCCAGTTGCCGGTTTGTGTGATGTTAAATTTCGTTCCTTTAGTCTTCGTCTCACTGTCCACCTACTGGTTTCGACACCTCCGACGTCACGTAACGCATGCTGCAGCTGAACAGCATTAAGTCCACGGTCGCGCAACGAACTGGTTGCGATAAAGCGGTCATCACGTTCTGTAGTTGCCCGTGTTCTGCCGGTTCCAGGTCGCCGAACAAAAGCACCAGTCTCTAGATATCTGCGATATACCCGCTGTACCTTTGAACGACTCAAATGAAGTCTGCGAGCAACTTCACGTTGTCCGTGTCCAGCTTCAAGTAAAGCTACAACTTGGGCAGCTTCCGTCGGTGTAGTATCCATTTTATCAGGATAATTGATTACACAGACACAGATAAAGACAACAATAACACGTCAATGTGGGTATAATTAACAAAAACCCCTAATTAATCTTTTCTCAATAGAGTACAATCAAAATGTTCTAAGCAAATTAAATGCGATAATTTTAGTCTACCCTTTAAACTTTAATTTAAAATGAAAAGTTGACAACAAACTACCCTCATTATAAAGGTTAATAAATAACCTCTTAGACGATATATGTTTCGAATTGATACGTTCCCTATTACAAAAAATAAAAACCATTATACGTGAAAAAAGGAAGTGGCTCGATTTATTTGCTCCCAAGTGTATATTATATCTTTGCGTTGTTTTTGTATCACACCACTGACGACGGGTCAGTGTATTAAAAGTTTGCGAGTTTGTACATACGCTCCGTTGCGAACAGTCGTGATCTCTCGTTAAAGAGTATTAAGTTCTGTGGTCGTGATTCTCGCCTAATCTTGTTTTTGTTTTTGCCGGTGAGTTCTTATTTTTATTTTTTATGTGTAATAATTGTATACTTAAAGATATTTCAATGTTTTAGCAAGTCTGTCTGGTAGGTAAAGTTGTGTAGAAAAAAACCTTTTTTATAAAACCTTACTTTATACCTAGTTCAATTAAACGTAAACCTGTTGAAAACCAGAACATAAACGTTGACTCATAACATCAAAGGTTAGATACATGCTCTGTGATCACATCATTGATAAATATTGCTAGGCAAAGACATTAAATTATTCTCTTTGTTGCTAGGTAAATAACATGAACTAACCTTGAGCCTCAAAGTCAAAGTAAATCATCACCTAATTAACTAAACCTAAATCACGTAATTAACCAATTCGGAAGTTCCCTTATAGAATATATAAATCTATGGAAGTTGCAATGAGATAATGCACAGGTAGGTATAACCTAGTTCATAATTCTTTGTTTTTATATATAATTTTAGATATTGCTCTATTTAAGTACATTATTATTTGAATGTCGTGAACAATAGAAATCAGAACTTACTGTATAAACTGTTAGCGTTACCTATTTTAAATAAATACCTACATAATGAGTATATGACCACCCTTATCAGATATTGTTGTTTCGGTCCAAATTTTATGTAGGTATTTTCTCCGCTCTTCCTCTTTATGGAAGCAGCCACACCTTTTGGACAAAATCGATCATATTATTCGCAGTACCCTTACATCCATTTTAAATATGGCTTTGGACGATCGCGCGTGGCTGCATGCCACACTATCTATTCGTTTTGGTGGGCTCGGCGTCCGCAAAATTTCTAGTGTAAGCTTACCGGCGCCGGCGTTCCTATCCTCGGTCCACAGCACAGAAAAGTTAAGGTTGACTCTGGAGAAGTGCCGTGTTTGACCGATGCGGTGAACGCCTGGAAATTGGCTTGCCCGGACACGGTTCAGCCCGAGAACCCGTCTTCCCAGAGACAGTGGGATGAGCCGCTCTGCAGGTTGGTACGGAATAAACTTACCAACAATACTGCTGAGCGTGCCCGCCTGCTGGCCGCCTGCTGGCTGTAGGTGAATGGGAGTCGCGCCTCTGGCTTCAGGCGCTACCGTCACCCAACATAGGCACTATGCTGGGTGAACCACATTCCGGCTCGCTACATGTTTGCGTCTGGGCGCTCCTTGCGGAGCTCCACATCGCTGTCAATGCGGTGTAGCACTCGACTGTCTCGGACACCATGGTCTTTCCTGCAGCAAGAGCGCTGGTCGGATGGCTCGGCACGCCAGCATTAACGACATCATCCGTCAGGCTCTTGTCACCGCCGGGGTGCCAGCTGTTTTAGAACCCAATGGCTTGGCACGCGACGATGGGAAGAGGCCAGATGGAATGACTATAATGCCTTGGAAGTTGGGTAGGCCTTTGGTCTGGGATGCAACTTGTGTCGACACCCTCGCGCCATCCCATCTTCTTAGCACGGTGGGCTGTGCTGGGGCGGCTGCTGCAGGAGCAGAATACCTCAAACGGCGCAAATATAACAACCTTATTGGGTGCTATATGTTTGAGCCGTTTGGGGTTGAAACACTAGGGCCTTGGGGTCCGGGTGCTCATCGAATATTTCAGAAAATCGCCAAGCGGTTGGCGGTCTGGCTGGCCTAGTTTTAGCCCAAAGAATAAGCATTGCCAATATTGCCATCCAACGTGGCAATGCTGCCAGCATTTTGGGCACTTATCCCATTGACAGCGATGCGGACGAATTTTTTGATGCCCAAAGAGCTCCTGCCTTTTTCTGTTCCTTTTTTTTATTAAACACTTGTATACACCGTGACTTTTTAGTCGTCCTACAACGGCAGCCCACTTCATGTATCCAATGACTACTATACATTCATAACAAAAAAAAAAGATATTTAAGAGAAAAAAAATGAAAAAATATTCAGTATGATGATGCATAAGCGACATAACGTAGTTGAAACTATCTACTCGACTCGTGCGATGGTTAGGTATGTTCTACTGTTTGATACGGAAACATTATTAACAGGATGTTTCATAATTCTAATTTATAATTTATTTTTCTTTGTACCTATTATCTTAATTAATGGTTAAAAAAAACACGCCTTGAGGTATTTTATGTCGGATACATTGAGTGGACCACCTATGTCAGACGAATAAAAAATCACGGTGTATAGTATAAAATATATATTTTTGAACACAATATGGTTAATAAAAGTTTAATAATACATAATGAGTCCAAAAACTGTAGTGATGTTCTCGAACCTTGATTTCGAAATAAGCACAGTACCTTTTGTTTGGAACTGTTACCAAAGTATGGAAGTTGGTATACTTTTTGACATTGATAAGGCCCGTGTTCGATCACACTCACGTGATATTAGTTAGACTTGGTTGCCTTTTTTTTTTCTTTTTTTTTTTAACGTCTTGAAGTGCTCATGCATTCTGCACTACCACGGGGAGATAGTGCAGTTATGTGGGACTCTAACCCACTAAAACTCCACGGTGTCCTCCTCTGCCGCTTACGGTGGGAACACGGGCACGCGTTAGCACTCATCCGTGAACCCGCCGCGGCTGTCCGCCTCTTCTGAAGAGTACTCCCCATCACCGGCGCACCAGAACACATAGCACGCCATGACCACCCCAGGGACTAAACCAGCACACGGGCGCCAGACGACCCCGTGTCTGGGCACCCTTGGTCCCCCTACAACGGGTCAGGTCATTGGCCCCGCCGTCTGCCAATTTTCGGCCGCAGAGGATAGGAAGAGCGACCAACGTCATATCAATACTCCTCCTTCCCTGCAGCCCCACCGCGTACGCCATCAGACGGTGGCGACCTCGTCAAGGCCGCAGAAGGTAGGGAAGAGCGGCGCACCGCAATATCAGCACTCCTCACCCGCCTCGGCCTCCAACCCTCAGCCGCGATGCCTCCCATACGACATCGCGGCCCGCCTCAGTTGCAATGTGGCCCAAGCGGCACCGCAACCTACTTGTTGGCCGCTACGTCGTCGGCTTACAGGCAAAAGCCCTGACGAGCGGCCCCTCCTCGGGTTCCTCTTCGGTTCACCGTGGGTGACCAAGCCACAGCTACTGAGCAGCCCCGCCTCGACATGCGGGAACCCACGGGGCGGGGGGGAGACTTGGTCTGTTTGAGAGTCACAGCATACCTCGTTGTAGGTTCGATAATTAATTCTGATTAGGTACCTAAAGTGCAAATATTCGAAAGAATCTATTTAATATCAAAGAATAATAAAACATAACCTGTCATTAGTTTACTTCCTATGAAATTATTAATTTATCTTTCACTTATGCATTGTTACATTCAGAGATAAGACATAGGTAATGTTTTGTTTATTTATCTATCACTATCATGAAGATAGCTTATCAATACACGTATTCTTATCTTACAGGTGGCTGTGTGGGGCATCCTGGTTCGTCAATCTCCAAACAATTCAAATATAAGTCTAACTGAGCAATTTCTAGAACCAGCAACATGATTACCCTGGCGATAACAGTAGTTCTTTTGATCTCCCTATACTTTTACGGTACCAGAAACTTTAAATACTGGGAAGAAAGAGGAATAAAATTCGATAAACCACTCCCAGTTTTCGGAAACAATTTAAAAGGATATATGTTCAAAGCTAGTATGACAACACTTGGCGACGAGTTGTACTGGAAATATCCCAACGAACAAGTGGTTGGATTCTTCCGATCTTCACGGCCAGAACTGCTGATACGAGATCCTGAAATCGTGAAGCGGATTTTGACAACTGACTTTGCTCATTTCTTCGAGCGAGGTTTCACACCCCATAAGACTGTATTTGAACCTCTGATGCAGAATCTATTTTTCGCTGAAGGTGACCTTTGGAAGCTACTGAGACAGAGAATGACCCCTGCTTTCACAACTGGAAAACTAAAGGCTATGTTTCCTTTAATAGTTGAAAGAGCAGAGAGGATGAAGACTCGCGCGCTGACCGTGGCTGCTGAGGGCAAGTCCATAGACGCTCGTGAGCTAATGGCGAGGTATACTACTGACTTCATCGGAGCTTGTGGCTTTGGTCTAGATACGAATACACTGAACGACGAGAATTCAGCTTTCAGACAACTCGGAATCAATATTTTCAAAATACGGCCCCGAGAAATTGCGATAGTTATTGCAAAAGAATTGTTCCCTGAAATGTTCAAAAACTTAAAGATTTGGACTCGTGTGGAGAAAGAAATCAATGAGCTGGTGGGAGAAATTCTCAGGAAGAGGAACTATAAACCTAGCGGCAGAGGAGATTTCATAGATTTGATGTTGGAATGCAAAGAGAAGGGTATTATCGTCGGTGAGTCGATTCAGAAGAAAAATCCTGATGGTACACCGGAGACTGTAACTTTGGAGTTTAACGACGGATTGATAGGTGCCCAAGTGTTTGTCTTCTTCGCAGCCGGCTTCGAGACATCATCGTCAGCCACCAGCTACACTCTCCACCAGTTAGCATACAACCAGGACGTTCAGAAGAAGGCGCAGGAGGAAGTCGATCGCGTTTTAACCAAACACGACGGAAAGCTATCGTACGACTCTATCAAAGAGATGACTTACTTGGAGATGGTCTTTAAAGAAGGTTTACGGATGTTTCCTTCTCTGGGCTTCTTGTTCAGGCAATGTACTCGTCCGTTTACCTTCCCAGAGTTAAATTTAACGATAGATGAGAACATCCGAATAATGATTCCTCTGCAGTCACTCCACAATGATCCGAAATATTTCCAGAACCCTGAGGAGTTTAAGCCGGAAAGGTTCGATCCCGAAGCATATGATAACAGCAATAAATTTTTTTATTTGCCGTTCGGTGCAGGACCAAGAGCTTGTATAGGTGAGAAATTTTTTAATTATTTATTTAGACTATAAATTAACTAACCTAAATACTCTTTTTACTCGTTCCTAAACGATTGGACGGAGAAGGCAAAGAAAGCATAAAGAAAAATATATATAAAAATATCGGGAAGACCTTTGCCCAGCAGTGGGACTACATTACATATAGGTTAAATGAAAAAAAAAACATGGCAAGTTGCTTTCATAAAAATACTGGTCAGGGGGTCGTTTTAGTGGCGACGGCTAACACAAAAAAAAACCCATTGAGATAGGAGAAGCATAGAGACGGCATATATATTCTACTATAATAGTCGGACTTTAATTTAGCTGCAGAAACATGACAGCTTATGTGTTACTTAAAGCGACTACATGACCTAAAGCGCGGTCACTATCGGACTGCATAGAAAAAAAAGAGATGCGCGATGACACAACGCTGGTAATTTATTGCAAAATATGAAACAATCATCTATTGTTGATTTATCAAACACCAAACAAATAAAAACCGTATACTAAAATTCGGGGAATTAAATTGTCTTTTATATTGTGAAAGTTTTATTAAAATACACCCGATAGTGTTTGCGTGATTATCGTTTTTATGTCCGCGGTAGACATTACTTTACAAATTAATTACACTATGTTAAAAAAATATAATTGCAAATATTCACATATCAAATTACGAAGCAAATGGTCTAGTATAACATTTATTTTTTTCAAAGAAATCAGTCCGGTCGATTAGACGTGATGTTGAATTTAAAATCATTAGAAGTCGTATATCTGCGCCTTAAATGACTAAAATTGGCGTCTTTTGTTTTTTCGCGGCCATCAACCAAATCTTGTTTTTCTAGTACAGAATAGTGTAACAAACGAAACTTATTTGACATGCATATCTCTAAACGCAGTCCCAAATGAGTTATTAGGAAGTGTAATTTTACTGCAGCTAATTAAAAGTCGGAGTATAGAAAAAAATGTTATACAAATATCTATCATATAGACACACACACGTCAAAAAGCGTTCTGTTTCTTTTTAACTAATCAAGAGCTGCATAAAGACACTTTTGTGTGACGTCAAAATCATGTCTATGCGTCACCGGTCGCCATGTCGAGTGCCGAGTTTTATGAATGGGCTTGTGGTAGATGTGCTGTCAAACGGTTGATTGCTCAAAATATTTTTGTTGTTTTCGAGAGGAATACGTCTAGAAACTAGGTATTTTGGTATCCATTAATAGGAAAATCATGCCCTCGTGTTGTATAAAACAGTGTGGTGCGAGAAAAAACAAAAACAACCCTACGAAACGCGGCCGTCTTAAGTGCCCGATTTTTGTAGGTATACACGCTAATTTTGTAGGTATGCCCAGTCCATAGGTTTGTTTAGTCATTGATAAAAACCCTGTTTCTTTTTGTACTAGTTATTCAAAATACCTGTTATTTTTTTACAGGTGAACGTCTCGGCATTATGCAGTCACTGGCAGGACTAGCGGCTGTCCTGTCCATTTTCTCAGTGGAACCAGCGCCAGAGAGTGTTAAGCATCCAATCGTAGACCCTCTATCCAGCGTAGTGCAGTCAATCAAAGCTGGTCTACCGCTCATGTTCCGTGCAAGGAGTAAAATTGCATTAAAAGGGTGAACTCAGATGAAATTTCATCTGAGAGGGTGAATTAAAACTGTGATCTAAGAAGCCAGGCTTTTATGTGAAAGCCGAGCTTTTGAAAGCTTTGGAATAATGTTCTTAGAAGTGTATATATTATCTATGATAATGTTGTAAAACTAGTAAACAGAGATCATGTCCAGTACAATCTTGACTTTTGTTATGACGCGGCTGTAATATGCGCTAGCCTTTCAGGGCCAGGCTTACTTCATTAGTTTATGATTTTCTGGAATTACTCAGTAAGAGTGATTACAAAACACCACTACCACCTAATATAAATTAGATATTTGCGTTTTATGCGTTACAGTTAAAAAGTGCCATGTCAACATTTGTTTATGCTGGACATTCTGTGAGATTATGAATTTAATAGGTACTTGACTCGTGCTTCGACTTGTTCTTCTCCATAGGTACCTACGCTTTGGAATGGGCAACTAGCTTCTTATTTTCTGACTCACCGACTTCTTGACAATTCAAAAGTGCCTGAAAATTGTTTAATTGAAATAAATGCTTTGAGTTTGACTCCTCTATAATATAAAAATAAATCGCTAAATGTGTTGCTAAGCGCAAATCTCGAGAGCAGCTGAACCGATTTCGCTAATTCTTTTTTTGTTGTGTTCTGTATAATCAGGACAAGGTTTGTAACAAAAACAAAGTTCGAAAAAAAAATTGAAAAATTGCACTCGTGCGTAGCTGGGGCGGGCCGCCCGGCCGCTAGTAGACTTACAAAAAAAGATGGACTCCGCGCCACGCATATCGAAAGTGAAGCACCGTACCGATCTATGTGTGCGTGATTGATGATTAACGCTGTCGTGTCACGTAATGGCGGCCACAGATTACTAACATTTAGTAAGCTAATGGCGGCCGGTTGGCATACTCTATGATGTAAAGAGGGTGAGGCGTGTTTGTACAGACGCCAGCACATCAACCTACCCGAAACTGTCAAAATTTCCCAATCAACTTTGAACCTTATACTTTAGCGATAAAGTTGAAAATCTATCAAAGAAATTTGACAGATTGTAGTAGGTTGATGTGCTGGCGTCTGTACAGTCCCGGTCCCGGCATATACTTATAGCCTGCGCAGACGACGGATTTTTGTCTTTTTTTGACTTTGATCTTTTTTCTATAACTGTATGACTTGACTCTACTGTTTATCATTTGTTCACATTACCAGTTACCCCCATACGGGTGAGTTACATCTGAACTTAGAAATTATTATTATTATACATATTACCTATGATACCTATTTGTCAAAGATCATACTACCTAATGCTCTAAGAGATTACATAATTATGTATGTAAGTTTACTGATTAAAAATACTAAAAAGAAAGGAATCATGCTATTTAATTTTGTAGTTGTGGTATCTTATCAACCAGTCTTACCAAGGTTTATCGTATTACCCAGTCACTGGGTTGTGGAGGTCAAAAAGGCAGTCGTTCCATATTAAATAAGTACTGGTATTCAGCTGCATCCGGTTGACTGGAAGCCGACCCCAAAATAGTTGGAAAAGGCTAGGCAGATGATGATGACAGGTATCAATGTTATGAGTTATGACTACCCAAAATAGACCGTTAGGTTTTATAGCTTGTTCATTGTTTAATTAGGTAATTTGTAGTTCGCACCATTTCCCACGATAGTGAGTTCCTTGGTTTCACTAGTGCTAACGGAATAATATTTTTATTAGGGTGTTGAATTACGAACGCGTAGACCGTATACGTACAGGCAATGCCGCGATAGCAATTTCTTATCTATCATATACAATTGAAACTCCTGACTGACTGATATATCAACGCACCAGCCTAAACCGCTGGTCCTAGAGACATGTGGAGGGTGTGTTATTTGTGAGGAGTAGGTATCCAGATCCACTAAGAAAGGGTTTTTCGAAATTCCACATATACATAGAGGGTGAATGGGGGGCGGGTGACATTTCACGCGGGCGAAGTCCCGGGCAGAAGCTAGTCTTGTATGTAACTGAATCTAGACCGTCGAAAGGGACGAACTCGAAACCCACATTAACTTTTCCTGCTTCCTCCATTCCTGCTAGAGTGGAACTATGCAGGCAGGAATTGTAATATTTTATCATTGCAACAGAAAAAAGTTAAAACAGAAAGAGACTTCTCTTTTTGCAGTATTTTAATTACTCGGCTTTCGCACTTAACCCTACTTATTCGTAGGTATTCTACTCACAGAACACTAATTACTCCTAGCAGAGATTCTTGCACATTCAATTAGTGGAACAGAGACGGCAATATTTTCTTGCTGCGATCTAACTCATGTGCTAATACCATTGGTTAATATACATGCGTCAGTACTTACCCTTATCTATGTATACATGTTTAATAGAGGTCAGTGGCTAATACCATGGTGCATGGCATGGACGTAATAGCTAAGCACGACATGTTCTCATGTACTCACAACAATACTCATCTGTACTCATCTCAACTACTCGTACTCACCCGTCAATCGGTCAATCTGTCACTGTCAAGGAGTCATGTCAATATGGCGGCAATAAATTTTTCAAATCTTTTGTAACTACCTACGAAAACTGAGATAAACAAGACAAATCTATTTGATTTCTTAAAATTAATGAGATACCCGAGTCTGTCATTACTTTTGTAGTTTAGTTGTGTTTGGAAGTGTTATAACATACAAAATAATCAGTGAAGACCATAACTTAATCGAAATGGCTTCAGGTGACAAGTCGGCAAAAACGCAACTAATAGCAATTTATAGATTGGAATTCTATAAAAACAAAAAGAACTGGAAGCTGTACGAGGATGTGAGGAAAGAGCCGCCGCCATTACCGACAACTGCAAAGTAAGTGATATTTTTCTCATTGGACCAGTATAAACATAATCAAAAACAAGTACTTAATAATAGTTCTATGATCAAAAACTTTGTTTTGTGTTTTAGTCTCAAATGGTTCGTTTCTATCTTGTAATTAGTTATATGATTCATTGATTCTGACGATCCTGTACCCAAAGAGAAAACATTGTTGCTAGGATTACCTACACTCTCGAAATTTTAGCAGATTCCTCAACTCAAGCCTTCCAGTGACTTGAACTGTATCACCACACTCTGTAGACCAAAATATCTAACTGCTGTAATCAAGCTGATAAAAACAGGTGATTTTTTTTCAACGCTTCAGAATGTCACTTTGCTAGGTACTAAAATACTGGCTAGCAGGACCATCGACGCGAAATCTGTAGGTAACCATGAATATTAGGGACATGATTTTTACACCATAGCTCATAGTATACAAAAATAATGTTTATTAGTTATCATAATAAAATCTGCTGTTTCATAGAGAAGTGCAATATGTACGCGTTTTTTTTTTAAGTGTCTGATTAAAAATTTATACTCAGGGGCTGTCGAAATCATGTAGGGAGTCCATGGTGACAGGTAGTGGGGCGATGTTCCTGTCCCACCGCCCCCCGCCCCCCGCACCCTGTATAATCTAATATATAAAATTCTCGTGTCACAGTTTTCGTTGCCATACTCCTCCGAAACGGCTTGACCGATTTTGATGAAATTTTTTGTGCTTATCCGGTATCTATGAGAATCGGCCAACATCTATTTTTCATACTCCTAAATCGAAACTTACGCGGGTGAAACTGCGGGGCGCAGCTAGTACTTTATAAAGATATATCATTTCAAAATGTATTATAGTCTAGACTTTTAATTACACACTTCTTACTGTCATTTCGCAAAAAAATGTTGCCACACTATCTCTACTAGCAATGTGATTAGAACACAATGAAATATTGTTTTGATTTAGATATTTGAAATTGACCAACTTTGATTTACTTAACCATAAACAATCAAATATTCTTTGTATTGATCGCATAAAAATATATGTACAACATATATTTATATATATATATATTATTACATATTACAACATATATTTATATGTACAAAATATATTTTTAGTGTAGTTTTAATTTCAAATCAATGTAAATACATAGTTTATTAAAGATATTTTGTTTAAATTTTTTCTCTAGAACTTCTATTAGATCAATCTAAAAAATCAATGTTTTAAATAAATTAAAGTTTTCATTAGGTATTCCTATGTTTACTCAGGATTATTTTGCAAAACACCAAAAGCCTCAAAAATAAGAATATTTAAAATATATGTTTGTGATTAGAATTAATGATTTTATAAATCCAATCCGATCACTGATGACAAAACAGTAATATTAGTAATTGTTCAATGCTTTTTTGTAAACTTATGATCCTGTATGTCATCACTATAAATATCATCTTCTAATAAGATTGTCCTCTTTTATAAAACCAATTTACCATGGATAGATTTGAACTGAATGTTACTTGAATGTTGCTGTCATTTTACTGCAGCTAATTAAAAGTCCGACTATAATAGTCAAGTACAGGAGGCTTACCATGATCTATTTAAAACGATTCAAAAGTAAGACATTTCAGTTTAGGTTCTTAAACTGCATCATTCACAGTCGTATCATGACGTCCAATACACTCAGCGGCATTTGGATCGTTGAAAGTGAATGAGCGTGGTAGGTATCCAGATGGCACGGCCTAAATTGAATCATTAAACTGACGTCATGGTACGAATTAGCAGAACAGTTCAGTTTAGGTCTTAAAGTGGATCGCGTTAAGAGCTTGTGGTAGGTATGCAGTATACATACAATAACAGATTATAAGGTGATCCCCAAACTTCAACAAATTGTTTTCAAGATATGTAATTATTATCAATATTGCCCAATATTAGCATGGAGCTAAGCAAAGCTGGATCTGCCATTGAAATCATATATATGCTGGTGCGCATCCTATTTACATTATCTCACATAATCCCATACTATAATTGTCTTATTTGTACTATACTTATCAGGAAAATATTGCTACTACTAAGTTTCACTGCTGTTTCAAGGATATGGATACAGCCACTTAAACAACTAAGTATGTATATCTTAGCATTTACATATCCAAAATGTTTGGATTCACCATTTGTAATAATAGTTCACGTATTAGTGCCTCCTCATCATTTAAAATTATCTAAGGGGAAAATTAAATTTTCTAATCAAAAACTAATTCAAGTAAATTAAAAGACAAAATAATATAAAATTCACACATTAACATAACATCACGCCTGTATACACCGAAGGGTTAGGCAGAGGTGTATATAGTATACCCACATTTCACCAGTTATGTTTAAGTGCCATGTAATAGGGGGCGAGCCTATTGCCATCAACCGGGCAGAAATCCAGACAATAAATTTAATAAAATAATATCAAGAAATCAAATAAAATAATAGCATAATAGATCAGGTAAACAGGTCATGAATAAACAGTTACAATGCAATTTGAACTTTGGTATATAAATAACTAAAGTTCTGAAGGCTGAAATTAAATATTATCATCATGAATCTTGTTAAATTACAGTAAGCTCAACAAGACGTACAATGTGGGTGAGGAGTTTCCAGAACCGGAGTATGATCTGGAGCAGGTCTCCCCACACAATAAGGCTTTCCTGGGTGAGGAACCGGGTCAGTATTCTGCTATTTTTAGTTATGTAGCCGATCATAGACAAACATTACTATATTAAGTAACGATACATACTGAACTAAATAACCTATTGTGTACCTACCTTCGCTTGTGGTAACCAAGTGTACAGACACACTATGAATGTGTGTGTAGAAGCTCTCGGTACCGTCCGAAATCGCTACTCGTCTTCACGCACACATTAAAACCGTATTTGTACTCTCGGTTACCACAAATAAAGCGCGCGTCGCTTCGTGAGAAAAAAGTTGAAGGTTGTTATATTGATTTGGCAAATAAAGTTGTTTTTTTATATTCAAGACAGTGACATACGACCACCTAACAATCGTGCATGCCAGTATGGTCGACTAACCATAATTATGCACTAACCAGCACTATGCTCTCCACAGAGGACGGGCCGGACCCGCAGCCCCCTGACGAGCCCCCGTCTCTGCCAGCCCCCGAACAAAACCTGTACAGACCGCACTCCTGGCCAGAACAGCCCTGGAGCGGGGAGAAAACTGACACGCTCTGCCAGGATGCTCCGCAGGTAGCATATGCTAAATACATAGTTGCAGCGAAGAGCAGTTTATCGGAGGCATCGTGAGGAAACCGGCATGACACTCCGGCTCCTTGTCTGGCCCACCACGCGGGCCCAGTGCGGGTTGGTATGATGTCACAGGTCTTCGAATTTTTGTTTCTAGGACATGCCGGTTTCCTCACGGCGGTGGTTTGTCTTCACTACGACAAGTCGCTGGCGTAACGACTCGGTCACCACTGCTCTCTAATAATTTTTGAGTACTAGTCACCAGCCCCGGCTTCGTATAGTTTCACGACTTGAAAAAACATCGAGATTTATTACTTTTTACGTAAATATATATAAATATCTTATTTACTTTATTAAATGTAAGTTTAATATGATTGTTTTGTATTATAATGCGGTCACAGACTGACTCGAAAAGCGACTTTAATTTTTATTATGTACCTACTAGCTGTGCCCGCAACTTCGTTCGCATGGATAACAAACGTTTTATGCAAATAAATATTATTTCTATTTCTTTACTAATTCTTTTTTTTATAAAATAAGGCTAAGTTACTCCTTATAAGACCAGCTATCTGCCAGTGAACCCCGCCATTTGCCATATGAGTCCCGTCAAAATCGGTCCAGCCCTTTCGGATATTAGCCGGAACAAACAGACAGAGTGCAGAGCACACAGCCAAAGTGTGGAATTCTCTACCAGAGAATATGTGTTGTAGGACTGGTCTGGAGCAGATGTAGAACCCGGGAGCATGCCGGAGGAGCTTGCGTATGACCAGTGCGACGGGCATCAACACGACCTGTGGACGCCAGGTAATTCCACATTTCTTATTTTGTCTGCATAGGGAAACATGAGATGAGAAGGTCAAACGTTAAAACAAAGGTGCTGTTATTCTGGATTTAGTGCTCGATCGACCGGGGCGCGCTGATTATTATTTAGTGCTCGATCGACCGGGGCGCGCTGATTATTATTTAGTGGTCGATCGACCGGGGCGCGTTGATTATTATTTAGTGCTCGATCGACCGGGGCGCGCTGATTATTATTTAGTACTCGATCGACCGGGGCACGCTGATTATTATTTAGTGCTCGATCGACCGGGGCGCGCTGATTATTATTTAGTGCTCGATCGACCGGGGCGCGCTGATTATTATTTAGTGCTCGATCGACCGGGGCGCGCTGATTATCGGTCGTGAGTTTCGTAACCGAGCCTTTATTGCTTAGCTGACGGAAAACTGAGTACTTGAAAAAGATGTTGTGTACGTGCGTACGGTCGGTCGATCCGTCAGCGTCATTTTTTTTGCAGAAAATGATAGCCTGCCAATATTTGTGCAACAGTGTGCCCGGTAGACTGGACGCGGAAGGCGGAGGACAGGGTGTTGTGTCGCAGCATAGGAGAGACATGACAGACTTGATTCATGTCCCGTAGTATTTGCGTTAAGGGCCCCTTATTCCGAAAGTTTAGGCATTTTACGAACCGAGACGGCTTGCGTCCGCGTTGCACAGGAGCCGTCGCGATATGAACTCTAGTGATAAATAAATCAGTAGTTCAAATATTATTGGCGTGCTGGTAATAATAGCTTGTTTTCACCAAAAACGTATAGCTTGATGTGCTGTCCACTGCACTATTGACTGTAAACACTAATACACTTAGGTATATTGTTATAAATGAATGTTTTTTATTGCTTGGTAAAATCATCAAATGAGTTCTGCCGCTCTGGGTGGAGCGGAAGGGACGGTCAGACTTGTACTGACTAAAATCCACCCTATTCCTTCGGTTGCCCAGTGGCGTGCATTGCATATAGGCATAAAAGCAGTGCCTACCTCGATAAATCACCATAAGCCTGTCAATTACATTTTAGTGTAATTATAATTTAATTAAGTAATTAAAAATAATTGTATTTTTTCCCCACAGTAAATTATCATACTGAAAAAACAAAATCTTCCTATAAACACGCGCGGCAGTAGGCATTTGCCAGACCATAGACTAATATAGGTATATATGCCAGACGGCCTACTCGGCTCCCGTATACTATTCGCGCGTTGTCATTGGTCTTTACTCGTTCAAGTTAATACGACGAAATTAAAAATACATACGTTTCACGCGTAATACCGTGACGTTCGACCTTCGCAATTTATCACCCTAAAGTAGGCATGCCTACTCTAACCAACCGAGTATGAAACTATGAATGTTATAATCGTAATTTGTAATTCGTTCGTAATTTGACCGTGCGAAGAAAGAAAGGGATGGATATTGAGATCGCCGATAGTGAGGTAAAACTTTCTTTTTATTAGGTAATAGATACACTTTTTTATGTTTCTGATTAGTGACCGCGTCTGCCTAGACTAGATCCGGCCTAGTGTCTGCCTAGTGCCTACCCATCCTGAAAACCAATGCACGCCACTGCGGTTGCCCTTTGCGTTCCAGGGCCACGGTATTCTGATAAAACACTCTCGTGAATGAAAAGGCAGGCGATGATCATTTTCATGATCATCACCGTGCTCTAGGTACTTGCCTAGTGAGTACAAGTAGTGACCGATAGCCATGTTCAATTTCTTTCAAATCTTCATAAACATACTAAAAGAATGTAATAATAAAAACAAAACACAACATACCTAGGTACTTACACCTCCTTGAATTTGACCAGGATGCAAAACTGCACTTTGTAAAGGTATAAGAATGTTTCCATTATAGATTTAAAATTCTAGTCATACTGACTTCGCTGGTCTGTGTGGAGAAGTAATTATATTGTGACGTATTTATAGAATAAGTACTTACGCAATACACTTTCGGATTTTCTCCACTTCAGATACCCTTTTTTTCTTAATTTTGTTTTTTTTATTCGCCATTTTAATTACTTATAATACAACACGTTTATTTACGCGCGCGGCAACGATAATTTTTGGTTGCGAGCAAAAGTTGCATAGGTCCTCCCTGGATGACGTCCGGCAGGACACTGGCGCGGTGCGCGCGTGCGCGTTTTCACGTATTTATTTTATATAAAAAAAAAAAAGTGCCATATTATAAATTTATCCAATAATATCCCTGTCAAACCCGATTAGTAAATGAAATGTTAAATTTTCATAAAAGTTGCGTTCCCTCAAGTCTCATAAAACTTAAAATACTTTCAAAATCGACTTTACTTCAGATTTTTTTTTATCGAGCTAAATGTTAAATAATGTATTTTTAACCGAAAAAGTCACTAGATCAAAGATGTATCTGTACTATATATTTTTTTACGGATTTAAATATGGTGATTTCTCTGAAAACAACTCGATCTAGAAACGTAAATTTCGAAAAAGGGTCCCTTAACACGCAATACTTGCGTATCCTACTTTGCGTGCGTTACATTGCACGCTACCGTAAACGGTAATTTTGACGGCAGTGTGCAATGTAACGCACACCAAAAATAAAAGTCGTCTCCCAGCAATAATGATTGCTCAATATTACTTAGTTTGATGTACAGAATGCGGACATAGTGCGCTATGTGATGGTCTCTTTACACGCTGTGTTGTCCCAGCCTCCCACTGTGAGCTAAGGCCTGCAGCAGATGCGCTGGATCAGCTGCTACAGTCGACCGAGGACTGGATGCAGCGGCACGGCTACCCACTGCGAAAGGAGTGTGCAGCCACGAATGACGAGTACGGGGTACGTACCACACAGTTTACAGTTAAACCAGATAAGGTGTGCACTTCAGTAAACTTCGCCTATGTTTGGAAATGTGAACGTGCGATTACCCAGCGTCCCACTTCAAGCTGAAGCTTGCAGTAGAGCTGCAGGAGCACTAGGTTCCTGTCCAGGTGCTACAGGTGGCTGAAGTCTGGATTTACGGCGCGGCTACCTACTGCCATGAAGTGTGCAGCCACGTATGACGTGTGCGGGGTACGTACAGATCTCTCAGCAAAAGTTTGCGCTTCGGCAATTTCTTGTCTTCTATTTAATGCCTAAAAAAAAATTCCTGGTATTTATTTGTTCACAATGTCACACGTTTTTATGAACAGTATGACGTAGATTTTTTCCCCGTTTCGTGACAGGGACTTTTACACCCTGTATAGTGTATGTGGCTGTATAGTGTATGTGGCTGTATAGTGTATGTGGCTGTATAGTGTATGTGGCTGTATAGTGTATGTGGCTGTATAGTGTATGTGGCTGTATAGTGTATGTGGCTGTATAGTGTATGTGGCTGTATAGTGTATGTGGCTGTATAGTGTATGTGGCTGTATAGTGTATGTGGCTGTATAGTGTATGTGGCTGTATAGTGTATGTGGCTGTATAGTGTATGTGGCTGTATAGTGTATGTGGCTGTATAGTGTATGTGGCTGTATAGTGTATGTGGCTGTATAGTGTATGTGGCTATTGGGCTCCAATAAAATGACTAAACTTTGCCTTATGTCATTATCACCGCAGTGACTGGCAAAATCGCGTTAGTAGCAAAGGTTCTTCTTGAAAAGCTCTTTCCATTCTTATGGCTATTGGGCTTTAGGGCAGATAACCATAGTTCGTTGCCCGTTCTCCTTCAGACCATGATCCCTTTCAAAGTATTTCTCTATGGCCTATATAGTTCAGAACCTAAACAAAACGGTTTGAAAAGAAAAATAACCTGTTCGTTATGCAGTTGATGGACGAAATCGCCGACTTCATGCGCGGCGCTCACGAGGCTTCGCACTCCTCGGAGATCGACCTCAGCGTCACACCTGGTAACTATTGTTTATTCATAGCTTTTGCCGGCGACTTCAGCTACATTTGGTTAGACTGGTAGCTTACCCCAATATAGTTGAGAAAAGGCAGATGTTGATTGATTACTTTCATACAGTGGCTAATTAAATTCATTAGCAGATTGTCCGTGCACATACGACGGCTTGCTGTACATGCTGTCTGAGCGTCAGTTGGCACGCGCCGTGCAGCGACACCACTGCGCGCTCTTACATCTGCTCGGCGAACAAGCGCTGAGAGAGAGACCGGTGAGCACTACACACACACACACACACACACACACACGCACACAAATTATCTACCCTAACATCGAGCAATAGACAATAGGTATTGGTAGACTTTTCTTATAAATATTTCTTATTTGTCAAATACGAGGCTTTTACATGTGCTCCTTATTTGTGCAGAGTCAACCATTTTTCTTTTCATTTCTAATAAAACTGTTTCGTCCACAGTACTCTCACTCCCACTTACACTTCCCGATTCCTTTCGAGGACTGCCCGACCCGCGACACAGACCCGTTCCGGCCGGACGTCGTGCTGTCCGGCTCACACGCCGTGTCCGGCTCACACGCCATGTCCGGCTCACACGCCGTGTCCGGCTCACACGCCATGTCCGGCTCACACGCCATGTCCGGCTCACACGCCGTGTCAGGGTCACACGCCGTGTCCGGCTCACACGCCGTGTCCGGCTCACACGCCGTGTCCGGCTCACACGCCGTGTCCGGCTCACACGCCGTGTCCGGCTCACACGCCGTGTCCGGCTCACACGCCGTGTCCGGCTCACACGCCGTGTCCGGCTCACACGCCGTGTCCGGCTCACACGCCGTGTCCGGCTCACACGCCGTGTCCGGCTCACACGCCGTGTCCGGCTCACACGCCGTGTCCGGCTCACACGCCATGTCGTTGCCGCTGACGCCGGACGCCGGACGCGGCCGCGGACGCCTGCACCAGACTCACAGGGTCATCGGCATAGGCATGGGCAGGCCTTACCGGCTGTAACTGCTTGTAAGAAGAAACGACGCGTGGGTAATGTCTGTTAAACGAACAAATTCACTGGCGAAACTTTATAGACGTGATCAGTATTGAATAGCAATAAAAGCAGCCTCGCCCCCTGTTACATGACACTTTAACATAACGAGCGAAATATGGGTGTACTGTAGGTACACTTCTGTCAGACCCTTCAGGAGAACGAGTCGTGATGTTATGTGTGTGTAAAAAACAGTTACCTACCTGTAACCACAATTTTAAGTAAACTGCTGATCAACGCCCTTGTGCCGCGCAGTTAAGATTTTATATAAGACTAGCTGTTGCCCGCGACTTTGTCTGCAATCCAGGTTGAAAAGTAGCCTATGTCCTTATATAGGTAATAGTTTATCCATCCAAGACCGTTCAGCTGTTTCAGCGTGAAAGCTTAACAAACAAACTTACTTTCGCATTTATAATCTAGTTTTTTTTGTTTGTTTATAATTCTGACCATCAGGTCTGTGAAGTTTCGCTAATTAATTAAAAATGTGCCATATACAGCTATGAGAAAACAAATAAAATATTTTTTTAATTAGACATGGTTGAGCCATTGAGGTGATTAAATTATGGTTTTTTTTTTGTATATTCACAAACACTGCGAGATTTACAGGTGAAGAGCATTTTTCTTATTTTAGGTATTTCTAAAATAAATATGGCTGTCGCTCCATGTAAAATACTGGTAAGTATTTTACATGGAGCGACTGCCTATCTGACCTCCACAACCCAGATACTGGGTAATACGATACCCCTTGGTAAGACTGGTTGTCAGACATTCGGGCTTCTACCCGTAACGACTGTCAAAGATCCACTAATGACAGCCGGGACCTACGGCTTAACGTGCTTTCCGAGGCACGGAGGTGTTTCGGTATGCAAAGATGGTCACACATCCACATACCAACCGCGGCAAGCGTAGCTTAACCTGATCGATCGACCTGTGCGGCTGTTATTATTTAGCCACAGGCCCCTCGAGGGAAGCGCTAAGGTAACCTGCGAAATTCAAATTTTCGATGTTTTTCCAGTTTCCAGGTCAGTGTCAGGGAGTATGTTGATCTAAATATGATTCGCGGCCGTAACAGATATGTATGTACCGTCGCGGAATTTTCCGACTAATCACTTTAAAAAAATCGCCAAATCCTGCGGCGGCGCCAAGCCACGTCCCCTTAAAGTTTTCGCTTATTAGGAAAGCGATAACGCAATTAGTTGCAACCTGCACTGCGCAGCTTAGTGACGCATCAAGTGTATAGTTTCTTTTGTGAATTTTACGGGCGAGCTATTTGACTTTAGCGCGCTTACTAGAGAGCGTTTTTATTTTTTGAGTGCAAGCAAAAATTAACATAGTGGTGGTCAGGTGGGAGTGTCAGCGATAGTACATAATTATAATCATTAGAATCATCAGTTCGTTAGACCTCAAATGTCATGATTTCATGAACACATAATGGAATTTAAACTTAGAGAAATGTATTGATGATTTTAATTATTAGGTATAATTCGGTAAATTCATATTTGCTGCAGCATGCAACTTGATGCTGACCTGCAAATTGTATAATACGTATTAAAATTACAATTTCGCGGCCTACCCTGGCGCTTTTTCCTTACAGAGGGCGCGAGGCAGGCCTCGTCGCTCCTGTTTATACACTTGAGTACATTTTCAAAATCCTTTACATACTTCATTCTAAAGTGATGTAGGAGGATTTTTTGTAAAGCCCGCCCTAATGTGCGTCAGCCTTTACAGGTAGGTTAACAACAGCATGTAGAATATTGTTGACTAGTGTTCGCGTTATACGACTACTGAGCTGGTCTTGGTTCGATGCCCAGGCCGTGCAAAGTTTTATAAAGAATAGAGGGTGCTACACATAAGTTCGGGTCGGCACATTCGATTCGGCAGTATTTGTTTAACAACAAAGCCGAAGGCTTTCGTACGGCCCGTGCCGATCGGCAAACTCCGTTTGGTATTTACCGTCGCTGAATCATGTTCGGATCGGCTCGGCGCCATTTGAGCTAAGTTTAGCAGCTTTTCCCAAGTATATTTTCGACTAGCTTCGGCCCGCGTCTTCGTACGCGTGAAATTTCTTGTTTTAACGTAAAATTTATCCTATGACACACAATTGTGTAGCTGCCCATCAGTGAAACAATTTTCGAATCCGATCAGTAGTTCCGAAGATTACCCCCTACGTACAAACTCATAAAACGTTATAAAATTATTACAGGTTCTGCCGCCCGGCTGTGCCGAATCATACCGACCCGAATTACTGTGTAGCACGCCTAACAATACGGGAAAATGTTTGCTTATTAACTTTTAAAGTATATTTTTGTTATAAACAATACCTACAGCCTATTATTGTTCCTCTTGCAAGGCAAAGCCCTCTTCTCACACAGAGAAGGCAACTTTTGTAATATAAACATTAAAATTGTGTAAGATATAACCTAAAATAAAACTGTAATTTTATTTTATACTTTTTGTTTTCTTAAAAGAAGCGGGTTACTTGTTACTTTATTTTTATACTCAAGAAAAAAATGTAACATGCGACATTTTGTATGTTACTGTGCGGCTGACGAAAGAATTCGTTCTTGACATCTGTCATTCTCATACAAACAAATACGTGTTTAGCAGAGGAAATCATTCAAGTGTCGAACATTTTATACCCAAAAATTAAAGTGCCGGCCAGAAAAAAAAAGTTAATACTATTTTCTTATGGGAAATAACGTCATGAGCATTTTTTACGATTACTGAGAGTCTAAAATTAACCCCCGCCTGCTATTTGAGATTGAAAATGCCAAAAATCAAAATTCACAAGTTTTTTAAGCAGAACATTAAAAAATATCAACTTTTAATTAAATTAACATCCTGAACTTGTTTTAACTACAAACTTGTTATTAAAATATGTTTTTTTTTCATTTTCAATCACAAATAGCAGCCGGGGGGTTAATGGTAGACTTTCTTTTGTAATTAGTAAACAATGCTCAAGAGGTTATCCATAAGACAGTAGTACTTTTAATTTTCTGGCTTTAATTTTTGGGTGCGAAATTAATTATGTCCTGATGTTTATTAACTACTATCTAGAATTATCGCATTGACAGGTGTCAGCAACGCATTCTCCCGACGGCCGAACTGTAATACTCGTATTTTGTATGAGACTGATCTGATTTGTTAGTTCCTACTACATTTAAATGTTGAACAAAGCTATAATAGTGTACATTCCTTCTCCTTGTCGATTTCTGTTAAATATATGAGTGTTATTGAGTGTGTATATAAAAATACTATGCTTAAAAAATATAAGGTCAAATTAAATTACTTAGCAAAACTTCGCAGTCGTGATGGGTATATCTAATAATAATACCAGTCTGAAGGCCTCTTCTCATAAAGAGAAGGCACGAGCATTGATCACCACACTTGCTCCAGACGGGGTGACGACTTCAGACTTATATTAACTAAGTATAAGTCCAAGTTTCCTCATGATGTTTTCATTCACCGATGTCAGTGATGTCCAAAATAACTATAATAATAATAAAGACAAAAAGAAATAAAAAAGACGTTTTACAGCTACAGGTATTGTATTTTACTTGATTATGTTTCAATTATTTGGGAAGTTTTGCCAGCTATTTTAATTTGACCCTGTAGTGTTGTTGTGTCGTGCATGTGATGTTAAATGAGTACACATTGCACTTTTGTGAAGTTTACTGTATGAGTAGTCTGTCTGTATTTTTTCTAAAATAAAACATGTTGTTTTTGTCATCGCTTTTCAATAAATCCTGATACTATCTCCCTGGGATAACACTGATGTAATGTTATGGTTTCCTAGAATAGCGGTGACCGTCCACATAGCGTCCGCAATTTACCGGTGAATGACTTCATTGAAACTTTTTATGAAAGTAAGTTGGTGTGTTTTTCTAGAGAGCATTTTTTAAATTAAAAACGACGGTACCTTCACATCGTATAGAGATAGTGCTAAATTTGACCCCAGCAACATTGATCGTAATAGGGATTGGAGCTTTGCAAAAGGGGACTACGCACTTCTGCTCGCTGGCAAGTCATTCTTTGCTGCAATGATGCACCTTCCGCTGCTTGTGTGAGTTCTACAGGATAATGTATGACATTTGATTCTTCAATTTCCAAAAAGAAGAGACTGCTTGAAATAGGCGGTATCCATTCTCTCAGCGTAAAACCAAACTACACAAATAATTAATGTGGTGTTTGCGGATGAATGGAGTAAATTATGCGTACGTATCTCTGGTGTTCTGTTAGAGAGTGTGCAGGGGGGTCGTCCATCACTGTGCCATGTTAGTTTTAAATTAAATTATATTTATCATAATAATTGTCTCCATGGTAATTAATGTATTTGGTGTTGTACCGCTTTAATTTAGAAAAAATACACCGTAAAGTCCAATCCCCGCTGCCAACATTCATGACGGCCGTCATGTGGCGGCCACCGCTCTCCTAGGAAACCGTAGCTTTATTTACAGAAAACACTGGTTTCGTTGCTGCGGCTCATGGGGCCAGCCCGGCCAGCTAGTCAAAAACAATGACGTCTGGGATAATTGAATAAATGAAAACACAAAGAAACAAACATTCGTATTTATTACTTACAAATAGTTTACCTTTATGTACAAACTTGTATGTAGGCTTTTAACTAAACAACTTGCGAATTCTCAAACGCCACTTTAACCATTCACATAGAGAACCTCCTCTCCTCACCCTCATAACGGGGACTTAAAACCGAGTTGAGTTTGAGAATACGGCCGTAAAACATAAAAAAGTGAAAACTTACAATAAAATACAGCTCTCATTACATGGTAGATAAACATTTCTTACTAAAATAATAACGTAATTCCATTTTTAAATAATGTTATATTCAAATATTAAAAAATTAAGTAATTTAGAAATCTATCTAGAGAAGAAATCAGCTCACAAGCATCCGCACCCATTTGCAAGCGTCTTTACGTGCGAATGCACTTCTCGCTCTAGCGAATTACTTTTCTAAATGTCAGAAAGGGACTGTGATACAGGACAATTAAGTGTGCGTGTCAAACGCAAGCTATAAAGCATTTATATCAGAATAATTTTCAGACACTTGAACTGTCAAGGAGTCGGTCAGTCGGGATGAAGATGAAGCTGGTTGCTCACTCCGAAGCGTAGTGGGTGGGTGTGTACCTACGGAGAAAACGCGCAAGACTTCATGGACATTTAAATCAAATTATAGTGTTAAAAATGTTTGGTTACAATTATCATTCATGTTCAAATGTGTAATATTACAACGTTTGGAATAGGTACTCATAACTAAGAATGACAACATTAACTGAAAATAATAATTATTTTCTGTTATCGAAAGGAACATGAACATTTTGTAATATTTTTAGGTAAGTATATTATTTTTCCGTGAATTTGCTGTATGATTTTGAATCTACCATGAAATGGGTGCCTTTGTAGATATTTTACCAATTTCTAGATTATTATTTTATATTAGAAAAAAAAAATTGGTTATCTGAGAAATAGCTTATTCATCCTATATCAATTTCTGAGACAAACATCTTTTTAAAAATCTTTCACGTAGCTATAGAATAATTATGCAATTCTTACAAGCGGTGTCTGAATTGATAACTTTTTCTTTAAGGTAACCCACGAAATTCCAAATTTATTTATTTTATTAAAACATTATGCACAAGTAAAAAAAATACTGTACAAAGGCGGACTTAATGCCCGAGGCATTTTCTACCAGTCAACCTTAGGCATAGTCCTAATAGAACACGAATGCGCGAGTAAGCGACGCGACCATCGCGTGTTCGCGCAATAGCAAAAACTGGGTGTCTTAATAGCACGCGAATACGTGATCATAGCGCGAATTTACGACGCGAGCGTCCGTGGAGTACCTAGTTTGGCATTGGCACGGTCGGTACCTACAACCATGGACGTCAGAGACGCTCAATTTTTGCTATCGGGAAATATTTGAATGACCTATTTTGCGGGTTTAGATGGAAATAAAAAAAACCTGGACCGCAAAGTGCTTTGTTAAAAATGAGACCAATTCGTGGCGAATTTCACAATCAATTTTTTGATGTTTGATCGCGCTTTCGTACGAAATAAGTTCGCGCGAATAGATTATCAAACATCTGAGTCGCGCGACCGCGTCGTGCGGTTGTCAGTTAGGACACCTATTTGAGTTCAATACGTTTGATAGCGCGTTCGTACGAGTAAAATTCGCGCGAACCTAAGATGATCGCGCATTTGCGTTCTATTAGGACGATGCAGAGACAAAACATGGCAGCTGCAACATACGGGGTTTTCTTTGCAAATACCTAAGAAATTTGAAATCTTGCGGGCTAAATTGAAGTCATGTTGAGGAATGCTTTAAACTCAACGCAACTTCAAATCCTCAATTCAGAAACCGGGTGTTAGTTTATTATGTATTATATTTTTGACAAATCATACTTTACCATAATTAGAAAGTTAAAAAGTAAACATAGAGGAACATTTCGAGTAATAACTAAATATATAAATTTACAACTTTTCACTAATACTACATAATAATTTGGACCCCGTACTTACACCTGTATCATTATTATATTTGACCGTCAATCCGGTCGTAGGTAATAACGAACACAAATAACAGAATTATTTTTAATTAAGCAGTGTTTAAATACTGGACGAGAATTATTGAGAGTGATATTTCAAGTACGCGTCACGTTTAGGCACATTTTCGTTATATGAGAGAGAAGATCTCTCTCTCTCTCTCACACCTATCTTACTCTTTATTTTTTACGATGTTTCACTTTAATCTCGTGTACGAGCATTTTTTTTTTGTATATCAGTTTTGTAACCTTGGTTTGAAAGCAATTCTCATTAAATCGTCGATATTACATAAGAATGGATAAAAATAATAATAATAGCGATCTGAAAACTGGAAATGATGCTACTATTTACTTGACATTTTTTTTTTCAATACTGTCTATTATTAAAAATTAATATAATAATGATCGGAGTGCAACTAGTGCAAATTATTAAAATAAAGACAATTTTACAGTTGAACAACCGTTTTCTAAAAGGAAACAAACATTTGCTGTCAGATTGTCAAACTCATGTCAAGTGATGTGATCGAGTGTCGTTATGCTAGTCAGACAATCACAGCAGTTGCCATGAGTTTGACAAACTTACAGTTAAAACCTGATTTACACGCTCCGGTTAAATTGCCTGTGGCATACCATAACTTGAAGCAACATTAAAGTTGCATCGTCTGAACAGTTTCAATGCTACTTCTTATTTTGATTGACCTTTCAGAACCTGAGCGTAGTCATCATAAATTAATATTATTTAATTCTTCTACATACAATGATACAACACGACGCCGCAATGTGGAGCGTTTTAACAATACAGAAGAGGACGGAGTCTTTAAATTACTTACTTATATTAACTTTTTATTATGTTATGTGATTGAGCGACACAAATAAACACCTATGACCCGTGTTAAGTCTCAGGTAAATGATTGATAACTCTTAAAAATATCCCGTTCTCCTTGTTCGGGTCGGCATCATTCGGCACAGCCGGATGACAAGATAGAATGTAACAAATTATGTTCGGGAAAAAGTCGCTCGGCTGAAAACGAATTGTGCTGAGCCGACCCGAACATGATTCAGCGAGGGTAGATGTCAATCGGTACGAGCCGAATGATACGTGTAGTATGTGGTGACTCAACGAGACTTGAAATATTTTTAAAACGGGCCGCACTAAGTATGTTAATATAAATAATACACTGTTCTCAAGCTAGAGATCAGTAAACATTGAGCGATATGATATGTCAATATGTAAACGCGAAAAGTGAAAATAAATTAAAATGCTCTCTGCTGACACCAGAGCGTCAATAGGACATCGAGCTTTAGAATGAGACTGTCACACAGGTATGAGTGACAGAGACGACGCGATGAGACAAAGTCGACAAGTTATTTCGTTCAACGAAACTAGTGGACCGCCCCTGCTTCGCACGGTTATTACGACTTGACGTTACGTTACGAAATGTCGAGACTTGTTTATTATTATTATTATGTAATTTTAATATTAATGTATTATACACATGAACCTTTCGATATAAACTCTCTTAATGATGTTGAAAACCGCATCAAAATTCGTTGCGCGGTTTACAAAAGCAACGTGGTCCATACAGACAGACACAAAAACGACTTTAATTCATAATATGTACAGATATCGATGGGAAATCACAGCAGATTTACTAAAGCATTGATATTTCAATATTGTCAACATAATTCTAACATTTCGCGTTTACAAGTACCTTATTATATAAATTCTAGCGTCTCTAAAGTTATAAAAATCATAAAATGCTGTCAACATCGACAATGGACGGATTCTTGTCATTAGTTAAGATAAATGCGAGTTTATGTTAGAAACGTCGGAATGAAACCGTTCGTTTCAGGGCTCAGCACCCGAACACACTATATAAATATAATTTTATAGATTCTACACATATTATACAAAGTCAAATTAAATTAGCTGGCGAAACTTCACAGACGTGGTGAGTATGGATATCCAATAATAAAAATTAAACTTTTTTATTTCAGACATATTTAAAATCCATGAAACAAAACAAAACAGATTTTGTAAACCTACAATTTAGGTAACTACAGCCTACAAACATGAAGACGTACTAATATGAAGTCAATATCTGCGGGCATATTATCATAGTTATTATATAAAATCATGATCTCTTCCTTTTTTATCGTTAGACATCGATACCCATCAAGTATGTGAAGTTTCGCTAGCTAATTTAATTTGGCCTTGTATTTTAACTTTCTTACATATGAAAATATATTAATAGGTGCCTAAATATGCAGATAAATCTATGCAGGAGGCTACAGTTTTAAATATTACGCGTTTTTTGACAAAGTGTTTTCAATTATACGTTCAGGAAAATTAATTCTTTATCAAATTGACACACTACGTCAATGTGACGTGTTATAACCATTTCATACAACTGTTAAAGATTGACGGTTGTCATTTGAAAATACAGACAATTTAATTTGATAAACAATGACTTTCCCCAATTTCATATTCATATTTAAAAAATATTACACTTAGTCCGTGCATACATGTAGAAATTGGACTTTACGCTAAGGGAATAGAGTTTCTTTTTGCCCAAACCAACTTCTCTACTGCACAATCTTGTTAAATGTTAATGTCTGGTTCGTTCAATCTCCGCTACTGTCAGATGAGCTGTCAGAGTGCGAGGCGCTGCGCTGGCTCGAGTGCGAGTGTTGTGAGGTTTGTAACGGCGTGGCTGTGGGGGGATCCGATTGAGCTCGCTTGCTTTCGGGCTGGCGAGCTGTCTCGGTGCTACTGTTCGTCGGGATCGCTAGCTCGCTGAGAAAATCGTTACTGTAATGTAGGAAAAGTATTTTTATTACTATAGGTCAAAACATCTTCAGCTCAGCCTTTTCTGAGCAAATATATCTGTCAGATCAGTCAAATGCCAATGTCAGCCCACTTCAAAGTGAAGCCACTCTGGCGGCACCCTTAACATCGGATATTATTTCATCATACAGAATGTTCGCATTCTTATTTTAATCTCAATCTGACAACAATATCTGTACTTAACAGTTCTGACAAGTTTTTGACATTGATAATCTCTAAGAAGAGATTGCGACTAGATTTTGAACTTTTTTAATTACGACCGCGTTTTTAACTAACCCGATGCGATCTAGGTAGGCGAGCACTTGCGTCTCCGGCACACGACCAGCCCGCGGACAGCCGCGGTACGAAGGTAGTAGCACGCATGCAGTCCTTTTGACGGCAGCCTTTAGCTCCCTGGAAACGATCAAATTTGTCCAGCTGTACTCGTTTGTCAAATATTTTTACAAGTTTGGTTGGAATCTGAATGGTGAGTTTGACAAACTAATTTGATCGTCTCCACGGTCCCAATCGGTCACGGTGCCAATTATTATTTGTAGTGCAACTTACAAATTGAATGCTTTGATTTGATTACTTGAATACCTACACCCTAAATTCAAATTTTAAATCACCGCAAAGATGTTTTTCATTTGACAATTGAGGTCAATTTTATAAACACAATTTTTGTCGATGATTTTTCAATTAAAAATAATGATAATCAAACAGCAATTGTTAAAAAAAGTGGTGCCATATAAAGCTGAAACCTAAATACGCTGAACGGGGGGGTTTGTTTACACTTTTATCATGCACTTTTGGAACAGAAAAACTCTTAAACTCAAAGCTTTTTTAGTAATATATATATATATATATATATTTGTATAAAAAAAATATATATATTACTAAACAAATAGTAGTAGTTAATAGTATTACAAATAAACCAACTTTTTAGATTGTCAAGGGGTCAGTCAATCAGAAAAAATAAGCTAGTTGCCCGTTCCAATGGAGATGAATGGGCAAGAAACTCCAGGTATTGCAGTCTTACCAAGTATCGTGTTACCCAGTAACTGCGATGTGGAGGTCAGATAGGCAGTCGCTCCATGTAACATAGTGGTATTCAGATGCATCCTGGTTAGACTGGAAACCGACCCCAACATAGTTGGGTACAGACTATGCAGAATATGACATAAAAGGTGTACTCACACGAGGTCATTGGTGGCTCTGTTCTTCCACGAGAAGAACTCGTCTCCGAGGTTGAAGGTCAGATTGCTCCTCACCACGACCTTGACGGGTGCGACCTCACCAAAAGACTTCCAGTGGTCTTGGCGCGGCTAGAACGATACAAGGTCAAGGTCAGGCACTAACGGTACATTGTATACGACACAGCACTTTTTATTTTCTCGAATACCGGCTTTTGGCTCGTTAGTATTATTGTGTATATTTAATGGATTATACAGAGTGTAGCAGAAAGGTGTGGCTGGGTGGCACAGAGCATCAAAGTGAACAACTGTCTGCACGGGACCAACATCGCAATCGAGAAAAATAATCTGCCGTATCATAATCCGCCCATATAATATTTGGGTCGAGTAGGTATTGAAGTTTTGTATGAGACAGTTGTTCAGTCTGATGATCTGTACCACACCAGGCCCTTATTCATATAGTGCTTTTTTATTTAGCTAAATTCTGAAATAATCACTATCTACTAGGTCCTGAGTTCGATTTTCAGGTACACCTCTGCCTAACCCTTCGGGGTAAACAGGCGTATGACAGTTTATGTTAAAAATCAATAAAAAGTCTTTCTACGCGGACAGAATCGTTACACATGTCACACACACGTCGACACTTACTTTTTTATCCTTAGTATAATCAATGTCATTGTCCTTCGGTCGCTCGCCGGACCAGTCGCTCGCCCGCGCATTGGCGCTCTGGGTCAGGCGCAGTCCCTGCGACGCGACTGCTGCACTCTCCCGATGTTCCTGCGAGGCCAGTGCTGCACTCTCCCGATGTCCATGAGTGGCGAGTACTGGACTCGCCCGCTGGCCCTGAGTGGCGATTTCCTTCTCACTCGAGTGTGAGTTGATGTCGCTGTCGTTCCGAGGTAGCGGTTGGTCTTGTGACTTGCGACGGAATCGCGACTCGCCTGGTTGGAAATATTTGTGTTATTGGTATTTGAATACATAACTAGTGATAAGATACAGCCGGAAGCTGTCGTCAGAAGCACGAAAGTCTAACAGCCAGTCATACCAATGGGTATCGTGTTACCCGGAACTGGGTTGTAGAGGTCAGAGATAGGCAGTCGCTCCATGTAACATACTGGTATCCAGCTACATCCGGTTAGACTGGAAGCCGACCCATAGTTGGTAAAAGGCTAGACAGATGACGATGAGTATTTCGATTCAAAAACTAGTAATATTCAAAGAGTTTTTTTTTTTTTTTTTGTGAAACTTCGCAGACGGATATCACGTGTGTGAAGGTTTCCAATTAATATGTAGAGCTAGGAAGAGCTGCGGTAACGTATACAGGTTGAAATTGAACACATGCGACAAATCGAGATGGGAGATTGTACTTATCATTATGAACAACTTTTATTACGGGATCAAACCTGAAATCGCGAAAAAAAAACAGCTGTTCCCTACATTTTGACGAGTTATGCGAACATAAATGTAGGAAACAGCTGATTTTTTTTCGCGTTTTTAGGTTTGGTCCCATAGTAAAAGTTGTTCATAATGATGAGTACAATCTCCCATTTCGATTTGTCGCATGTGTTAAATCTCACCCTGTATATTTCGTACTATTAAAGTATTTTACACTTTTATTACAGTATTTTTATCACACGAAGACGTTGCGAACGTGTGCGTAAGCGCAGGAGTTCTGGGTACCGTCTGAGACAATGGCGAAGTCGGAAGTGTGTGTTATGTGCTGACGCTACTCGTTGTCACGCACACATTCACAGCGTGTTTGTACACTTGGTTAGCACAATTAAAGATGTTTAGCATTCAGTTTGTCTGAGATTCTGAACTATTACTGAAGTCAGCAACTTACCGATGGCCCAGTCCTCCCGGCCGGAGGAGCGGTCCATACTGTCATCTAACAGATTCTCCACAGACTCGCCACCTTTGTCACCATCATCTATGTTGCCAACATCTATCTTGTCACCGTCTGTGTTGCCTCCATCCGTGTTGCCTCCGTCCCTGTTGCCACCATCCGTGTGCTCGCTATATTTTTGTTCAAATATTCCTTCGTGTGAATCACGCGGTGCCGACCTGTAGAGTAATGATAGAATAGTTTGCAAAAAAAATAACACAAGGTGAAATTCAGACTCAAATCATTTATCTTATAGAGGTTGCCCTATGATTCATTTCGGGCCGTTGTATCTATACTAGTTGCGCGGTAAACTCTACTTGCGAGATGCAGGATTTGCGTAACGTCACTATAACGCGTTGTTCGCATGTGGCGTTGTAGATACCGCTACAATTTTACAAGGGGTCAGTCATTCAGAAACAGGAAGCTAGTTGCTCATTCTAAAGCGCAGTAGGTTCCTATGGAGAAGATCGGGCAAGAAACTCCACGGACACTATTACATCAAAATATTACTTATATCATCCATCTATTCAGAATGTAATCATGAATTTCAGAGTTGCCCTTGAATTTAAAGTGTGTAGGGTAGTCGAAGAAAAATAAAGTGTGCAAAATGAAATGGTTACTGAGCCAAATACTGTTCGACATAGCTAATTTATTAAATTTTGCACACTTTGTGCAAAATGTCGTGCAAACTGTCCACAACAGAAAATAGTATGTACTCACCCCGTGTCCTCTCCCAGCTTGTCAGAGAGTTGCTTCTGCAGCACTTCGCGCGTGTACTGCACGCCGGGCGGCGCGGGCGGCACGCGCTGGCGGTGCTTGCGCTTGCGCTGCGAGGGGGACAAAACATTACTTGTACACACGGCGACACATCAAACTATACATAACCAGTATAAGCTGACTTCTGATTGTAAGAAAAACTTATGCAATGCGAGGTCAGCTAAAACTGGAAATGTATAGCTTGATGTCTAGCCGTGTGTACTCAAATTATCGGAAGCTAGCTTTTGCCCGCGTGGAGGTCAGAAATTATCGCACAGAAACGTACTATCGGGATAGAAAGTCTACCTTTAATCGAATTTTAATAAACCACACTGAGAAGCAGAAAAAAATAAACAATACAAAATACACTCAAGAAACACTTCTCTTTTTAGGGTTCCGTATCAAAATGGTGAAATGCTGCCTGCGACTCAGTCTGTCTGTTCGTATGTCACAGCTGGATATCTCAAGAACTACTAATGCTATCAACTTGAAATTTGGAATAGTTTTAGATAACATTTTACATTATTTTAAAACATTTATTTTGCAAATCAGAAAGTTTTTTTTTTTATCAGGCACTGAAAGGGTTTGAAGTGGGGCTACTAGGGCATGTGGGGTATCATATGAAAGAGGGCTGTTTGCACATTCTCAAACATATTTTCTTTTTAATAGGCCCCACAGTTTTCGATTTTTGACTTTTTTATATCATATTTTTTACATAAGTAATATATAATATACTCCGAAGTTTACAAAGAGAAAAATCTGAAATTATTCGATGTGATAGAAGTTTATGTAAAGATTACAGGAAAAATAAAACGATGTCTCTGAATAGCACACTTTCAGAAATCATCAACAACAATTACATTAGTTCCACTATCGGTCAAGAGATGGCTCTGACCTCAAACTGCAATATTCTACACATCCAAAATATTTAATATGATGGTACGAAACCCTCCGTGCGCGAGTCCGACTCGCTCTTGACCAGTTTTTTTTGTAGTTGGTTTCTATCGATGTTGTTATCGATCAAATATTTATACTAACCCCTCTTCCCTAGTTGATGCTAGAATTGCATGTGTGCATGCAGTGACTGTTTCTATACTTTCTAGTGCCCGCCCCTTTTGAGCATGTGTGCAATAAGATAGCACAAAAGTGTTACGATTGTTTTCTTGTGTGCGTGCCAAAAAAGCGCATCGTATCGCGCGTGCGCCGTATCTATTTCTTTTGTTTTTGTATGTGTTTCCGGAGTGGGGAAAATGTGGCGACACTTGAACAAATATGCAGTGAAGGCATATCTATCGGATATCTATAAGTTAAATTAATAAATGTAGAGTTTGTAATCTAGATGTTAAGTAAACATTTTAACTCTTATTTTACGCGTTGTGCCACTGAAAAGTAACACCGGGTTAATTAATCTGATATTCGTGATTTTTTTGTTGGGAAGGCCGTTTTCAATACACTGAATTGACTAGAGTGAATATCCTAACAAAAAAAGAAGAAACCATTAGATCATGTGAACGTCAACTTAACTATGGGGTTCCTCAAGGAACCGTTCTAGGAACACCACTTTTTATATTGTATGTCAATGACTTACCCGATGCCACTGATAATCCTATAGCTCTTTTTGCGGACGACAGTACAGTAACGATAAAATGTAAAGACAAAAATACTTATGAAGATGACATAAACAACACATTGAGCTCAGTCATGAATTGGCTTAGTGCTAATAATCTTAAAGCCAACTTAAGCAAAACTAAATTAATGAACTTTAGACAGCGTTTACCGGCCCCTAATAACCTAAATGTAAAGTATAATATGCAAACAATAGAGGAAGTAGACAATTGTAAATTTTTAGGCTTACATATTGATGACAAAATGACCTGGAAGCCGCATATTCAACAACTATGCAAGCGTGTGAGTAAATCTGCCTATGCCTTACATACACTTGCATATAAAATAAACTGTAGTGCCCTTTTAATTGCGTATCATGGGCTGGTAGCATCTGTTCTTAGATATGGTATAATTTTTTGGGGGAATTCCACCGACAAAGATCTTGCCTTTAAAGCACAGAAACGTTGCATTCGGGCTATGTTTGGTTTAAAATCAACAGAGAGCTGTGTGCCTTTCTTTGAAAAGCACAATATTCTACCACTACCGTCACTGTACGTATTTGAAATAGCTGCTTTCGTTAAACAAAATCCTCATTTATTTACATTAGCATCTGTAGCTTTCAATCGAACCCAAAGGGACGAAAGTCGTCTATGTGTACCAAGAACGAATACTGCCTTAATGTATAAAAGTGTCTTTCACATGGCACCAGTTATATTTAATAAATTACCGAAAGAGCTTAAAAAACTTAATATTAATGTATTTAAACAAAAACTGAGAGGTATGCTGTGTCAAAAGTGTTATTATACTGTATCAGATTTTTGATCAGATAAATTTTGACATTGTGTAGCTAATTGCAGTTTTTGTATTATTATGTAATTTCCTTCTTTGACGATATTGTACTTACAAATCATACTTAATTATTTAAATTTGAACTATTCTGACATTAACAAATTGCTTTGACTTGATTGTTCTACTCTATTGATGATTTTTTAAATGACAAATTATGATACATTTCCTATAATATTATCTTCCTTTGACATGCATGTAAAATTTAATTTAATTGACATTTCCTTATTTAATTGACATTTATTTAACTTAATTATTGTTTAATATCGTTTTTTTTTTAATTATTTTAATTATGTAATACAAAAATTACTATTTGTACACCAATTTCATTGGTAGAACATAGAGCTCGACTACAATAATATGTATATTTAAATCCTTTTATGTACACCTATGTTCACAAATAAAGATTGATTGATTGATTGATTGAAGATTGCAGTTCAATCGACGAAACATAAAATTGAATTACATTGTCTGTACCCTGATATGTAATCCAACAAAAAATTTATGAACGGAAATTGTATACCCATCCCTTTACACTATATTACGATACGTAATACTTTTCTTCTCTTTGAATTTAATGAACTTATAATGCCAAGAAAATACCCAGACAAGTGAGCGAAGCCTCGGGCACAGCTAGTTTATAATACCTAAAGATAATTAAAGAAATACGATACCAACCTTACTCTCCTTAGCAGGCGCCGGTACACTAGTATCGATCGCCTTCACGAAGTCTTCGACGATGATGTTCTTCTTGCTGCCCCCGCGCGGATCGCGCGCCCCCCCGCGCCCCTGGCTTGCGCCCCCGCGCCCCTGGCTTGCGCCCCCGCGCCCCTCACGCGCCCCCCCATGCCCGTGGCTTGCGCCCCCGCGCCCCTCGCGCTCCCCCCCGTGCCCATGGTTCTGCCCCTCGCGCGGCCTCCCGCTCTCCTCGCTGGCCCCTTCGCGCACCTCTCGCGCCCCCCCGCGCCCCTCCCGCCCGCCGTGATTCAGTTCGATGCGCGCGAGGCCCTTGTGGCCCGCAGACTGCGCGATAGCTTTGCTACTGATCATTGATGAAGATGACGGTTTTTGTTTCTTAATGCGTTGTTTTGATAGCTGTGGGAAAATTTGTTTTTTAGCACTTTAGGATGTGGTTGAAGCTGTAGGAAGATGATTTACTTTGGTAAGCAAATACGCTTGAGATGTTTGTTTATCCTACGTCAACTTATTTGAAAAAAAAAACACTACATATAAAAAAAAACATGCTATTTGTTGTTATAGCGGTTATAAGTGCACTGTGAAAATTGCAAATGTCTACCTATTACGATTCAAAAGATACACAGTCCCTGTGACAGACAGATGGAAGAAGGGACAGCGGAGCTTAGTAACAAGGTCCCGTTGGCTCCCTTTGGGTACGAAACCCGAAAAATGTCCTCAAATTATTTAGAACGTAGAACGTTCGTCGTTAAAAGTTTATTGCGATTTCTGACCTTTAAAGCAGCCAGTCTGTTCATCATACAACGTAGGTTGCAAGTCTCATTTGCTACGAATTGTATGACAAAGTTTATTTGACACTTTTCTAATACTCAAATCTCAGTTGGTCCTATAGTCTTTTGATCCTTATAAGAAACAGGATCGTTTGGCGTTTAAAAAGTGTTTTTTCTTGACATCTGTACTTTTTTTCCAAATCTGTGAATACAGATCAAAATGTCTCAAAAACTTAATGACAATGTCCTAAGAACATTTTCCTGTAGCTACAACGGGGATTTGCCTTTAGTGTCCCGTCTCATATATCAACCTGTATATTTGTATAACGCGCGGATAACTTTTCTTGCGCGATGCAGGATTTGCGTGAAACTAGTAGCGTAATAGTAGTTGTTCTCACCCCCTCCCTGATGCTGGACTTGATCCCGGCGCCTCGGGGGTGTTTGGCAGGCTTCGGGCGCTCGATGTCCATCTTGTTGAGCACGCGCTGCGGCGAGTGCGGCTCCACTTCTGTTACTTTGTTGCGCTCGAATATGCGCCCGTTGTTGATCACCTGGGGGGGGGGGGGGGCAGTTAGACATTAGCATAGCTTAGCGTATACTAGAGAGGGGTCCAGGACATTTTTAAAAATTTTGCATCTACGGCTCCTATGTAATCTGTTACTAGATTTTTTTTTGTTCTTCTGAACTTAATAAAGTTTTTATTTATTTATTAACTAGCAAAACTTAACAGATCATTGTCTGTGAAGTATCGCCATTTCTTTTTTCTGATTGATGGGTAATTTTTTGACCTCGATTTTGTCTGAAGGAAAGCAATATTTTAACTTGTTCCCATAGTGACGACTTTACCTTAACATTTTTATCATTCAGTATGGTGACGAGATCTCTGACGAAGGTGTTGTTGGGGAACAGCTGCTTGTGGTTGCAGTGTATGTCGACCTCCAGGTGCTCCTCGGTGCCGTTCATGAGCGTGCGCAGCAGCTTCAAGATGAACTTGTTCTTGACCTTCTTCTTGTTCGAGTGAGAGCGCTTGCGACCGTGACGTTTGTGGTGCGTCTTCTGTGAAGGACAGAAAATCACAAGAGCATATTACAGTCGCGTGGGGGGGCAAATAGTGCAAACAATATTATTAAATGTGTATAAAAGCTTAAAAAATTGCAAAGTCATAAACGTTTTAAAATAACTGCTAGACAAAGACGGCACTATCACAAGTGACGTCACGACTATGTAACTTCATACTAGCGCCATTTATTGTCCATATTGCGCGACAAGGACGGGAATAATCTAAAATCTTTTAAAGCGTGTAGTTTCTACACATTTCCATCGATTTTACAGGTTTTCCGATGCCTTCCTTGAAATTAAGAGGGTTTACGACGTACGGCATTTCATACAAACTTTCAAGCCCTTGTTTTTCGAAATGAATGAACCGATTTTAATGAAACATCATACGCATAAGCAGGATACAAAGATCTAAAAAGGTAGTGAAGAACATTTTCGAAATGTCTTATTTAAAACTAGCTGTGCCCGCGACTTCGTTCGCGTGGATGTCGGAAAACAATAGGTAATATGTCGCTTAGGAAAGGTGTAATTGCCACTACTCCTTCATTGGAAAGGAAGAATCATCAGATCTTGCCTTGTAACGCTTTCCTTACCTAGGGTTCTCTACCACCCCAACATAGTTGGGAAAAGGCTAGGCAGATGATGATGATGGTTCTCTACCACGGCCCTTTCGACTGCAATCACTGCGTCTTCATGGTTCATAATGACAAAGCGACGAAGTGTCACTTTGATTTTTGAGAATAAATTAAAATAAAAGCGCCTGCTCGAAGCTGATTATCTAACCAAACAGCCATAATTATGTCCATTTTATTTTGCGTCTGTCTTAGAATACCAACTTGTAAAATCATATCACCATTTTATCTAAAGTATATCTGAGATTAGTAGGTGAAGTTTGAAGTTAGTTTTTCTAAGTCTTGTTTTCTTCTCTGTGGTAAATTTTGAATTTCTTAACTTGGTATTGAAGATATCATATATATCTACCAATACTATGCCTTATAAGCATCGAGATATATAGATGATAAAAGGAAGAATACATTAATGGTAAGAGCTTCTATATAAAGTTGCCCGTGTAAAAAGCAACCCATTAAACTTTGGTTATATTTGACACAGGCCGCCATTTAAACTACGAAGATGAAACCCATGAAAACTTTAGACATGATTTTGATTTAGACCTTATACTGCCGAAAACCAGAAAAAGTATTGTAAAGCTAATTACAAAAAAATATAACCGACTTCCATAAAAAACCCTACAAAGTGCAAAATAACCTTAGTTTGGGAAGACGTTGCGCATTGGCAAGAAATTACAGACTTCTGAAACCAAAGGTCTATTGCACTTTGAAGTGTGTTTTTAAGTCGGTTGTATTTTATTTTATTTCACACAAAGCCGTGTAAGTTTATATTGAAAACCATGAAAACGACACACATGATAAAAAAAGAAAAAGAAAATTGCAGCCGCCATCTCCGATTTTCATTTTGACGTCACAATCGGCTTCAGCACTCTCGAAAACCATGAAAACGACACACACTACGAATTTTTCGATTTGCAACCGCCATCTTGGACTTTCATTTTAACCAGTACTGAAACGGTTTACCAACAGTCGATTGGTCCATGAACCGTTGGTCAACACCATTAACTTTTCATCCAAAGGACTTGTGACCCACGAACGTTTCCCCAACAGAACTTTACGTCAGTGAATGCTTAAACAACAGAATGTTTTGACCAATAACTTTTCACCCAAAGAACATTTGACCCATGTCAAATAGAACTAAGGATGCAAGGGCGAGCGAAGCGAGCTCGGGACTTGGGGCACCCCGACTCGGACAGGTAGTAGGGTTCGAAGGGATGATGGCGGCTCGAGTGAGCGAGCAAAGCGAGCGAAGGGCACCCCGAGGTTAGGCTTGGTTACTTTATACCCTTTTCACAGAAATAAAGGACTACGTCTTATTATTATTTTACTTTCACCTTTCCCGGCGTCTGTTGGCCTTGTTCTTTGGGTGAAAAGTTATTGGTCAAAACATTCTGTGGGTAAAGCATTCACTGACGTAGAGTTATGTTGGCAAAACGTTCGTGGGTGAAGTCCTTTGGAAAAAAGTTAATGGTTTAAAGATAATGTTCACCATCTGTTCATGGGCCAATCGACGGTGGGTAAGCCGTTACAGTTTCATTTTAACCTCACTATTGGCTTCAGCACTCTCAAAAACCAATAAAACGAAACCCATAAAAAATAATTGCAACCTCCATCTTGGATTTTCGTTTTGACCTGCCTATCGACTTCAGCACCTTTGAAATCTATGAAAACGACATCCATGACAAAAAAACCGGCCAAGTACGTGTCGGACCACGCACAATGAAGGGTTCCGTAGTTGGAATGAATTTATCCCAAGTACAAACTTAAAATTGTAGTTGAAAAACATGTTCTCCCATACATTCCAACTGAAAATGTAAGTTTGTACGCACAATATTGAGAGATTTACCATGTTGTTTCAAGATCATAGACTTCTTATTAATTTTCCTGTAATCTATAGGTATAGAACTATATTCTGTATTTTTTTCAAAATTTTAGGCTCAGTAGTTTCGGAGATAAGGGGGGGGGAATGGTAAATTTCCGTCTATTGTCTTAAATAACTTTAATACAATTTATTTTAAAATTATGAAAAAAATATATTTGAGATCCTCACGATAAGCCCTTTCATTTGATATGTCACACGGTACAGATTGCGATTTTTTTTTTTAATTGTCGATTTACCCCTCAAAAATGACTCCCATTTTCAAAACTCATTTATTTACGTTACACGTCTGTGTTTGGGTCACAGAGATTCATATGTGTACCAAATTTCAACTTAATCGGTCCATAAGATTCGGAGCAAATTGGCTGTGACAGACGGACAGACAGACAGACAGACAGACAGACACACGAGTGATCCTATAAGGGTTCCGTTTTTTCCTTTTGAGGTACGGAACCCTAAAAATCAAAACAAAATTGCAGCCGCCATCTTGGATTTTCATTATGACCTGACTATCGGCTTCAGCACCCTCGAAAACTATCAAAACGACACCCATGACAAAACATTTAAAAAAAATGGAGCCGCCATCTTGGGTTTTCATTTTGACCTGACTATCGACTTCAGCACCCTCAAAAACCATGAAAACGACAAACATGACAAAAAAAAATTGCAGCAACCATCTTGGATTTTCATTTTGACCTGACTATCGACTTCAGCACCCTCGAAAACCATGAAAACGACACCCATGACGAAAAAGTTAAAAATTTAGGCAACCGCCATCTTTGATTTTCTTTTTGACCTCACTTACCGGGGTCAGGATCCATGAAAAATAGCTCTCTCTGTGTGTGTCTCTATCTATCTATTACTATGAAAAATGAGGCATAACGCTTTTTCGTAATTTGACGATTTCTCCCTTAGAACTCCTACCGCAAGCTCCATATAAGAACTTCGTTAAAGAACGCTCTGCGTTACTCAACTTTCTATATCAATAATTATCTAACTTCTTTATCGCTCAGAACACCACATTAATTATTATTATCTTACATTATCCTCACTTTTTGTTTAAAATTCTTTTAGCGCCACAGGCGCCACTAAATAAACCATCAATGGAAAGCGATTTTTTTAATATCTTTATTATCATTATCATATATCATTACTTTTTAAAATAACATAGACATTAGTAGGTATCTGTTAGGACGTGATTATTCACATCACAACCACAATAATATGTTTTCGTTAGTAGGTACTATATCGCGCCAATAGATGTCGTTACGTGTTACTAAAAACGTAAAAAGTTGTTCCTAGAATACTTTAAATTGATTATATCTTTTGATAGAGTGAACCGATTGCGATGAAACAAAAACTAATCACTGCTCCGAGTTCTACACCATATTTAAGTATAAAAAGTAACCGTATTGGTTTGGTACTTTTTACGTTGACCCTGTTCAAATCAATAATCTGTCACATCCAAACAGACAAACAGACAAACCGACAAACCGACAAACAGACAAACAGACAAAAATTCCAAAAATTTATGAAATGGCATCTGTTGGTTATCCTTTAACACCCCAACTATTTTTTTTGGAAATATTTTCAATGTACAGAAACGTCTCGTCTACAGATTTATTATATGTATAGAATATAGAATAGATAGAAGATATAGAAGAAAAGATAACTGGAAATCTGTTACTATGACAAATTTTAAATCGGTCTAATTTGGCTGTAACACTATTTTTAGAAAATGTTCTTAACTAACTTTTTAGACCTTTGTATCCTGTTTATGTATTAAGTTTCATTAAAATCGGTTCTTTCATTTCGATAAATAAGGGCTTGAAAGTTAGTATGAAATGCCGTACCTACGTCGTAAACGCTCTTAAATTATTTGTATGAACATTTCTGATAGTAGTCATCATCTCTATTGCCAATGTAAGTGCATCTTTAGAATGATAGCTAGACTACTGTCTGTAAACAATGTGCAAAGCGCAGGAGTATGACATGTTAACTGAACGTACCTTGTGCGTGTGTCGCCGCTCGGTGGCGTTGGTGCCGTGTGGCCGCGCGTCGGCGGGCGCTGGCTCCGCGTACGACAGCAGCGAGCGCGAGATGCGGCTACACAACAACATTATCATACATCGCCAGCTCTAAGGGGGGCTCGTGGCTAAGTCGTACGGGTCCATCGAATGTGAGGCGTTCTACACACTTTTTTTTTAAATGCTCTTGACTTCAATCACACCTGATGGAGTAGCTTAGAGATGTAAGCAAGTTCAAAAAATATGGATGTCCCGTGATCAACTTTGCACATTAATATCTCGGAAACTTTCGGAACACGATTTTTGTACGTAAGCTGGGCACGCGAATTAGTTGCTGTTGCGTTATCTAGGTGTATCATATCTGCGGGGTTTGGTCTCATTTTGTTTTCTGTTTCCATTTATGTCATCTATCGATTTTTATGTTATCCACGAGAAAAAAATCAGCTGTTTCGTACATTTTGGTCTAGTAGGTAATTGAATTTTTTTATTGAACGGCAGATTTTTTTTCGTGATTTTAGAGTTGGTCCCCTAGTGAAAGTTGTTCATATTCATGGGTAGAACACCCTGTAAAAATTTCGAGACGGTAAAAAAAATCATCCGGTATAATAGGCTTCATGAGTGGCAGTCATTTTGAAAATGACGGACACGTAGGTATGCCACGGACCTTCAAAGCCCTTTTATCTTAATCCGTTCAGCCGTTTTGGCGTGAAAAGGTAACAGAACTGGTGCCCTGAGACTGAGGCGGGGTCGCGGCAGACCACGTAGGAGATGGCGGGACGAGCTGGATAGGTTCCGTCAAAACTGACATGAGGACGCGCGAGCTCGCGACAGGTGAGAGGAGTTGAGGGAGGCCTTTGCCCAGGAGAGGGACAGCGGAGGCTAGGAAAAAAATAAAAGTAGTCAAACACACACCTGCCATGTCCTAAAGTAAGCCTGAAACGGGAAAAACAAGTTGAACGGGAACAAGGTACAACGAAATTCTAGTGAATGTAGTTAGTAAAGTCTCTCACACATATACACTATCTCACACACACACACACACACAAACTTACACATAGGTAGTGTATGTACATTGCGCTCAAAATATTTCTCTATTGCTTTAATTTTGTTGATTAAATTTCACTGTTGTAAATCTAGACAATGGTGCCGGTTCCCTTGTTGAAAAACTAAACTAAATTTAAGTTCAATGCATCTTTTTCTTTCCATTTCATTAAGAAAAGGACAGAAGATAAATTTAAGTTTCGTCTTGTCAAATAAATCAGCGCCTGACACTACTCCTTATAAGTTTAGACGTGATTAATAACTTGTCTAAAATTATCTTCTGTACTTTTCTTAATGAAATAGAAAGAAAAAGATGCACTGAACTTAAATTTAGTTTAGTTTGTGAACAACAGAATCGGCGCCAATGTTTCAATGTTTATTACTTTAAAATAGTAACGCTTTTTTATATGCCTCTCAAGTGTAACAATCCATGAGTATTAATGCGCATGCGCATGTTCACTATACGGTAACACCACCCATGGCCTACACGAGACAGACTCCACCTAGTGTGGAGTTCATAAGTAAAATTGACCGATTGGAATAAAAGGTTTCCAATGCATTTATTTTTATAAAAAAATGTTTTTTTGACGTATAAAGGTTTCAATGTGACCATAACACCTTTTTGGCATTTTTTTTTTTATAAAGATGTTAGATGGAACCCTTTTATTCCAAAAGGTTGAAATGCTTCCTTTGCGTTTTCTTTTTTTTTTTTATGTAAACCTAGCTATTAAAGTACACTATGAGGAATTGTAAACACTGTTTTTGGCAAATAGAATATTTAGCTATCTTAAAATAAATAATATATTTAAAAAAAATTAGAATCATACTTACCTACGATTTAATTAACTAATTATTTCCAATATTTTAGACACGCTTAGCGGTAACGTGTCTAGCTATTTGTGGTGCAATCGGGCCTTACAGAGAGAAAAGGAAACCAATCAAATATTCTACACAGCATAACATCACGCCTGTCACCCTACAGGCCTCAGGCAGAAGTGGAATAGTACACCGACATTTCGTCAGTTATGTTCAAGTCCCATGTAGTGGAAGGCGAGCCTACTGCCATCTACCGGCCATAGACCCACGCTCCGGGCTGCTACTGAGTGATGGAAAAACTCAATATCAGTTTGCCTGACTTGGGAATCGAACCCAGGACCCCCTTGGCGACCACTACACCAACGAGACAGTGAAATATTCTAATAACTATAACAGGGCATCGAAATATGCCTTCATATTGCTGTCTGGTAGTGTTCCTAAGAGACTGGCGGCATTGCCACGTTGTATGGCAATGCTTAGCTTCTGGCGAAGGTAAAAAACGCTCCATAGGACAATCTAGAGTCTACACAAGATCAAACTGGTTGCTTATTTAATTGTAAATTTATTCTAATTTTTTGGATATTGTTTTACATTCAGTAGTTGCTCTGACTCACATCCTGACTTATTACTTATATATTTTTTTTTTTGCATGAAAATCGTTTAGTTTTACCATATTTGTAAATATGTGAGCACCATGTATCTATCAGATAATTAATTTATATGTCATGGTTTCATTTTTAATTCTTTTACCTATCGTAGTATAGTAATTTTATTTTAGGTGCATCGTCTTCACATACTTATTATTTATTATATAATTGATGTACCTACCTATGCAAAATAATGTAAAACATTTTAAAAGAGTAACGGTGGAGTTTCTCGCCCATTCTTCTCCATACGAAAACTACCTTTTGGAAGGGCCGACTAGAATCAAATCTATTTCATAATAATTTTTGACGTTCAAAAGTGCCTTTTCTGTGCCTATTTGAAATAAATGCTTTGACTTTGAAAAGCCAGCTCTTGGGTCACAGGAAGCGCCAACCAAGCCTTGTCTCTTTGCGATGGCCCGTACTAGCCCATACTCTGGACGTTCAAAAGTGCATGTTCTCAGCATAATTTGAAGAAATGACTTTTGATTTGATTTACTGGGACATTGTGTATGTGCCAGGGTGGCGTAGTTTTTGAGATAATTATATTCTTTATTTTTTTCAGGGAGATGTAAAGTGTGTAATAACATTCGTTTCTAAGATAATTGTTTACTAACCGGACAGTCCTGAAATCAATGTTTCATTTTTAAATTACTCGTACATAGTGAAATAACGTTTACAGCGCATAACCGACTGTTAATATGGCATTTTGAGTTTCAGAAAAACTTCGGCTTTGTCTCTGTCACTCATACCTGTGTGATAGTCTCTTTCTAAAACCCTGTGTTACAATAACGCCCGGGTATTTTAATTCAAATTTATGAACCATAGCTATAGTATTTTTATCTCACAAAGCGACGCGCGCTTTACTTGTAGAAAACGCAGGAGCTCGGTACTGTCCGAGACAATGGCAAAGTCGGAAGTGTGTGTATGTGTGTGTGAGTTATGTGCTGACGCTACTCATCTTGACGCACAAATTCAAAGCGTGTTTGTACACTTGGTTACCACAAGTAAAACGCGCGTCGTTTCGTGAGATAAAGATACTGTACAAAGTTAAAGTCAAAGAATGAAAATGTGAAGCACCCTAAGATTAATTTTTACTTGCACCTTCTCATTTTTCCGATTACTTATTAAATGACAATGACAGTTCGTAAACGTCACACGCGCCTGCTATGTGGGAAAGGAATGTATTTGAAAATTCCCAAAAATTTGCTCCTTGGCCGTACATGGTGTTATGTATAAGTAAATATAACATACCGTTGTCCTCGCAATCTTTTCAGTCTCTGTTCTCGTTCAGCGCCGAATCTTAAGTCATCTGTGAACGAAGACGTGGGCGTTATTACACGAATATGTCACGTAATTGTACGAATATCCATGATAGTCCCGAGAACTCGTATGACAACTCAGGAGGGGACATAAAAACGACTTAAAGTGAACATAAATAGTGATTTTTGGCACCGATTTATTCTCTCTTGCTTTTGCAATGTAAAAATAAGAACAGCGTCAATATGAGCAAAAGGGATTCTAGAACCTCGTATTAAAGAGGGTAACAAAAAAACTATTCAACCATCCACATCAATAGTCTTTTTTTTTAAGTGTGTTTCGGGGGTTTCCCCCGTCAGGAACATGTACTTTACGCGGTACTCGCTTGCAAACACACTCGTATATAATAAAAAGAGAGAGATTCCATTGATTTATAATTACTGCCTGTATGTGTACATTATGGATACAATAAAGATTGACTTGAATTGAGAGTGAGAGAGAGAGAGAAACTCGCATGGAGGGGGCATAACGCTTTTTCCTTACGTGACGATTTGACCAGTCAACTCCTAACGCAAGCCGCGTTAAGGAACTTCGTTCCAAAATCAGTTCTTTCCAACATTTTGTCAAGTTATGCGAACATAAATGTATAAAGCAGTTGTTTTTTTTATCGCGATTTCAGGGTTGATCCCATAGTGAAAGTTGTTCATAATGATGAATACAGTGGTTAAGAGGTTTTAGTTTGTTAGTAGTTGTTTTATTGTTTTTTTTACTTTTGTTGTGCCCTGCGTCCTGCAGGGTCCGGAATTGTACTTTAACAACTTTGTAACATCATGGAATGCAAAAAAAGATATGAATATTTTTTATAACACTAGCATGATAGGGAGGAGTCATAGCGTGACGACTGATGACTTACTAGCGTGGAAGTTGTTGTCCTCCGTGTAGTCAATGGTCCAGTACTGCGTGGGCAGGTCGGGGCGGCAGCGCGCGGCCCGCACGTCGCCCGCAGCGCGCGCGGCCGTGAGGCACAGGCGCGACTGCGCGTGCTGCAGCTGGCCGCTGCGCAGGCGCCGCCACGTCTGCTCGCGCCCGCTGCCGTGGCACGGCGTCATCACCACCACCTTGGACTCCGTCGACTGCTCGTCTTGGGCGCTCCTAATAATGGGGAGATTGCAGGTTTTACTTTTGCTACATGTCTTCCGATGATTGAATGAAACAGTAAATATATAGAACCCATAAATAGAACTATTAAATATTAAAAACATTTAACATTTAAGTTTATTAAAAACTTTTTGTACTTATTTTTTTAAGTTTTAATACTTTTTATAATATTGTTAAATAAACATTTTTAATACCTAATTTAAAAAAAAAACATCATCCCCATTGTAGCAGGCAGCTAGGACAACCCTATACTGGGACTTGGAGGTGCCCTACTTGCTACTGCGGCGTAGCAATAATTGGTTTGTGTAGTTTCTCTGGTAGATGTAAGTACTAGTGTAAACTAGTTTCTAAGCCCCCGTCCCCACGGGCGTAAAAATATCGCGGCGGGGTTTTATCGCGCACTGGATTTTCAACTCTCGATGTTGTGGTGAGAGTTGAGAATCCAACAGAGTTTATCTCAGCGCGTCAAAAAAGCACACTGTTGGATTTTCAACCCTCAGCGCTAAGCAATGCGTTGAAAATCGAGTGCGCGAAAAATATCGCCCGTGCGACCCTGCGCTACGTGTTGTGTATAGGGACTAACCGAATGGACGTTTTGCGTCTGAAATAAAACATTTTTATTTTTAGTTATATTCGGGTGTGAGGCGAAAATAAGGCCTTAAACGGAATCCAAGATGGAGGGGCTCGTGGCTTAATAATAACAGTCGCACGAGTCGATCGAAGGTTAAGCTACGCTTGTTGACGTTGGTTCGTGGATGGGTCCCGTGGATGACCATCTATTTCATATCGCGACCCCTGCGTGCCTCGCAAATTACGTTAAACCAGTTTAAATAAGAAGCCGGAAAGTCTGACAACCAGTCTTAAGAAGGGCTATCGTATCACCCAGTAACTGGGTTATGGAAGTCAGATGGGCAGTCGCTCCATTTAACATACTGTTATTCAGCTGCATCCGGTTAGACTGGAAGCCGACCACAATATAGTTGGGAAAAGCAGCAGACGATGAATCAAGATCAGAGGTGGCGGCTGTAAGGACACGTCACCTGGAGGACTGCACGGAGGCGCAGTTGAACTCGTCGCGCAGCTCGCCGGCCAGCGAGAAGGAGAAGTACTGCGTGGCCTGCAGGTCCGCGTGGCACGGGTAGCAGCCCAGCGCCGCCGCCTCGTGCTCGCGCTGCATCGTGTCCAGGCACATCGACGTCTCTGCGTTCTTGAACCTGCGGTGGTGGAATGTTTTATGAATGTTGGATGTAGGAAATTATCCCACGGCAACGTACACCGGGATTAATAGTACCCTATGTGTTGATACAGGTTCTAAACTATCTGTGTGCCAAAGTTCATCCAAATCCGTTCAGCCCATTTTGCGCCAATCCGGAACAGACATCCAGACAAACGGACAAAAATTCTTCGTTACTATTTTATTATATGTATAGATAAATAGAAAATGTCTTTTTGAAAACTGGACGAATATAAGCAAAGAATAAGTACATATAAAAGGTGCCCGATAATGAATGCATAATCTTGAAATGGCTTATGTATATAAAAACAAATGAAAATGTTCAAAAAATACACTAACGCCTTGACATACAAGATTAATTTCCGCTGCACCTTAATATTTTGATGATCTTTTCACCAGTCACTCAATCAATAAAATTCACAGCACAATAAAGTAGATCAAGTGCTCACCTGCCGTATCCGTAGACGTCGCGCACCGGCACGAACTTCTCCTTGTAGATGTTGTCGAGGTACCACTGGAAGCTCTTGCACTTCAGCTTCTCGCGCAGGATCTTGCGGTGCGTGACGTCACCTATCTTCGGGTTGTTCTGGAACGAGGGTTTTACAAATACACATCATTTGTTTGCTCGTATATAAATCGAAATCAAACCCTAAACAATTACTAGTTTGATTTCCTAAAAATATTATTGAACACTCTAGTGAATGTGCCTCTTCTTGTGAACATCAAATAATTCCAATTGTGGGGTCTTAAAAATACTAAATAGCCAAGTAACTGCGACCAACTCGGACGTAGCGCCGGCCGTTGCCACGGCACCGCTCGCTCCGCTCGCTCGGCTCGAACGCGTTTGTTCACCGCTAGGTGACCTTTGGCCTACTATTTGAACGGGGTTCGCTAGCTCAGTTACTGCAACCGACTTTGAGGAAAGGACAGAAAGTTAAAAAGAAGCTCATTTAAAATAAGCGAAGACCATTAGAAAATTAGTAAGTCCTTAGAGGGACAATTAAGAGCCCATACTACCTCAGCTAAAATTCACTCTTTGTCGCGCTCGCACGATACTGCTCGCGGACTAAGTGTGAGCGAGACAGAGTGCGGTGCTGGGCGGCAGGCAGCGCCAATAGTTTAGGTTTTTGCTTTTTACGGCGAAAATAATAGTAATAAAAAAAAAAAACACATAGTCGCTGCTTTATAGTTAGTTAGGTTATTATACAAAGTTTCCTGATCAAATTTGAAGTATTTTTTTAATATCAGCGGTTTATTGTTCAGTTTCGAGGTAGCTTTGGATTTTTTTTCTATCGAGATAATTTTATGGAATCGTGTTTTCGTCACACATAGTACCTTAATTTTTTTCCTTAAGTAACCACATAGAACATTAATCCTCAACTTTACCATATATTTATTTTAAGATTAATGCTGCAGTATTTTCGACATAACGGAGGATCATGCTAAGCAATTTGAGGTAGTATAGGCTCTTAAGCAACGGGATTGTCTGCGCAGCGGGATTGTGCGAAAGGGTTACCGCTGCCCCGGAACATAAAGGGCTAAGGAAGGAACAGGGATGGGTTTTAGTCAGTAAGAGTGTGACACTCCCTTCCGCTCCACCCAGAGCGGGAGGGTTCATTTTTTGATGATTTCCCATCCTTAAAAAAAAAATATCCTATTACAAATAAATACAAATCATTTATCTGCTTGAGTATGGGTAAATACATGAGGAGATACATAATATAGCAAATGTTCTTTAAACCATATCCTACCTTTATAGGTGTGCAAGTATCTATTTTATTATAATTAAAACATTTATTATATCTATAAAAAAAAACAACCTGCAACTAAAAAGTGGCAGTTATTTTAGTTTAATATCACATTTGATGATTTTTGTCAACTTACAGGTATCAAAATAAAAGGCTTACTTTTACTAAACTTTAATTATTTACGTCCAAAATCCGCCATTAGTCGTTAGTTAGTTGGGAAAAGGTTAGACAGATGATATTGTGTAGTTTACGTTATGAATGTCTTACATTTTGTTGGCCCAAAAGTTCGGCACTTCCACGGCATCATCGGTGGCAGCTCAGAGGTCACTTGGCTGCATGTTTTGGGGCACAGAGAGCAGGATAGGAGGCGGGACATAGTTTGCGACACAGAAGTTTTGGGCCAACAAAATCCGATTCACTGTCATGCCACTGTAACAGCAAAGAAAGAAGGAAAAAGGTAAAGAAAGAAAAATGCGTTTATAGGCATTGCAGCAAAGAATAGTATGAAGAAGAAGTTACGACTTGTATGTGTACAGTGGGGGAAGGAAAAGGTTAAGCGATTGTGAAATACATTCGTTTCCCGCATGTGAGGATACATTGAAACTAACCATTTCTGGCTGTAAAAAAAAGTGTATTTATGTCACAGTTAAAACTCTCAACCTCTTGTCAAACTGAAGCGAATACCGCGCAGGATGTCTTTAAACATTATAATACAACTATCTAAGACTGAATCAAAGGAAGTACCCTGGACACTCACCCTCAAGTCAGGCCGGTGCAGGTAGAACAGCTCGGCGTACTCGTCCATCCACACCTCCGCCATGCGAGCCGTGTTTATACCTGACGACCAAACAGTTTACTGAAATATTATGTCATGGAAACAAATAATACACATAAACATTCTTGATGTATACATCTTTTGAGGCCGACTGTACAATCCTGAAAGCATCATGAAGTAGTCACTACTTCCGCAAACAATTCGGGTAAATCACGGACTCGTTGGACAAATGTCGTAATGGTGTGATCATGCGTGTGACACTTTCTTACTTTGAAATAGTTAGCCCTCGTACACACGGGCGATTTTTTTTCGCGCACTGGAATTTCACCGCTTTTAGCGCCGAGAGTTGACAATCCAGCAGAGTATTTTTTGCGCTGGCTTGCACTCTGTTGGATTCTCAACACTCAGTCGTATTACAAAACAAGGTTTATCTTTAGACCCAGGTTTAAACCATCGAGTCATTTTTGAACTCGAACTCGAACGAATAATCCGACAAATTTAAAAGTTCTTGTTACAAAAACTGACGCGACGTTATACCCGACTCAAAGTTGTAAATTTTGCATTTAAACACTTTACGTTTGTCCGAATAAAGTTCAAAATACAGTAACTGGCTCGAAGGTTTAGGCTAAGTCTAAAGTTAAATGCGCGATAAAAAATCGCCCGTGTTTACCTAATTGTAACCGATAAAATCCTGAAGTTATCATTGTGTTCTTACCGTGCGTGTCCGTGTGTGCTGGCATGCCGTACGGATGGAAGCTCCTGAACACGTGCCCGACGCGCGAGCAAGGGATCGTCTCCAACGTGCCGCCGCCTGCAGACATACAGGTACACAGTTATAAAACGGTTTAGTATCATAGCACGTCAATCAGAATACAATATATTTCCCTGACTGTACATCGATTCATCCTTTAAACCTGCGGACAAAAATGTCACCCAGCTGTCGCGTCGCTACATGCGCGCACTTTCATGCAAACCCGTAGACTTGATGTGAGAGACAAATTAGTTGCTGAGACAAAAGTTGCTCGTGGGCGCCCTCCCTAATCCTTCGTATACCGGAACGTGGATCCACGCGAGACACAATGACTGTTTAATTGTTTCTGTCGCGGCATTCAACCAGTTGAGCTTGGGTTTCCTAAGAAACCGGATGGAGAAAGTTGTTCAGTTTAATGGCAATACCACACCACACCTAAATATGACCACACATTTCATATATGCTGTATATGAACGGTCGTCATTGCCCGACAGCACCAGTTTATTAGGAAACCCATACTTAGCATTGTTATGCTGAAAATACGCCGAAGTCAGTGCAACATTATCCGTCTAAACTAAAGTAAACTGACACTGCCAGATCCTGAAGCTCATCTCGAGGTTCTCGCCGCCCCAGCCGCCCATCTGCTCGTCGTAGGCGCCGAGCTCCCAGAAGTACGAGCGACTGATCGCGAACAGGCCACCCGCCATCGTCGGCGACCTGCGAAATAGATACATTTGTCACCTGCGACAGCGCAATGGCGAAGCAACCTGTCAAATTCGATCTGCGTAGATAGCGCCACGTGTTTGTTACTTCCATTCACTGGAACCTTTAATGATAATTGATTTTATGTCTATAAGTAGGTTTGTACAAACACTTTTACACGTCAATCATATTTTAAAAACTAGATGAGATCGGCGTTTTCTATCTGACTTCTCTGAGAAGAGAGGCCGAAACAAACTCAGAGGTCACAGTCTCTTTTAAAGTCCAGACATAATCTTGGTCAGATCATGAGAAGACCATGTAGATTGGTGTGGTGATTGGCTGTATGTAACATCATCATCAGAAAGTAAAGTCTTCGTCGCGAGATGGCACTGCGTGTCTTATCTTGTCGCCGATTGGTCGCTTTTCGTTCAAGGCGAATTTGATAAGTGACACATACTCAGCGCTCTCTCTCGGCGAAGCTTGCATGAATCCCATTTCTGCGAATTGTGGTGAACTATGACGTCGCGGCAACACCGAGTTTTACTGAGAATACTGCCTTAAAAATTCATAAGTATTCATATTTATTTGGATTCCATAATGTTGTAGAGGTGTTACAATGGCTTAAAGCTAAGGTACAATTATGGACCCTGTAGGGCACAGCAAAAAGTATAAAATTAATTCTTAAAATAAATCAATACTTGAAGAATTTTAGAAATATTACATTTTTGGTATCGCTTAAGACGTTGCCGAATCTAAAAAATAATGAATACTAACCAAGTTGGCGCTATATCGGAGCCTCGCCTCAACTTCTCTCGTTCAGGCACATCAGTCCACGTGAAATGCCCCATGAAAGAGAACCCCCCAACCTGCGCGAGACAATACATTAGTACCATACGAAATATTGGACGAGAAAGGTTGGTCGTGATTAGTGGTTGAGACATTAGCGCCTCTAGCGGTGAACAGGCGTAACTAGGATGATAGAGCGGCCGTTACGCACATCGAACTTTAGAAAGAGACTGTCACACAGGTATGAGTGACAGAGACAATGCTCTACAAACCCGATGAACTATATTTTAAGCCACGCACAGTGTTGTAGTTTGTAGTTCTATTTTATTTCAATAAGCCCCAGAATTGTAACTATACTAAAAATGACAGCAGCAGGTTCCCGAAAAGCATTTGAAGCAGACTTTAGGAACCCACATAGAAAATTGAATCTGAAATAGAAAGTAGGTAAGTACCAAATGCTTAGATTAATTATTTGTGATATATTTATGAATAGGTAATAGATTGTAACCATCCTAGTTACGCCTTTATTGCAAGACGTATATTTTGTAACTGTACTTTTATTACAATTGGAAATATAATTTTGTTTTTAAATACCTATTGCAAACTTGTTAGTTTTTACTTAATACTCAATTGACTTAATTTAGCACTTTTTATGCCATCATAATTTACTTATATCAAAAAGGTTTTAAGGCCAGAATAGCGCGCAAAATTCAAAATTTCTTACGTTTTTTGAAATTTGCAAGTTTAGTTCCAGGTTGTAAGTTCAACAACTTTTTAAGTTGAATGACTATTTCATGAAATATCAATCAATAGGGTTATAATATGAACTTTGAGAGTTGTAACCTTGTTAACCTGAAGCCGCTCTGACCGGCCAGCCTCTCTACAACCTTGCTGGAAGGCTTGCATTGTCACTACGGCCGATACGACGTAAGAAGAATTGCTAAGTTTAGTCAATGAAGTAATTATAAGTAAGTACAGTCAGGGAACGAAAAGGTTAAATATTTTCAGGTCAATTTTTAGTACCTATTTTTCTGACTTTGTGCTGCCAACATCATGCACGGAAAACCTTTTCGTTCCTCGACTGTTTATGTCTAAATAAGTGATGAAGCGTGAATGAACAACGGTTAGTGATTACAAACGTTAGTATTTACACACAACACCATCACCCGACTCTGTCTACATTCCCAACTCAAGCGTGTCACAGTTATTTGCTTACATACTGATGTTTTTAGAGATATCAAGTTTCAGGATTTCAATAGATGATGATAGAAGAAATAGTTTTACATATTTTAATTAATATAATAACAGAGAATTAATTCCCGATATGTATAAATGAACGAACAGTAATGATGGGTACTAGAAATAAAAATACAGTATTTGGATATTTTTAAATTAACTCAAAAGGAATCTTGTTTTATTTTTTTCTAAAATTATGCCAAAAGTTTCACTACGAACACGCCTAGCGTGTGCACATCTTAAGTATACAGAACACGCTGCGCGTGATGATGGCACAACACCCGTGGTAGCCGTTATCCATATTGGACTGGAGCTGTACGAATATTTGGTAATAAGTTCATACCATTATTACCGAGGGTTATTGGGCATCTATAGTTTGTTGGTTAAATGCGATGCCGAGAGAAAACTGTCTAATATAATCTGGTAAACTATTACAAGTATGTATGACTGCCGCCGACTTTCAACGATAGTCGACAACTGCCGACGACTCTTAAAAGTGCCTTTTCGCTACTAGAGTAGGCGAAATTCAATATATTAATGAAAAAAAGATAGCGACAAGCCGAGTACATAAGCGGCCGCTGGGGCTAATCCCCATTGCTTCATCGTTATCCTCACGTAGATTTATGTAAACATATAAACACGAGTAATACAAGGAAACAACCAGGATAGGTTTCTAAAGCTCCCACTCTGCGGACAAAATACAGAACGTACCTTTTTGTAAAATTAGATTCGTTTAAGTGTCATATATGGTATTTTAAAACTAGAGAAATAAATAAATTCTGATTCTGATTCTTACAAGTGCCGATCACCACAGAGTACACGACAACTGCCAACAACTGCCGACCACTGTCAACGCTGCCGACTACTGCCAACAACTGCCGACGATTGTCAACCACGACTGATGATGATGCCACACTTGTACTGTCTACATTTAACCAACAAACAAACATGATGTATCATTTCTTATAGCTTGAATCTATCTACATCTTCTAAACTAATATTATATAAAAAGGAAAGATTTGTTTGTTTTTTTTTTGTTTGAATTGGTAGGCTCCGAAACCACTAGACCGATTTGAAAAATTATTTTTGTGTGGATAGTCCATTTATCGAGGAGGACCAATAGGAGCGGAGCATCAATGAAAAATGTTGCAAGAACGGAAAAAATTGTCCTTTTGAGAGCTTCCGTTGCGTAAGCTGCGTAAACGGTTAAAGTTACGCAAAAATCATATATGACGGAATTGTTCCCCGTTAAAAGATCTAAAGAAAAGTCCACGACAGCATGTCTCTATCATATGATTTTAGTAGGTTTTTTCCTCAAATTTACGCGGGTGAAAACGCGGGGCAAAGCTGGTTCTAGCTAGCTCCAAATTATTTATCATTATTACTTATTTCATTCATATTTTATCAAGCATTTGTGCTATTAGTGACACTGCATTCATCAATATTAGTTGTATTATTAGATTCTCGTCTCCGCAAGCATATTATTCTTATTATCTTCAGTCAGTTCCTGATCCACCAAGCATTTTGGTTTTAGTATCATTTTCGGCACAAGCATCCATTATTTGAACCTGGGCCAGTATTTACGAAGTTTTAATGCTATCATGATTTCAGTGCGATAAAGGGTAACTCGACGTCTCTCTCATCAACTACCTGCCGTTTCCCAACGATATTGTGTTCAGCTTCCAGTTGAACCGAATGCAGCTGAATACCAGCATTTTACATGGAGCGTCTGCCCTTTTGACCTCCACAACACAGTTACTAGGTAATACGACATCACTAAGTAAGACTGCTTCCGTCTCTTTTTCGCACTGGAGTCATGTCATTAAAACCCCATAAAACGGCACCTGAAAAGTATCGGGTGCTTCAAACTCGAAGGTGGTCTGGTGGATGACGTCGATGATGGGAGTGATCACGGCGTCTCTCTTGTGCTTGACGCGCTCGAGCAGAGGCCGCATCCAGTCCGTGCCGCCCTCGCAGTGAGCGTCGAGGAAGATGAGCACGTCCCCGCGAGCAATGCGCGCGCCTTTTAGACGAGCGAGCATCAGACCCTGCCTGTAAGATGGTGTTACTGGATGGTGAAGCAGACGGCCTACTTGTTATTACCGCTGCGTATGGACATCTACAATATCAGAAGCTTCGCAAAGTTGGCGTTGTAGCGACTTGCAGTCTCATGTGCCTGTAGTGACACCGGCACACATACGCTTCACACAGTTGCGCTTGTCGGTGGACATTTATGTATTGTGGTAGCACCTACTTCCAGGACGAGCTCCTTCACAAAGCGCTCTACTACCACGGGCAGTTGGACAATAAAGTATCAACGTAGATTCAAATACCCCATTAATGTTTACGTCTACGTTTTGTCGTGAAAAATATTGCTAATTGATTGATGATTGCATTGATTATTCTTATTGTAGCAGACTACACTGCTACGAGGATCTTTCGGCGCTCGAATGACATTTACAGAGGGCGCTGTTGGTAAACATTTGTGCAATTGTTTTAAAAATAACGGCGATAGTTCCAATTTTGGACACACGCCAAAAGATCTTTGTATGGCTCTAATTATGTCTTTAATTATATATATATATATATATATTATACTTTAATTCGTCCATTGAGTTACAAACTTGCTAACAAATTACTTAAATTATGATAGTCTATGATGGTAAATATAGTGCGCATATAGTGCCAAATAGGCAAGCGATATTAGCCTTTATAGTAATCAAGTTATCATATACTTCGTATTCGTTTAATTAATGCAATAATAATTGAAATTTCATAAGATATTTTACCCTGCCGTATTCAAAATATCGACAATGTTTCTGCATTTGATTGGGAATGTACACATCACAATATAAACCCATATAAAGAAACACTCAGGTGTAAGTATATAAAATCTTAACTTACATAATCGTGTACCCAACAAACCACGCAAAAAAGTATACTTAGTTACAGGTACACACCAAACAAAAATAATTAATGGAATACCTTGTATTCGTAATTGAAACCAAAATCAACATCGGCGTCAAGGCTGGTCATAATTAAAAAAATAATAGAAATAATTCCATCGATGCAACCTTGGATTATGAAGAGAAAATGTGAGTAGAAAAAGTTCTAGGAATCTAAAGAAGAATTTTCCTTCATTGAGCCGATAATATTTTATTATATTATGACCGAGAAAACGATGTAATGGTGGATAGGTAGGTACCTACTATTGCACCGTTTGTAAGAAAACAACATTTTAAAACAATCGAAGAGAACCATGAAGAGTTAGATGACTTAGAAACCCTAAACGAGGAGGGAAATATAAAAGGATTGAATGTTACCCATAATTTTGATTTCTGAAAGAACAAAGGAGTGTGCTTTAGAAATGTAATTCGTGCGCAGAAAAAACTCGTGAATTTTTCGTCTTGTATTGTGCAACAGCCGGTCTATTCTGTAAACATCTTACCGTGAAAACTTAGATGAAGTGAGCGGTCATTCCACCTGATACTAAGAATTGACACTGCCGAGTATCGATACTCAAGCTCACTTCACCTAAGTTTTCACGGTGTGATTTATACAGAATACATAGACAAGAGCATTGAAAGCATCTAAGCAAGCCTCATTTATTTACGAGAGCATCAGAACCATGAAGCGAAATTGTGGTACAAAGAAGCAAAAACATTTCTTGAGACCTAAATCCCCTTAGATAACCCTAAATCTAAACAGAATATTAAGGTCATGCCGAGATCCATAAACGGTACTTATCGAGCTTTGACGTAGACATGTTCCCGGCTCTACCTTGCACTTGTAGTTTCATATTTAAGCGACAGTGACATGAATAACGCATAGCGAAAGTACGCGCTAAGTAACGTTTATAGATCTCCCGTTAAACTAGACGCGTGACAACGAAATTATTTTCCAACAAAACAGCCAAAGTCAATATCAACAATCACTACCAGGATATTATGAATTGTGGAAGATGTTGAAGTGTTTTAGCTGGAATGTTCTTATATTGTTTTCTGAAAACATCTTGAGGGGAAACGACATGTTTTAGAACCAAACATTCAAGACATGTTGGCTTGGTTGATTACAGTCTATAAATCCATCTCACAGAGTGGAGGCCTGCGTCCCAGCAACATTAAAGGCTGATTATGCTAACATTATTTACAATAATATAGAACGATAACGGTTTTTCCATCCAGATGTATTTTTGTTCGTGCAACCATTGTCCATTTTCACAAACACTAATCGACACCTAAATTAATGCCTAAATAAAAGCGCGCTGTTGGAATTTCCACTTTCGACGCTGAGCTGAAAGTCGTTCAATCATATTTGCACTGGATAAATATGTACTTCTTTTAATGAAACACGAAAGTATCAAACAAAACCAATTTTCGATTGGGTGGTAGTCGACAGTTCCGCAAAGAAATCCTACCAGATAGTTGAATAATTATAATAAGAAATAGTTAAGACTCAAACCTGGAAGAGACTCGCACAGACCAGGGCAGCATGACATAAAAGGGAGGAGGCCTATACTCAGCAGTGAGTGAAACAAGACTACCGATGATGATGATGAAGATGCAAATTAATTCCAAAACCCTTGACAACATTTCAAAAAGCTTGAAAAGATTTACGCTGTGGAAAATGGCATTTGAAATAAGATGATTGTAACAAAATCCACTCCCAAGATGAGATTTCAGAAAAAACGAAGAAGTCATGTCCCCCTTTTATAAAATAAAAACCAGAAACGTAACTCAAAGAAAGGTGGTTTAAAATTGATAATGTTGGCGCAAACGGTAAAGTGCAGATAACAGCAACACGCGTGCAAATATAAACATAGCGCGCGACTGCGGGGATGATGTGGCAAACATTGGACTACCGGGTGTGTGGCAAGTATTCGGCTAGGAGATGTTGGTGACAAATGTTTTGGATGTACAAGGCCAGATAATTCATAAAACAGCGAATGGAAGAGTCATCCCGAATTTTGACAGCGCCCAAACCGTTAAATCAGCAATAAATATGAATTTGTTTTGCAAAATCAATCACCAGTACCTACTCATATTTATGAACGGAACCACAGTTGATGAGTTAATCATCCTAGTAAGAAAAAACCGGCCAAGTACGTGTCGGACCACGCACAATGAAGGGTTCCGTAGTTGGAATGAATTTATCCCAAGAACAAACTTAACATTGTAGTTGAAAAACATGTTCTCCCATACATTCCAACTGAAAATGTAAGTTTGTACGCACAATATTGAGAAATTTACCATGTTGTTTCAAGATCATAGACTTCCTATTAATTTTCCTGTAATCTATAGATATAGAACTATTTTTTGTATTTTTTTCAAAATTTTAGGCTCAGTAGTTTCGGAGATAAGGGGGGGGGGAATGGTAAATTTCCGTCTATTGTCTTAAATAACTATAAAACAATTCACTTTAAAATTATGAAAAAAATATATTTGAGATCCTCACGGTAAGCCCTTTCATTTGATATTCACACGGTACAGATTGTGAAACTTTTTTTTTTAATTGTCTATTTACCCCTCAAAAATGACTCCCATTTTCAAAACTCATTTATTTACGTTACACGTCTGTGTTTGGGTCACAGAGATTCATATGTGTACCAAATTTCAACTTAATCGGTCCATAAGATTCGGAGCAAATTGGCTGTGACAGACGGACAGACGGACAGACAGACAGACAGACAGACAGACAGACACACGAGTGATCCTATAAGGGTTCCGTTTTTTCCTTTTGAGGTACGGAACCCTAAAAAAACATTACATTCTTATCAATTTTCAATCAAAAGTTGAAAAACTTTGGAGCTATACGATGCACGAAAGCGATATGAATCGATATTAGTCAATTACAATTACGTTCACTTACAATGAACAAAGTATTGTGATTGCTATGAGGCATAGTTAATTGATTTTAAGCACAATTTTATGCATAAAAACCTTCCGTACGTCGTGACTAACGTCACCATAAATTTTCAGCTGTCTCTCGAAATATCCCTGCTCAATTTTCACGACCATGAAAAATTACGTAAACGTTCCTGAACATACCAATATTTGCCACAACGCCCTTAAAATTAACCTGAAACATGCTGGAGTCGAGCACGCTGTAGTAGAAATTGTTGGCTTCGATGACGTCAATGATGGGGACGACGACGGCGTGGGGGTAGTCCTTGATGGTCTGTAGGAGGGGGCGCATCCAGTCGGGCTGGACCTCACAGTGCGAGTCCAAGAAGACGACCACGTCGCCCACGGCGTACCGCGCGCCCGCCAGCCGCGCTCGCGTGAGCCCCACGCTGTAGTAACGATACAAGTCAATGGCATCGTTGTCGCGCCAACCGAGTTACAGGGGATGTAGACATCTGCGTCGGAATTTTAATTTTTCCAACAAAATGACACATTATTACCGAATAGGTCTGATAAAATGTGTAGGTTATATCGGGCGAATATGATATATAGTTGGGTAAGTATAAATCTTAATTTTAGTCATTTGGGATACCAAATTATTGAGATTTAAGTAAGTAATGGCTATTAAAGCTAGTATCAAAGTCTGCGTAATAAGTAGGTATATTAAAACACTTGTTTCGCGACATATCCGGAGAAGAACTAACAGGAAGAACAATAATTTTATTGTTATATCACAAAGAAACATCGATTACTTTTAACAACACGAATGAAATGTACATATTTAAAATTTCAAGCGAAATAAGCACATTACAAATATCTCCGCATTAGTATCTCAAATTAATCACAATAGGCATAAAGTGTATACACCTATTTCTACCTCATCGCTTTCAAAGCTCAGAGCGAAAAAGAAGTTTTCTTGGGAGATAACATCAATGGCTGGGACAACTACAGCATCTCTTTTGTCCTGAACTCGTTGGAGTAGTGGCCTGAGCCAATCAGCGACAGCCTCTGTGTGTGAGTCGAGGAAGACCAAGACATCGCCGGTGGCGACCGCGGCGCCTTCCAGCCGAGCTCGGATTAGCCCTGTTCTGATAGAACAACATAGTGATAGTCTTGGAGATATTTATTATATTATTAGCCTGTGATGTCCCACTGCAAGGCAAAGGCCTCCCTACTCTCTTTCCACTTCTCTCTGTTCAAAGCTGCTAAAGACCTGTTCTTGTTGAGGGAGTCCAGCTCATCCCGCCATCTCCGTCTGGGCATTCCACGATGTCGCTTGCCATTAAGAGGGACCAACGGATGGTCGTATTCCTAACCCGGTCTGTTAGTTTGATACCCAGAATACTCCGTTCCAAGCCCTCTGGCAAACTTCGAGCGTAGACTTCTGCTGATTTGTCAAAGACCATGTTTGACCACCACATGTGAGGATGGGAAGTATGCACACGTTAATGAGTCTTATGTTGAGGAACAAAGGAAGATCACCCTTCATTAGGTATTTCATGGCCCAATAGCTCTTCCAGGCATTTTCGGTGAGTCTTGCAACTTCTTAGTTTTGACTTGCCTGGAAAGATAAATACTCATCACCGTATTCAACCTCCCCACCCGCCACAGAGATCCTGCGATGGGCGCTGTTCGTAATCAACTTGGCCTTTGACATATTCATCTGAATTCGTAGCTCTAGGGTTGCCGTGCCGAGATCGTTTAGCATATGTGTCAACTCGGAGGCTGAAGACGAAAAGAGCACGATATAATATTTCGATATTTATACTAAATATTTTTGTTTCTATGACCCATGTCCTCATAACCAGACAAGGCGTAAATGCCTCATGTGCAAGGGTATGCCCTTGAAACCGTAACTTACAGCAACGCTGCTGGACGGCAGAAATAAGTATACTGATAGTATAGTATCCTCCCGAAAAAGCATTTATTTTTCCATTTTTTCAGAAGTATTACACGACCGCTGAAGGACGCTAATATTCGCAAAAAAACCTTTCAAATTCAAGTGTTCAGATTTTACAACAGCATTTGATTTTTTTAATCATGACTGCATTCTAGATAGATTTATAAAACCGAAAATATATTGTTAATTCGATGTTTTTTACAGCGAATAGCCGTAGTCGGATTAACATTGTATGCATAAGAAACAAATTGAAAATAAATGGCAAAAGTAATTCAATTATTTTATATGGGGTCTCACAAGGTTTTGGTCTGGGACCGATACTGACATGTGAGCGGTCATATAAGGAGCGACAAAAGAGAATTATTGATACTGTCAGTTACAGAGAAACACATAACGATAACCTTTCACAAAGGGATAGCAGAGACACTGGTCCAGTTGGAATGTGCTTGTGCCATTGGAGTGATCACCGTATTAGATTTTCAACTTAATAACACGAGACATAAGGTACAAACTAAGTCTACCTGATTGCTGGCAGAAGCTTGTGCGAATACGAAGGTTTTTTCGTTGATTCGGTCAATGTTTGGGACGACCACCGCATTATTTTTGATCTTTATTTTATGAAGCAGTGGTCTCAGCCAATCGGTGTCATCCTCCGAGTGTGCATCGAGGAAGACCAGGACATCGCCAATTGCAACCTTGGCGCCTTCCAGCCGAGCTCGGATAAGCCCTGTACTAGGTACCACGGGTTTATTGCCAAACATAAAGGAATTACTTTAATATTTAGAACATCAAGAACTTGGCTTTTGTTCTATACCTAATAGAAATGTTTGGTATTTAATAAGAGATTGCAAGTCTACATAATGATGCTGCACACTTAAGCTGAGATGTTTAAAGTGTTAAGTAATGCTAAGTACAGTAGACGTTACATAATATTATGAACCACATTCGTATTCGTATAAAATGCTTACTGTACTTAGCTAGAGTAAAGTTTAAGTAAAGCTTTATAAATCTAAGCCTTACAATCACCTAAGAATTAGTACAAAAATCTATTGTTAGTGTCACAATATTGGTTACTTACCTACTGCAATAGTTTTGTACAACAAAGTCAAAGTCAACAAACAAAAAAACTTTGACTTTTAACACAGATCGATATTTCAACCTACAGAATGCATAGCCGTAACATTGCAGCTACCTCATCATTCTCACTAGTATCTTCAAGCATTAGGTTAGTATTTTCAACAGTCTCAATGTCAGGTATGACGACGGCGTCTGCCTTCTCCTTCACGCGCTGGAGGAGCGGTCGCAACCAGTCGGGGAGGGTCTCGCAGTGAGAGTCCAGGACGACTATGACGTCACTGGTAGCCACCTTGATGCCTTCCAGCCGAGCTCGGATCAACCCCGTCCTGGGTGGACGAGTTTATTGACATTAAGTCTGTCTATTTTGTACTTTATCAGAGATAGCGAATGTATGGCAAATTCTGGACAAGGCATTACTTTACGTTATGTGCAGTAAAAATTCATTTCGTTTAATGATACAGTGCAAGGTTTTTTTAGGTACAGGTAACCTTTATTATGACTTGTACAGCCAACTGGTCTAAACTTTAAACACAGCACGCGACAGACTGTCCCAAATGTTGAACCTCTGAACGAAGTCTAACTGAAGGGTTTCAAATAAAAATCGAGATTCACAATGTTAGGTAGATAAATGTATAAATGACAAATGATTTATTTCTGTAAGTAAGTTTGTACAAACATTTTTACACGTCAATCATATTTTTAACACTAGATGAGGTTGGCCTCTCCTATCTGACTACTCTAAGAAGAAAGGCCAAAACAAACTCAGAGAAAGTCCAGATATAAACTTTGTTAGATCATGTGAGGATCATGTAGATAGGTGGTATGAGTGACAGAGACAACGACAAACAGTTTCTGAAACTCGATGTGTCATATTAACTGACACGAACAAAAAATATGAGCAATTAATAAAAATAACAGTTTAATATTTCATCACGGTACAATATATAGTATAGCTGCTTGCTTTTTGAATAATTAAATATTTTGAAACAATGTTTTTTAAAACATGACGATACAAAGCCTGTGTCATTTACTTAAGGATAAGGTGAAATTGTAAACATATAATTGACATTTAGACGACAGGTCATGTGGAGTGTTTTGGTAAGGACAAAACGTACGAGGTATATTCAAGTGCACCAGTTCAATAATACGGAATACTATGGACAACGAATGCTCTATGTATAGTAAAATGGAGGAAACAGCGAGGAGACACGAAACAAATATTTAACGCATATAGAAGAAACAGCGAGGAGACACGAAACAAATATTTAACGCATATAGAAGAAACAGCGAGGAGACACGAAACAAATATTTAACGCATATAGAAGAAACAGCGAGGAGACACGAAACAAATATTTAACGCATATAGAAGAAACAGCGAGGAGACACGAAACAAATATTTAACGCATATAGAAGGACAAGAAAGAAAATAACATCATGCCTGTATTTCCCCGAAGGGTTAGCAGATCCTTACCTATAGTACACCCACATTTCGACAGTTATATTAAAGTCCCATGAGTAGGGGCGGAGCCTATTGGCATCAACTGGGCACTAATCGAGTCTGGGCTGCTACTGAGAAATTCCTAATGAGAGAACCTAACTTTGAGTAAATTACGCGGCCTACCCAAATGTCCTTTCTTTTGTATTGTTCGTCGAATCGTTGAGCTCCTCAACTTCTGAGTTGAGCTGCACGATTTTTGACAAATGCGTGCACTGACTGGACAGGTCCGCTCCATCTGTGTGGTTCTTTCCTCAAAAGACCATTTCAGACACCAATCTACATGGTCTTCACATGATCTGACCAAGATTATGTCTGGACTTTAAAAGAGACTGTGACCTCTGAGTTTGTTTCGGTCTTTCTTCTCAGAATAGTCAGATAGGAAACGCCGACCTCATCTAGTTTAAAAAAATATGATTGAAGTGTAAAAGTGTTTGTACAAACCTACTTACAGAAAATAAATCATTTATCATTTGCCTTTTGAAATTAGGCGATGAGCGATCGAACACGAATTTACCAGCAATGCATGTTCTAATGCAAGTTTGTTTACACGGCGCGGCCGGCAGTAAGCTATAAACATGATTACTGATGAATAGCAGTGTTGCTTTTGTTCCAGGTTTCTCAAGGATAAACACTGCTTAGGCTAGACTAGGCTGTAATACCAATCTTAAATGAAAGTTTGTAGTTATGAGCATCGCTGTGAGTGCTGCGTAAGAGATGAATTTAAGAGAATAGGACGATGGGATAAAGAGTCAAACGCAGATATGAAACGCGGGCGCACTCACCTTAAAACAAGTTTACATGTTCAAGTTCAAATACAGTTATTTGATTTTTCTTTTTGCACAAGATTTAACATCAATAACAACAAAAATAACGTGTAAATCTTATGCAAAACAAGTGTAGGAAGTGTAGGAATACATGAAATGCTAAAGGAAGAATGAAGTAAGAAATACCTAAAGAGAATTTAGAAGAAAAACATAACATCACGCCTGCAGGACCCGAGCGGTTAGGCAGAGGTGTCCTTATAGTACACCCACATTTCAGTTATGTTTAACTAACATGTACTAGGGGGCGAGCCTATTGAAGAAGTAGAACAAGTATGAATGAAGAAGAGATATTATAGTCGTCAATGAAATGAATCGATTCAACGAATTCTACAGAGTTAATTCCATCAACATACTTACAAAACTTTACTTCAAATGTACTGTGACTGGTATCTGCTAACTAAACAACATGATTGTCCCCAAAAACTACGATACTATCAACTCGAAACTAACACACAAATTACTGTATTACACTTTCCACTGCGACTGATCTACCGTGATTGATTTTGTTAATGCTATCTAAACGGCAATGGATGCTGAACAACGCGTGACACTTGCAACTTACCGAGATGCAGGAGATCTCTTATCAACGCACGGAACGAAAAAGTTGATGCTAGTTGCCCGTTCTAAAGCGTAGTGTCCTATGGAGAAGAACGGCGGAGTAATTGCGTGACACTAACAGTAGTAATGGCGTTCTTTTTGACAGTTCTACAACATTCATTGCGTTATTTACGTTGTTCAGCAGACAAATTTTTCAAACATAAGAAGCAATGGATTAGCTATATCTTTCAAAATGATTCAGACTGTGATTGAAACGCAATTAGGGTGCGGACAAGAAACTCCATAGTTAAAAATGTCGGCCTGGCCACCGCTATTCGTTCGATAAACGTTTGTTCGCATTTGTCAGCTAAATCTGTACCAGCGTCCACTCTTTCTATCACAATGCGAAGGATATTATTATTATTAAATTCTCCAACCGACCTATCAGCAATAACTTCCAGGATGCTGTTGGAACTGGCTCGCACCCTGCGCACCAAGGACGCAATTCATATTTTTGAAAAATTCGTCTATATGACGACAGAAATAACGCAATAAATTGTCAAATGAATGGCATTTGGATTGTGACTGTGAGTGTTACGCAATAACCTCGCTGGATTGCCAACGTTCTTGTGTCGTACGCGCATTGTAAAAGATCTCCCGCATCTAATGTGTCCTGAATCACCTCAAATTCACTAATGTGTCCAGGTTCATACATAAGGTCGCCCTTCTCTATCACATCTATGAGAGGAGTGACGACATGTTTCTTGTTTTGCTTGATTCGATGGAGGAGGGGACGCAGCCAGTCTTGCAAAGCTTCACAATGGGAATCCAGGAAGATCATGACGTCACCGACAGCATACCGGGCGCCTGCCATCCTGGCTTGGGTCAAACCTATCCTGGGTGTTGGAGGACGTTTAGTGAAACGCGAATGACTGGACTTAGTAGGGATATTATCATACTTAAGATGTCGCTTGTTGGTTTATGTGGATGATATTATGGTAGTAATGATGGCTGGTCTTTTAAAACGACTGTGCGACGTAATAGAAGGTAATGTATTTATCAGCCTATTTATTTCATCATCTGCCTGCGTTTTCCCAACTATGTTGAAGTCGGCTTCCAGTCTAACCGGATGCAGTGCAGCTAAATACCAGTATGTTTCATGGAGTGACTGCCTGTCTGACCTTCACAACCCTGTATGAGTAATACGATACCCCTTGGTAAAACTGGCTGTCAGACTTTCAGGCTTCTGAGAACCCGTAACGACGCAAAGCAAACATAACGCAAAGCAAAGCAAGTTCCAAAGATGGTCACCCATCCACGGACCAACCGCGGCAAGCATAGCTTAACCTGATCGATCGACCCTAGCAACTGTTAGTGTTATTACTTAGCCACAAGCCCCTCGAGATTTATCAGCGTATGTATGGATGATGTGGCGCTCAAGAGATCAAACGAGTAGGCCAATTTTGATTATTGTTACGTCAATCGATTTATCATAATCCTGTGAGAGCTTAGACAAAGAAATTCTAAGTGTGAGAGTCACTAAAGACATGACAGCAACCGAAATTCAATATGGCGATAACCAGACCCCATATTGTAAAAAATAAAAACTGGCCAAGTGCGAGTTGGACTCGCACACGAAGGGTTCCGTACCACCATACAATATTTAACACTAGTATATAAAATAACGGCAATAAAATCACGTCTGTTGTATGGGAGCCCCCTTAAATATTTATTTTATTCTGTTTTTAGTATTTGTTGTTATAGCGGCAACAGAAATACACATTCTGTGAAAATTTCGACTGTCTAGCTATCACGGTTAATGAGATACAACCTGGTGACAGACGGACGAACAGACAGTGGAGTCTTAGTAATAGGGTCCCGTTTTTACCCTTTGGGTACGGTACTTTAAAAATATAAGTCGAAGAACTATGTCAAGTGGAGTATCTTTGAATAGGTTTTTGAAAATAATCTTTAGGTTTCTCTAACAATTTTTCATGTTGAATGACCATTTCTGACTATGGGATACTATATTTTTATGATGTTCATATTATTCTGGCTAGGATTTTCCGCCCATTTCTCCTAACCGTGCTATGCTCGTGTTGTAGTAGTGTGATATTTGTTATTCATTGATGTTTGTGCCGATAGCGTCACGCGATCGTCACCTGACCATCGTCCACAGTCCGCTGGGTCCATTTTAACATAATACCTCTAATTATGAAGTTTCCTGTTTAATAGCGCTCAGTGTCTGAATATCATATTCTCAAAATATCATAATTGGAAATCATCACATTATCAAAAAATCATATTCTCAGAATATCATGGTCTCAAAACACCACATTCGCAAAACACAACATTCATATACGCATATTATAACATATTCTTACTGTTGCCAACAAAATTCTTTGTGTAACCTCTTTCTAGAAAATCAATAAAAATAAAATAATACCTAATATCAATATCACCTGTTATGAGTATGACTAATAATGTCAATGTCAATTCATATATATATATCTTGTTGCAATATTAATTAAAATTTCATGAGAGACCGATTCTGAAAATGGATCTACCTAGTTGTAGAAAAACTGAAATGAATTTCATAACAAGTCAAAAAATAAACTAGTCTACTTGGAGGATACAGGTAAGGTATAATATATATTTAAAAAAACCGGTCAAGTGCGAGTCGGACTCGCGCACCGTGGGTTCCGTACAAATTTGTAGGTATGTAAATAGTTTATCACGGGAAAACTTTTAGGAAAACAATTTTTTTTTTGTAATGTAACTACAACGTTACGGTTTTCGGATTTTTTTATTTACTTGTGCTACATGACATTGCTTCTTGCCAAATTTCATGATTCTAGGTCAACGGGAAGTACCCTATAAGTTTTGATTCCGGAACATAAACGCCCGTATCTTTTGATTGCGTCGACTTACAAGTTTGATTTTATTCACTGATTCCAGGGATTGCAGCCCTGAGTATTTGATATTAATTTCAACTTGATAACTCCACGCGTTCCTGAGAAAAAGGGTCTTGACAGATGGACAGCCAGACGGACAACGAAGTGATCTTATAAGGGTTCCGTTTTTCCTTTTGAGGTACGGAACCCTAAAAAGCATTAATTCTAATCACAAACACATTATCTTTAAAATATTCTTATTTTTGAGGTTTTCGGTGTTTTGCAAATAATCCTGTACTTATAGTAAACGTTATTCCTAATGAAAACCTTAATTTATTAAAAAAAAATGATTTTGGAGTTTTAGAATAAAATTTAAACAAAATTATCTTTAGTAAACTATGTATTTACGCTGATTTGAAACTACAACATATATTTTTATCCGACCAATACAAAGAATATTTGATTGTTTATGGTTAGGTAAGTGGTACATCAAAATTGGTCAATTTCGAATATCTAAATAAAAAGGATGTCTCATTGCGTTTTAATTACATCACTGGTAATGAAATGACAGTAAGACGTGTCATTTTACTGCAGCTAATTAGAAGTCGGACTATAGGTCAATGTCTTAGCAAAATTATCAAGGTTACCGGGTGCGTTTTATTTCATACTAGCTTCTGCCCGCGGCTTCGCCCGCGTGGTTATCGGAAATTATCCCACGGGGCAGTAACGATGAAGTAGCCCATGCCCTTCCCTAGGATGCTATCTATCTCCTTGCCAAATTTTGTCGAAATCCGTCCAGTGGTTTAGGTGTGAAAAGGTAACATACAGGAAGAGGTACTTTCGATATGGCTCACTATTTTGGGCTTCCACATAAAAGGTAGATAATTATGCTGTCGCGGACATTTATTTAGAACTGTTTAAGAAAAACAGTCCCACGATACATTATATTAGTGTAACAACAGCGCATCTGCGGGATTCAGCCCTAGTAAAGGTTTCTGTGGCTCTATGGGACGCCATGTAAGTCGCCTGCTGCTGACGTCGAGCTTGTGACTGTTCTGGTGTCTCCGCAGCCCGTTGTGACACCACTATACTCAGCATGCTGTTGACACCGATCTTGGGGCTGTTCCGGTGTTTCTGCAGCGCGTTGAGACACCAGATACTAAGTCTGCTGTTGACGCTGATCTTGGGACTATTCCGGTGTCTCCGCAGCCCTTTGTGACACCAGATACTCAGCATGCTATTGATGCCTATCTTGGACTGTTCTGGTGTTTCTGCAGCCCGTTGAGACACCAGATACTCAGCATGCCGTTGACGTCTAGGTTGACACTGTTCTGAAGTTTCAGCAGCTCGTTGAAATGCCAGATACTCAGCGTGTTGTTGACGATAATCTTGGAACTGTTCTGGTGTCTGTCTCAGTAGCTCTGTGTGCGCCTCACGCACCGCCTGCTCAAACCTTCGCAGCTCAGTTTGTTGATACGTCTCGTTAAGTCTAGCTATTTTTATAGCTCGAGCTTTATTAGAGCTTTATGAAATATATATTAGACTTACGCTTTTGAGTCATTATTGTAAGTACTATTAAAAAAATCACAAAATCCGTAGTAATTTTCAAACTAACTAAAACAATTCCATTAGCTAATTATGAGGAAAACGAATCTATGTTCTTCCTACTTACAACACAACCTAAACCTAAAACTATACGTTAATCTTAAACTAACAAAAAAAAACAATTGTAATAATCTAAGTAATGAAATGTGATTTGATTTGATATTTCTTTTTAAAATATCATCTGCCTAGCCTTTTCCCAACTATGTTGGGGTCGGCTTCCAGTCTAATCGGATGCAGCTGATTACCAGTATTTGATGTAGGACGACTGCCTATCTGACCTCCACAATCCAGTTACTGGGTAATACGATACCCCTTGGTGAGACTGTTTGTCAGACTTTTAGGGGTTCCGACGACCCGTAGCGACTGTAGAAGAAAATATCCACGAATGGCAGCTGGGACCAACATCTTAACGTGCTTTCCGAGGCACGGAGGGGTCTCGGTATGTAAAGATGGTCATCCATCCACAGACCAACCGTGGCAAGCGTAGCTTAACCTGACCGATCGACCTGTGCGGCTGTTATTATTTAGCTACGGGCCCCTCGGGCCCTTCTTAAAATATACTACCTAAAAATTATAATTATGCCTACTCATTCATTTCATTTTGGCAGTTCAACAACATTCATTGCGTTATTTATTTACGTTGTTGAGCAGACAAATTTTTCGAACATATACAGGTAAAGCGATGGATTAGCGATATCCTTCAAAATGATTCAGATTGAGATTGATACTGTGATAGGTACGCAATACGTATTATAAAAGTGCTCTGTGCCTCACGCGTCTGCCTGCCCGCGTTCGGGACCGCCGCGCCGCCGCGCCGCCGCGCCGCCAATTTCTATGGCGCTCTACCTCAGGTCAATCTTATCGTGATAACTTTTAAAGAATTAGTCCAAATTACTTAGTGTAAAAGACAAAGTTTATCTACATTAAATACCCAAAGCGATAAATGTATTAATTTTCATAAGAATTAACTAATTACTCTAAAATGTGCATTGTAAAAAAAGTATCCGATTTAAATGTATTTATGGATCACTATTTTGGATATAATGGCTTCCACATTAAAGGTAGATATATGCTGTCGCGGACTTTTATTTAGAACTATTTAAGACAAACAGTCCCACGATACATTATCTTCGTGTAGCTGTAACGGTTTAGGCAGCGCACGCCAAGATAGCTCTCAGAGGGCAGGAATTTTTCCGACTTACTAATAAGGCCAAAAAAAATTACACAAATTCTTTATAAATTGTAGCCTATGTGTTATTCTGATGTATAAGCTATATTACTGTGAAGTTTCATCGAAATCCGTTCAGTAGTTTTTGCGTGAAAGAGTAACAAACATCCATCCTCACAAACTTTCGCGTTTATAATATTAGTAGGATTACTTATAATTGCAAATTAACTAATTTCAAAGAATATAAAATAATAAACTAAATACACTTCCTATAATAACATAACGTATAGTATTCATTTGATACAATACTCTTTTTCTATAAACCTACGTTATGTTTTTTTTTTTGTAAAGTTGTGCTACAATAACGTGCTTCATTACCGCACTGCACTGCAATGTACATAATTATATTTTGGGCCCATACTCGATGGGTTTACTAGTAAGCAGTCCAGGTTCCATCAACCACCTTCCAGGTCCTCGTCATCAGGAGAAATGAACAGAATTAGTTAAGACGAATCTAATGAGCTCAAACTTGATGGGTTTACTAACAGGCAATCCAGGATTTCGTCTCCTACCTTCGAGCTCCATCATCAGAGTAGCTCAGTGGTACCAGCGGCTCAGTGGCGTTTCAAATGTTAGGTCACAGATATGTTTGAAGGTAAAGTAAATACCTATTATGCGTCCAAGATCCCTACCGCAGCTAAAAAAAGAGCTGATGACCTTGAAACGCCTGAACAGACCTTCATAAATTGTAGCTAAGAAACATATCGATCACGTCAGCTTTCAAACAAAAAAAAAAACCGCATCATAATCGGTCCATTGGTTTAGGAGCTACAATGCCACAGAAAGACACACAGACACGTCAAACTTATAACACCCCTCTTTTTGCGTCGGGGGTTAAAAAGAAATAGAAAAAAATACAAAAATTAGAAGTATTGTGTAAAAAAAACAATCAGCATTCAAGTGTGTTCGAAACGGATGTGCAATTAATTAGTAGGTACATACTCGTAATATAATAATTTGGACTAAAATAAATTCAAATTTAATTTTTTGTAAAAGAATAATTTTATTGCTTGTTTTTTTATTCCGTTTAAAAAAAAAACAAAAAATTATACTGAAAACTCATTTTTTTTTTGAGATATTACCGCTGTTCTTTATTTTTGAAGACTGTACTTTGAATGTGGTGTCAGAATGCTGTGTTTTGCCAATGTGGTGTTTTGAGATCATGATATTTTGAAAATATGATGTTTTGATAATGTGATGATTTGCGACTATGGTGATTTTGAGAATATGATATTCAGAGAGTGAGCCCCCGTATCACACCGCCAACTTCCAACTCCGGGCTGTTACTGAGAAATTCCTAACGGAGAACCCCAATAACACTTTGCCCGACACGGGAATCGAACCTAGGACCCCACGCTCAGCAGTCGCGCTTGCTACCACGAGACCAACGGGGCAGTCTTATATTATTTATCCCTATCGAACTTTGAAGGAATCTTGTTTATTATTGAAATTGAGATTCGATTTTCCGACCGCGTATGAATAAGTGAGGTAATCGTTTGTCGCGTGCCGTCTTCAATGACCTATTATACGAACTTGTGTAGTGTTGATATAATAAACGGTAACACAATGGACAGATATAAAAACAAAAGAAAACTAAACGTACACAAGAGTGGTCTTCTGGAAGTCGTTTATGTACTTGTCAACACATTCAGCGGAGTTATTGCGTAACACACTAAGCAATGGGTTTCATATTGGCAGTTCGACAACATTCATTGCGTGATTTACGCTGTTGCGCAGACAAATTTCTCGAACATATGTAGCAATGGATTAGCAATATCCTTCAAAATGATTCAGATTGAGATGAATAGTGTGTTACACAACGAGGGTGCTGGCCAGTGTATATTATGTCCCAGTGTAGATAATCAACCTGCAGAGTACGCAGGATTGAGTGTTATGCGAGGGGAGTAGATCATTCGTGATATACTCCTGCCAAACTATACAGGTAGTTTGGACGGCGTACATCACCCTGAATAATTCGGAAAGATTAGATCGTTCTGTAGAATTCGAACAGAGTTGATCACCCTGTATCACTTACAAAGTATTAAACCACTCTGTCTATATTTCTTACAGGATGTAGAGCTCCCTGTAAATTTCACAAACATTGATTCTGTAAAAAAAACAGCCTACCTTCAAGAAAAATAACGTAGGAAGTGTTTTGCTTTAAATCCTGTATATGGAATAATAGGTAAATTAGGACATGAAATAAGACAGTTATTCCGTTATAAAGGTAAGGGACAAGACTCATTTGTATGAAACAGCTTAAAAAGAGCTTTCACGAATGGCGACGTAGGCGACACATTAAACTACTAAAATTGTTCTGAATCAGCAGAAGTTCTTCTAAGACGTGTTGCTGGAGATTTTGGTGCGCTACTTGTTCTCAGCTAACACACTAGGATGTGGTGAAGGACGGGCGCCTTTTGCCTGTCTGTCCACCTGTTTGTCTGCCACAACCATTTTTGACGATCAAATTTAAAATTAAATCATGTTTTTAAGGCCATTCTTCCATACAAATGCGTCCAGCACCCACATTTTCCTACCAATTAGAGATAGGCAATAATAAACACTGTCATAAGAGGTTAATTGCCCTCTTACTACCAACGTCATAGCTTACCGGTCAGGCAGGCGCAGTATCCGGATGAGGTCAGGTGGCAGGCGCGTGCGCACGTAGTGGCTGAGCTTGCCCTTTAGCTCGGGCAGCGTGGAGTTGTCGTCCACTAGGATGATCTCCTTCAGGTATACGAGGGAGGATCCAGGGTCCTGGCCGGGGTAGCCTATAGAAAGGAGGAGGTATGTGTGAGAGAACAGGCTGTTGCACAATATAAGTAAGGGACGTAACAATGATCTATAGGCTCGTGCAAGAATTATGTAAAATTTAGTAATTCCATGGGGACCTGCGGGGTAATTGTGTAAACTGCTTACAATGGCAGTGCTTTTCATTTTGACAGACCCATACATTCTAGGTCCAACTAAAATTGGAAATCAATTTTATTCAAATTATTACAAGGTTCAAACTCACCCGCAGTAGTGACCCTTCCAGTCTGTCTGTCCACAAAGTTGGCATTCTTATACCAGGGCTGGTCCCTTCTCGCGCTGTTCACGACGCTCCAAATGGTCCTTACCACCACGGAATAGGGCTCATTGTGGAATATTAGAATGACGGAGGCTGAGGGCAGTTCCGCATCGTAGACCACTCGTTTACACGCTGGGTTGCGGAAGTCTATGAAATAATAAGTTTGGTTAATGGGAGTCACAAAAAAAATAACAACCGACTTCAAAAAAAAACCACAAAGTGATAAATAAATTTTATTTCGGAAGTCGGTGTCGTTGGTTCTGCATTTTCGTTTATTGACACCGACTTCCGAAATAAAAGTTATTTATCACTTTGTAGTTTTTTTTGGAAGTCGGTTGTTTTTTTTTTGTAAAAAAGTTTTTATTTTTCACTTTTTAGTGAGAGAGTTTGTAATTTATCTAAGTACTTAAGTTACAATAGCCTAACGTCAATTGCTCATCACCTTTTACAAAATATTGCTTTTCCCGATGCTGGGACGTTGATTTTTGAGGAGTTCTCCTGGTGAAGAACCTGGAGAACTCCACTCCACCACCACACGCATTGTAACGAGCATAAATTGCTTAGCAACCATATTAAAGTAATCGAATCGCATCCCGTGAAATATTTATCATTAATTAGTTCCGATGGTCGTCTGTGGTCTTCATCATCAGCTCCACTTTACCAAATGATGATTTCCGAGAGCAAATGCTCAAGTTACTCTAAAAAATATCCAAATCGCTATAGGTTTGCCAATAAAATTTGAGGGTTTCCCTCGATTTCCCTGGGATCCTATCATCAGATCCTGACCTGATGATCATGGGACCACTTGGGAAGTATACCCTTTCAAACAAAAGAAAAATTTTCCAAATCGGTCCAGGCGTCTTCGAGAAATCGGGGAACATAGATCATAAAAAAAAAGATTCCGACGAATTGAGAACCTCCTCCTTTTTTTGAAGTCTGTTAAAAATTAGGGTTCGATGGTCGCGTGAACCTGCTGGATGTAAGAAGCGCAGAACGGGCCGTTCTGGCGAAGATTGGGAGAGGCCTATGTCCAGCAGTGGACGGCTTTTCGTTGAATGATATTGGGGGCAAGCCATAAACTGTGAATCGAATTACAGACAAAAGTCAATCGCGCAATCGAAAGTATCGGAATTAATCGGAAATGTTTGTAATACCCCAATGAAATATCAAAAAAACATTCTTAGGCCGATAGTGAATGATATATAATGTACTTACAGGGTAATAAACAGTATTATAGCACTAAGTAGGAATTATTTGAAACTAGCCTTTTCTCGCGGCTTCGGCCGCGTTTATGTCGGGAATTATCCCACAGATACTACTAGGATAAAAATATCCAATGTCCTAACCTAGGTGTGCGGATCCGAGGCATACTTACCCTGACCGCCATTTTTTTTTATATGATCTATGGGCTGATATCAGAGCTGATTGATATCAATGCAAACAACAGTTGGTCACGTGACATTTTTTTTTTTTTAACTACTTTACATGTTAATATTTCGGAAACGTGACACTTTGCGGGGTTTAGACTTGTAATGTGTTCTGTTTGCATTAATGTCAGCTATTGAAATATATGTATAGGTATCATGCGCGGCCGCAATTTTGAAAAAAAAAAATCAAAAGGGCGCGACAGTAAGTAATATAGGTAGGTAATTTTAGTTAGTATTAGTATGTCTCGCTTTAAAGTTGATATCTTTACAGTTAGAAATGTTAAGTTATGTTGCCTGCATTAGTCATCATCTGCCTGCCTTTTCCCAACTATGTTAAGGTCCTCTTTCAGTCTAACCGGATGCAGCTGAGTACCAGTATTTTACATGGAGCGACTGCCTATCTGAGGGGCAATGGACGTTCACAGTCTGATCTCAGTCTCAATCTGTCAAAATTACCTCTAATTTCAATACATATTTGACATTGATTGTCGCTGAGATGAGATTGTGGCTAGATTTTAAAAGTTTTTAATAACGGGAATTGGCCTACTGACCTCCACAACAGTTATTGGGTAATGCGATACCACAAAACCAAAAATTCAAAGACGTGACATCTACCAACCCGCACTGGGCCCGCGTGGTGGATTACGGCCTGCTGACTCTCAGCGAGAGGAGGCCTGTGTCCCAGCAGTGGAAACGTTATAGCCGGATTATGCGTAGGTACCTAGTTGGAATATCCTCCCAAACGAATTCCGGTCACGGCGATATTACGAGCCAATCGCGTGTGCACAAGTAAATAGTGGTGTAAAGAGAGCAAAACCGTGAAATAAGTAGTGCGCGTAGAGGCGGCATCTACAGCGCCACACGCGAACGACGCATCGTGCTGACGACGGCGACGTCACGAAAAATCCTGCAGCTGCACTGCGTAAACAGTTTACCGCGCGACTAGCATATAAACAACGTCGGGCAGTAGCCCACCAGACACGCCACCCGTCTGCTCGGAGGATCCTCCCTTTTCAATGGAGGATGTGTGAACTTTACACCCTGTTCCTCATACCTCTATATATACATTCATGCAGCGGGTGTGTTTGTAGTGTTAGGTTAGGCTTCACACGGGTTTATTTGAGTGTTTATTTTTATGTCTAATGACAGAGGCCTAAAACATGTTTCGCTAGATTGCTTGCACATTACTTTAATTAAAAAAAAACATTAATTATTCAATTTGGCCATAAATAAGCATTATTTACTTAAAATTTTTGGAATTTTCGAAAAAAAAAAATTGGTAAAACAATAATGATTTATTACGGTCTGACCCAGGACTACCCACTAGTCCCACGAGGCAGTCGAACACTGAGAAACACCAATTTATGTAAAACAACACTCCGTGGTAACGGCCGCGACTTACAAGTTGCAGGTCGTAGGTTCGAACCCAGAGAGACGCTTTATTTTGTGTAAATTGTTTCATCGCCACTGCTTTCAAAATGGTGAAGGAAAACATCGCGAGGAAACCAGAATGTCCTACTCCTGTCCACTCCCATTCACCGAGAGAAGGCCTGTGTGCCAGCCTGCCAGCACAGCAGTGGGAACCACGGAGTAGGTACATTACGGCTGATTATGCTAAAACTTTAACTTAGAGAAATATTGAGGTAGGTCAACGTTACCATCTCAGTCAATATTTGTTCAGACATAAGAAACAAGGTACCTAAATTACCATGCAAGCTAATTAAAACAATAAAAAATAATTATAGACAAATGTCTTATTGTCATTGTTATTAGTACCTACCAGTTGTACATACTTACATATTTGTATTTCTTCTTAATTGCTTAATATACATTTTAAATAAGTAGGTACGTAACTTCCATGGGTGAACTCTTGCCCTTCCTTCATACAGGTAGGGAGGTAACATGCTTTGTGCTACTGTAGTCGGACTTTTAATTAGCTGCAGTAAAATGGCAGCTTATATGTGTTACCGCTTTTTAACGAAATTTAAATAGTGACGTGACGAAATAATCTATTCATTCAAGTAACATTCAGTTCAAAATCGATCCAAAGAGGATAATATTATTAGATGATATTTATAATGAAATACAGGATAATATAAGTTTACAACAAAAGCATTGAGCAATGACTAATTACTGTTTTTTATCACATCATGCATCAGTGATCGGATTGGATTTGTAAAATGCATTAATTCTAATCACAATCTTTATCATTATCTTTTATATAATCTTATTTTTGAGGTTTTTGGTGTTTTGCAAATAATCCTGTACTTATAGTGAACGTTATTCCTAATGAAAATAAATTTATTAAAAAATAATTTCTCAGATCGATATACATAGTAGGAGTTTTAGAGTAAAAATTAAAACAAAATTATCTTTAGTAGACTATGTATTTGCGCTGATTTGAATTAGATAACATTATATTTTTATCCGATCAATACAAAGAATATTTGATTGTTTACGATTAAATCAAAATTGGTCAATTTCGAATATCTAAATTAAAAAGACGTGTCATTGCGTTTTAATCACATCACTAGTAGAGATAGTGTGGCAACATTTTTTAACGAAATCAGAGATGAATTCGCAGTATGAAGTGTCATTTTACTGCAGATAATTACAAGTCGGACTATAGGTACAGAGGCCAGCACATCAACCTACCCCAATCTGTCAAATTTCTTTGATAGAATTTCAACTTTACCACAAAGGAATAAAGTTCATATTCAATTGGGAAAATTTGACAGATTGGGGTAGGTTGATGTGCTGGCCTCTGTACACAGGGTACAGTGAACATACAGGTAGGGTACTAGGTACAGAGGCCAGCACATCAAGCTACCCCAATCTGTCAAATTTTTCTAATTGAATATGAACCTTATCAGTTTGCAATAAAGTTGAAAATATATCAAAGAAATTTGACAGATTGGGGTAGCTGGATGTGCTGGCCTCTGTACAAGGGCGACAGTGAACCGCACCTCTGTGGGGTCGCTTACATTTTGTAGCAATGAGGGCGGTTTTTGCTACTCAATCAATCTGCCTAGCCTTTTCCCAACTATGTTAAGGTCGGCTTCCAATCTAACCGGATGCAGCTGAATACATTAACATGGAGCGACTGCCTATCTGACCTTTAAAAACGTTACTGGATAACATGATGCCCCTTGGTAAAACTGGTTGTCAGACTTTTGGGCTTCTAACTCCCCGTAACGACTGTTTAGCTCTACGAATGATAGCTGGGCTCAACGGCTTATAGTACTTTCCGAGGCATGCAGAGGACTGGATATGTAATAGATGGTTACCCATCTACGAACCGACCGCAGCAAGTGTAGCTTAACCTTCGGTCGACCCATGCGGCTGTTATCATACAAGTTGCGGTTATTACTTCAAGTGCTACTGCTGACAAGCATGACCATTTGAAACGTTTAATTCTCCGAACTATGTAAAAGCGAGCGAAAGCGGGAAAAAGCTAATACTTAGGTTACATAACCGAATACATAACTACCTCACTAGTCAGGTGGTCGACAGAGCAACTGCTGAACGTGAGGTCTAGGGTATGACCCTCGATTGAAGAAAGTGTTTTTAGGTTTTCCTGTAAGTTACCTGACAATATGGTCAGTCAGTCAATTACGTAGGATTTAAAAATAGCTGGCCAAATGTGGGAATGCAGAGGTAGTATAAGTGCAACCATAAACTCAAACTAAAAGCGTTTATTTCGAATAAAGATAAACCAATTACAGAAACATTTTGAATTGTCAAGAGGAGAATATATCCTATGACACTCGGGAATACTGTAGATTCCCATTAGTCAAAGAATTTGAGGAATCGTATCAGCAGTTCCGAAGAATACCCCTTCAACTCACAAATTATTCCTCTATAATATTAGTTTAGAAGTAATTATGTAGATAGGTTCCTTAAAGAGGTTCATTCTGCACTGCAAGTAAAAAAAGTCATACATTCCATAACTTAGATTCCTCAGTCTATAGAAACTGATTAGAAAAAATATTTAAAGATGTTTGATTTCCTCGGCTCAGTCTGTTATCAGGTTGTTATAAGGTGCATTATAATTATACACGCCGATTAAATCGCACGCTGATAGTGTTTAATTAACCACACACATACACACTAACTTCAGTGGCATACTTCCAATAACAACCAAATTATTATTTATATAATATAACACATCACATCACACCAGTCGCAGACACCAGACACCCACTATTCGCCAATTAAGTTTAAGTCCTATGTAAAAGAGGGCAGGTCTATTGCCATCAACCAGGCCTAGAGTATTATATTATCTGTGACCAGGCACATAGTCAGACTCCGAGCTGCTACTGAGAAATTCATAATAGATAACACATTGCGCTGGTAATAATATTAAGATTCGGTTTTTTATTGGGAATTTCTCACTAGCAGCCCAGAGTCTGAATTTGTGCCCGATTGATGGCAAGTAGCATAGTCAAAATCGAAATAAAAAATCATTTATTAAAAACTAGGCTGACAATCAGCACTTTTTGAACATCAAAACTAAAGTATTCTTTGGACATTTCATATTCAATAGACATATTTATAGGTACAAAAAATAAGTTTAAAAAGTGAGTGAAATTGAAAGTGTTAAATTATTATTCTGTATCTGTTTATTTAGCTGATAAACTACATTGCAATATTAAATTTTTGCAAGCATAGCTTAACCTGATCGATCGTCCTGTGCGGCTGTTATTATTTAGCCACGGGCCCCACGGGTATTTAGAAAAAAAATTGTAAGAAATTACCTGTATGTATGCATTTCTTGCAAATAAAAATTTTTAATTCCATCTTTTTTATAGATCCTTCACAAGACTTCTTTAAGAATTTCAAATAAAAATTTAAAATGTCCTGTCAATATACTAATATTATAAATTGTTCGAAAGTAACTCTGTCTGTCTGTATCCTTTTCACACCTAAACCACTGAACGGATTTCGATAAAATTTGGCAGAGATAGATTGCATACCGGGGAAGGACATAGGATAGTTTTTATTAACATAACTTGCAGGCGGAAGCTAGTATTTAAATAATTTATCTTAGATGTTTTGAGTATTGGTTTGTCAATAAACTAATTTTTGATTATAGATTATAAGGAAATGTAAGAATACAATATGGTTGATAAACGATTATTATTATTAAAGATGATAAAAATATACTAGCTGCGCCCCGCGGCTTCACCCGCGTAAGTCTCGATCCTGTGGGAATATCGGGATAAAAAGTATCCTATGTGTTAATCCTGGTTATAAACTATCTGTGTGTAAAATTTCATTCAAATGCATTCTGTAGTTTTTGCGTGAAAGAATAACAAACATCCATCCATCCATCCTCACAAACATCCATCCATCCATCCTCACAAACTTTCGCGTTTATAATATTATTATTATTATAGTAGGAAGTAGGATTAGTAGGATAGAAAGTAGGATTAGTAGGATATACTACTAGCCACTGCCAGAGCCCATTTGGATATCAGAAAGTACCCTATTGGAACATGCAACCGGGACAACAAATAGCCTAGTCCTTCCCTAGGATGCCATTTATCTCCTTGCCAAATTCTAGCGAAATCCGTTCAGTGGTTTTTGCTGAACTGGGCCTATTTGGCGCAGCCGAGAGGCACACCCTCCTGCAAATTTCTTTTATTGATTTAATTTTTTATCTGATGTATGTATTTGGTGTATTGTGTCTTTTAGTCTGTGCTAAAGAAATGTATTTTCTTTCTTTCTTTCTTTCTGGTTTAGGCGAGAAAACGTAACATACAATATTATTGTGAATAAATTAAAACTTGAATCTATGTCAGATAATACAAGTACTTAAAAATTACAATTGTTTGCTAGTCCACGTAGAGCAGAGTTATAGAGATTACGCCGAGGACATATTACAGAGCGTGGCTATTGGGCTCTAATAGTGTGTTAGACCAACCATACTTTCACTACCAACTGACCAGCTGCAATGACTAATGTATAATACATCATCGAGCATTATTTCACGTATTTAGTATTTACAGTGACAAAGGCAGGCATTTATATGTGAGAATTGTAATTTATTGTGTAGTTTTGTTATTTTTGTGTTACCTTTTAAAGTTCTGTTGTAAGGTATCCTGTCGCTGAGATACACGTTCATTGCCAGCTTCTTCTCCGATTCCTCGCCCAACTTCTTCTCTTCACCGATGAGGTGGGCAGCAGCACCTCCTTCTCCCAAGCCTGGGATTATCCTCGACTCGTCTTCTAATATTAGCCTCTCGTATTCAGCCTCAATAGGATCAGTGAAGTCCGCTTTCGCATTCCTCTTCCCGCCTCGCCACTGCTCGAACAAAGCCAAGATAGTCACCACCAGAACAACCAACAACACCAACTTGGTCGCTTGGTAGCATTTTCGCACCGGGAAATTCACCATTTTCGTTTTATTTATTAAATTCCGCGACACCGCATCATGCCGCTTTCGGCGACCGACTGATTTTGACGTTTCGGCTCAACCATGTTTGTTTACAGTTTAACGTTTTAAAACAGGAAAGGCAATCGTAAACATGCTATTCAGTCTAATCAGGATAGGAAACTACTGTTTAGTTTTTATTTTTTCGAACTTTTTTGGGACTTATTGTGGCTTCATTAGTATTTTTATTGCTAGTTATTAGCGTAGTTTTTGCTTTATGTTTAATTGAAATTTGTCAATCTTGCTAAGTACTTGTAAGCATTTAATTTGCATTGAATTTATAATTCTAGCAGCGAATAACGTTACGATAGGAATATACGCTAATACATATTCAGTTATATAAATCATTTATCTCAGTATTAGTGGTTTCTTTAGCCATTTTAACTCTAAGTATAACTCAGCTGCACTTTATTAACTACGTAGTTACCCGATATATTACTTTATTCTATGGTTCTATAAAACCTACGAGTCGGTGTAATCATTATTAGGCACAGCCCTACAATTATCCGGCCGCTGCGGCTATTAGAATTAGAAGTCCCGTCGCAGGTACAGTGATCCCAGGACATCGCCAAAACACCTAGTCATCCTTACCAGTATTAGTATCAGGTAGAAATTGCCTGTGCCTTCAACCATTTCAAACTCTGCAAACAGCAGTTACCTCTATGAATCAGGATATCAAGGAAAATTGTATCGAAAATGCAAGGAAAAGTAAACTATACAGTTCGGCAGTTCACAATCGGGTGATGGAATCAGGTTAATGTAACATAACATCACACCTGCACTCTCCGAAGGGTCAGGGAGAGGCGGCACCCACATCTCACCAGTTATGTTTAAGTCCCATGTAACGGGGGCAAGCCAATTACCATCAACCGGGCACAAATCCAGATTCTGGGCTACTGAGAAATTTTAGATGGAAAACTCAATAACACTTCGCTCGATCTGGGAAACGAACCCAGACCTCATGCTCAGCAGTAGCGCTAGCGAACACTAGACCCACGAGGCAGTTGAACGTCGTCACAATCAGGCACAATATGTAATAAAACATAGCAAGAATAGTTTAAAAAAAATGTGTATTATTAATTATTTCATATCGTTATTGCACATTATAAACAAAACATAATCTATTAGTGGAATGTCGACATAATCACGTAACTTACGATAAATACACAAACACACAAAAAAACAACACATTCATACTTCATACTGGTCCAATAGTAAAACATTGTTACATACATTTAAAGTAGAATCTGACCAAATAAATTAGGAAAATCATATTTTTTTAGTTAATTTTCTGTCATTTGTTGGTCACTTAATTAATAGTTTACAAAAAGACAGATAGACTCACTTGCACGACAAGATAACCTTAGAAAAGTGCTCACGTGTATACTAAACATATTTAAAACAGTATTCTGTCTCTGTCATCTTCGAATGATTGACGGAAACACACCGATGTTCTAAGTTCGTCGAGCGTGTTTAGTGATTTGGACCTTTTGTTTATAAATTATCTATCCATACTTTCACACGACCTTATTTCACTAGATCATCTTAGTTCATTCATATAAAAAAAAAAAAAAAATCATTGTGATTTTCCTTTCATTTCACTGACAGAGTAAATTATACTAAGTACATAAAATATTAACAATTTAACTAGTCACATTTAGACCACATTTTAAAGATGAGGTACTAAAAATGTTAATTTCAATTAGTTCATTTGGTTTCATACCGTCTTATCACACAAAACGAATTCTAACTTTAGTTCGAACCAGTTACTATAATTATTTTGGTCTTTATTCCGATATTCGTAAAGGTCTAAATACAAAATTAACAACTAAGACTCAGGTCTAGAGTCAGTTTTTGTATTAAGAACTTTACTAGCATCGAAATAAAGCTCAAAATACAGTAACTGGCTCGAAAGTTGCAAATCGATTTGTAATGAGACGGTCAGAGTTTAATTTCATTTAATAGTTTCTTCAATAGACTATTAGTTTTTCTTTTTTTGTCAATTTTTGATACTTAATGAAACCTTCACAATTCCATGATCACTCCATTTAACTAACTAGGTACTCCATGTCACAAAAACTCATTTACAAACCAACTTCAAAAAGAGAGATTATGCATTCGGCGCGTTTCTTTAAGTACACCATGTTCTCATATCGCCTCTCACTTCCCAGCTTCACTATTAACATTCTTACACGTCTCCCTGAACAACGCATCTAAGGAGCTCTGTTGAGCTTTCGATAACTTAGCTCCCTTCATATCTAAAACTTTATGAAACTCTGCCACGGTACATTCTGGCAGTAATTGCACGAACTGCCCCACAAAGCCTTCTAAATTCCCATCTAAAGGAGCCATCACCAATTTTAATATCATTTCGGCTTTCGTCATTAACTTAATCACGACTTTAGTATACGTCGCAGGCGCAGGTCGACGAACGTCAGATCCTATTGAAGGCAGCTCCAACAATGCAGTTTTCAGCATATGTGTGTCTAACAGCAACTGCTCGGAGCCTACCGTCGAAATCGGCTTGCATTTGTAAATATTTTGAATGAATTTTGGTATGAAAGAATTCGCGAATCGTATACAGAATTGAGTGAAATATTTTCGGGAAGAGGAGAGATTATCTCGTAGATTAGGAACTGTATTTTTGAGGTGCATGATGATCTGTGTGACGTATGAGCTCTGGTCTCCTACGTTGTCGAAGTGTAACCACGATATCTTCGTCATGGCTTGGAGGGCTGGCTCGCAGGCCAGTTCCAGGTCCTGCTCCAGCAGCTGGATGCAATTGCTGATGATCTTGTGGAACAGGTCCTGTTCTGGAGTCATGTCTATCTTGTCTGCGAGGCCGGGTGACACCTGGAACGTAAAAAAGTTGCTTGAAAATAACTCTCTAACACATTTATAAAAGCTTCATCCATTGAGAATAAACTCAAACTTCACAAACGTCATGAGTATCAGAATCAAAGATGATAAAACAAAAAACAAAATATGTATTTTGTAAACCAATAATAATAATCTCAAGTAAGTACACTATCCCGTGATCAGCTGTAATTAAAAGTTTAGGAAAACATCAACCATCAAGTCTGTGAGTTGTGGCCAATTAATAAAAAAAAAGTCCCTCACAAAATGAGCAACCCACCTTTTCCTTGAGCTTCTGTTCCAAGTGTATGGTGGTCTCCAGACAGTACTCCGCCGTCGTGATGACGCTCGTGATCTTCGAGATTTCTTGCTTAGTGTACCTGTAACATGAGGGAAAAATGGTTGATAGATAAATATTATTATTTTGGTTTTTTGGGCGAATATTGTTCTTATTGAAACATAACTGGCGAAATGTGGCCGGAAAATGTAAAAATCGACATAAACATGATATAGCACCTTGTTAGGGAGAGGTGTCCATACAAGCATAGCACAGCATAATCAGCCTACAATGTTCCCACTGCTGGGACACAGGCCTCCTCTCTTAGAGGGAATGGGCTGTAATCTACCACGCAGGTCCAGTGCGGGTTGGTAGATGTCACATGTCTTTGAATTTTTGTTTCTTCAAGACATGCCGGTTTCTTAAATCTAATCGCATTCTCATCTCAGTGACAATCAATGTCAAAAACTTGTCAAAAATGAAGGTAAATTAGATGTATTTTTGATAGATTGAAATTAGAATGCGAACGTTCTTGAAACTACGGGAATCGGAAGTCCGAGCACACCTAGTGTATCTGTTGTCACTGTTCTCATCTCGCAGGAGCGTGTGCAAGTTGGTGACGATGCTGGGCACCCCGAGGGGCAGGCCTGATGCTGCACCGTTTCGCGGCAGGCTGCCCTGTAAAACGGAGGATGCGTACTCGCGAAGGTACTTCTGGAAGACTCCGGCGAGTTCTGAGGGAGAAAGATAATAAAAATAATTACTCAAGATTTTGTAATATCTTGATTTAAGAGAGAGAAAAAATATGATATAATAAAACCTTGTTTTACGAAATACTACCTCGGTGGTATAGCGTTGGAAAACACTACTGGTGACTGAGTTGTAGACCTGGGTCCCTGGGGCTGACCAGGGATTCAGTATTATTATTGGGATACACAAGGACTAAGTATTATTGGGTCTTTACAAAACGAAGTTCTCGAAGTAGAACATCTGGTTAGTGGCAATTCATTTTGTCAAAGCAATAAAATCTATTATTATTGCAAATAGTCAAAGACAACGCAATGGGCTTTGTCGAATAACCAAAAGAAAACCCGAACACCAGACTTTAGAAAAATTTCAACAACTTCTTAAATGATTAACTCTCATACATTGAACACGTCATTACACGCGTGCGCACGTTACATGTTGTTATAACTATCGCGTGTCGTACGGCACGAGCTAACAGTACGCGTTTGTTTACAGACGCGCGCGCAACACACTGGCGTGTTGTGGCTTGTGCTCGTTGTACAGCGAGCAGTTTCATAACATCACGCCTGTTCTCTTAATATATTTGAGGTAGAGGTGTATATAGAACATGTTATGTTTAAGTCCCATAACAGGGCCTTAAAATCTGATGATGGATTGCTTTTGAGAATTTTCCATAGACAAAACTCAATGCCACTTTATCCGATCGAGGGATCAAACCTAGCCATAGATGCCCGAGTACAGTGGAAACTTTATTATACCAGGCCACTCAGACAATATTGTGAAAAAAAGTTTTTACATATCTCTTGCTCTGTAAGTACACCCTTACACCCCTGAATGCCGGGGTGTATGACTATCATTACAGCATAGGTTTTGGAATTTGAAAAAAGAACTGTCATACTCATACTGCACGAAGAATATTTTTAAAAAGTTAATTTTTTTTTTCTCGGTATCGATTAATTACTCGAATCGGAATCTAGACAATTTATTTTATAAAGATTTTATTTTAAATATGGAACTATTTGTTTCCACATCGTATGTTAGATGGAATCGATTTAAAAATCAAACTGGCCAGCAAGATTTGACGCGCTTGCGTGCGTGAAAAAAAAAGGCAGTCTACTAGTAGGCGCGAAAGCATCGCGAAAATAATTAATTTTCTTGTTTGAGTTCTTTTTCAAAAGTTTTAAACATGTCTAGTGACGAAGACATAGATCTAACGCCCGATTTTATTAAAGAAAGGGCAAAAACAGTTGTCGAAAATATATTACCGCCGAACTCGAAAGAAAGATATGTAAAGGCATACGACGAATTTATGAAATGGCGGTCAGAAAAAAAAGTGAAATCTCTTTCTGAAAGTGTTTTTATATCATATTTTGATGAATTATCTAAGAGGCTACAACCTTCCAGTTTATGGTGCTTTTATTCCATGCTAAAATCTACAATGATGACAAAACATGACGTGAATTTGAAAGATTTTTCTAAACTTACTGCTTTCTTGAAAAGGCAGTCTGACGGCTTTAAAAGCAAGAAATCGAAGGTATTTACTGCAGAAGAAGTACAGAAATTCTTAAATGAAGCTCCGGATGAAATTTATTTAGCAATAAAGGTACCTACGTATTTACTTGCCCTTTTTAATAAGTTACCAAAATATTTCACAAAAATACTATGCGAATTTGGTGCCTTTAATACAACTTATGTCTTTTTTACAGGTTGTTCTAATTTTTGGGATATCGGGAGCCTGCAGAACCGTGGAATTGACAAACTTGACAATAGAAAATGTAGAAAAACATAACAAATTACTACTCATAAAACTGCCTAACACGAAAACTAAAATTGACCGGTCATTTGTTGTGCATGAAGAATTTGCAAATTATGTTGAAAAATATCAAGCTCTTCGGCCTGAAAACGTGGATACAAATCGTTTTTTTCTTAATTACAGTAAAGGAAAATGCCACAGACAAGTAATAGGAAAAAACAAATTTACAGGCATGCCAAAGCAAATAGCCACATATTTAAAACTGAGTAACGTAGAGTTATACACCGGGCATTGCTTTCGCAGAACATCAGCGACTCTATTGGCTGATTCGGGAGCCAACCTCACTCTGTTAAAAAGGCACGGCGGCTGGAAGTCCAGCAAAGTGGCCGAAGGTTATATCGAAGATTCGATGGCAAACAAAAGCAAAATTACTTCTAAAATAACAGAAAATATAAACTTAAAATCACCACGTCAAAGCACATCATCTGAGCCATTTTTTAATGAAGAAAATAGTATCAGTCAACTGCCGCCATTTACGATGCAAGAACCTCAAGTCACTCAAACTCAAGTCTTATCATCACAAACTCATATTCAAACTATAAATATACCTAAAAAGAACGTGACCATATCTCTTACAAATTGTAATAATTTTACTATTAATTTTAATTAAATACACATTTTTTTCTTCTTAATAAATGTTCATTGAAACCTGCTGTCTTGTTGTTTACTTACCTCACAATCGATATGTAAAGCAGAGTATTTATCTCGGGCGTAAGCATCAATTGCATACTCGGGTTAATTAGCGCCTTCGCTTCGCTCAGGCGCCAAAAACCTCGTATGCAATTGATGTCATACAGCCCTTGTTTAATAATCTACTATTATGTAGGTATGTGTGACTGGCCAGTTATCTGTTTATTAATTATCTGTTTTGAAAATATGATTATTTGTAAGTAAAAATAGGTAAGTACGTTCCAATTAAAAAAAAAAATCTCCACATTTTTTGCGAGCTAATTTAAATTATCGTGTCTCATTAAAAAATGGATCTGCGCCTGCGCCGGGAGCATTTTCGCGCTATGATTTTTACGATTTCAAGTGTCGCCTGAAACCGGACGAAACGTATGATAGACTTCAAATGGCATTCATGAATGAAGGCCCTTCTAAGGCAACCGTGTATCTGTTAGGTTAATTAGTAGATAGCTATAGTTATAGATGTGTGACCTGCGTGTCATGCGCGTACGCCTCTAAGTGGCAGTTCGAATAAACAGCTTGTTACCGAAGGCCGAGTCTTATTTAACAGTGGCGACGAGTTACGGTTACCCACGCACGCTCAGAAAAATATCATGGCGAATTTTATCGGATCAGTTCATATTTTTCTCGCTCGGCCAGGACTGAAACATCTTTAAAGAAAGGCTTTCTCAATGGTTAACAGCGAATACGTTGTTAATAAAAGCAGAAGGAAAGGATGATGATCAGCGAAAGGCGGTACTTCTAAGCGCACTCAACAATGATGCGTATAAGTTGGTACGCGAGGTAATTGCACCCAAGACAGTCGAGGAGATATCTCATAAAGAGTTAACTACAGAGTTAGATAAGCACTTTGTAGCACACAAGTCAGTGTTAGCTGAAAGATATATATTTCATACGGCGGCGCAAGACACAGGCGAAGATTTGACGCAGTGGGCGCCGGAAATTGCAGTGGCTGTAAATAGTGCAAAACTGGCAGCGCGACAGTCATCCACGGCAGCAGCATCGACAGCGACAGCACGGACGTGTTCAAAATAGCGGTAGGACTGGCAAAATCATCGGCAAAGTGTAGTGTGTGCGGCTATAAAAATCATACAGCGGACAAGTGTCGGTTTGCAACATATTAAATCTAAAAAATGTAGAGTGAAAGGTCATTAAAAAAAAATGTGTTCAAGTTAATTGTTTACAAGCGTCGAATGGCGAAAGTGTAGACGACGGTATGAATATTCTAGTTTGTAATATACGTAGCTAACGTAACTTCCGCGCGAGTCTACGAGGCTGTTACATGCTCTGTTCTGTGGCTGTCTGTCGACGTAAACGGCCAATTAATAATATATCTGTCGAATATATGTCAATGCTTTCGAAGTAGACAGTGGGTCTTGTGCTACTGCCATTTCACTGAATACTTACCAGAAATATTTTAGTAACATGTTATTAGAGAATCCTAAGTCAATATTAAAAGCATACTCGGGTGAGAAATTAGACGTAGATAAGGAAGATTCCGATTTTGTAGGTGGGTGAACAAAAAAATATTGAAATATGTGTCAAAATAATTAAAAGGGTTAGCACAGGGCACACTTAAAAACAAAATGAAGGCACACCTTTCAGATATAGGAACTCTAAACATACGACGACAGACAGCTCGCCGACCGCACTAATGCTCGGACGTAAATTGGGTTGCAGGTTTCATTTATGAGACACTTCGGTGGCGGCGCCCGCGCTTGAGGTGTGAGCGTCGTCCTCATTATTGTCAAAAGACCTACAAACTAAAGTGCGCGAAAAACAATCTGCTAGCCAAATATTATCTACAAAGGACGTAGAAACATTCAGTTAGAAATAAATGATGCAGTATTGGTAAAAGGGAGTAACAGTAACAATAACAAATGGATGCGGGGTACCTACAGTTCAAAATAAAATTGTTAAAAGTTTATACGACGTGTTTAAACCAGAGAAAAACATAACAATTAACTAAATAAACTAAACCAATTATATAAATTAAAATCGCACGAGGCACAGCAAGACAATGAATGACATGGATTATCTCTCACGGACTCCAAGACAGACGGAGAACAACTTTCGCCACAAAGTGCTAATTCATCAGATCAGCAACGCCGCGACTCACCAGGAGAAGAGGAAGACTGGAGCGAGGCAAGCTCAGAGCTTAGAGAACTAATCAGAGAGCCAGCAGCTGAAACAGTAGCTGAGCCAACAGCTGAGCTAGGATCAGAGGCAGCTGGTCCTAAGCCTGATTTCCGAAGGGATACGGAAGCTCGTCTAAAATTAAGGAATATTGCTAGAGCCAATTATCGGAAATTCTTCGTATCGCATCGGATCGGAGAGGATACGAACGGATGCGGCGACAACCGATCGCGTCCGGCAGGATGTCGACGCATAAGATCGGCTCCGTACGTCGCTTGCGAACGTATCCGTTTCTGCGCCTAGTCAAATAGTTTCATTCCTACCGTGTAATTGTGTTCTAATTTTTGAAAATGGTTCAATTTGACGTAGTTTTGTTGGCTATTGCATTAGAAGAAGAAAATAATCATAAAACACAGCAGAGGAAAAGAACAATTTTGACGACAGCCGAAAGGATTCGATCGGATACGACGACAGGCGTACGGAGCCGCACGCGCGTCGCAGCATATAATACTTTTGGCTACGATCACATGTCGCGGTCAAGCTGCTGCGCGGCTTGGTAATACAGACTTTAAATACTGTGTACACGATTTAATATCGTTTAAAGATTGTAAAATCCGTTCCGATCCGATGCGGTGCGAGCCGTTTAGTGGAAATCATCCTTTAGTCAAAGCCTCCAGCTTTGAGTTTACTTAAGGAAACCACAGGATAGTCCGGTTAAGTAATTGCGACCTCTCAAGGTCAACTGCGTGATGCTATTTATTGAAAAAAAAAGTATTGGTCCACTCACCCAACATAGGCTCCCCGGTAGTGAGGCGCGCGCATTGCACGAGACACTTCTTGTAGAACAGGAACAGATCCGCGCACGACGCGATGACCGCGCCGCCCGCGCCGCCTGCGCCCGCGCCGCCTCCCGACGACGAGCTCTTGGCGTCCTGCAAGAAAAAGATACTGGTACTGCTCATCTCATCTCATCCTCTCCTAATCCTAATTTGGCCAAAAATAACCACTACGGTTTGCTTACACCACAAATCACACAACGAATGAAGTAATGCTGAACGAATTTCAAACAACGTTCTATTTCTGTTAATCCTTTGAGGATGACAGAGACAGAATTATGTTATAAAGGAATACGTTCAGCAAAAAAAAATTAAGGCCCGCTTGTAGCGCAAATCATTTCAATTTGCGAAACAAGCGGGCCTTCATTATTTATTGAAAACAAATATTTTTAACATTGTATATTGTACACACGGCTACACATCAAGCTATACATTTCCAGTTTTAGCTGACCTCGCATTGTATAGGTTTTTCGTACAATCAGAAGTCAGCTTATACTGGTTATGTATAGCTTGATGTGTAGCCGTGTGTTCATATTTTTTTTTTACATGCAAAGTAATCTATCAATGAAACTAATAATTTAAAGTAAAAAATTCATAATAAAACCATACGGAAGATATAATAGTTATTTATGCAACTGTTGATTATGAAGGTTCGCCTCGTGTGATAATAGTATCACATGAGTGTTTTAATACCTAATTATGTACTGTTGCATACAAGACTCTATCTACACCCATGATATGATTCCTCTTTATAAGGTTCTGAAACAGTTTTTTGCAATACTAATAACGAACAAAAATGGCGGCCGGCGGGATACGACGTGAATTCGAATAACCTGTAAGTTCTTTTTGGCACTTTGGTAGTGAAACGCGCGTGCATGACAATGTTCTTTTTTTGAAAACGAGTTGCATAATGAAATTTAGTACAACATTATAACACTCGTTTGGATGTTACTATGACACTGGTTGTTTTAATGTTGGCAATAAGCTAACTGTTTCATTTATACTCAGATGATTTATAGCATGCCGTGTAGATAAAATTTTAAATAATTTGATTTAAGTACTATACTTACGTGCGGGAAAAGATATACTTAGTTATAATTGTAACATGGATTACACCACATCTTAAAATTCATACTTCGACATCACTAAACCATAGAAAAAGTCGAGCGGCCATTGTTGTTTACATCTTTGGAATTGTTCAAAGTGCGAGTACACGTGTAATATTTGAGCTTTGTGTCTGCGATGTCTCTGGCACTGTAGATGTTCACAGGCAGCGGTGACCACTTACCGACAGGTGCTGTATCACTGACCTGAACAAACCGATCCATGAGCTCAGCCAGGTTGGTGTCTAGCGAGCTGACGTATAGCGAGAGGTAGGGCTCGAAGCAGGCACCTATCAGGCCGATCCACGCGGAGCCTGACGGACCTGACACTTCCATGTTCAAGTCTGATGATGTAGTCTGCGAGAGTTAAGATTACAAATGAAACAAATAGTTGGACAGTTTTATGACGGCTGCGCGCATAGATAACTTTAAACCAACGCGAGCGTCATTGCCAATGAAACAGAATGCTGCCATTTAAATATTATATTTTATATTTAAAAGATTTAGAACTGGTATTGTATATTTATTTCAATTTTTCGACATCACGTCAACACCGGCTGTCACTAAAAACCAGCGCTGTGGCTCTGTCTCGTATAGGGTCACAGCATTACGCATTGGCCGTGTTGCGTGAACGTGTTCTTGTTGTTTTTTGAATTTTTTCTTCAATATCCGTTTGGATGGATAGCCAGCAATCCTATAAGCAGGATAGCCGGATATTCGAATGAGACACGGAGTAATGAGCAACTGTGTCCTCTATAATTTTTATGTTTTGTTTTTGTAAATCTGCAACTTTTTTTTATAAATATACAATATTAAACGAAACGAGCGGATTCCGGCATACTTTTTCAACTTCGTGGTGTAAGTAATATAAAATGTTGATTGCAACAGAAGCTACCAAATAGTCATCGGAAAGTAAAGATCGAATAAATGGCTTTTATTTGTATTTTTATTTATTCATAATAATATGTACTTATCATAAATGTGCATTAAACAACGTTTAAAATTTTATCGCCGTTAAGAGCGTTTACGACGCACGGCATTTCATACAAACTTTCGAGCCCTTGTTTTTCGAAATTAATAAACCGATTTTCATTAAGGGCCTATACTACCTCAAATTGCTTAGCATGAACCTCCGTTATGTCGAAAATACTGTAAATATATTAGGTCCTTACATATGAAATTGGCGTTTTGTACGGGAGGAACATAAAGTCAATTTTTTTTTTGGAAAAATATTTAATTAATCAAAGCATGCGCCGTTGTTATCTATGCACTTTTGCCATCTCATAGGTAGTTCATTGATCCCTTTACTGAAAAAACCATGGGGGCGAGAATCAATGAACTCTTTGAAGGCGGTTTGGACTGCCGCATCGGAGTTGAATTTTTTTCCTTATAAGAAGTTGTCCAAATTCCGGAAAAAATGGTAATCTGTTGGAGCAAGGTCCGGGGAGTACGGTGGATGTCGCAGACATTCCAATTGTAGCTCATCTAACTTAGTGGTTGTTTGTTTTGCAGTGTGTGGTCTTGCGTTGTCGTAAAGTAGCAGTGGCCTAGAGCGATTGACCAATCTCGGTTGTTTAGCAGCTAGTTCTTCCTTCATGGTTTGCAGTTGCTGACAATAGATATCTGCCGTAATCGTTTGGCCAGATTTTAGAAAGCTGTAGTGAACGACACTGGCGCTAATCCACCAAACACTAACAACTAACTTTTTCTGAGTCCATTTTCGTTTAGGGCAGGATTTGGCTGGTTCTCCAGGGTTCAGCCATTGGCGAGCGCTTCCGATTATCGTACAGTATCCACTTTTCATCACAAGTAATGATTCGATTTAAAATCCCTTCATTATTGTGTCGGTTGAGCAAAGTAACACAGCAGTCGACGCGTGTTTGCAAGTTCGATTCACTCAATTCATGAGGTACCCATCGTTCCAGTTTTTTTATTTTCCCAATTTTCAAGTGGATTGATACAGTTTTATCACTTACTCCGAAGCCTGCACCTATCTCTGAAGTGCTTTGTGATGGATCCGCTTCCACAATAGCCTTTAATTCTTCATTTTCCACTTTGGTCTCCGGCCGTCCACGGGGTTGGTTCTGAAGGTCGAAATTTCCAGAAAGAAAACGTTAAACCAAAAACGTACCGTGCTTTCTTTTGCGACACCAGCGCCGTATACATCATTAATCCTTCGAGCTGTTTCTGCAGCACTGGTGCCACGGTAGAACTCGTACTCGTAAATATACCGATATTTCATGTTTTCCATTAGCGGTAATAAGCGACGCCAAAGAAAAAATATAATAATGAGGAAAAAACAAATGAATGACTGTTTTCAAAACTCAAATGTACCAGCTAAATGAATTTATAAATTTGAATTTGGAATTCTTAACCAAAGAGGAGATATTTCAGATCAAAGTGGTCAGTACGACAAAACGCTAATTTCATATGTAAGGACCTAATAATAATAATAATAAGTATATGGTAAAGTTGAGGATTAATGTAAGGTACTATTTTTGACGAAAACACGATTCCATAAAATTTTCTCGAAAAAATATCCAAAGTTACCTCGAAACTGAACAATAAACCGCTGGTATTAAAAAAATACTTCAAATTTCATCAGGAAACTTTGTATAATAACTAAACTAACTATAAAGCATTTTTTTTTTTTATTACAATTCATTTCGCCGTAAAAAGCAAAAACCTAAACTATTGGCGCTGCCTGCCGCCCAGCACCGCACTCTGTCTCGCTCACACTTAGTCCGCGAGCAGTATCGTGCGAGCGAGACAAAGAGTGAATTTTAGCTGAGGTAGTATGGGCTCTTAAACTTCATACGCATAAGCAGGACACAAAGGCCTAAAATGTTAGTAAAGAACATTTTCGAAATGTCTTATTTAAAAAAAGGTAACTGGAAATCTCCGTTTCTATGGAAATTTTAAAATCGGTCTAATTTGGCTGTAACACTATTTTTCGAAAATGTTCATAACTAACTTTTTAGACATTTGCATCTTGCTTATGCGTACGAAGTCTCATTAAAATCGGTTCATTTATTTCTAAAAACAAGGGCTTGAAAGTTTGTATGAAATTCCGTAAACGAGTATCCACCGGATATTGTCATACTATTCGATATCCAGCCGGATAGTGACATTAGGCCGGGTAAGCCAGATCGCTTTGGTGGGACATTGTGAACATAAAACGCCAAGAATTCTAAATAAGTACAAACTCACGTCTTTACTATCGCTGTCGAATGCTGGTTTCTCTACGTTCACTTCGGCCGGCTCCGCGCCTAAATCCGTACCTGTACATAAAACAAACACTATTTTATTGAAGCCGATGAGCCGATGATGACGAAGATGTCGGACCAACGTTGTGCTGCAACATCGTTCATGAACATTTACGTATGCACATTATAGATTTTATCGACCGCAAATACAAGTTTGCATTATGAAAACCTATGAAAAGCAAATTTATTTCTGTAGTTGTAAACGAAAACATCCCATATCTCAAAAACTATTGACTAAATAGCAGTCACTTAGAAACGTCGTAATCTTTTCATAATTATGAAATACAACCACTGAACTCTATTAAACAAGGTCAGTGAATATAACCCACAAGCTTATGTGCACAGATCGATTTTTTAAATCACTCGGCTACATATACGGGGAGAGCCACCCCTAAAGATTTTTTTCCTGACCTTTTTTGTTGACATAACCGTCCCGCATGATGAGAACCTCGTGAAAGCCGAGAAAGATAAACAAATCAAGTATCTTGACTTGGCTCGCGAGGTTGTCGACATGTGGGATGTAGACTCAGCAATCATTGTGCCGATAGTCGTGACAGCCAATGGATTAATAGCCAAGAGCCTCGACCAACACCTGAGGAGGCTCTCGTTGGGCAGCTGGATCAAGGGCTTGATTCAGAGAGCGGTACTTCTGGACACGGCTCACATTGTTAGGAGGTTCCTCTCTCTGGAGCCCTGACCGCCGGTAGCTTGGACCCTGTTCCCGATACCGGTGGGCTACTATTTTTTATATTTTTAAATGTTTTTATATCTTTATATCATAATATTTAAAAATATAATTTATATTATGTGTATATAGTGAAATAAAGAGATGATAATGTCATGTAATAGTGTACCTGCCTTTCAATTTTCATCTATGTAGTGCAAATAGTTTTCGATTAAAATGGCTGTGTAATATCCGGACAGATGGACAGAAGGACATGACGATTTTATAAGGGTTCCGTTTTTGAATACCGATCTCTATAAAGTTCGTGTCTCTAGAGCGTGGTCTCTGTCACTCATACGTGTGTGACAATCTCTTTCTAACACCAGATGTGTCATAATATTTCCTAAATTTTATCGTGTATTACCTGTAAATCTCTTGTGCAGCAACAGCTCAAAGTTGTAAGTCTTCTGAATGGCGTACAGCAATAGCTTCACGTCCACCTCGTTGCGACGCGACGCCATCAGGTTGCTCAGCTCTGTGCGGGTTATCTGATAACAACGTTAAGATTTATCTGTAGTAAACGTTATTCTTTCAGTTATAATAGGAATGTTTATTTTTGAGATTCTGACCACTTTGCACGAATGCACCCGGAGAGATGGGCAAAGTGCATCACTCACTGGACGCCTGAAGGAGGACATAACCGTCAAGTAGACCGTGGCGAATTTGCTGTGACGATCGGATCATATTTGCTGGGCCAACATGGCTAGCGACCGTGCAAAAACAGAGAAGTTTTGATGGAGAAAAGGAAGGCATTTGCCCAGCAGTGGCACACAGTGGCACACAGCTGCATTCAGTTCTTCTACCCGTATCCAAATGATGATGCTTACCTTGCAGAACTGCTGCGTGACTCTCTCGCTGAGCCTCCAGGGCGGCGGGAACAGGGTCGCGGTGGACTCCTCGAACGTGAGGAGGTGCCTCTTGAGCCACGCGTAGCGACGCTCCACGTGGGATATCCAGGCTGACTCTTGTTCTGATGAGAATAGGTGCTGGTATTCCTGGGAAGGTAATAATAGTGGTAGGAATAATATAGTGGTAGCCGGATACTGGATAGCGGGTCAATATTCAGCAGATTACTTACAGATTTCACGCACCCAAAAACTATCGAAACCACGACGGACAGTTAGTAATCTAGTTTCCTTAGGGCAGATTTTTCAGTAGTCAGATAACTTTTAGCAGAAGAATAAATAAGGCAATTTGACACATTTTTTCAAAAGCTGTCAAACCGTCGCGCGTTGTTCTTTTTGTGTCCTTTATTTTTTTCTTTATGTAACTCACTTTAACTGCAAATAAATGGATTATCTATCTTTTTCTTTCGTATTTATTCCTTAGATAAAAGTTATGTAAAACTATATTAAGTGTTCTTTGAAAGCCCGATTCTTCAATCAGGGCTTTTTAAGAATTTCGGGATTAGAAATTCACATAACCTCACCTGTAACTGCATATTGATGAACCACTTCAGCAGCTCAGTCTTGACCTTTGGCTCCAGTATATCCACCACACCACAGGCCTCCGATAGCGTGCGGTGGGACACGCCGCTCTTACTGCCTGCTATAAATCAAAATATATTTGTGGTCAAATTAAATTAGATGGCGAAACGTTGGTTTAGAATTAATGAGTCTTATTTAGTAAAATATTTAAGAAAAACATTAAAAAGTACAAAGAAATGCTGCTTGAATTTCTTTGTACTTCTTAATGTTTTTCAGCAATATTTAAAGGAAGCAGGTTTGAATTGCCTCTGACTGTCAAACTCTGTAAATTCCTGTGAATGATAACAAAACAAACAAAAAAATGTCTTCTTAAACAATAAATATAATAAGTGGAAACCTCACCAGTGAAAGCTTCTTTGAAGTCGGCTAGTATCTGCGTGGCTAGTTGCTGTCTGATGGACGTCACTTGGTCGCGGAGAGTCGATAGTTCTCTGATTTCACGGTAGCATTCAAAGTGTTGTAGTACCTGGGACAGACGAGCGAGGAGGCTTAAATTATATAAAGTGAAGGTTTGCTAAGAAAATATCATTATTATAATATTGCTATCCCTTTTTTAAGTCCGTCGGTAAGCTGTGGCTGTTATTAGATGGCACCGCTTTTTTATAAACTCAGGTTTAAGACCACTGCTTATATTCCCAATCTTTTGACTTGTATAATAAGCTTTCCAAAATTAAAATTCCTCTTCCCACTAACTTCCATGCCCTCTTGAATAATTTTTCTCCGAAACTTACATCTTGTCAACTTTTTTAAACTTAAATAAAATCAAACTTTAGGTTGGTCTGTAGTAATAATATCTTTGTAAATATATAATAATGTAGATTTGTGGTGTTTTAAATGTATATTTTATTTTTTTTTGTTTTTGTGATAATCCGCGATCAGTTTCACTTTTAGCGGATGAGTTGGGCATAAATATTGGCATAAATGTATATAATAATATATTCTTCTTTTTTCTTTGTCTTTTTAGCTACTAATATTTATTACTAGTAAACACCACGGAGTGCAAAGTTCTACAGCTCACCTCGCTCTACTGCCGTCATCACATGACATTGGCAGAATAGTCGACATCGGCTGTTGCCAAAACACAAAAAAAAAAACCTGGCAAGTGACTTTTGGGTGATGAATCTTAAAATGTGACATAATATTGTAGCCTCTAGTTGTGAAGAGATGAGGAGACTTAAATTGTATTGAGAAGAACACAGAAAGTAGATCCTCATTGAGAAGAAGTTACAACATTTGAGCTAAAGGTCTACCTCCATGATAGCCTGCATGGGCAGCACAATCTCCTTGTACTGCCGGCTCTGTGTCATGTTTCGCAGAGTATCCACACCCCCAACCAACATATGCAGGTGGTTCAATGCCGTGATGGCAGCAGTCAGGTTGGACTTGGCACAGTCAAGTTGTTTGATCTCGGATGTTATCTCACGGACCATACTCTCGCTGCGTTCGGCTTTCTTGTTTATGTCTGCTACCTGGAAGAATGATTAGAAAAATAAAATCGATTTTGAGTACATTATTATTGTTGAAATAGAAAGTATTTTCAGTAAATATGTAGGTACTATAACATCAACTTTATTTTATATAATTCCCCAAAGGGATAAGCAGAACTATTCAAACTTGACACATTTACTAATTTTTGTCTGATTTGTTTACCTATTAGTCTTCTAGAGAAAATTTATCAAATAGATTATAGAAGATTTCTGTGAATAAATAACTGTAGTCTTAATTCAATGCCTGTGTAGAACACAATAAGACATCTACACTTTAAATGACGGTTTAGAAACTACACTCAAAACCATAATTCCTTTACCTGTAATGCCAGTTCACCAATACACCTCTGTGCATCAACCAGAGCCTTCTGTCCCGCATCTCTCTGCTCGGCCTGTGCTCTCACAAGCCTTCGTATGTCGTGCTCCACGCCCGCCAGGTGGAATTCACAGCGAGCCGCCGCATTCTCCACTCCCGAGAGAGATTGTTCAGTGGGAAATACTCGATTGATGTATGCTACTGCATCAAACTGTGAAAGATAAGTTTATTGTACTTTTACGATAATTATTGATAGTCTTATGTCTTAAAAAATATAATTTGTATAAACTTTTATAAAAATACTGTAATAATATTAAAATTGTGAGAAGATAAAACGTGGAAAATCAAATTACAGGTATGAAAATCACTTGTTGAAAAAACGCCTTTAAAGCGATATTCATCGAGTTTATATCGGTTGGCCTCACGCGCAGTAGAGCGAAATTAAATTTAGATTCAAGCAAAAGCAGTAAACAACCAAGAAATAAGGGCAAAATAAAGAAAATTCCGACTCACTTCCGCACTATCAAACTGCTCGGTTCCTCCCATCATTTCCTCAATCCGGCTCATCACAGAGCTCGGGAAGTTGATCTGCACCTCCGGCCCACTATCCTTGTCGTCTAATATATCGTTAGAATCCATAATTTTATCTGTTTCTTGACCACCTTTTGAGGAAAATAAAAATCATAAATCACCAGCTTCACCAGCCCGTAGGCTCGGTTGACGTTGGAACGTCACTGTCAGATTGACGTTTACGGTTCAGGGTGCGTTCCGTATTGGGAACATAATCGATGTAATCGGTTTGAGCGTGCTTAAACCCGTACCGAATTAGCGTGAGCGCGATAACGATGTCCCGTCAATCGTCATAGATGACGTCATTACATGCGCCATCTTGCGATAACGCCGACCATGCCTCGTACCAATATCACCATGAGCGCTGTCAAAAATGACAGTATGTGTGTGAGCCAATTCGGAATGCGGCCCAACACTGAGGCCGCCTTCCGAATTGGCTAATATCGCTCACAGCACTCAAATCGTCTCACATGCGTTCCATAATGGATATCACGATTATGACAGCTGAGAGCTGTCAACAATTCAGAACACACGTGAACGCACTCACAGTGCTTACTCAATGTCAAAACGATATTACAGCAGTATTTCTTTGTGTAAACACCACACATTTCTTCCTTTCCTTTGTTTAGGTGGCGACTGTCAGCCAGAAGCACAATTTCTAAAATGCCACGTTAATATAAAGATATGATGCAACTCAAAACAAAACACACACTGACACATCCTCATTCTCACACCCACACACACTGTCATTTTTGACAGCGCTCATGGTGATATTAGTACGAGGCATGGTCGGCGTTATCGCAAGATGGCGCATGTCATGACGTCATCTATGACGATTGACGGGACATCGTTATCGCGCTCACGCTAATTCGGTACGGGTTTAAGCACGCTCAAATCGATTACATCGATTATGTTCCCAATACGGAACGCACCCTTGGTGTCTATCTGTCGCAGCCAACTGGTTAAATTAGCCGTTCAGTTAACTGCCTAGCCTTTCAACTAAACGGCGGCCGTTCAACTAACGGCCTGAATGATATTCAATTACAGTCTGTTTAGGTTGGAAGTCTGTAACCAATCACGCGCGAGCCGAATTGGTTGCAGTAATTAAGGCATTGCACCCCGACCAAGAGGGTTAGGTTAGGTTAGAACTGTGATCAACCGCGTTCGAGCCGAGGGAGGAAGCGAGGCGAACACTACTTCTAAAGGCCAGGCAGTTAACTGAACGGCTAATTTAACCAGTTGGCTGCGACATATCTACAACGTAGCCCACAGAAATACTCTCTAACAACTAACAAGACGTAGACAGACTCTGTCTACGATCTCTACAATTTAGCATGGACGTATAATTTATTTTAAGTCCAACATAATTTATACAACATAAATCACTGTTATTGAGTAGGTATTGTAATTCGTAGCATATTCGTAGCTTTTTTCAAACCTAGCAACATTTAACGAAAACTTTTTGTTTCCATTGTTTGATCAGTTACTGTCAATCATAAATTTCAAAATTAAATTGTCAAACTTGTTCATACGAGAGATTCATGCAGCTGGTCAATCAAAAATTTCAAAATTAAATTGTCAAACTTGTTCATACGAGAGAGATTCATGCAGCTGTAAATAAATAAATACTTGAAATATTTCCAATACTTCCCTCAAACCAACACCGACAGGGGCGACAGCTGAAAAATATAGTTTAGAATAGAATATTACGTCTATAGTTAACATTTTGATCATAGTCTCAAAAATCCAATAAAACTCCATGGTGTATTAAAATTTCTAGCACAAAATACCGAAGAATCGTTTCTTAGTGGAATCTGATTGAATTAAACTCTTAAGTGTAATCAGCTGTTTTGTTCACCTACACACAACTGGTTTATCGTGAGCTAGTGGAGACGTACATAGCAATTAAGTGCGGGATCGCTCAGTCGCTCTCGTTCGCATTGTTTTTCAGTTTTTGTCAGTTATTTGGACGCGCTCGGGGTGTGCTGCCGTCGCGTGTTCCGCCGCAATGAACTCCGCGCAAACCACGCCGTAATAATAAGTCTGTGTTAGTTTTTCTACCAGTTTTGTATACAAACACCAGTGTCAGTGAAGTGATTAACAATGGCTCGTCTCACTGAAGAAATGGTGATCGCACGATCCAAACAATCGGACCTCAGCGCGATAAAGAAGCTGAACTGCTGGTGAGTACATGACTCAGGGCTCGTAATCATACTGGCCGCGGACAAAGAACGTTCGAAAATTAAAATCTTCAACGGCCTAGTCTCGACGTCCGCTCGCCGTGGTTTGTCGTAATGTGAAATCGCAGGCAGTGCAGTGCACGGAGGCGGAACGTTAACGTATTTGTTTGCGTTAATGTGCTACAGTTCATGGTCTTAAGGTTTTACCTAAATTTCATTATAGCTGGCTGAACATTCATTGCTGTGGTCTTTCACTTTTATGAATGTAACATGTCCATAGAGCATGAGATTATGTTCATCATTTTAATTACTAAAGTAAATGAACCACTAAATTATGAGAATAACTGTGCGAAAACTATTCATAATGTTTACTATGAGCTACAGCAGTGCTACTCATTTGTAGTCATATTGTTTGAGAAAAGAGTTTTAATATTTCAAACCAGTGAATTCAAACTTATTTATGGTCTCACCCGTCTCACCATTTACCATTAGCATGATTGGCGCAACATCTTTTGGGCTCCACAAAAACTTAATAGTTTTAGGAAATTGCCACAGTCAAAAAACTTTGTAACAAATGATGAGGTTTCAAGATCAAATCATAGTGGTGTATGAGTAATCTCATATATTCTGTTATCACTAACACTATTAAATTCTAATAACAACTGATATCTTATCAATTCTAAGACTAAGCCAGTTCTAGGCAACTTGCCTACACCTCATTTAATTATAAACATATGTTCTAGGATATTACTAAAGATATTTGTTAAAATGAGAACCACAGACCACATAGGTTAGAGATAGCTTATTTAGTTTTTGGATAGATTCTTATTTGAAAGTAAATTAATAATTTTCATTTATTCTCAGTCTCAAATGCAAATTGTTATTCGCCTGGAATTGTAACGGTTAAAGTTTAGAAACATGCCGCCCCACTAGAGACTACTTGGGGGTTCTAGAAAGTCTCCTGAACCCTCCGCAACATTTTGTTTTGCCATAGACTTGTAAAAAGGTGCATCTCTATAATCCGTTTAGCGATGCAGTATGTTGGTATACCCAACCCATTGTAACTTGCTAAAGATTTTCAAACAATAAATAATGAACAGAGATCTATTTGAAACAATAAGCATGATTTCTTTTCTGAAGAATTCCCCTGATTTGTGTAACTAATTAGTAGCCTTATCAATAAAACATGATATTTCACTGAAAACACTCTAGAATCTAGAGAAACATGCATCATCATCAACTACACTGTTGATTAACATCAACTAAGATAAGTAAATACAACTTTAACAAAACATTAAATAAAACTGTACTGAATCCATATGACAACAGCGGCTAGAGGAGAAAAACTGCTAGGTCACATCTTTGTTCTACATAATTAGCCTATAATGTTCTCACTGCTGGAACAAAGGCCTCCTCTATGTAAAAGGAAGTGGGCCATAATACACTACGCAAGCTCAGTGCAGGTTAGTCACTGGACTGAGCTTCAATGTAATTCAATAACCTATTGGATGAAAACACTGCCTCTCATCTCCACTTCATGGAATGCCATTACAAGTCCCACTAGGCTGCGAGCCTATTGGCATCAACCGGGCACAAGTCCATACTCTGGGCTGCTACTGAGAAATTCTGGATGGAAATACCCTGGGCTTCACGCTAGTAGTTACCCACTAGACCAAAGATGCTATCAATATTCTAGATAATAAGATTATTAAAAGTCAATGACTGAATCCTTTCCTAAAGTCTCATTATGAGATGATCACAATATTATCTTGTGATAACTGTGTGATTCTGAGTGGATAAGTAAGTAGATACTTGTACATGTCAGTTAGATTTAACAGACACGTACAGTAAGTATCTACTTAATTTACAATTTGCTGGTCAGTATCTTGTTGTATGTGGAACAAAATACCTATGAGTCGCGAGCGTCCGCGTTATCGCGGAGATGGAGCCATCATACCTGTATGTCTCTCTCTAAACCTCGATGTGATAATAATGTACTGTAGTTTACGATCTGACACGTTTTCCATCCCTGCAACAACAGATGCGCCGGTTCACCAGTGACATTGACCGACTGTGGAGCGACTAGTGACTGAACAAAAGAACGCGGCTGTGCTGTATTCTTTCTCACACTTTTGTGATGTGTCGGAAACTGCCTGCTACTGTTGCTTTGCTTGCGTGTAGAAATCGGCCAAATGCGTGTCGGACCACGCACTGTGAAGGGTTCCGTAGTCAGTTCATTGTTTTATCGATCCCAAAAATAAGTTTATATTTCTAGAATTTCTGGAATAAATATGAAAAACCTTTTGCAGTCACTTAAAATTTCTGTCGGTAAATGTATTTTTTCCAAAAAATTTATTAATGACAAAACACTTAGAAAGCGTAAGCTGCGTAAGTATACGTTAGGAAAGCAAAGAAGTAAAAAATAAAGTAGCAGTTACTTCGATGTTTCTCCAAATGAGCGATATGATTCGCGACTACAACAGGTACGTAATACATTGCGCATTTACCTTACGGCATACCTAGTGTTAGAATGGGAGCGTAACAAAAATAAGTCAGGGGTGCTACACGCTTGTTCGGGTCGGCACATTTAACTCGGCGATATAAAATAAAGGAGATGTTTCAAAATGTATGGAGCCTGGGCCAGGTCCTTGTACACTATACAAAAAAATTGGAAAATTCATTTAAAACAGTTCTCAACTGTCCAATTACTTTAAAATGGCTTGTTTTGCTGGTAAACACAAGAAATTACACTTGAAATTGCAACACACAACAAAAACCCGTCATGGCGGTAAACTGTCATTATGATTGATTAATGACGTTTGACATGTTTATTTCTGTGGAGGAAACCACACAAGAAAGTCGAAGTCCTTACAACACAAGCCGGGTAACAGTCCAAAAACGAAAGCCAGGTAAACAGTTGGGAAAGAAACGGTATTAAATCCAAAAACGAAAGCGAGGTTGTTAAAAAGAACTCCAGAAACTCAAAACAAAACGAACACAATCACGACCGACGACAAGACGAAAGTGACAGAAGTGACACTTTTGTGACAGCTAACAGTTCTATTTCTATGATCAATGGTTAATTGTCCTTGTTTTTAAGCACAGAGTTAGTTACTCTGTGCTTAAAAACAAGGACAATCGGTGAGACGCCATGTTGAAAGTCGATAAAAATAATTGATAAATATCAATTCACTACCAGAACAGTATACATTTAATTGAATTATCTGTATTTTTCCTGAATTCTATGGATTTTTCTCTTTTTTTTTGAGTTACTGTACATAGACCTGGCCCATTTTGAAACATCTCCTTTGTTAAACAACAAAGCTGACCCGATATTCGGCTTTCATTCGGCTCGTGCTGGTCGGCAAACTCCGTTAGGCATCTACAGACTTACGTTCGGGTCGGTACAATTAGAACTAGGCCTAGCGGCTTTTTCCCGAACATAATTATGTCTATATTCGTATTCGACGTTGCCGCCCGGATGTGCCAAATCATGCCGACCCGAATAAATGTTTAGCACTCCTGACATACTTGTGTGACGCTCTCTTTCTAAGACTACATATAAATATTAACGATAGCAGTATCCCTAAGAGCGACTGCATCTCATGACAATACAGGACAATAATGACTAATATGATGTATAAAATAACTAATAGCTAAAACTATGACTATGATCTAGGGGGGCGGGGGGAGTACTGCCACCTTACCTATGTCCACCGCCAAGCATTACTGTGTTCCTGTTTAAACGGCGAGGTGCCCGGTAAAGTTACAAGCACGTGACACATCTCAACATAGCCTCTTATGCTTCTGGGATTGCATTGCAGATGACCATAGGCGACCGTGTGACCACTTAGCATCAGGTGGGCTGTCAGCCGGTTATCATCAATCGCCTATTAATCCTATAGCGTATCACCTATCGCCTACGTGTATGCGAGTCACCCTGCGTCCGCGAGACAATGCAGGCAGTGCTGCACACATTGTTCTATATATTATGTAACGCTTAGTAATAGTGTTTATGTCATTATGTGCTGACGGTACAAGGTGAGCTGTATTCTTGTCATACACACAGTTTGAGAAACTAAGTAATCAAATCTCTGAATAGTCAAAGGGTCCATGGATCCGTCTGAACAGATGCATCATCATCAACCTACAGAAATCCACTGCTGCATAGGCCTCTCCTATAATTGAAAGCCTGCATTCAGTTAGATTTTCGGCAACTCTCATCCAGCTGCTACCAGCCACCCTGCGAAGATCTTCACTACACCTAATCGCGGTCTTCACTTAAGAACACGTCTGCCCCAACGGTCATCGGGTCTACGGCTAATATGGCCGGCTCATTGCCACTTCCACTTGCTTTTTCGACAACTTTGTTTCTCTGCCGGGATCACCTTTTTCCGGATTTGAACATGATACAATTAGACAGCTTCATCATCATCATTTCAGCCGAAAGTAGTCGCTGCTGCACATGGGCCTCGCTCAAGCGTCACTTCGTAAGACTTCTTACTTTTAACGATTTGCTTCTTATAGTTATCATTCTGTTGTCGTACTCGAAGTAGTTTGATCTGGCAGTAATTTAAGTATCCCACCCGCTCAATACCAACCACCAAGAGAGCATTTTCTCACAGAGTCCAACCTTCCGTGGCCCACTTGGTAGAATGCTGAACCGCCTCCGAACCCAAGTGGGAAGATGTAACTACAACCTCGTAAGATGGGGCTACCGTGACGGTACGGCAGCAGAGTGTCCCACCTCTTATCTTCCCCTCTGTGCCTCAAAAAAGTTCAGGTAGAGTGTAGTGAGCTAAGGAGGCCTACCATGATCTATTTAAAAACGATTCAAAAGCAAGACATTTCAGTTTAGGTTCTTAAACTGCATCGCTCACAGTCGTACCATGACGTCCAATACGCTCAACGGCATTTGGATCGTTGAAAGTGAATGAGCGTTAAGAACTCGTGGTAGGTATCCAGATGGCACAGCCTAAATTGAATCGTTAAACTGACGTCATGGTACGAATTAGAAGAACAGTTCAGTTTAGGTCCTAAAGTGGATCGCGTTAAGAGCTCGTGGTAGGTATCCTGAGCTGCCTCCGACGATGCCGTGGAAGCAGCGAAGTACTGGGCCAACAAGATTTAATTCACTGTCGTGCCGTCGACACGCGAAGAAGAGTATATCGAGTATTCCATCCTGCGCCGCTATACTCTCACCTGTGCACTTGATGATCTTGTGACTGCGTTAGTGAGCGGAGTTCGCGGAGCTGAATTTTGGGCCAAAGATGTTTGAACTTTTTGCCATCGATACGCTAAGAAGAAGAAGCGACAAATGATCGCGTATGAACACAGCCTAAGCAGCAAGCAGCACTCATAATAACAGGCTCACATGTTTCTGCCACCAAGTCATTAAATCAATTAGCAGTCCTCGTTAAGAGACGCTTAAAGTCACGGCACGCCCACAGTTACATAACATTAAGATTATAATATAATAGTTGATATTCATTCATAAGACGCGACGGATCTAAAGAACAAGATTACTCTCGGATTTACTTTCACAATTACGACATAGGTACTTCTACCCGAAAATTCGATGTGCAAATTGAAATACTGTCGACCAGGGCTTACTCTCGAATATAATTCCGATAGATCGACATTGGTCATGGTCAAACGTCAGTTGTTTGAGTTAAACGTCAGGGATTGGCTAGACTCAGTCCAGCCAATCCCTGACGCGACGTTTGACTGACAAATCCAATGTCGATCTATCGGAATTATATTCGAGAGTAAGCACCCAGTATTGCACATCGAATTTTGACTGCCTCGATGGTCTCATGATAGCAGCCGCACAGGCCGATTGATGTTTAAGCTATGCTTGCTGCGGTCGATCCGTGGATGGGTGAGCATCCATTATTCATGGTGAATGTTGTTGTACTGTCAAAATGAAAGCCATTGCTACTGATAGTTTGTTACGCATTACCCCGCTGTCCAGTCAGTGCAAGCATTTGTGTTTGAGGAACAGTAATTGTATTTCCACATAGAAGTCGATTGCGTCATAAAGGAAGATTAGAAAACCCGTTAACAAAGAATAGGTAGATCAGATTACCTTAAACAGCTCAAATATAGACATGAGCTAAGCACCGTAATTCCTTTAAAGGTCAGTCTTAATGCCTTATTATGACACCACACAAACTCCAACTTTTAAGTAATTCAGCGTCAGAAGTGGTTGCTTAGGAAATCCCTTCAAATAACTTTTTTTCAATTCATTTTGTGAACAAAGACAACCTCCAAATAGTAACTTCATTTTGTCAATATCTCGGAAATACCGCTGTAGCCTGTAGTTTGTGTTGAATTTTTGGAGGACGTGTTTAGAGTACATGTCGAGAATTTTAAAGATGATTTGATGAAGACACAACAATGTCGAATTGAGTACATTTTTGTCCATAGTGCCGTGGGCAATCTTCTTTGGCATCACCTAACTGAACGTTGCTTTACGAGACGGGAACAACGGGCTGAAACATTACAGCCGGTCCATTTTGTAAAAGTCGCACCGTGTAAACTTTGGTGAAGCGAGCTTGAAGTGAGCTGTCATTTCACGAATACCAGGGATTGACAGCTCACTTTCAAGCTCATTTTACGTAAGTATTCACGGTGAGAGCAGTGGTGCCCAGTGGTAACGGCCTCGACTTACGAGTCGTAGGTCGTGGGTTCGAACACAGGCAGACGCTTTACTTTGTGTAAATAATTTCATCATCATTGCTCTCAAGCGTTGGAAGGCCTCCCACAAGGTGGACTGACGACCTTGTGAAGGCCGCAGGAACCCGTTGGATGCGAGAAGCACAGAACCGGTCGAAGTGGAGGTGCTTGCGGGAGGCCTATGTCCAGCAGTGGACGTCTTTCGGCTGAAATGATGATGAATTGCTCTGAAAACGGTGAAGGAACATTGAACATTGTAAGGAAATCGGCATGTCCTAGAACCAAAAATTCAAAGACATGTGAAATCTACCAACACGCACTGGGCCCGCGTGGTGGATTACAGCCCACTCCCTTTCACGAAGATGAGGGCTGTGTCCCAGCAGTGACAACATTACAGGCTGATTGTACAGAACCATCCTTCTGCAGATATGTATTCTGTGGTCGTTCACTTGGTGGAGACAACTAATCTAATTAGAGAATTTGATTCTTGCGTGTTGCGAGCGCCGGATTCCAAGAGTGCCTAACGCTGCGCACTTTATCATGCCACTTTACGCCTTATGTCATCATCACATACGGACGGTTATCGCATACTTACCTCTATATTTTTTTTAAAGTAACATACAACTATACTTTTAATTATCAACGATATAATTTTGTTGTATTATTTTAATGTTAAGGCTCCTGCAAACAGGCGACATGCGACGCGAATCGCACGCGACGCAAAGGCACCGCTCGCGATTCGCGTCGCGTGTCGCGACTCGCGCCTGTTTGAAGAAGCCTTTAATTCGTTAGAAAGGAGCGGTTTCAGTGAAATGAACGGAAGTATCGCTTTTACTTGTTTGTTTATATTATTAGTTCAGTTTAGTTAGGGGCTGTATTATTAAATACTAGCTTTTGTGGCTAAATAATAACAGCCGCACAGGGCGATCGATCAGGTTAAGCTACGCTTGCCGCGGTTAGTCTGTGGATGGGTGACCATCTTTACATACCGAGACCTCTCTGTGCCTCGGAAAGCACGTTAAACCTTTGGTCCCGGCTGTCATTCGTGGATCTCTGACAGTCGTAACGGTTAGTCAGAAGCCCGAAAGTCTGACAACCAATCTTAACAAGGGGTATCGTATTACCCAGTAACTGGGTTGTGGAGGTCAGATAGGCAGTCGCTCCATGTAAAATATTGGTATTCAGCTGCATCCGGTTAGACTGGAAGCCGACCCCAACGTAGTTGGGGAAAGGCTAGGCAGATGATGATAGTATCGATTAATGCCATGAAACTCGCACAAACCAGGGAAGCATGGCACAAAAAGGTGAAGGTCTGTACTTAGCACTGGGTGGCACTAGGCTGCCGTGATGATTATGACGATTGCCATCATGATTCCTCTGCCAAAAAAGGGATGCCGCTTCACGTCCTCTAATACTCCTTCTTTCTCTGGTACTGAAACGTCGGGACTCACGCACTAGGAGGACATAAGTGACCATATTGGTGATGGCCTTGAAAGGTCAGGTGCGTAGTACTCGCCACCGGCGTGCGTGTATGACCAGTGTATGTGGCGATCTGTAGTTTCTGCGTACCCACATGGGAAGAAGACGTGAGTTGATGTATGTATGGAACAACGATGGCTGACACGTCATAATACGGGCTCAGACGCTCTTGGAAGCCAGTTGTGTTATCTGTCGTTGACTTGTTGAGTGTAGACGGAACAACCTTGCGGTGCGGTGGTGCACCTCGTTACGATAATACATTATCTTGGCGCGTCAACAAGGATTATTTTATTTCATAATAATATTATTCAATACATCCACTGCTAAACATTTTTCTCTTTCAGAAACAGTTGGGAAAGAAAAGTATCCAACTATCTACCAATTTTCCAACATACTTATTTCTGTCAACACCAACCACAACACCAAGACATCTTGCGGCGACCCCAAATGAACTGGGATAAGGACAAGAGAATGATGGTGCAATGAGGTCCACGCTGTAATTTGAAAATATTGTAAAAGCCAACTATTTTTGAAAGAGTAACCGTGGAGTTTCTTGCCAGCACTTCACCTAGTTTCTGACGTTAATATAGTGTGGCGTTCATGCGGATAACAGGCACGTGAGACATTCCAGCGTTGTCCCTGGTTGGCAGCGCATCTGCGATGTCTCTGGTATTGCAGATGAGGCAGCGGTGACAACCATCAGGCCGTCGACTTGTGAGCCATTAAATAACTTTTAAACATCGTCGTCATTAACGACACACTACACTAACGGCAGAACAGGTTTGTGGACATAACAGCTTCATGCTTTTACTCAAACGAAAGGCTATTAGAAAGTAAGAGTAGGTAAATAATATACTCATCGCAGTCATCCATCACACGTCCGCACATCTCGTACATGCATCTCATCTTTAAAAGCAATATTGTGCAAGCACACTGCAGGTGCAGGACACCAGGGGCGAATTATGTATTGAAACTGTACCCACTACGTTTTCAACGTTTTTCCATGGGGGTAAGCAGAAACTACAGAACGCTTCAGAACAAACCACCGGAATAAAAGTATTCTATGTCTTAACAGCAGATCATGATCTACCTGTGTGGCAAATTTCATCTAAATCCGTTCAGCAGTTAGGCGTAAAAAGCTAGACAGACAAACAGACCGACGGATGGACAGATTTTCGCATTTATAATAATTAGTATGGATATGGATGGATGGCACATGCCGTGGTTAAAATATTAGCCAGTCAGCAATGTTGTAGCGGGGCTGACTGCCCAGGGTGCGCTCCAAGTACATTTATGTATATAGGTATATGTATGCAGGTATTACCTCGTGGAGGCTATCACATGATCATAAAATTATATACCCTGAAGTAGGTTAGAGTCCTGCTCGTAAATAGTTGATGTCCTTACGAGGCAGCGGTGTAGCGCGCATTGCCACGACGCGGGACGTGACATTCGTTCCGGACTTTATCGACTCTTATGGTATGCGACTACCCGCGGCACATCACGGCATATGTGACACATGTCTGGTGTAGGCTCAGGTGTAGCTATGACTTACTCCTGTAAGCTAAGCCCAAAGGGCTAGGTAGAGGTGTGTAGTACATGAATCACGTTTTGCCAGTTATGTTTAAGAGCCCAGTAATAAGGGGCGAGCATAATAAAAAAAAAAAATCCTGATAGGAAACATAATAACACTGCCTTCCCGAGATTCGGACCCAAGACCATTCAGCAACCGCTCTTACGACCACTACACCAACGAGACGCTCCATTGAGGATCACCATTATCTGCCGGCCTTTTTCTAACTATGTAGGGTCGGCTTCCGGTCTAGCCGCACGCAGGGAAGCTGAATATTTATACAGTACTAGCAGCGCCCCGTGGTTTCACCCGCGTTAGTTTCGATCCCGTGGGAATGTCGGGATAAAAAGTATCCTATGTGTTAATCCTGGTTATAAACTATCTGTTTACCAAATTTCAGCAAATTTCATCCAAATCTGTTCATTAGTTTTTGCGTGATTGCGTAACAAACATCCAAACATCTTCATAAACTTTCACATTTATAATATTAAGTAGGATTTTACATGGAGCGACTGCCTATCTGACTTCCACAACACAGTTACTTGGTAACACGACACCCCAATAAGGATAATTACTCGGAAAAGTCTCTTAAATCGTTGTTGATTAAAGAGTGTCCGTGGAGTTTCTTACCAGTTTTCACCATAGGAGCCTACTACGCTTCTGAATTGGCAACTAGCTTCTTTTCAACTGTCCGCGACTCCATGACAATTGAACAGAGCCTGTAATTTATTTAATTTAAATAAATGCTTGAGTTGGAATTCTCTTTCTCCGTCCGACGGCGTCCGTATAAACAAACCTCTGCTCAACCTCTCATTATCATACTCCAATAAAGACTACTTATAATATAATTGCCTTACGTGTAGTGAATCAGGATGCCTGCGTCGTCATCGTCGCTGGCGCTGACTTGCTGCCGTGTCGTCAAGGGCGCTATAGAGTAGCACAGCCATAGCTCCTTATTTGGCAAGCTGTGGGTGGCGAGCGCGGAGCGCGGTGACCTCGGAGAGAACTGATCTTTTGTTATCCAACTTTGAAGGCATGTACCGTGAAATAAGCTGTTTGGCAGGCTAACTTGTATCTACTTTTAAATAATGCTGTCTGTGCTGACTGTGCTGAGTAGGTACTCAATTCTTTTACGTATAAAAAGCGCACATCAAAATGAATATTGGCAATGTTATGACGCGTCACGCGTGACGCTCTATTTAAAGACAGAACTTTTTCTAAAAGTGGTATTTCGGGTGCTGTATTTGTTTTATGACTCCTTAAAATGCGGAAATTTGTAAAGCTAAAGCACTCACGAGGCATCGCAGTAGGTAGATACTAATATGTATGTACCCTGTTATTGAACTTGCGGCAATACACTCGCCCCCATATTTAAATTAAATCTTCTATTCAAATTAGGCTGAGAATCAGCACATTTTGAACCTCAAAATTACATAAGACAGCCTCCAGAACGCCCGCGCCCTTCACCACTTCCTTGTGCTTTAGCTGGAAAAAAGTAGCGCAACAAACTCCCCAGCAGCACAGCTGTCTGTTACATGGGACCTAAACTTAAACAGCCGAAATGTGGATGTGCCACCTCTGCCAAAAACTGCTTACATCCCCATGCCCCGAAGATTTGGACAGAGTTACACCCACATTTCGCCAGTTTTGTCTAAATCCTATGTAGTTGGGGGCGAGCATATTGCCAGTAACTTGAGATAAATCTAGACACCGGGCTGCTACTGAGAAATCCCTGATGAAAAAACCCAATAAAACTTTTCGACCTGGAGCTTTATTCTCTATGGCACAATGAACAAACCTGCGCGAAATGAACACGAGATTGGCAGGAATAGCTAAGGAATTGACGTAGTTCCGATTCCTGGAGAGAGAAACTAGGATTTCATACACAGTTGCGCTTGCGACCACTCTAGACCCACTAAGCAGTCTTTTGTAAATATACGTCATTCTGTTGTGAAACACAAACACGACCGTACCTTCTGTACTCAGATAAACATAACATAGTAATAAGTACGCCTTCGGCTAATCAGCGCAGTCTGCAAATATTACTATCGAGTCGTAATCCCAAGCGACATTGCACCTTACATCAAAAAATTTAAAGTATAAAAATGCTGCTGACACGTACTATTTTGCGTATTACAAATAATACTATCGATGCCCGGCGATGTTACACCTTATTTCAATGAAGTTAAAGTGTAAAATTGTGGCATGAAGTAAACAATGAGAATTGAGTCATTGATGAAGCGATTATATGCCATATTGTACGGCGGCAAGCCCACGATGTTCTGTGAGTACCTAATGCTCAAGTGCTGTATGACTTAGGCGCGAATTACAAAGAGACGGCGTAAGGTGAAGGCGCGGCGTAGACCTAGACATGATGCTGCTTCAAAACGTTTTCATACAAAATGTACGAAGGCGACGTGTCGTGAATTACACTCAAGCGGCGCGGCGGCGGTGCGGCGGTGCGGCAGGCGGAGCGCCTTCACCTTACGCCGTCTGTGTTTAATTCACGCCTTACAGCTCTTGTTAAACTGGACTGTTGGGCAATGAGCAGCATGAACTGTGAATATTATTCAGTCTGCCGAAGCCGCTTGTCCACACAGATGTTGTTATGTTGAACTTCAAAATGATAGATACAAGCCGTGTCATCGTCATCATTATTTTTCAGCCGAAAGAGGTCCACTGCTGGACATAGGCCTCCCCCAAACACCGCCACTTCGACCGGTTTTGTGCTTCCCGCATCCAGCGGCTTCCTGCGGCCTTCGCCAGGTCATTGGTCCACCTTGTGGGAGGCCTTCCAACGCTACGTCTTCCGGTACGCGATCGCCACTGCAGAACCTTTCGGCCCCATCATGTTTTGCGAGTAATGTGCTCTGCCCACTGCCACTTAAGTTTGGCAATTCTTCGGACTATGTCGGTTACCTTGATTCTCCTACGGATCTCTTCATTTATGATTCGATCACGCAGGGAAACTCCAAGCATAGCCCTCTCCATTGCCCTTTGGGTGACTTAGCCTTCTAATAAGGCCCATTATGAGCGACCACGTTTCAGTACATGACTGGCAACACGCACTGGTCAAACACTTTCGTCTTAGACACTGCGGTATGTGGAACGAGAAGATATTACGCAGCTTCCCGAACTCTGTCCAGCTGAATGCTCCAAGTCGTGTGCTCGATGGGGTTTCTCTCCCTCATCGGCAAACATTACGAGCTTCCATACATCTATTTAACTCCTTAAGAAGATGAATATTCACTGTCCGTTTATCAACATTCAAATTAATCACTCTCTTAGTCACGCGTTTCATTATTTTCTACTCTCACACGTCCATAACAAGACAAACGATTACGATTTCCTTTTAACTTTTCTGTCAATGGCGCCACTTTCAAACTTCCTCTTACGAAAATCGACGCCAAATATTTGATTGTTATCTATCAGGCAAAATATGAAGCATCCCGTTCGTGCGATGAACGCAAGCATTAACGTATTTAGGACAATATGGAGGCGAGGGAAAAGGAAACATCAGTTTTTATGACAGCCATTATTGTTAAAACAAATGACGGTCGACATTCAATATTTAACAGAAAATGAAAGCATTAGGTAGATACAGGTGGGATTTAATATCTTTTATACACAGTATTGGGTTACGCAGTAACTGGATTGTGGAGGTCAGATAGGCAGTCGCTCCATGTAACATACTGGTATTCAGATGCATCCGGTTAGACTGGAAGCCGACCACCTACAGCATAGTTGGGTAACGGCTCGGCAGATCATGTTGATGACACAGTATTGGAAAGGTCCAGGAAAGTAATACTACTACGAGGAGTATACGTAATTCTGCCGTTAAGCAGTGTTCCTGTGTTTCGGTGTAGTTACAGGACTTACAGGCGCACATGAGACGTTTTTTTTTTTTTTTTTTTAAGGATGGGAAATCATCCAATGACCCCTCCCGCTCTGGGTGGAGCGGAAGGGAGTGTCAGACTCTTACTGACTAAAACCCATCCGTGTTCCTTCCTTAGCCCTTTATGTTCCGGGGCAGCGGTAACCCTTTCGGACAATCCCGCTGCCCCGGCAGGCTTCGGCCCTAACGGGCCCCTCCATGTCTGCTGACATCTCTTTGAGGCGCGCGTGGAACACATACGCGCCGTCCGGCAGACGTTTCAGCTGCACTCTGGGATGGCAACGCATCTGCGATGGCTCTGGTATTGCAGATGTCTTCCTTCAGGTGGGTCGTTCGGGTTGTTTGCCATTAAATAGCATAAAATCACGGAATATTTAGTATTCCGATAATAATGTACCTGGCGAAATGTTTGTATACTGTAAGTACAATTCTGCCTAACCCTTCGGGGACCACAGTAGGCGTGATATTCTGTTATTTAAAATTCACTGCCGCATATCGTAATTCACCATAACGTGTTCTATAAGGCATTTGTATCAAAGGTCGCTCCATTCCGCTTCACGTCTTGTCTGATTGTCTCATGTATTACATCTTACGGTCGCCCTTCGATGTCGATGTCAAATGCACACAGTATACTCACAGCACAGCACAGGGGCGTGCAATAGTCCAACTTCAACCAACATGCGTTTGAATTTGACTCGGTGAAATGAGGAGGAAAACAAAAAAGTGAGAGTGGGAAATATAATGCATGTATTTGTTTATGGAACACTAGCTTCCGCCCGCGGCTTCGCCCGCGAGGTATGTCGATAAAAAAAAAAACCTATGTCCTTCCCCAGGATGCAATCTATCTCTGCCAAATTTTATCGATATCCGTCAGTGGTCTAGGCGTGAAAAACATACAGACGACAGGCAGAGTTACTTTCGAATTTATAATATTAGTGTTAGTATGGATAAAAGTGATTCCAGTCAATATCTGGGGAAAACAGACGATACGTTCACCCAAAAACTTTGCTTACCTTAGGTGCTTAAAGGCTGATTTGCAATGATGCAGTGTTTTGATCTAGCGGAACAACCCACAGATGTTTAAATATCGTTCCAAAGCCACTGGATTTCAGGCCAGCGCTGGAATAAGATACAGACTGGATCAATGTAAATCAGCCTTTTTTTTTTTTTTAAGGATGGGAAATCATCCAATGACCCCTCCCGCTCTGGGTGGAGCGGAAGGGAGTGTCAGACTCTTACTGACTAAAACCCATCCGTGTTCCTTCCTTAGCCCTTTATGTTCCGGGGCAGCGGTAACCCTTTCGGACAATCCCGCTGCCCCGGATGTAAATCAGCCTTAGTTCCGTTTTAACGACTTCGTGGTGTCTAATGTTTTACGAGTGGTTCTACTGTTAAGGCTATGTATGTGATAAACTTCTCCACGGCTCATTACTCCACCGCATCACAGCTGCACAGAGCTCTGTCTCTTTCACACACACATCCTTAAAGTGGGAGTGAAAGAGATACGTAAACATAGACATCAACATCATAATTCAGGGTCACATGTACACACGACTACACATCAAGCTATGCATATTGCACTATGCTAGTTTGAGTTGACCTTGCATTGTATAGGTTTGTCGTACAATCAGAAGTCAGCTTATACTGGTTATGTATAGCTTGATGTGTAGCCGTGTGTACAGAGTACGGATGCAAGTCCGGGAGAATCAATACTACGGTTGGAAAGTATTAGGCAAACATAGGAGGCAAGATGTGCGAGTCAATATTTGTAGGGGGAAAGTGTAACGTGCATGTTCCTTTGATTCATGATCCACTGGTAAGTACATACGAGTAGTCCTCTCGTGTTCAACTGTTATTGGGCATAAATTATCCATAGCGAATAAATAGTATTTTTAAAGCATGGATCCCATTCCCGTTAATTCTGTAAATAAAATGGATTTATTGTTTTCGGTGTTTCCGGGGGTGCATAGTTTTATGAGAGAGGTACTTGTGTTTGTGTAATATTGTTCGATTGCATGTTCACCGGATATAACGGTAAAAAGCTTTTCTATTTTTATTCGAGACTTTACATAAAAGAAAATATAGCGAAGAAACGAATGCGGGGTACACTTGCAATAGCTATGCCTTTCATTTTGACAATTCAACAATATTCATTGCATTGTTTATGTTGTTGAGAAGAAGAATTTTTCAAACATGAAGTAATGGGCTTTTAAAATTAGTGTAGTGGTCGCCAGCGTTACTGCTGAGCATAAAGTCCTGAGTTCGATTCTCAGGTCGGGCAAACTATTAGGAATTTTTCAGTAGCAGCACAGGTAACAGCCCGGAGTCTGGATTTGTGTCCGGTAGATGGCAATAGGCTCGCCCCCTATTACATGTGACTTAAACATAACTGGTGAAATTTGAGTGTACTATAGGTACACCTCTGCCTAACCGTTCCGCGGTCTGAAGTCACCATTTTTTCCTGGTGAATGCCAGCAAAAAGGCTGATGAAAATGATGATAATGGCTGCCGGTAGAAAGCTTGCCCCCTATAACAAAAAGGCTGATGATGATGATAATGGCTGCCGGTAGAAAGCTTGCCCCCTATAACAGGAGACTTAAAATTGGCTGAACGTGAAATACATAAACTTCGGGAATACAAGCATGGCATGTGAAGGAGCCCTAAAAATGCAGGAATAGAACAACCTAAACAAACGCAAAGGAGCAAGGGAATGTAAATATGCTATTGAAGCGATACAAATCGATACTGTTTGTTTGTCGGCACATTCAGGGCTGCCAGTCTGCCACCCACACGACATCAGTATTACTAATGCAGATATAAGCAATAACTTCCGAGAACACGCGGCCAATTTGATGCAAGTGTAATTTGTTTGATTGTTATACTTTGTGACACGAGCGGTCAAGGCTACCAGAGAACCAGCATTAAGTATATGACTAATATTTGATTTGTTTTATGTTATTGGACGGCAGACTGACGCTTTGGTCTAGTGGGCGCAAGCGCTACTGCTGAGCATGAGGTCCTAGGTTCGATTCCCGGGTCGGTGTTATTGGCTTTTCCATCTGGATTTTCTCAGCAGCAGCCCGTAGTGTTGATTTGTGCGCGGTTGATGGCAGTCGGCTCCCCCTATTACTTACATAGGACGTAAATCCCAATTTATTTGGGGTCGGCGCAACATGTCTTTTTCAGCCACACTTCTCTATTAGTCGTCATGGCCCCCCTTTCTAACCATTATCATCTTTTTATAACTGGCGAAATGTGCGAGTAGGTACTATACATGTCTGTCAAATCTTTCGGTGAATACAGGCGTGATGTTATGTTGTGAATGGAAAACTGGACGCCGACGGCCCACCTATTGGTATGCCGTCATCACAGCCTAAACACCTTTGCAATACCAGAAGTATTACAGATGCGTTGTCATTACAGAGCCAAGCTAAAATTTAATGTCTTGTTGATGTATGTACTACTGAATTTTGTAGGCTGTGGCAACACACTCTTGTAGGCACTTTTACTGTGGGCCTGTGTCGTATAAAAGTTATTTACGAGGTGTATAAAGTAGTCCTATAAGGAGCTTGTTGTGTTGAGTCATCCCCTTGTCGTAGTGCGCAACTTGCTTATGAGGTCATGAACATGCAGAGAGCTTCGTATTATGAGAAAGTGGAGTTTTATTTAGCCTACATTGCTCAGCAATAGGTCGTAGTAGAGCTCTTTGTGAAGGAGCTCGTCTTGGGAAGTCATACCAAGGACTGCTGTGTTCCCAATTGCAAGGCTAGGATGCCGGTGTGGCGGTGTCGTTACAGGCACTGATATTTCAGCTTTGCCTCTAGGACGGCAACACGATAACTGCCTTACAAGAATCACCTGAGATGATTCTGGTATTGCAGATGTCCATGGACGCTAACGACTTGCCATCTGACTGGCAATTCCTGTATTTTTTAGAGCGTTCGCGTTCTAATCTCCGTCCCAATCTGCCAAAAATACCCTTAATTTTTTATTTATACATTTTTGGTAAGTTTTTAATATTGATTGGCGGTGAGATGAGATAGCGACTAGATTTGAACGTTATTTAAATAGGGGACATGGCATTCAAATGGCCCCCCGGCTTCATTGCCAACCAAGAACTTACGATATCATGTACCTTGAAATTACTTTAGAAATCGATTTAAGTTTGTAACTGTTTTGTTTAATGGCCAGTGACGGCAGATTTGTGGTCGGTCGTGCGAGAGGATTATTATCGATGATTATGTCGATGCGATAACCATCGGCAACTATGTCGATCGGTGGTCTCGATGGCTGATTCATGTAATAGAGGTTTTGGTCGTGTCTTGGGAAGCAATGGTTTCGTCAGCACTGATATTCTCCAGAAGTGTGCTCTCTAAAGTGTGCTCTCTAAAGTGTGCTCTCTAAAGTGTGCTCTCTAAAGTGTGCTCTCTAAAGTGTGCTCTCTAAAGTGTGCTCTCTAAAGTGTGCTCTCTAAAGACACAGTACGCAGCCTTTGGTTTTTATTTGTTACTGTCTTTAGTTTGTGATCTTCCTGTACGAGTCGCAATAAATACTTTTAGTTTGTGATCTTCCTGTACGAGTCGCAATAAATACTTTTAGTTTGTGATCTTCCTGTACGAGTCGCAATAAATAGTTTTAGTTTGTGATCTTCCTGTACGAGTCGCAATAAATACTTTTTCTTTCCTTAAATTAAGGCACTTAGTGTTTTAGAAACAGTGCAGCTTTTCTACAGCGTATATCAGAAATGTGTGGTCATCAAAAAAAAATATCAGCTCTCCCATACAAAACTTCAATACCAGTTCGATAACTCGACCCAAATGTATAGCACAGGACAGCTGATGATTTTTTCGCGATTCCGATGTGAGTCCTATGGAAAATGTTGTTCAGTTTGATGGTCTCATTTGTGATACACGCGGTATAGGTCTATGTCATTTATTGTCTTATTGTAGGTTACAATTACAATGTTATTCATACAATTTCTACATTTTAAATGATCAAGGACCAAATCTATGCATTAAGTTAAGACGTCTGTATTTAGAGACACACACGGAAAGAAACGCTGCCTGTGACAAAATTAAATATAAACATCATCATTTATATTACTCACACGTTTATTTTTACAACAAGAACAAGTTTTCAAATTAAAGAGCCACTGGAATATTCGAAACAATATAAACCAAAGAAATACACCGACACATGTTTCCATGAATTAATAAGAAATAGCCCAAGTTTCGGTATTAGTCGGCAAAGAAGTGGGTCGGGCGGACTCAGGCGGCGTGCCAAGTGCAGCGGGTCAACGGCGACGGGTCACTGGGTGTACACTGCGGAGTGCGGATGTTCCTGCTTTGTGGCGGAAAGGCCGTGACGATGAGAATATATTCGAGTTAATTCAAACATAATTTATGTTAAATAAATTAACATGGGCACTTATGAAATGTCAGAAGCTAGGTGCACGGTTCCAATTGGTCGTTTTTTATAGAGCTTTAAAAAAAATACCATACAATATTTACAAAATTAAAACAGTGTTAATAGGTATATGAGGTCAGTGTAGGCCAATTATTTATCTGTGGCCCTACCATAATTATTTGCAGGATTGTTGTTTAGCGGGTCAACTGGGTACACTGCGGATGTTCCTACTCTGTGGCAGGATGGCCGTTTTAGTTAATTATTGTTGATCTATGGTCCACTTAGAGCAACGCGGCCTACCGGTATAGTACCGGTAGGCCGCGTTGCTCTAAGATGATCTACATCTATATATATCGGTCTGCCGCATTTGATCGAGTAAAGTTTGTAGGAGTGTTAGCGATCCCCTATAATAAATAATAATTGGTTGATATAATAGATAATCGGCGGCAAGGGACAGCGCCCGCGCGCCGGCGGCCATCAATTGGGAACTTGTAAACATTTATTAGAAGAAAAGTCTATAATTGATTAAACATTTCAAAAAATCAAAAGACTGTATAATTTGACCTGACACCGCTCGTAGGTGGCTCTTTATTTCTCACCACTCATTTATTTCAGATAATTTGGCAAACGTTTATCTAGAACTGATGACTAAGTACTTGTACCACTTCGGGGTACTAACATTAGCAATGGCTTTAATTTTGTCAATTTCAACAACGTTGTATCAGACAAATGTTTAAAACATAATTATGAAGCAATGGATTCGCAACATCCTTCAAAATGATTCAGATTGTGATTGATAGTCTTTTGCGCAATTTACGGCGCACGCGCACGTCTACTATGTAAATCTTTTTCTGTTACAAAACTGTAACAATTCAAATTCTGACTCCTAAGTCACAGGATCACCTAGTTTATATGAGTCAGGGTTTACCTTATCCGTATGAAGAAGAAAGAAAGAAATAAAATTTTTATTATTATTAATTTGACAATGACAGCTCTCCAATTGCGTAGTAGCACATATACTGTAAGGGCGGATTTCGTAGTTTCAAGTGTTACTGACCGTACAAAACTAATAGAACGTATTGTATTTATTTTCATTATTTTACCAATTTCATTTTGAATAAATATTTATTTTATTATTCACCGGCTGTCTAATTCCGCACGGTGTATGCACGAACTTGCGTGCACAGTCCGTGTGTCCGTGCATTCGACACGGTGCACGGTGGTGTCTTTGTAATCGCTCGTGTGCGCGTGTTGCACGCTACTTGTGCGTGTGTTTGTTTATCTGCCTCGAATATAATTAGTTGTATGGAATCATTATTAATGATCGTGTATTGACGTAGCTTCCACGAGTAGGTCGGCGGACACTACACAACCCTGCTGGTCATTGAGTGACACACTATCAGCAGCAATGGCTTTCATTTTGACAGTTCAACAACATTTCTTGGCGTTATTATGTTGTTGAGCCGACACATTTTTGGACCACATGAAGCAATGGGTTAACAATATCCTTGAAAATTATTCAGATTGAGATTGATGAGGTGCTGTATCTGTATTATATGCTATATTGCTTGTCTTCATTTAGGTCAAAAAGAAAGAAAATACATTGCCGAGGCCTATATGTACGCTACTTAGCTCGTGCTGTGTCGTGTTTCCGTCTCTATCTTGCACTTGTAGTTTGACAGTTGTACGAGAGTGACAGGACTAAGTAGCGTTTGTAAATCTGAAATCTCTATCTTAGAGAGCGTTTCTTCTGACGACCATTCTCTAATCGAACAATCACAGACGAGACGAGAGACGCAATGTCAATATCAACTAATTTGATTGGTCGATTGTTGCACGTCTCCTCTCCGCTGCGTAGGTCTCCATTTCAATGAAGCTGGATGCTGGCTATCTTAGCAATTATTAGATGAAGTTACCCATTCGCCTTTCATTACGTACCTCAATGGAGCAGCTCATTCATTAAACTCACCGTAAAAGCTGAAATGAAATAATTTATGTATGTAAGTATGTTTCGCCTGAAAGTGGACAGGCCTGGGCAGGTCTGCGATGTGTTTGTCAGACGTTAAGTAATAAATAATAGATATATTACGTGCGTGCGACACGCGAGCCGGCGCTAATGGGCCGACGGCCACGCCACGGAGGAGGTAGGACGTGGAAGGACAAAGAGGAATATTTGCTGACAAGCGAAAAGTCCGCGTTGGTCCAGTGGTCTAAGCGCGATGGCTGACCATCCAAGTATTTTCCATTAGCAATTTCTCAGTAGCACCCAAAATCCGGGATTGTGCCCAATTATTGGTGCTGTGATGTTACCGCTTTTTTTTTTGGAAGCCCAAGCTTGATAGATAGATAGAATAGGTACTGTTTATTATATACACCGTAAAAATACATACCACACACACAGACCATTTCATCCTCTCCAAGGCGACATCCACACGACAGTATAGGTTAGTGTAAAGAACAAACCCTTGCGTAGTTGCGTATTCTGCCCGCCATCGAAAATACACGCCCTTTTCTGATTACCTTTGCATAGACGTGATGCCAGAGAGCGCAGTGCTAGCACTCCATTGACTGACTCCTAGTCACGATGCGACACGGACGCGCCGCGCCGCGCGCCGGTCATCGGTAGTACAGACTACGGCTGATTTATGAATGTTTCATTAGTTATTGATACACTGTTTTTACATATTTTTAATTAGATATTTTAACAGTACGCGCCGCTAATGTGGCATCGAGTTTTTGTGTACGGCGCTCAAATACACAAGCGGCACGTTGTCAACGGCTACAGTTCCCCCGCTGCCATGCTGCTGACGCATGTCGCTCATGTATGTGAGCACTTATTTGTCACTTAACTCGAAATAGATCTATAATTACGAGCACAGAACAGAAAGAGGCGGCAACCGCACGCCGTGACTGTGACGAGAAGACTCAGCGTGATGCTGTGCTTTGGGGGACCCACAATGGCCACACCGGCCACAGCACAGCGTTGAGCAAAGCTACGCCCTAATTGCGTAACACACGATCAACCACAATTTTAATAATTTTGAAGGCTAAACCATTGCTATGTTCGAAGATTTGTCTGCTCAACAACGTAATAACACAATGAATGTTGTTGAACTGTCAAAATGAAAGCTATTGCTACTGATAGTGTCTAAGTAATGTCACTCAGGCTGGCTGGACAAATCTTCAAAATAACTCGCATTTAACTAGGTCAATAGGGCATTTTATGTGACGGCTAAACACCCTTATTTCAGAATTTGTGACGCAACAGAATCTTAGATAATCGATCGAAAACGTGTCCAGCCATCTTGATAAACCACTTTTCGCTGGTCTCTCAATCTCGGTAACGGAAGTGATTTTGACGACATTTTGCTTATCAACGGGCGTCACATACATTTGTGACAGGCATCGAGCTAAAAGTTTTGTGATACGTACAGCGGTTTAGTAGAAAAATGCAAAAATCTGTGTCCAGCCATCTTGATTTTACGTATAAAACTTTTGGCTGGCACTTCCGAATCTCAATAACGGGAGCGTTTTCGAATATGGTTCCTTTACTAACATTTAGTGACGCAATTTGTGACAGTAATAACGTTTGAATTATGGCGTCACATGTAAGGGTTTACGAGAAATCAATAAAAACTTAATGTCCAGCCAGCCTGAGCTCAAGCTGGCTGGACACATGTATCTCAGCTGCGTGATGATCTACGGCCTTCGAAATATGTTCAAATTTTTGTGACGGGGACGATAATGATTTACTGAATTTGTGACGGAGAAACTTTGAGTAGTTTCAAAGATATTGATCATTTAAGTTTTCCCATACAAACATCCATTAATATTGTGAGGTGACCATCATTTTTACATAAATAAAGGATTTTTTTTAATCGACTAATCGGCCGGTAGCAGCCACGCCTGCTTTGTATTTGATTTTCATAGATGGCGCTGAGAAAACATCGTTCTTAAGAACAATGTTTCATCGATGTTACCAGTTTCAATATCGATGTTTATGAACGATACATCGATGCGGCCATTTATTTAATTTCAACTACAGATAACTTATTAGAATCGTGGATTCTTATTGGTTTTTTGGCATAAAAATACCACAGCCAATTACTCTACTAAAGAAAATAGAATGACAGCGATACTCCCATAGACAAAATTACTAAAAATAAAATTGTGCAGACCGTATCGCGCTCGCTGTCACCGTTTATATATTTGATTAAAATGACGACCACCGACTTCATTTTCGCTTCAAACACTTAGGGCGGCGGTAAAAACAACCTAGCCGTGTGTACAAGGCGGGGGTTACTGAAGCGCAAATGGAGTTGATTGTCGTCATTTGAAACGCTCAATAAAAAGTACAAATCAATAAATGTGATTTTATTTACAGCAAACATTATTTTTTCATTTAAATACCTTCGAGCATTAGTTATCCTGACACAATATCTACCTATGTACTTACCAAGAAAAACACCAATACCTACCTACTAAAAAGAGTAGGTATCTGCATGTAAATAAGCAATAACATCAAAAAATTACCCCTCCCCCCCTTCCTCACTTCTACACTTTTGTCTTCTATCGATTTAAGGAGGAAGCGCTAAAGTAGCCCGCGAAATTCAAATTTTCTTGCGTTTTTTGCAATTTGCTGGTCACTATTAAGTTGTACGATGATTAAAATATGATTCGCGGCCGTAACAAAATGTATTTACAGAATTATAATCTATAATTCATCAACACAACTCTCTAAGACCAAGTAATCCCCAAGAATGACTATTTCATGAAATCTTCACATTTGGGGATTATACTAAGTTAACAAATTGTATTACTGATTGTAATGATTATAATTCTGTAAATACACATTTGTTACGACCGCGAATCATATTTGAATCAACGTACCACTTAATACTGACCAGCAAATTGCAAAAAACGTAAGAAAATTTGAATTTCGCGGGCTACTTTAGCGCTTCCTCCTTAAATACCTACAGTTGTTCGTATTAATATCACCAAAACACGGATTTTCATCCATTAAAGAAAACACCTTAAAACATACTTAGTCCTACATAAAACCTACATTATTGGTAACCCTACTGCAGTATTTGTATGGGAAAACTTAAATGATCAATATCTTTGAAACTACTCAAAGTTTCTCCGTCACAAATTCAGTAAATCATTATCGTCCCCGTCACAAAAATTTGAACATATTTCGAAGGCCGTAGATCATCACGCAGCTGAGATACATGTGTCCAGCCAGCTTGAGCTCAGGCTGGCTGGACATTAAGTTTTTATTGATTTCTCGTAAACCCTTACATGTGACGCCATAATTCAAACGTTATTACTGTCACAAATTGCGTCACTAAATGTTAGTAAAGGAACCATATTCGAAAACGCTCCCGTTATTGAGATTCGGAAGTGCCAGCCAAAAGTTTTATACGTAAAATCAAGATGGCTGGACACAGATTTTTGCATTTTTCTACTAAACCGCTGTACGTATCACAAAACTTTTAGCTCGATGCCTGTCACAAATTTATGTGACGCCCGTTGATAAGCAAAATGTCGTCAAAATCACTTCCGTTACCGAGATTGAGAGACCAGCGAAAAGTGGTTTATCAAGATGGCTGGACACGTTTTCGATCGATTATCTAAGATTCTGTTGCGTCACAAATTCTGAAATAAGGGTGTTTAGCCGTCACATAAAATGCCCTATTGACCTAGTTAAATGCGAGTTATTTTGAAGATTTGTCCAGCCAGCCTGAGTGACATGTCTAAGTACACTATGCCGAAGTTACCTACGCGACCGAAGTTCGGCATGATTACGCTTGCAATACTATTTATAATGCAACGTAATTTCGGCATAATGTGTCGTCAGTAATTTATTCAAATAGTATTGCAGGCGTAATCATGCCGAACTTCGGTCGCGTACCTTCGGCATACTGTGTGTTTAGACACTTAGCGTGTTATAAAAGCAAGTACCCCCAGATATGTCTCATAATTAGCCTATAATGTTCCCACTGCTGGGACACAGGCCTCCTCTCTGTGAGAGGGAGTGGGCAGTAATCCACCACGCGAGCCCAGTGCGGGTTGGTAGATGTCACATGTCTTCGAATTTTTGGTTCTAGGACATGCCGGTGTCCTCACGATGTTTTCCTTCACCGTTTTGAGAGCAATGGTGATGAAATAATTTACACAAAGTAAAGCGCCTGTCTGGGTTCGAACCGACGACCTTCAACTCGTAAGTCGCGGCCGTTACCACTGGGCCACCACTGCTCTCAGATATGTCTCATTTGCCTGTAATCCTGTACTCACACCAGCAGGGTATCCTTCAAACCGGAATATAATTACATATTCCAGGCGCTTCCCGTGAACTCCTTATATCCATATAACATCGATTGGTCGTGTAACAGGGACATGGCAGGCACGCGGTTCTGTAGTGGAGGTAATTCGGATCGATACCAGCAGGGAGGGTGTGTTCTGAATTTAGAGGTGTAGCCGACATTTTTTTACCACTGTACAGTTGGGGGCAAAAATACTTATGTATAAACCTGTTTTCTATCTAGTAAGTATTTCTTCCACTACAAGGCAAGTTGAGAGCAGTGGTGGCTCAGTGGTCACGGCCGCGACATACGAGTTGTAGGTCGTAGGTTCGAACTCAGACAGGCCCTTTATGTTAATTATTTCGTCACCAGTGCTCTCAAAACGGTGAATTAAAACATCGTGAGGAAACCGGCATGTCCTAGAACCAAAAATTTGAAGACATGTGACGTCCACCAACCCGCACTGGGCCCGCGTGGTGGATCACGGCCCACTCCTTCTCACAGCGAGAGGGCTTGTATCCCAGCAGTGGGAACATTTTATAGGCTGATTTATTTTTATGCTAAGGCAAGGGCCTCCCTTTCCTTTACCTACAATAATTCAAGGCGAATTTCTCATATGCGAGCTTCGATTGTTGAACTAAAATACAAATACCGTACAACTTACAACTGTAATAATTAATATAATAATTTACAAAATTACGTATATGTTCAGCTGTGCACACCTACCTCATTTGTTTTGAACCGATTTTGAATTTCACTATACAGTGCGGCAGGGACATCGACCCTAATTAGCACATGATTCGAGACCCCCTAGCGTAGCGTACAAATTTTTAGACGAAAAATTTCAACGCAGGGCAGTTCTCGAATCATGTACTGAATCCATGGTCAGGTTGCGCGTCATGATCTTGCCACCGCACTGTGCACACGTGGTACACACCGTGTCCGAGCGACCTACATACCTTACGTGTGACCGTGCGACTAATAACACTTTCGAAGATGGAAGTTACACCCATTTCTGGACACATTTATGTGATTCTCTGTGTGTTTGCCTCCCCCGAATACTGGCATAGTGTGATATGATAACTTAACATCATCCTCACGCTGGGTGTGTCCAAAGGGTTAGACAGAGGTTTACCTATAGTGCCTACATCCACGTATCGCCAATTATGTGTTGCCATCTACCGGGCATAAAAACAGACTCCAGATTGCTACTGACAAATTCCAGGTGAAAAAACCCAATACCACTTGTATGTTCACCTTTATACAGCTTCTGCCCGCGACTTCGTTCGCGTGAAGTTTTTCGTTTTAATATATCCTTGGCACTCAGGGATACTTTAGCTTCCCATTAGTGAAATAATTTTCGGAATCCTATCAGTAGTTCCGAAGAACTCCCCCTACAAACAAACTCACAAATACCTCTTCATAATATTAGCGTTACCGTGCGTCCTCATTAAGGGGACTACATGACCTAAAGCGCGGTCACTCTCGGACTGCATAGAAAAGAAAGAGAAGCCCGATGACACAACGCTGGTAATTTATTGCAAAATATGAAACAATCATCTATTTACAAACTACCTAATAATAAATAATCCATCACTGAATGCAGTTTAGCATTAGCAATTTAATGGTATATTTTTAATTGTAATTAGGAAGGGATAAACTGCTTTTAAAGATAATTATGTCAGAGGTGCATTTGAAGATTTTTTTGATGTATTAATGTATGTTTAATCATAATTTGAGTTCCATCACTGTTTAAAATAAGACTTGAAAATATGACTTTTTTTTTGGTCAAAATTATTTACGGTTTAAGAATTAAGAGATACAAGATAAAATGGTCAAAAAGTTGGTTTTTAAAGCAGTTTAAAACCAACCTTTTGGCCATTTTCAAGAAACCACTGCCTTAATCTATCCCATGAATATTACACTCAAACTTTTTTCAATATTACCACCACCAATTCCTAATTATACAACCTCTAAGGCCTGAGTTCACCAACATTCTAACCATCGGTTAGGTATTTAAACAGTTGATTTATGTCAAATTTCCTAAGGAAATCAACTGTTTAAATACCTAACCGATGGTTAGAATGTTGGTGAACTCAGGCCTAAGCCGACTGCAACTCTTGCGCAAACTGTATCGTGCAACCGCGATGTCTCTGGAACTAAACGTCCGAATGGTAGTCGTCGGTAGTGCTCACACTACTCAACTGGAGGCCTACCATGAACTATTTAAAAACGATTCAAAATCAAGACATTTCAGTTTAGGTTCTTAAACTGCATCGTTCACAGTCGTACCATGACGACCAATACGCTCAGCGGCATTTGGATCTTTGAAAGTGAATGAAAAATCGCAGTTCGTTGCTGAACCGCGTTTGAAACGTTTCTGGTGAAAAAGAGACAATGCTATTATTATCAAATAAGTTTGTTTCGCGCACATTTTAGTGTTAGACACGTTCAGAAGCAAGTAACGTTTTATTTGTTCATAACTCAATATCATTATAGTGAAACAGACACAACCGCTGCTGTTAAAATTCCACGTCAATACGGTAACTATTGGTAAAAAATTCTTAGTCAAAGTAGATATTTATTTACCTTTTCCTATTTATTATACGAAAACAATATTTTTATTTCGACCTAATAAAACAATGTTTCTGTTTCGAACGTACCAGAGTGTAAGTTTTGATTTCAAGGAATGTCGAAAGTATTAAACATTGTATAATTTGTATAAGTACTGAAACTAAATAATTCTTTCGAGAAGTCTGTAGATAAATCTATTAAGAAAGTGAATAAATGTACAACTTGCCTCGAGATTATGACAATAATTTGCAAGTGCTTTTTTTGTTGCATTCTAGTCGAAAAAGGACATCTATTAAAGAAAATCAAATGCGGTTTAAGGCATGTAAAATAGGTATTTTACACCTTAAAAGAAAGATTTAAGTACACTTACATTGGTTTTTTGTAAAATTCCACTAAAAAACTTTATTTTCGTCAATAATTCACCAAACGTTTCAGTTTATGTTAGAGAAATAGTAACTTTTATTGAATCGCTTATTTTGACAGTTAGCGTTTCAGTTGAGCTGCTTTAAGGACGTCATGGTACCAAATATAGTACAAAATGAAAGAAACCAAAACTTGCGACTCAGTTTGGGATAATCGCTGTCAGATGGCACGGCCTAAATTGAACCGTTAAACTGACGTCATGGTTCGAATTAGAAGAACAGTTCAGTTTAGGTCCTAAAGTGGATCGCGTTAAGAGCTCGTGGTAGGTATGCTGTAGGCATGATATGCCTCTTGCTTGTTGTAATTTATGATTAGTGCTCATTAGCATGCGTAATGAATTTGAAGCACTCGCGTGTCGATTTATGTCTACACTAATCCATACTTTAATATTATAAATTCGAAAGTAACTCTGTCTGTCTGTATGTTTACCTTTTCACGCCTAAACCACTCAACGGATTTCGATAAAGGAGAACGGCAGGCTTGTATGGGAATTTCGTACAGCTAATAAAAGTTCGTGTTTTGGAACACTTTTTGTTTTAATTGGTAGATAATATGATAAACAAGCCCTTTTTAAATTCTTAGATTTTTAGAACTTGGGACGTAAAAGTTATAACCAGTTTTGTTTTTTAAGGTTATGTACTAGTGTACCAATGTAAATTGATACTCAGAGGTCATAGACTTGTGTGCGTGATTGACAATTGAGTATTGACGCTGTCGTGTCACGTAATGGCGGCATAATAATAAATTGCTCAGATGCAGTCACAAACCACAATCCAAAACAACAGCAAAGAACTGAACCATAGAGTAAAGTAATATATCGGAAGTGAACTGAAAGACAGAATGATTTTCTTTTCCTGTCAATAAAATAATTGCCATATGAACAAAAAAATATTTTTGACGAAAATCATTCCTATCATAAAATCGTTAAATAATATGATTATGTGCAACAATTATGCATTCATCCGTTTATTATATAAGTGTTTATTTATATTTAATGTTATTTCCATTTCTAAATAATTAGTTATCATTTCGATATTTGTGTTATTTTACATATGGCAACTTCTAAAAAGATAACTGCGTTTAGTTTAGGATTCTATTACGTTTATTTATTAAAATCTTTTTATTCATATTATTAATTAATCCGAAGTTCTAAAAATAGTACACTCACATGAAAATTAATGGTTTAGTTGCCTTAATAAGTGGTACAAATTCTATAACAGAACAACAAAAAAAGTATCCTGTACGAAATCTGCCGTTCACCTTTGGCAGAGAGATAGATTGCATCCCGGGGAAGGACATTGGATAGTTTTTATCGACATACCTCGCGGGCGGAAGCTAGTATAATATAATAAAAAGAAAAGATTAGATTTTTGTATGTTTGTTTGTTACACATTCGCGCTAAAACGGCTGAACGGATTTAGATGATTTGATTTTATGCTATCAGCTCAATAAGGATTCGGTTCCTGATTGGAAGATGTCCAAATGTATCAGTTTCTGCAACTGTGTTAGTTGACCTACTTTCACTACACGGTAATTGTCCGAGGAAGTCTACCCTTGTTATTATCCTCTAAGAGTTGGCACGAGCTGTTGGGTAGATTTTATATACATTAGGGACTTAGGGGGAATGCGCTGAGGGAGCGGAATTCAAATTTGCTCACGTTTTTTGCAATTTGCAGTTCAGTGTCAGGTTGTATGTTGATTAAAATATGATGCGCAACAAGTATGGCTTTAATTATAATCATTATTAGAATCAGCAATACAACTCCTTGAGTTTTGGCCTCAGATGTCAAGATTTTACGAAATTGTCAATCCAGAGGCTAATATGAACTTAGAGAATTGTATTGATGATTTTTATGATTATAATTCAATAAATAAATATTTGTTACGGCCGCGAATCATATTTAGATCAACATACAACCTGGTACAGTCCTGCAGATTAGACGAGTTGGTCGCTAAATCGCAATCCTATGATGGTCGAAAACTTTTCATAACTTGTTTGAGCAACCATTTTCTTCTGTCTCCCAAACCATAACAAGAATACCTATTCTAATATTTGGTCCTACTCCAACTCTATTATAATGGCGTTTACTTTATGAACCAATCTCACGGTACCCTAACTGGGCTGGGCATCGCGCTTTTAAAATGCTGGAGCTTTACAGCTGCTAGATTCAATCTATTTTTCTTTTATTTTATTTTTTTTACTTTTTTGTATTACGTAAGTATTAAAAAAACTACAGAAACCTATAACATAAACTATATAATTAATAACTATGTCATGTATCAATTCTATAGTTTATTTTTTAGGAAATAAAGTCTAAATTACAATGTACTTGCATCTAGGGTTGTCCCGATGTCACGACTTGTCACGAAAGGCGAATGAACTGTTGATAGTAATTTGACTAATAGTATAGTCAACCACACGTAGAAGTTACACCTATACTATGAAAACCTCCCTAATGCTACGAAATAAAGGCGCTGTCAACGTCAAAATGTTACTATGACGTGCGGTTGCCTGTATTGTAAGGAAAATAAATGGGGTTGTTGATTTGTAGCTGTTTTGTAGTTTTATGTCGGAAATTGAAGTTTCTTTGGATTACTTTGAAAAGGGTGTTATTAGGGCTGACGGTAGTTGTGACAACCCTCAGTTTGAGTGATGGAATCGTTGTTTGAAGCTTTGAGGCAGTAGTTTTTGATGTTTTCTCTGTAAAGCCTGGTTTACACAGTGCGGTTTCATTGCCTGTGGCTTAACATAGGTTGAGTCGATAAACTAAAGTTGCACCGAGAGTTTAATTTTGACGGTGCAAGTCATTTGTTGCTTCAATAGGCAAGCCTTGTGTCTCGTGTACTTATAAGAACACGCTGTAAGCCAACACTTACTGTCTACTACACATTTTAAATAGTGTCCAGAAATGTTGGACTCGCTAGTTCGGGTCGGCACATTCTCTTCGGCGGTACCTATTTGTTAAACAACTTAGCTGACCCCAACCAACTACACCTATTCGGCTTTCATTCGGCTCGTACCGATCGGCAAACTCCTTTTGGTGATCTACCTGATGATCTACCTCCTCGCTGCATCATGAGCGTGACACACTTTCAATCGCAATTTGAATAATTTTGAAGGATATTGCTAATCCATTGCTTCTTATGTTCGAACAATTTGTCTGCTCTACAACGTAAATAGCGCAATGAATGTTGTTGAACTGTCAAAATTAAAGACATAGCTACTGTTTGAGGGGCTTGTGGCTAAGTAATAACAGCCCCAAGGGTCCATCGATCAGGTTAAGCTACGCTTGCCGCGGTTGGTCCGTGGATTGGTAACCATCTTCACATAACAAGACCCCTCCGTACCTCTGAAAGCGCGTTAAGCCGTTGGTCCCGGCTCTCATTCGTGGATCTTTGACAGTCGTTACGGGTCGTCCGAAGCCCGAAAGTTTGACAACCAGTCTTACCAAGGGGTATCGCATCGCATTACCCAGTAACTGCGTTGTGGAGGTCAGATAGACAGTCGCTCCATGTAAAATACTGGTATACCTACAGTTGCATCCGGTTAGACTGGCAACCGACCCCAACATAGTTGGGAAAACGCAGGCAGATGATGATGCTACTGTTAGAGTGCTACACAACTACCGCACGGGTCGGCTCTGCAACATTCTAAGCGATCATTGTATCTTCAATATATTCAATTTTGTCGCCTGGCTGTGCTCATGAGCCGTGCCGAATCATGCCGACCCGAACAAGTGTCCATGACATTAGTTGTTGCCGCGCGTATTCCTTACGCTCACGTTGTCGGATCCCATGAAATGTCACAAATCCTGAATGTGTTAAGGTTCCCACAGACAGGCGTGACGTGACAATGTTAGATCGATTTCCATGAAGTCTTCATAGAAATTGTTCTACTAGAAGTAGGTAAGTAGAGTAGCGTCACATATTAGCGTCGCGCCTTTCTGCTGGAGCCTTTTAAAACTATCTTACCTCCTACGTACGCCTCGAAATTGTGGCATTTACAATGCATTGGTGTTTCGTTTCTATTAATTGTTAAGCTATGCCTATGAGTCATTCATTGCGATCCACTTGTGACCTTCGCTCATTCAATCAACGACGCGGCCGTATTTTATTTAAATAGTAAAGTTCATTTACTTCGATGTCGTTCACGTTAGGCTGAACGATAAGCGTTCATGGCTTGACGTACAATTTCAATCGTTGAACGATTGAAATTACTAAACGCAGACGTTGGCGCAGGTTTTTTATTGAACTAAAAACCCTGCGCCCTATTGGTTTGACCGAATGCATGCATTTAGAATATTTTCACACTTTTTCTATTTCACATACTTACTTAAAATCTATTAAACAATTGAGAAATTCTCGCATTCTTCAAAAATAGTTCATAGTGCGCATACGTCTTTTTTCAGGATTTGAAAATCCACCGACCCATCTAATGACACCACTTTACCGGGTTACTCCCTGAGTGCCCGGAAAATGACCAAGAAAACACAAATGGCGCGCGCATTAACATCAAGAGTCAACACATCAAACATAACAATTCAAATCGTTCAATAAATCTGACAATAGCTACAAACAACCGCCGCACATAGATCACCGCTAGCCATTCACGGAGCGTTCACTTTCGCCTGCCGCTGACCCCGCGCTTCCGCAACTGTACAATGACCCATCTGTACCCGTGCGATCGTTCAGATCATCAGATGAAGTTAAATGACTGTAGAAGTAGAAAATGCATCCCGGAGCTTACTATTACTCACGATACGAAGTTTGATGGCCATCCACTGTCCAAACATGGTTGAAAACGAGCAAGGTCGCCATGGTACTGATTTCTGGCTGGTTTCTGGTAAGGATAGGCTGCACATGGTGTCAGCTCCTGCTAAGGCATGGGCGGTCCACTGACAGGGGTGACAGTATGACATGAACATCAGATCATTCTCACAAAATGTGCGAAACGATCCGCACTTCTGACCCATGGTATGAAGAGAAACCATGCCGAACAACAATCCTCTGTCTCCTCAGACGGCATGAGTGGGGAAAATCTCACTTTACCTTCTTGATACCTTAACATTTCCCCACTCATGCTAATCTCGAAAGGTGCTGAACGGCTTTATTGAAATTGTCACTTGTCAATAATCTTCTTATTAATAATGTTTGTTTGTTTGAACACGTTAATCTCTGGAACTACTAGTCGCGTCGGATTAAAAAAGAAACTTTTTGAAAGTAATTGATAGCCCAAGGCTATATAACATCACGCTAGGACTCTAAGGAGACGAGCAAAAACTAAAAAAGTCAGAGAGAGAAAAAAAAGAACGCTAAGCAAAAACCAAGTAAAAGCGCGGGCAGGCAATGCCATGCGACGGGGTGGGTGAGGTGGGTCGGGAGAATAAGGAATTACACGCGGACGAAGTCGCGGGCATAAGCTAGTAATACTTAATCTTCAAGGAGAAATTAGTAATTAAGGCCACCCGTGCGAAGCCGGGGCGTGTAGGCGAGTCACAGTTAGTGTAACATAAGTCGCAGTCTATATTAAAATGATAATTAAAGCGTGGTATCTGTGTCGCAACGTTACGTTATCGGGCGATGCGTGTGCGCAGTGCGGCGCTATAAGTAGCTGTAATGTCAAGACAGTGCACTAACCCGGACACACTAACAGGACTACAGAAGGACTACTTCGCAATGCAGAACATTACTTCTAAGCTGAAATCGTCTATAAAGCTCAACCTGAGTAGTTTCGGTTATTGGCCGACCTAAGTTCGGAGGTTTCAAGACCCCCAGTTAGCCAAGGCAACTCTGGTGTAGGGTTTCATCCATACCATAATCATTTGCAGTGCAGGTGATGTGCAGAGTAGGCCACATAGGTACCAATTGCACCGCAGATGGTTCAAAATCGCTGGATTCTTTTGGTGTAGAGGTAATATTGACGTGCTTTTATAAAACCGTAACTCCCCGTGTTAGTCTTATGTCGCCCTCAGGGCTGCAGACACCACCGCGTGCGTTGTCTTGTAACTGGCACGGGCCTGGTCCTGATCGGACGGCGAGCTACCCATTACTCGCCGTCCGCAGGCCCGCGCCTACGGTGGCCGGGAGTCGTCACGCGGCTCCCGACGCCCGGAGCGTCTACTGCGGCGGCTGGGACGGGCGGCTCTCTCAGCTCTCTCCCTCGCCCATCCCGCCACCTCCTTCGCTAGCATGACTGCTTCGCAGAAGGAGGTGACTGCCTCCCACTCCCTCTCGCCCCGGACCATGGCTTGGACCAGGGCCGGGCGCGAGAGGTCGCCGCCGCTGCCGATCGCCTCTACGAGGACACGGCGGTGCTCTGCCCAAGCGGGGCAGGCCTCCACCGTATGCTCCACCGTGTCCTCAGGGCGATCCTCGCAGTGGTGACACCCGGGCGTTTCCTCCCGCCTGATGATGTGCAGGAACCTCCCGAAACATCCGTGTCCGGTGAGGACCTGCGTCAGGCGGTAGGTGAGGGCGCCGTGACGCCTCTCTAGCCACTCCTCAAGAGGGGCCTTACCGCCGCTATCGCGGCGTGCCCTAAGACTTAAGGCTTGACTTAAGACAATACATGGTCACATTAGAACCTCAAGATCGAACATCTACGACGGCCGGAACGATTATTATTGGAAGCAAATCTTTGAAACTGAACAGTCTGATCGGTTAGTGTATGTGCGTGCATTCATCCAGTCAGACCGATCGATCGTATCAATCAGGGTGTTTATTCTCCAAGTCCGTCAACTAATATATTGGTTTGATCTGTCAAAACAAGGAATCAATCATGAATCAATTCAATTTATCGAACTGGCAAATACACATCGGGAGTGGAGACATCTATCAAATCGTGTTGTCATTAATTCTTAGTTCGAGCCCCGAACTAATGATAATGTCCGTAAGTGATACGGACTACGGAGTAAGGAATGCCCGTAGCTTCGGCCGAATCTACAGATATCGTGCTTAGAGCGTAAATGAAAGACAGAAAGAAAGAAAAATAGGTTTATTTGTCACAGAAACACGTGCACACTAAAAGATAAAATTAATTCTAATAAATAAATAACAACAAAATATATACTATTTAACAATACAAGCACAAAGCATGATAGTCGAAGACTGCATGTCATGACTGTGACAGAAAGGCTTCCACTCAGCATGATGCTGTGCTATAGAGGACCCACAGCACAGCGCTGATTTTCAGTGGTTACCCGAAAAAGACGTACGGAAATCAAGTCAAATTAAATGTTGGCCACATAATAAAACAAACGGTACTTAAAATTAGCAACTACAACTATATTGCTGATAACAAAAAACAAAAAAATAAAAAATTACATAAAACAAATAAAAATAATGATAAAATACAGGCATCACCGTGCGTTCATCATAATAAAATAATACCAGTTGCAAATGCTCAGATTCGTCTGATCACATTGGCATTTCCCCATGTGGCAGTCCTTATAAGGAGAAAGATTGGTTTGGCCAATACAAAACCCGGACTGCGCGGGAAAAAGATCCATGCGCAAACACAAAATGTCACCAAATCGCCGCTACTGCGCACGCGCGGTGAATGTCAATTTATTGATAGTGTACATACTATACATATTTTATAGTATAGTTATCATAGGATAGCTAAGCGATCGACACGCGACCTTGCTTTGTGTGCTAGTAATGTTGTGGAAGTACTTCCGTACTAATAATATGTAATACAAGAAACGTAGACTGCATTACAAATGAGCTTTGCCTTGCACAGCTTGCAAAAACTGATGCTGACGAAGTATTTTTGCGATTTTATTTTTGGATGTAAAATTTTTCCATCCGCCTTCGTTAGTTTAGCTTTAGCTTTGACTGGATTTATGTAAAGCGTTCCAGTCGTAGTAATTAAAATAACTGCTTCATGAATGCTGAAAGAAACATTTTAAAAAGATTAATTATTATGTTCAGCACTGTTCAGTGCTTCGAAGTGTAATTGAGTAAGCTAACATAAAGTTATGGAGATTTCCAATTCGTTATTTGGTGATTCATGAATTTCATGCAGAATTACAAGAGATATAGTGTTTCCCAGTAACTATGTTGTGGAGGTCGGATATGCAGTCGCTCCATTATTATCAGAAGCAAACATTCAAAGACATGTGACATGTGCACCACCTCGCAGTGTACCTGCAGAATGAATCGAGGTCCACTCCATCTCACAGAGACGCCTGAGTGTCGTCAGTGGAACATTGAAGGCTGATTACTGATGTATCACGTTGTTTTGTTTGTCTTCAAAAAAAGTTAAACTGACATTAATAAATAATGTCACACAAACAATATTAGAACTTGTTTCTTATGCTTGTCATTTGTTTGTTGCAGGGGAGCAGAGCTCGGTGACGTCAGTCTGCTGCGGAGGATGCCCAACGTTGAAGTACTAGCACTCAGGTATGTGTCGACATAAGTAAGCTGTTACTTTTATGGTTCCTATAGACAAAACGAATCGTTTTTGCATACCAACGGTTGCATTTTTATTGCTGAACTAGGCACATAAGTAGACTCGTAAGCTGTGATACGAGTAGCTACTTCCTTATGAGCTGAACTATCACTGAATGAGGCACAATTACTTTTTCTATTGTTACCGAACTTAATAAGCTAGCCGTCAGACAAGGGGATATGAGAGGCCCTCCCGTATGGAAGTAGCTATCACATGATCCATGAGGTCCTTGCTGTATTATTGGTAAAGATACAGACGCCAGCACATCAAGCTAATCAATCAAGCAGTCTGTCTTAATAGATTTTCAACTTTATCGCCAAAGCTTCAGGTTCAAAGTTGATGGGGAAAATTTTACTGTTTCGAGTGTCGTAGAAAAGTCTTGATTTTAACCAATAACGGTCCGTAGATAATAGAAATCAGCCATTAGTCATTTTATAAAAGTCGTGGATCCTGGCTTTCTTTCGTAGATCTTTGAAAGTCGTTATCGTTATGGGTAGTCAGAAACCAGAAAGTTTTACAAGTCTTAGCAAGCGATATCGTGTTTCCCAGTAACCATGTTGTGGAGGTCGGATAGGCAGTCGCTCCATGTAAAATACTGGTACTCATCTGCATATGGTTAGACTGGAAGTCGACCCCAAAATACATAGCTGGGAAAAGACTACGAAAATGATGAGTAGTTTTAATAAAGGTGCTGGTCATTCGAGCCTAGTTTAAACAAATAGGTTATGATTTTGATTTCAAAAGCCCTTGTAGAAGTCATTTATCAAAGTTAACAATAGAAGCGTATCAATAGCTGAATCAATACAACTGTTGATGTTCTGACTACGATATATCGTTTTTGTTTTCATTTATGAGACAGCTGAAGGACGCGAGGCTGGAACTAGAACAGGTCACTTTCCCACAAAGACATACGTCTTGGTTTCCACCAAAGCGGTTCTTATATGCAAAAAGTCGAGGATACACCGTCCTGATGGTAATTTATCATCGCCGCCTCATCACCCGTGCGGCTGTTATAACTTAGCCACGAGCCCCTTATGCTAGCTGCCGCCTATGAACTGCAGCACCGGAGGCATTGCAGATGTGTTGCCATTCCGGAGACAAAGCTGAAGAGTCCTAAGTGCTTATACTTAGGGTGGTAATACTTCCCCGGACGATATATCTATTAATCTGGCTTGTAATGTCCCACTGCTGGACAAATACCTCCCTCTGCCTCGTCCACTGTCATCTGTCCTCTGCCAGTGCAGGCCAGTCCTTTCGGTAGGAGTCAAGCTCGTTCCTACTGAAGAGCTGTACTACTACTTAAAACTGCAACAGTGGCAATGTTTATCATTTTGACAATCCAACAACATGTATTACGTCTTTTACGTTACCAGAACGAACGAACAGACGAATTTTTCAAACATATAAAGTAATGGATCAGCAATTTCCTTTAAAATCCTTCAGCTTGTGATTGACAATGTGTTACGCATTTGCGTTGGTTGGCTGGTTCGATTATGGTGGGTTATGAGAGCTCTCTCCTGAATCAAGTTTGTCGAAAGATAAAAGTTCGTTAATTAGCTTGCCACCTTCTACCTACATTGTATCAAGCCTGTTGATTAGTTCCGCGCTCTCACACTCGCGTCGTTTCCATTCGGTCACGCGTCGATGTGCCGGTAATAGATGCAAGGCGATTGATTGGACACACCGATTCATTCGTTTTCTTGAAAAATCGCTGTCTAACAGTACATGTTTGAGTTTTTTTCTTCTTTCTTTCTTTCATAAATATATGAACGTACGGACATTGATAAAAATTTACATAATTTTTTTTTCTAACATGTGCTGCCATCCCAATTTATTAGCGATCAGCGCAACATGTCTTCGTTTTCCATACTTCTATATCAGTCGTCATCTCAGTAGTCACGCTCACGTCCTTTCTAGCCATATTATCTTTCACACAGGCGATATTTTTTCATCATCATTTGCCTGCATTTTCCCAACTATGTTAGGTTTGGCTTCCAGTCTAACCGGAGGTAGCTACCAGTATTTTCAGTAGTATAGTCAACAATTTTTATCCGGGTATGTAATTCTGCCGCCATATAACGTTGTTGTGTTTCGGTTTGAAGGGTGCCGGTGTAGTTACAGACACATGACACTTTTCAGCTCTGTCTCTGAGTTGATAACGCAACTACAATGCCTCTGGTATTCAATTAACTCAGTCTATCGCAGTCCACTGGTGCATATGGCCTCTCTCAGGCTGCGCCAAAACACTGCCCTCCGCTTTCCGCATGCAGTCTGTCCCAGCCAACTTCTTAAGGCCATCGGTCCGTCTAGCTGGCGGGCATCCCATGCACTACGCTTGCCTCTGGTACTGCAGACGATCTATTCTGTAAAAATCTCACCGTGAAACCAATAGTGTCAACCCCTAGCCTCAGGTGAACTGACAGCTCCAGGGTGCTAATGCCGGGCGAGCCATCGGCTTGTTTTCCAATAACATAAACACGGTGTGATTTAATTGCTACAGGCAATTAAATCACACCAATAAATGCCGTAAGTTGAAACAATTACAGGATGACAGGCACATCGACGCGCAACCTGTAACCATGGATTCAGCATAAACATAGCGACGAAGAATCTCTACGCTAGGGGGTCTAGCATCTGCCAGGGTCGCGGGATGTTCAAAAGAGATACCGTGGTCCTGGTACAGGCAACTGTAGGAACATGGGTGGCTTTAGAGGGTTTAGAATCTGCCAGGGTCGCGGGATGTTCGAAAGAGATACCATGGTCCTGGCACAGGCAACTGAAGGAACACGGGTGGCTCTAGAATCATATGCTGAACTCATGGTTAGAGTTTGCGAGTGGACGTCACTGCCAGCCGCTGCAAGTCATTTGTTGCTTCATATGCCACTGGCAAGAAACTTGCAGCGGCTTTAAGACTACCGTGAAAGTGGCGGTGAACTGCGTGCCAATGGGTGATTAACGTCAAGTCTTCAATCAGTTCGCTTCGCCGACTGCCGACGCCGTGTGATCCTTGTACAAACTCGCTAACTCGCACGCACTGTTAGAAAACAATCATATTTCATTGATCAAAACGCATGAAATCTTTTTCTTTTAACTGTTTTAAGAGATTCTAAGTATGCTTGTGGGTGGTTATAAGAAAAGAGGTATGTACACCAAACATGATAACATGTATCAGATGTATGGTAAATAACAAATGATTTTATTTCTTAGGTTTGTAGAAACACTTTTACATGTCTATCATATATTTTTAATAAAAAAAACTAGATGAGGTTGGCGGCGTTTCCTACCTGACTACTCTGAGAAGAAAAACCGAACCAGGTGATGTCACAGTCTGTTTTAAAGACCAGACAAAATCCTGGTCAGATCATGTGAATACCTACTGTGTGGATTTGTGTCGTAAACTGTGTGTGTTTGATGTCTCCGAGCCTCATAGAGTGAGGGTCATGACCCGTCTGCTGCCCGGGGCGCGGGGCCCCGGACAGTCCGCACTTCAGACGTTACAGATACTATCCTGTTACGCGTCACTGTCTGCGACGCACGCTGTAATTGCTTCCCTAATGCCCGGTTTCTGAGGTACATTTGTCGGTGGTTTATCTATTCATTAGCGCTATTGGTTCGATAACTTGTGAAAGTGCGTTTCCGAACACCGCAATGTAAGATAAACTCCGTTTAAACTCAAGTTAACTTAACTGACCAATGTGCGCCGTTTATCGGTTCCATAACTATATTTGACGTTTAATTTCATAGCAAACTACACATCAACAACGTGTATTATGAAATAAATTGCCTGTGAAAGCTAAATAAAATTATTAAATAGAGAATACAATGAGTGTTAGCATCATGAATACAGAAAATAATCTGTGACAGAAGTTTCGTCCGTTTTTTACTGTCGATGAGGTATATAGTCAAATTCATTAGCCACTTCGATAATAAGCATCATTACTCTTTCAGTAAAATTTTTACAACGTTTTCTAGATTTCATTATGCTATTTTACAAAATAATGCTTCATACACTAACGATTGGAAAGATAAATAGACTTTTAACTTAAAATGAAACGGCAAAGCAAAAATAATACCACACGAAACAAAAACAATGAAGTGTAAAGGTCTCTTAAAAAAAAATACAATGACGTCGTTCACACATCTGCCGAAATCTGCCCCTAAACAACATTTTTTTTACGCGAATTCGTATACAGACCCATCTAGCGGCAACTAAGGAACTACTTATCGGTTTCATAGTTATTGAATGGTTTATTGCGTATCCAGAAACGCAGTGACTGTTAACCGACGTTTATCTTATGCATAACTTTATTGAACCAATAACTAATGAGAGTTTATCTCTGGACTTCAGAAACCGGGCATAAGTTATCGCTCTCCAATCGGATTGTTTCGTTTATGTGTAGAGGTGGACAAAGGGTTCTGTAATGTCAGAATCAATTTTGAATAATCACGCGCTTGTACGCATAGTAAATACACATACATTTCGCCAGTAATGTTAAGTCGAGTCGAGTTGTTAAGTTAGACCGGACACTAATCCAAATTCCAGGCTGCTACTGAGAAATAACAAATGAAACAACCATACACAAGCCTCCATGCTTAGGACCACTAGACCTACTCGGCAGTCAATTAACTATGTAGCAATTAATTCCCTTGAGCTTCCCTCTGTCCTATGTCCGCACAGGGAGGAGCCGAGGTCGTGACCCGTCTGCTCTTTTCCAATATTTTCTTGATGGGCACTACTGTCTGCTGCCTCGCCTCCTGTCAACTGATGTATTTGCTCTCACTTTTACTGGCTCGTTTGTGGACGAACATTAATGATGTAACCAATATTTTGTAACCATTGTCCGTGGAGTTTCTGGCTCTCGCCCGTTCTTACCTCTAAGGTAAGAACGGGTAATAATATAGGTATATTATCCATACTAATATTATAAATTCGAAAGTAACTGTGTCTGTCTGTCTGTATGTTACCTTTTCACGCCTTTAAACCACTGAACAGAGTTACTTTCGGATTTATAATATTAGTATGGATGGATAGGTACCTACCACGCTTCGGAATGGGTAACTAGCTTCGTCTTTCTGACTGACCGACCCCTTGACAATTCAACAGAGCCAGTAATTGGCTTATTTTAAATAAATGCTGCGTTGAGCTATCGTGGTGACTGGTGATCAATGCTCGTGCCTTCTCTCTATGAGAAGAGGCCTGTGGCCTGCAGTGTGACAGTGATATGAGATGCTGGTGTTGTTTAGGGGCAGGAGAATGATGATCGCCCTCTCTTCAAATGTCAAAGTATTTCCAGTTGCAAATTAAATAGAAACTATCTTCAGTGCCAAGTATATTATCTACATAGCTATGTAGGACGTGACAGTTTCTCTCAGAGAGATATTACTATGATCCTACGGCATTTCGCTGTAACATCGAATGGTGCGTGCGGTGCGCGCACGCATGTGGTACGTCACGCGTCCGAGCGCGCCTGAGCGGCGGCGGCGCGCGGTCGGTGACATCGTCCGTCAGTAGGTTGGGATAGGAAATAATTACAGTACGGGGGCTTTAGTAAGACATGTCGAGAATATCTACACTGTCAAATTTATGGCTGGCAGTCTGGAAGAGGCGATGCTCGCTTTGTATTGTACAGTCAACCAGAAGGCTCGTGGCTAAATGATAACAGCCGCATGGGTCGATTGGCGGATGGGTGACTGTCCATTACATGTTATGACCCCTCCATGCCTCGGATAGCACGTTAAGCCGTTGCTCGCGGCCCGGCTCTCATTCGTAGACTTGATTTTGACAGTCTTTACGGGTAGACAGAAGCCCAAGTCTGAAAACGAGTCTTACCAACTAGTGTCGTGTTATCCAGTAACTAGGTTGTGGAGGTCAGATAGGCAGTCGCTCATGTAGAATACTGCCAGTCTATTCTGTAAAAACTTAGGTGAAATGAGTTTGAAGCGAGTTGTCAATTGTGTGAATCCTTAGCATCAGGTGGAATGACGGATTACATCAAGCTCTTTCACGGTGAGAGTTTCACAGAATAGATCGGCTATTATTCAGCTGCATCCAGTAGACTGGAAGTGGACCCGCAACGTAGATGGGGTTGCGTCGGTACAAGCTTAAATAAAAATGCATAGAAGCGGCGGCGGCGTGTTTACCAGAGGCGATAAGTGAAATACGTTCCACGCATCAGTGATAAACTGTCCCCTTATCACCTCATTGTTTAAGACAATGCACAATGAACAATATCCGACAGTAATCAGAAGTCAAAACAAGCAAGTATCCGCCATTTCGCGCAGCGGCAAGGACGCAGCCAATCAGAGCGTGGCGCGCAAACGTTGCCCAATCAGGCGCGTAGTGCTAGGACATTGACCAATAACGTAGACGACCGTTGCACTTTCAAAATTTGAACACTAACGAGTTTTCTATTTTAATGTTTTGTAATTAAGGTTTGTTTTAGATTAAGGCTGCTTAGTTTACAGGTGTGTATGTTTGTTCGTGCGTTGCGTTACGGCCTTGTGCTTAGAAAAGAAAAGAAATGTGCGTTCTGTTAGAACTGAGCCAAGATCGTGGTACAGGCGTGTTCGGTAACATTTGTAAATGTGAATGAGGGTATAATTATTAACTTACAACTGGTTGTAAAATGTAAGCCTTGTCTATCGTAGTGGACCCCAAAGAGAATGTAAACACGGACCCAGGGGCATAAAAATACTTTGTGCAATTTATTTCATCACAACTGCTCTCGAAACAGTGAAGCGGAGAATCTATGACCAAAAATTGGAATTCATATTTTGATACTGACCTCGCGTACCTCTGCTGAGTCCGCGTAGTGGATTACGGCCTGCTCCCTCTCACAGAGAGGAGGCGGAGTGGGAACATTATTGGCCGATTATGATATGGCTTAGTTCTACAAGCAAACCAACAACTGTCACTGAATTAACTATTAAAAGACATGTGGCACTCACCACCCCGCAATGTGTCAGCGTAGTGGATTGCGGCCCGGTCCATCTCACAGAGAGGAGGCCTGAGTCCCAGCAGTGGGGACAATATGGGTTGTGGCGACAATCATTCCGCCACTGCGAACAACAACTGGCGTATCCTACTGCGCGATATCAGAGTGTCAGCCACTGCAGCTGTTGTACGAACCCGACACCACCCATCTGGTCAGAGGATCCTAGCTTTTCAATGGAAGATGTGGATTTTTTGACCCTGTTCCTCATACACACGAGCGGCATGCACCAACAGAGACAAAAGCAGGCGTTGACGCGTCGTCGGCGACGGATGCAGTTGCCGGTGACACATGCCGTTGGCTAGGCTAAGGTTATCTGTTCCACGAGCAATATGCCACGTGCCAAGCACTTTACTAATTATTATTTCTTTATGAATGTTCCAGTATAAACAAGATCCGCACTTTGGGCGACTTCGCGGGCTGCCGGCGCCTCCGAGAGCTGTACGTGCGCAAGAACGAGATCAACGAACTCAACGAGATCCGCCACCTGCGGCACTTGCCCGACCTCACCAGCTTGTGGCTCGATGAGAACCCCTGCACCACACACCCGCAGTACGTACTTTGTTGTTGATGTTAGGTCGGGACCGAAATAGTTGGAAGTCTTGGGGGAGGCTTTTAACCAACAGTGGGATGATGCAGGCAGACAGTAACCAGAAGTTGGTGGCAAATATGCCGATGGTGGAAGCCCTGGTGGTTACCGCCGCCTACGACCATCTGCAATAACAATGACAAAGCTGGACTGGAATGCCTCAAGTGCTTGTAATCTCACCGGCATCCGTGCCTTGAGCGTAATGGTGGCGGTCAGGAAAACGACGGTAGTGTTGTTTGACCTTCCAGTGCCACATAACGCTCTCTTAGAATGTGTGATGTGACGTCACTGCGTTAGTGTTTCCTTACAAAAACCCAGATCATGACAAGTGTATGTATGTATGTTTACAGGTACAGGATGACGGTGCTTCGGAACTTGCCCAACTTGGAGAAGTTGGACAACGTGCCCGTGCAGCCCGACGAGGTACGCTCAACCAAATATCGATCTTACTCTATTGTTAATTAGGTGCTATGGAAAAAGTCATAATAATAGTTGATTCTTCTCCCCCCTAAAATCTACCAAGTTAGGAACAGCCTTTTAGATATACTTGTTTTGGTCCTTGTAACTGTACTTGAATCAAGTTGACCGCCTTTCCAAAATCTTAGGCTGTTGCTGCCCGCGGGAGACTCCCCGGGCGTCGCCGCGTCGGGAGCCGCGTGACGACTCCCGGCCACCGTAGGCGCGGGCCTGCGGACGGCGAGTAATGGGTAGCTCGCCGTCCGATCAGGACCAGGCCCGTGCTGGACGGCGCGTATGTGTTCCACGCGCGCCTCAAACAGATGTCAGCATCAATGGAGGGGCCCGTCAGGGCCGAAGCCTGCCGGGGCAGCGGGATTGCTCGATTGTCCGAAAGGGTTACCGCTACCCCGGAACATAAAGGGCTAAGGAAGGAACACGGATGGGTTTTAGTCAGTAAGAGTCTGACACTCCCCTCCGCTCCACCCAGAGCGGGAGGGGTCAATTGATGATTTCCCATCCTTAAAAAAAAAAACTGTTTCTGCGCCTGGTGGCACACCTCCACACCCCTTCGAGGACTACAGATTCAAGGCGGAAGTTTGTGTGTGTGTGTTTATATGTTTGTTACTTCTTCACGCTCAAACGGCTGGACCAATTTTGATAAAATTTTGTAAGGAGGTAGCTGACATCCTGGATTAACATATAGGCTATATACATATAGGCTTTTTATCCCGATATTCCCACGGGATCGACACTAATGCAGGTGAAACCGCGAGGCGCAGCTAGTAATGAATATAAAATATTGTCGTTCGTACTGTATTATAATAAGTTGTTATATTTAACACATAGTTACGTAGGTATGATTATGTTCGTGTGTTAGGTGCAGGAGGCGATGCGGCGCGGCCTACACATACCTGACTCCGACGATGAAGGCTATCCACAGACGGTGAGATTGACTTTCATAACTGATATTTATCATCATAATCATTCTATTGAACCCCCAGTTGCACAGTGAGATACATAATAAATACGCAAACAAGAAAATAAAACGTAACATGACAAGAGACCTCGTGTAAAAATGAGCTATGGCTCTGTGTTCTTATTTTAAACATCATCTGCCAAGCCTTTTTTCAACACTATAACGTGCTATAACCCTTTGTAAGACTTAAAACCATATACACATGAGCGCAAAAATCGTTCACAAATTCTCGACACAGAAGTGGTGAGAGACTCCCTGTGAATGAACCTTAAAAGTTGATTTTATCCCAATTTACTAATGGTCAGCGCAGCACGACTTCCATATTCACCCAATACTCCTCACCTCTGCCTCAGCCTGTACTCGACTAGCTACCCTCTTCCTAGTCAACTCACTTCTACGCAATCTTTCCATCGTTATTTTGGTCTAGTATTATAATATTTTATTATAAGTATTATAGTACATTACTGCAGCGGCTAACAAAAGAGTTCGCCTCGGCCACATACGTAAGTCCATCAATGCCTAGTTGTGACCAAGGCTTGTATAGTACTTTTCTCAAATAATGCGCGAAAATTAAAATAAACTACAATTACTTTTCAAAATCAATGACGAACAACGAACAACAATAATTTTTCCCGCGTTAAAAGTGTTCATTTGTTTTTTTCTTTCTTTAAACAGCTTTCTATTTGCAAGCCAGTTCGAAATCTACAGGGTGAAATTGAAAACATGCGACAAATCGAAATGGGAGATTGTACTCATCATTATGAACAACTTTTACTATGGGACCAAACCTGAAATCGCAAAAAAAAAAAAAACTGCTGTTCCCTACATTTTGACGAGTTATGCGAACATAAATGTAGAAAACAGCAGATTTTTTTTTCGCGATAAAAGTTGTTCATAATGATGAGTTCAATCTCCCATTTCGATTTGTCGCATGTATTCAATTTCAACCTGTATATAAAACCTTTGATAAGTTATCTCATTGGTTGCCATGTTTCGGAGTAAAAGATTGTTCCATTTTTAAATTACGCGACAGATATGAGTTTACTATGTAATTTATTTGGGCGCTAAACCACGACAGATATGGATTTTCATACAACTTTTGTCGCCCGCTGCTCGCATGTATTTGACCAGTACAGCAATTTCGATTTATCTCGAAGGTTGTCAAAATAATGCTCAAATTTCCAAGCAGATTTGAGAAAATTAACATAATGTTGTTTGTATTGGGGTATCGTGTTACCCAGTAACTGGGTTGTGGAGGTCAGATAGGCAATTGCTCCATGTAAAATACTGGTATTCAGCTGCATCCGGTAAGACTTTACCGAAAAGGCTAAGCAGATTGATTGAATATAATCTTGTTCGTGTTTGCAGCAAGAGAGCTACGGCCAGTACCGTCGGCAGCGGTCGTGCGAGTCGAGTCCCGAGCGCGAGCCCGAGCAGTACTACACGCGGCACCCGCCCCGACACGAGGTATGACTTACATGACAAGAGAGCTACGGGCAGTAACGTCGGCAGCGGTCGTGCGAGTCGACTCCCGAGCGCGAGCCCGAGCAGTACTACACGCGGCACCCGCCCCGCTACGAGGTATGACTTACATGACAAGAGAGCTACGGCCAGTACCGTCGGCAGCGGTCGTGCGAGTCGACTCCCGAGCGCGAGCCCGAGCAGTACTACACGCGGCACCCGCCCCGACACGAGGTATGACTTACATGACAAGAGAGCTACGGGCAGTACCGTCGGCAGCGGTCGTGCGAGTCGACTCCCGAGCGCGAGCCCGAGCAGTACTACACGCGGCACCCGCCCCGATACGAGGTATGACTTACATGACAAGAGAGCTACGGGCAGTACCGTCGGCAGCGGTCGTGCGAGTCGACTCCCGAGCGCGAGCCCGAGCAGTACTACACGCGGCACCCGCCCCGATACGAGGTATGACTTACATGACAAGAGAGCTACGGGCAGTACCGTCGGCAGCGGTCGTGCGAGTCGACTCCCGAGCGCGAGCCCGAGCAGTACTACACGCGGCACCCGCCCCGATACGAGGTATGACTTACATGACAAGAGAGCTACGGGCAGTACCGTCGGCAGCGGTCGTGCGAGTCGACTCCCGAGCGCGAGCCCGAGCAGTACTACACGCGGCACCCGCCCCGACACGAGGTATGACTTACATGACAAGAGAGCTACGGGCAGTACCGTCGGCAGCGGTCGTGCGAGTCGACTCCCGAGCGCGAGCCCGAGCAGTACTACACGCGGCACCCGCCCCGATACGAGGTATGACTTACATGACAAGAGAGCTACGGGCAGTACCGTCGGCAGCAGTCGTGCGAGTCGACTCCCGAGCGCGAGCCCGAGCAGTACTACACGCGGCACCCGCCCCGATACGAGGTATGACTTACATGACAAGAGAGCTACGGGCAGTACCGTCGGCAGCGGTCGTGCGAGTCGACTCCCAAGCGCGAGCCCGAGCAGTATTACACGCGGCACCCGCCCCGATACGAGGTATGACTTACATGACAAGAGAGCTACGGGCAATACCGTCGGCAGCGGTCGTGCGAGTCGACTCCCGAGCGCGACCCCGAGCAGTACTACACGCGGCACCCGCCCCGATACGAGGTATGACTTACATGACAAGAGAGCTACGGGCAGTACCGTCGGCAGCGGTCGTGCGAGTCGACTCCCGAGCGCGAGCCCGAGCAGTACTACACGCGGCACCCGCCCCGATACGAGGTATGACTTACATGACAAGAGAGCTACGGGCAGTACCGTCGGCAGCGGTCGTGCGAGTCGACTCCCGAGCGCGAGCCCGAGCAGTACTACACGCGGCACCCGCCCCGACACGAGGTATGACTTACATGACAAGAGAGCTACGGGCAGTACCGTCGGCAGCGGTCGTGCGAGTCGACTCCCGAGCGCGAGCCCGAGCAGTACTACACGCGGCACCCGCCCCGATACGAGGTATGACTTACATGACAAGAGAGCTACGGGCAGTACCGTCGGCAGCGGTCGTGCGAGTCGACTCCCGAGCGCGAGCCCGAGCAGTACTACACGCGGCACCCGCCCCGATACGAGGTATGACTTACATGACAAGAGAGCTACGGGCAGTACCGTCGGCAGCGGTCGTGCGAGTCGACTCCCAAGCGCGAGCCCGAGCAGTACTACACGCGGCACCCGCCCTGATACGAGGTATGACTTACATAATTATATGAATTAACAAAATGCTGAAAAGTACAGACTTTGTCATTGGACATGGTGATGCATGTTCTTATCATTGTTTTGTGTTTGATTTAATTTTACTATTTCAAACAGTACATTTATCATGTGTATCTATGCATCAGTTTGTGTACATTCAGAACAACGAGTTAATAACAAATTGTAATCATTTGATAACTTGATCATGAATGGGATTAAAAAATACCTACTTAACTTTTAATTTATTTATTTGTTAAGTATGTAGCTTTTCATTGCTATGAATAAATGCGGAATATTCATTATTTAATTATTTATTTGTGAAGACTTACAAATAATATCGGACGAGACGCCTAAGGCCAGGTTCGCACGTGTGCGTTTTTCCCGCGGCGGTTTTTTAGCGCACTGGATTTTCAACGCACGTTGAAACCCAACAATGTGTTTTTTTGACGCGCTGGGTTGCGTTCTATTGGATTCTCAACGCTCGGCTCAACACCGAGAGTTGAAAATCCAGTGTGCGATAAAATCCCGCCGCGATATTTTTACGTCCGTGCGTACGTGGGCTTAAGGCTATTTGCTTGATATCGTATGAACTATAATATACTTACGACTCTTTTTTAATCACCAGAATAAAAAATAAATTGACAAAATACAATTTAGGAACATCTTAGTGAAATTCCTAATATGTCGGTAGACTTGAACTTTGAGGATGAGAGGGGATGCCTTCACCACCCCTTATCCTTTTCTATAAATCCTTGACTAAGCAAGCTCTTATTTTATTCTGGCAACTAAAAACGAGTCTTGTATGTGTGTGTGTTTGTGAACTAACGTACATATGCGTGCCGGACTCAGGGCAGCGACAGCTCCGAGGCGGGCGGCGAGGCGCCGGCCGACGCCACGGTCGTGCAGGTCAGGCTGAACTCATCACTACTGCACCATTTACTCTCATCTGCACACCTCGTCATGTAATCAGCTCCATGTACTCTCATCTGCACACCTCGTCATGTAATCTATCTAAAATCTGAAATCGCCAAAAAAAATCTGCTGTTCCCACGGTGTAAAAACAAAGGCTGTTCCCTACATTTATGTTTGTATAACTCGTCAAAATGTAAGGAACACCATATTTCTTTTTCGCGATTTCGGTATTGGTCCCTTAGTAAAAGTTGTTCATAATGATGAGTACAATGACCCGCTAGAGTTATGGGATATCAAAAAAACACGATGTATTCCCTGACTAAAAATTGTCAACGCAGTCGGGGGACCATTCTGTGGAACACTTTTTATTCTAAGAGGTCCCCCGCTGCATTGACAATTTTTTGTCAGGGAATACAACTTGTTTTTTACTTTTTAGTTCGTTTTTTGGCAGAGCAGTTGTGTTTTAATTTCTTTTTTAATTATTTATTTTAATTTAATACATTTTAGTGACATTTTATCTCATTTAGACATTCTCAGTCTTACTAAAGTCTGATTAAATCGTTTGCACAGCCAAAGATGAAATGGTTGTTTTGCACGTACACCGTACCTAAGTAAAACTGGTGCCCATAAATTATATATATTTGGAATGTGCTCATCAAGGCCTTCAATTTGATACCCATATTGTAATAATTGAAGAATTTTTTTTATTCCACTTTTCAAAATGGAGCCATACTGCCGCCAAATTGAATTAAAAAAAAAGCCAGTGTCACTCGGGATGATGTAAGGATTCTATTGATATCCCATACATCCAAATCTGTTCACGCATTTAAAAGTTATGGTGGAATAAAGAAACTGACATACAAACATACATCAACCCTGAATACATTAAACTGACATACAAACATACATCAAGCCTGAATACATTACACTCCTTTTGGGCAGTCGTGTAAAAAAAACACGTTGTAAACTTAATTTTGGACTGACATGAGTGCGTAACATTTATAGTAATAACTTCCGCATGCATTGTTTTCTTATCTAATTCTGATGACACGCTTTATGACTTTGACTCTTATGTCTCAAGCATAAGGTATAATATGCATTAGTTCGCATCGAGAATTAAAATTTAAGAAGTTTGGTGAAGGTTATTGAAGTAGCGAACTGGCAACATGTTGTGTTTATACAGATGCAGATTACTACAGATGTCTTTAACCTGTCGGTGCTGGCCTGTTAACAGATCTACATCATGTAGTAAATGTTATAAATGAAAAATAATTTCCAGTGACAGACGTGACAGTGCATATATTTGATTGAACTTTTGTATGCAGACTGGGAACGTCATTAGGTATACAAAGTTTAATTTATTGTTGTATTGTCAACTCTGCTTTGTATAGTAAATTCATATTGCGCTTACACTGAAAAAAAAAACTAAATGGCGGCGGGTCGGATATGCCACGAAGGTTCGAACCCCTTAGCTGTGACCGCGGCTTAAAGGCACTTGTACATGGGCTAAAAAATTTAAAAGAAGCATAAAGGCTGTAGTTAGTATTTATTAGGCCGGTATTAAATAGTCGTACCCCCCGCAGTGCCCCGCCTCCCCGCGCCGCGCGGCTGCGTCGCCCGACGACGAGCGGTACGAGCACCCCGCCATGACCAACATGACACGGTCGCACTACGACGTGAGTATCGTATATACCTGCTCCCTATTCAATCTAAGCCCAGCTCCGCACGGGCGCGGGTGTTTTTCTCGCGCTCTGGATTTTTTACGCACTGCTTAGCGACGAAAGTTGAAAAACTAACAGTGTGTGTTTTTTGATGCGCTGGGATGCGCTCTGTTGGATTCCCAATGCTCGGCTCAACACCGAGAGTTGAAAGTCCAGTGCGCGATAATATCCCGCGGTGATATTTTTACGTCCCGGCGCGTCGTGGGTTTATTCTTGTTTCCAATTGATGTTTTTGGTACCTATTCAGTTGTTCATGGTTATACAGAACAGGCAATAACTCTCATGGTTGTAATAGCTCTGTGTTAGACCAGCACTGCCCTGCGCGAGTGCGGTGCCTCTAACCAGACCACGCCCCACTTGCTGGAGTGCCCTAAGTAGCAGCAGCAGCAGTAGGTGCAGCTGCACCTTGCTGTTGCTTGCAATCAACGTGGCCACCTACTGGGGTCGAACAATACAAAATACCGATGTAGAGTATCATCGACACGAAAAGAAGAACATTAGATCTCCTAAAGTATGTTTTACGCGCACTGGATTTTGAACGTAATGCTTATCAGGCAGTGCGTTCAAAACCCAGTGAGCGAATAAAAATCGCCGCGGGGAAACGCGTCGTGCGCACCTGACCTCGACACCTGAACCGATCACAGCTGGCACAGGTATGGGTGACAGAGGCGACGCTCTACAAAGCTGAAACTTTGTCTAAAACTCGTTGTGTCGTAACTATTTACAACTCCGAGCCACCGACTGATTTCCATACAGATGTCAGGCACTCTCTTCCATACAGATGTCAGGCACTCTCTTCTATACAGATGTCAGGCACTCTCTTCCATACAGATGTCAGGCACTCTCTTCTATACAGATGTCAGGCACTCTCTTCTATACAGATGTCAGGCACTCTCTTCTATACAGATGTCAGGCACTCTCTTCTATACAGATGTCAGGCACTCTCTTCTATACAGATGTCAGGCACTCTCTTCTATACAGATGTCAGGCACTCTCTTCTATACAGATGTCAGGCACTCTCTTCTATACAGATGTCAGGCACTCTCTTCTATACAGATGTCAGGCACTCTCTTCCATACAGATGTCAGGCACTCTCTTCTATACAGATGTCAGGCACTCTCTTCTATACAGATGTCAGGCACTCTCTTCCATACAGATGTCAGGCACTCTCTTCTATACAGATGTCAGGCACTCTCTTCTATACAGATGTCAGGCACTCTCTTCCATACAGATGTCAGGCACTCTCTTCTATACACATGTCAGGCACTCTCTTCTATACAGATGTCAGGCACTCTCTTCTATACAGATGTCAGGCACTCTCTTCTATACAGATGTCAGGCACTCTCTTCTATACAGATGTCAGGCACTCTCTTCTATACAGATGTCAGGCACTCTCTTCTATACAGATGTCAGGCACTCTCTTCCATACAGATGTCAGGCACTCTCTTCTATACAGATGTCAGGCACTCTCTTCTATACAGATGTCAGGCACTCTCTTCTATACAGATGTCAGGCACTCTCTTCTATACAGATGTCAGGCACTCTCTTCTATACAGATGTCAGGCACTCTCTTCTATACAGATGTCAGGCACTCTCTTCCATACAGATGTCAGGCACTCTCTTCTATACAGATGTCAGGCACTCTCTTCTATACAGATGTCAGGCACTCTCTTCTATACAGATGTCAGGCACTCTCTTCTATACAGATGTCAGGCACTCTCTTCCATACAGATGTCAGGCACTCTCTTCTATACAGATGTCAGGCACTCTCTTCCATACAGATGTCAGGCACTCTCTTCTATACAGATGTCAGGCACTCTCTTCTATACAGATGTCAGGCACTCTCTTCTATACAGATGTCAGGCACTCTCTTCCATACAGATGTCAGGCACTCTCTTCTATACAGATGTCAGGCACTCTCTTCTATACAGATGTCAGGCACTCTCTTCTATACAGATGTCAGGCACTCTCTTCTATACAGATGTCAGGCACTCTCTTCTATACAGATGTCAGGCACTCTCTTCTATACAGATGTCAGGCACTCTCTTCTATACAGATGTCAGGCACTCTCTTCCATACAGATGTCAGGCACTCTCTTCTATACAGATGTCAGGCACTCTCTTCTATACAGATGTCAGGCACTCTCTTCTATACAGATGTCAGGCACTCTCTTCTATACAGATGTCAGGCACTCTCTTCTATACAGATGTCAGGCACTCTCTTCCATACAGATGTCAGGCACTCTCTTCTATACACATGTCAGGCACTCTCTTCTATACAGATGTCAGGCACTCTCTTCTATACAGATGTCAGGCACTCTCTTCCATACAGATGTCAGGCACTCTCTTCTATACAGATGTCAGGCACTCTCTTCTATACAGATGTCAGGCACTCTCTTCCATACAGATGTCAGGCACTCTCTTCTATACACATGTCAGGCACTCTCTTCTATACAGATGTCAGGCACTCTCTTCTATACAGATGTCAGGCACTCTCTTCTATACAGATGTCAGGCACTCTCTTCTATACAGATGTCAGGCACTCTCTTCTATACAGATGTCAGGCACTCTCTTCTATACAGATGTCAGGCACTCTCTTCCATACAGATGTCAGGCACTCTCTTCTATACAGATGTCAGGCACTCTCTTCTATACAGATGTCAGGCACTCTCTTCTATACAGATGTCAGGCACTCTCTTCTATACAGATGTCAGGCACTCTCTTCTATACAGATGTCAGGCACTCTCTTCCATACAGATGTCAGGCACTCTCTTCTATACAGATGTCAGGCACTCTCTTCTATACAGATGTCAGGCACTCTCTTCTATACAGATGTCAGGCACTCTCTTCTATACAGATGTCAGGCACTCTCTTCTATACAGATGTCAGGCACTCTCTTCTATACAGATGTCAGGCACTCTCTTCTATACAGATGTCAGGCACTCTCTTCTATACAGATGTCAGGCACTCTCTTCTATACAGATGTCAGGCACTCTCTTCCATACAGATGTCAGGCACTCTCTTCCATACAGATGTCAGGCACTCTCTTCTATACAGATGTCAGGCACTCTCTTCGTTTCAGGTTAAGAGTAATAAAAATAACAACTAATAATAAATAACAAAGTATGTTTGACTTTGTCTTATATCAGCACAGTACAATGAGGGAAATATATTCTTTAGCAGATTGACACTACATAAAGTCGTGATATAACCATTTCATGTGACTGATAAAGAATTTCAGTAAGTTGTGACAATTAAGTAGATAGTCAATTTGCTAATGAATCTGTTTCTTTGATTGTACATTACATAATCATGATTATGTAGTAGCATTATTTCAAAATGACTGTACGATCACCTAAGTGTTCAACATACACACGAGCGACGCACGTCAACGGCAGCCGTCGACGCGTCGATGACTGCCGTTGACAACATACCGCACGTGCGGTGCTCAAGTACCAACTTGAGCGGTGCGGTGTCGACGGCTGCAGTTGCCTCTGCCGTTGACGCGTGTCTCTCGTGAGTCGTGTATATATGAGTACTCACAAAACCGTTATTAAATTTTGGACTTTGTCACATTAAACTGGTTCGTTGTCGTGTCACGTACGAGTGTGTGAGTGAGTGTACGAGTAGTGTAGTGCAGCGGTGTGTGTGTTGCAGGCACGCTCGCCCGACGCCGGCTCGCTGCGGCACTCGCTCTCCACGCACAGCGTCAAGGTACCGTCCACCACAACACCACCACAACACCACAACCACACCACATTACACTACACTATGAGCGGGGTGCGCTAAGGTAGCCCGCGAATCTTATGTTCGTAGAATACACTCGTATTGATGATTCTAATTATTAAAATTCTGTAAATATATATTTGCCACGGTCGCGAATTATTTTGATTAATATAATAAATTGCAAAAAACTTAAGTAAATTAGAATTTCATGGGATACCCTGGCGCTTCCGCCTTCAGCACCACACTCAGAGATATTTAATATATAGAAACTTACATTTTGCTGGCAACACCACAACATTCTACGTTGCAGCAACAAGGTTGCAGCAATAGGGTGTTTTCATTTCGCGACTTCGCTTCCTAGAAGATTGCGGGGCTTTTACAAAACTGGGCTGTGACCTACTATGACAGACCTTTTATACGTTATAATTGGTGGCTGTAACTGCGTAGATCAACTATCAACATTTTTAGGGTTCCGTACCAAAATGGTAAAAAGGAACCCTTATGGTGCGACTCAGTCTGTCTATCTGTTTGTCTGTCTGTCTGTCCGCCTGTGACAGCAAATCTATCAACTTGAAATTTGGAATGTTTTAGATGACGTTTGCCCAACTATTTTGCAAATAAGAAAGAAATAAAAATATGTACATTTTTTTGGAACAGGGACTGAAGGGGGGGGTCTTAAAGATTCGAAGTGGGTGTGCTAGGGCTAGGGCATCATCATCTGCCTGCCTTTTCCCAACTATGTTGGGGTCGGCTTCCAGTCTAACCGAATGCAGCTGAATACCAGTATTTTACATGGAGCGACTGCCTATCTGACCTCCACAACCCAGTTACTGGGTAATACGATACCCCTTGGTAAGACTGGTTGTCAGACTTTCGGGCTTCTGACTACCCGTAACGACTGTTAAAGATCCACGAATGACAGCCGGGACCAACGGCTTAACGTGCTTTCCGAGGCACGGAGGGGTCTCGATATGTAAAGATGGTCACCCATCCACAGACCAACCGCGGCAAGCGTAGCTTAACCTGATCGATCGACCTGTGCGGCTGTTATTATTTAGCCACGGGCCCCTCGGCTAGGGCATGTGGGGCATCAAATGAAAGAGCGCTGTTTGCACTTATCAATTTTTTTTTTTTTTTAATATTTTAATGGCCTGGTTGCTGGGACCTTTTAGCCAAGTCTTTATTTTGTTTGCACTTATCAAACATTTTTCTTTTGTTAGGCCACATAGTTTTCGACTTTTGATTCAAAATGTGAAAAAAATACCGTTCCCCCCTTATCTCCGCAGTTTGCATAGAAAAATCTGAAATTATTCTATGTGATAGAAGTTTATGTAAAGTTTACAGGAAAAATAAAACGATTTCTGTAAATAGCACACTTTTTCAGAAATCATCAACAAATATTACATTAGTTCCACTATCGGTCAAGAGATGGCGCTGACCTAAAACTGCAATATTCTACACCACAGTGTTAAGACTTAAAATTCTTTGACGAATATAGGCCTCGCCGATGAAAATTTAAAGACATTTCACGTTTGACAATACGGAACCCTCGGTGCGCTAGTCCGACTAGCTTGTAGGGACACATTGTATGTATGTAAGGCAGAGTGCAAGGTTTGCAAATTGTATGCGCGCGTGATGTGTGCTGTATGCATGGAACGACCAGTTACTGCGCACTGGTCCGGGCGAACGGTTCTCTTCCCGTAAAGGGGTTAAATATGGAAATTATGGTTTTTGCCAATGGAAAATGCTATTGGGCGCACGGCTTGTTAGGACCGTGTACGTACCTGCGGATGTCAAAAAGTACAGTCGTGTGCTGGCCGCCGTGACACGCTCGAGGATATAGTTCCATGACGTACGTGGTTGTGTTGCAGGAGTACTCGTACTCGTCCAACGGCGACTGCCGCTACCCCGCGCCTGCCAGTGGCGTCGCCTCGCCGCCCTACCAGGAGCCCTACTACGAGCGACCCGACAGGTAACTGATACTACACATTAATACCCTCACTTTAAACTTTAAAGACTTACTGACTCGGCATTCCAAGGCATTGCGAAGTCAAACAGCACAACATCATTTTCTTGATATTGTAGATGGATAGACCGACGAAAGAATGCCCTGTCGCTGCATAAAAAATAATTTCGTAGAATGGGAAAAGAATGTGCGTTCGCTTTGGGCTAAACTGATTTTAACAACTGACTAAATACGTTAACAGCAAAGAGATTTAAGATATACCTACTTAAAGAGGCTATGCAAAGAAATGTCATAGAAAAACTGTGATCCCATGTCTGAATGATGCCATCTAGCGTAAGATAGCAAAATTAGAGCGACAATAAAGCAATTTATTCAAATATATTCAGCTATCGCTCGGTAGGTGGCCAGTGAGGCCAGTGTTGCCAGATCCGATTTTTAATCGGTGGATTAAGCCTCAAAAACCTAATATAGATCAAATCACGTAAATAAATATCGAAAACTAAACAAATCAAGACGCTAAGTACGAACAATAAAGCCTGTCGTAGGGATTTTTTACCATATATAGGTAAGATTTAAAGGTATCGTTGAGCTCCTTAAGTTCTGAGTTGAGCTGCACGGTTACTGACAAATGCGTGCACTGACGGGACAGGTCCACTCAATCTGTGTGGTTCTTTCCTCAAAATACCATTTCAGACACCAATCTACATGGTCCTCAAAGATTATGTCCGGATTTTTATATACACATTGACATTGATGAATTTTATATATACAATGACATGAATATTTACTTTGTAAAGTATTTTTTATTTTTTATATTATTGTTGTGAATGTGAGGACTATGTGGGTCATTTCTTTTTTCTGTTTTCCTTCTTAGTTAGTTTTAATCATGATCTGGCAGTTTGAGTCATTTACGCGGCCTACCCAAAATTAAATGGTTCTTTGGTATTGTTCGTCGAATCGTTGAGCTCCTCAACTTCTGAGTTGTGCTGCACGATTTTTGACAAATGCGTGCACTGACTGGACAGGTCCGTTCAATCTGTGTGGTTCTTTCCTCAAAAGACCATTTCAGACACCAATATACATGGTCTTCACATGATCTGACCTAGATTTTGTCTGGACTTTAAAAGAGACTGTGACCTCTGAGTTTGTTTCGGCCTTTCTTCTCAGAATAGTCAGATAGGAAACGCCGACCTCATCTAGTTTAAAAAAATATGATTGACGTGTAAAAGTGTTTGTGCAAACCTACTTACAGAAAATAAATCATTTATTCATTTTTTTGGCGAAGGGCGCCCCGTTTGTGGGGACTGTCTTTTGTAATTTTGACGTTCGAAAAGTGCTGATTTTAGCCTAGTTTGAATAAGGTCAATGTGGGCAAATCCAAGTATGTAATGTAGGGTCAGGGTCACCCACACAGACAGAGCTGTTCCCAATATGGAATGCAATACTTATATGAACCTCTGGAGTGAATAAACAGACAATGTGTCTACCTGTCCACCGTCTACATAGTCACGCACTAATGTCCGTGAAAATGTCACAAATACACTTTGTACTGTCACAGGTCAGAGTCGTACGGACACATGTCGCAGCGCGGCAGCGGCGAGGCGTGGGAGGAGCGAGCGAGCGCGCGACACGGCAGCACCCACGCGAGCGAGCGAGACAGGGACAAGGAGTACCCCTCCGCCGTCATGGCTGAACACAGGGGCTTCACCAGGAGGCCTGTCGCTAGGGTATGTTATACGTGAGCTACCTTTTGCTCTCGTACAGGACTTTGTTTTTTTTTATTTTTTTCAGTTTGTGTCATAATATTTAGTTTGTGTCCTGTCCGTGCGAGTCCGAATAAATAGTTTTTGTTACTTTAAACGCGCTGTTATGTGGTTACAGAACTCGAACCTGCTGTCTGCGGTGCTGTGCCTGGTGAAGGAGCTGGACTACCCCAGCCTCGAGGTGGCAGAGATGGCCGTCAGGTAACTATCACTCAGAGTCGCGTAATTCATGCTAATATCGGTTTCATAATTATAAAAGTCTTGCTGGCGTCATACGACGCTGCAAAATTAATTGTTTTTGCGAAATTTCTTTTGCACGGAGGTACGTGAATTACAAGTCACAAAATGACGCTCGTCGAGCTCCCTCTCAGCAGGTCCTGGGTTCAATTCCCAGGCTGGTAGTGTTATTGGGTTTTTCCATTAATAATTTCTCCGTAGCAGCCCTGAGACTGGATTTGTGTCCGGCGTACGCACATGGGACATAAACATAACTGTATCCCTCTGCCCAACTGGTCGCGAGTACAAGCGTGACGCAATGTCGCAGGTGTCGCATGGACGAGCTCGCCAACACGCAGTGACGCAGCGCCGCCCCCCCCACTGACGTCACGCCGCGTCACGAGCGTCACATCTAGTCACAGCGCGCCTCCGCACCGCCGCGCTACGGACGACGACACGCCGGAACTAAACACGAACAATGACCCTATAGTGACGAGTGTATGTGTGTCGTCATCGCAGCGGACTGAGCCCCCTATATAGATACGTATAGAACAACGGGCGTACACGCACACAGACACGCTCCACGTACAGCGAGACTGGCATTTGACCGAAATCGCCGTACGTTTAGTACAACCAAGTTCAAAGGTTCTATCATTTGTCTTTGACATGAAATGCGACTATCAACCAATAGAAATCATAATAGGTTGACTCATTCTGTCACTCCCTAATTGGATCATCCACGTTTTAAGGCCTATTCAAACCTAATCGATATTCGCCGCCGCTGTGGGTAGAGGTACATACCGCGCGGGTTTCGCTCAGGTATTTAGTATCAAGTTCCGCGGCTAGAGCGGAATAATTGGTGCCATAGTACCGCATAGGTATTGTTTCGCTTGTTGAGCGAAACAATAACTAAACAAAAACTTGTTTACCTTCCTGAGCGAAACTCGAACTCGGTATTCTACCCACAAGGGTAGCGAAATCCGCTTTGGTGTGAACAGTAATATTACCGCATACCCACTCGGTTTTCTCCACCGCAGACGGTAGCGAATACCGCTTAGGTTTGAATAGGCCTTTATTCGTAAAATGTCGGCTTTCCGAAGATACCCGACAGAGCCTTTGACTATTGTCCGCGATGAGAATAAATAAAACTTAGCAGTAGACTGCTCGAGTTTTATTTTAAATGCGAGATTTCTACTGCTCGAGATTTATTTATTATTGTGTAATCATTTTACGTAAGAACTGTCATTTTCGATTTACTTTGACAGGGTTCCATACCATTCTCATCGCGCGCGGATTATACGTGTGTATGTGTTAGAGACGGCCTTCTGTACGTATCTATTCAGTGGCGATCCTGCGGGCACAGAGCAGACCGCTCCGACACTAACAAATAACAATACTATAGGATAAGCAAAGCTTTAGGCTTCATTTTGTACACAAAGCGAATTAAAGCTGCGTCCACACTTGTGACATCCGTGACAAATGTAAATGTCATACAACCAGTCTCACCAAGGGGTACTGAGTTACCCAGGAACTGTGTTGTGGCAGTGTGATAGGCAGTCGATCCATGTAAAATACTGGTATTCAGCTGCATCCGGTAGAGTGGAAGCCGACCGCTATGTAGTCGGGGAAAAGGCAGGCAGATGAAGAAACATAATGTCACACACACAGCATACCATTGCGACTTTGCGAGGCCTCGTGAACATGACTAGTGCTGTCAGTTTGTTCGTTGAAATGTTATATGTGTGGACGCACTGCTTTATGTGATCAATGTTTTAAGACAAACTTGTAAATAATAAACTCAAATCTCATTGAAATAAAATTGTCTATAAATTAGTTTAACGTTAGTTAAAGTATTTAAGACTTTATTTAAACAAAACCAAAGTTCATTATTGTTGGTCAACGAAGGCGTCGTTTACTGAAACGGTTTGGATGAACTATTGTATACAAGGTCGAAACTCAAAACTAGATTTTTATAATATCACCACTTCTCTCAAAACGGTGAAGGAAAATATAGTGAGGAAACCGGCATGTCCTAGAACCTAAAATTCGAAGACTTGTGACGCCCACCAACCCGCACTGGTGGAATACGGCCCACTTTCACAGAGAGGAGGCCTGTGTCCAACCAGTGGGAACATTATAGGCTGATTATGTATGTTTAGATTTTGATACTCAGCATGTCTGCGGAGTTTCGCTAGCTAATTTAATTGGAGCCTGTCAAACTAGTAGGACTGGAAGGTCGCAGCGAACACTCGCCACGGATCACATAATATATTAATTAACATCACATACTCTATTAATTGACGTCTATGTTTGATGACGCTTCATTAGCCTCGTACGAAAGTGATGTAGTAGGATTGATGCAATGCGCGTGATTGCACAAATACTGGCGCCTTTACTATAATTTCACACAAAAATACAGCTTAGAATCTTCGTGTTTCAGAATTAGCACCAACGCCGTGCCACAGAGTAACCTTCCACAGACGCACTTTTGAAGTAATAACAGCCACACAGGTCGATCGTATGTTCAGCCACGCTTGTCATCCATTATATACCGACCCCTCCGTGCCTCGGAAAGCACGTTATGCCGTTGGTCCCGGCTGTCACTCGAAGATCTTTGACAGTCGTTACGGGTTGTCAGATGCCCGAAAATCTGACAACCAATCTTAACAAGGGGTACCCTGTTACCCAATAACTGTGTTGTGGAGGTCAGATAGGCAGTCGCTCCATGTAAAATTCTCGGGCCCCAACATAGTTGGGAAGGGACAGGCAGATAATGGTAATACAAAATAGGCAAGTACTTCCACGGCTGTAACAGCTCTGTGTTGGAGCTCATCAACACGCGTTCATATTCCCGAAAAGATAGACGATGGTTCCTGAAGCTCATACTTTCTTTTTAACCGACGAAAAAACGGAGGAGGTTCTCAAGTCGACGTGTATTTATTTTTTATGAATGACCGCGCATAACTTTTCATAGGGTAGTCCGATTTTGATATTTTTTATAATGTATTGGAAAGGGTATACCCCGAAGTTGGTCCCATATAAATTTGAATAAAAAATTCCAACCCTAAGGGTAGGAAAACAGGGGATGATTGATTGTTCACTAACTGATTGTAATGTATCACCAAGCATATTTTTTTACATAATAGTCCGATTTTGAGAGACAGAAAGACAGTTCAATATGAGATTTCGGTACAAACTAGTACTAAAAGTTTCCGTGTAGTAGTGCCTGCGTGTGTACGGTAGTAGAGTCAACCGGTACCACTTGCACTATGAAAATCGCCCTTACTGCTACGAAATAACGGCGCTGTCACTATTAAATTGTTACCACTGATTTGTGGTTGTCTGTACGGAGCGTTTTGTAGATCGTCTAGCTGCTAGAGGATACATCTCCACACTTCTTACAATTGCTGTGTAATAGCTATTTCATAAGATTTATAAATAACTAGCAGTGTCCCGCGTTAATGTGAGGACAAAACTAAAAAACCTACTAAACTATATTACTTAGTACTTACAAGAAGCTATTTTAGTTTAGTTCATCACGCTATGATCAGTAAGGGTGCAACTACAGTAAACCTCGCAGAGCTACGGGCTGTGCGGATTTATTTTAAAACTATGATATCTAAGATATTCGTTGAAATCAAGTGATGCCAAGGGCAATTTTGTTCAAAATTAAATACTTGTGATGAATAACGTATTTATTTGGATAAGGATTAATGTCATGTACACACAGCCAAAAAGTTCGGTTTACATTTCGCACATAAGTACGGGTTATTGTCACAGTGTGCGTAAATTAATGAGTCGGTCGGTCGGGTATGGATAGCAAACGCTAAACTGTCTGTGTGCGTATAATATAGCCACATATACCAATAACTAATATACCAATGTATAGTAATCATAATTGAATGAGACCCAATATTTCAACGTTATAAATATGTGTCCCATAGCCGGTCGGTGAAAGCACCTGACATAATATCGCTCACCTAGTAATATATTGGCACATCTACGTTTTTCACATTTTACAGAAACGAGGATCAAAGATTTTATATAAAATGTTAAAAATTGATTTATGGGTTTATATTACGTTTTTTACTGATTTTATGGGTTTGATTACTAGTATAGCGTTGTGCCGTTTTACCACTTTTTTTAAATTATGCACTTTTGAACACTTATACGGTAAAAACTCAATTTCACATTTTTTGTAGATGTGCCGATATATTACTAGGTGAGCGATATAACGACTAATATTGTTTTAAAGGTTTTTGTTTTTTGTCTTAAAATAAGACATCAATTTTGTGTCGAATAAAATTATGAAACAAAAAAATAAAAGGTAATAAAATAAAACCAATAAATGGAAATATTTTATTAAATAAACTAGGCGTTGGAATGCGGGCGTCTAATGTTCCATATCGCTTGTGTCATTAGCGAATGAGCCAGCTCGTTTCGACAATAATTTTTCTTACAAAATTGGCTTAAGGTTCAATTTGGCATGGGCTATAATGTTAGCAAATAAAAAACTACGTGTGGCTAATACAGTAAGTAATGCAAATTATTATTCCCAAACTTTTGGATGAGTAGAACACTGCTGGTAACTTCTTTACCAGTTTATAAGACAAGACAAGGTTTTTTGTTCAATAAGAATGGACGTAAATATTTTTTCAAAGTAGGTATAAATTAGTATTTTTTTTTTTTTTTTTTTAGGATGGGAAATCATCCAATGACTCCTCCCGCTCTGGGTGGAGCGGAAGGGAGTGTCAGACTCTTACTGACTAAAACCCATCCGTGTTCCTTCCTTAGCCCTTTATGTTCCGGGGCAGCGGTAACCCTTTCGGACAATCCCGCTGCCCCGGCAGGCTTCGGCCCTAACGGGCCCCTCCGTGTCTGCTGACAGCTCTTTGAGGCGCGCGTGGAACACATACGCGCCGTCCGGCACGGGCCTGGTCCTGATCGGACGGCGAGCTACCCATTACTCGCCGTCCGCAGGCCCGCGCCTACGGTGGCCGGGAGTCGTCACGCGGCTCCCGATGCCCGGGGCGTCTACCGCGGCGGCTGGGACGGGCGGCCCTCTCGGCTCTCTCCCTCGCCCATCCCGCCACCTCCTTCGCTAGCATGACTGCTTCGCAGAAGGAGGTGACTGCCTCCCACTCCCTCTCGCTCCGGACCATGGTTTGAACCAGGGCCGGGCGCGAGAGGTCGCCGCTGCTGCCGATCGCCTCTACGAGGACACGGCGGTGCTCCGCCCAAGCGGGGCAGGCCTCCACCGTATGCTCCACCGTGTCCTCTGGGCGATCCTCGCAGTGGTGACACCCGGGCGTTTCCTCCCGCCTGATGATGTGCAGGAACCTCCCGAAACATCCGTGTCCGGTGAGGACCTGCGTCAGGCGGTAGGTGAGGACGCCGTGACGCCTCTCTAGCCACTCCTCAAAGAGGGGCCTTACCGCCGCTATCGTGGCGTGCCCTGCGCTGGGTTGCGACAGTCGCTCTTTCCATGTCGCCATGAGATCGCGCCGGAGGTCCGTCCGCTCCGCAGCGATTTGCCGCGGAAGCGGGTTTTCCCCCCGGCGTAGTGCCTCCGCGCGCCACTCATACAGGCGCGCGAGGACTATCGCCTCCAGATCCCATGGCGGCAGTCCGGCAAGGAGGCTTGCCGCCTCGCCCGAGATCGTGCGGTATCCCCGGATAAGCCTTACGGCTACCACCTTTTGGGGCGCGTTCAGAAAGTGTGCGGCTCGTCGCCGCAGTGAACGCGCCCATACCGGGGCCCCATATAGGGCCATGGACCGCACGACCCCCGCGTAAAGCCTCCGGCAGGAGGCGTTTGGCCCCCTCAGGTTGGGCAAAAGCCGCTTGAAGGCGGCCCCGGCCCGTTCCAGTTTGGGAGCCAAACGTCGGAAGTGCTCGACGAAGTTCCACCGGCTGTCGAGGACGAGACCCAGGTATTTCATCATTGTCTCGACGCCGATGTGAACCCCTCCTACCGTTAATTGGGATCCCGGAGGTGGCCCGTTCCGAAGCCCATGAAAGGACATGGCCTCGGACTTGTGCAATGCCACCTCGAGACCCAGTTGCCGGATCCTCTCCACGACTGTCGCAACCCCGCGTGTCATCGCGTCGGCCGCCGCCTGATGCGACCTCCCCTGCGCCAGGACCAGCGTGTCGTCAGCGTAGCAAACCACGCTGACGCCATCAGGGAGGTCGGCCCGCAGCACCCAGTCGTACCCGATGTCCCACAGGAGCGGCCCCAGAACCGATCCCTGTGGGACACCGCACGACATCTCTCGCCGGTTCCATTCCCCGTCGCGACCGGGGTAGATGACGGCTCTGTCCGTCAGATACGCCCCGACTACTCGACGGAGGTAGGTCGGCACTCGGTGATACCGGAGTGCCTCCCCAATGCAGCTCCAGGGCAGGGTGTTAAACGCATTAGCGATGTCGAGTGACACCGCCGCGACGACCCCACCCCGGGACACCGCGTCCCCCGTCGTGAGGGCTCTTACGCGCATGATAGCGTCAACCGTCGAGCGCCCCTTGCGAAAGCCAAACTGACTATCCGCAAGATCCGGCCCCGTCCTTGCCAAGTGCCCGACGAGGCGGCCTGCAATCACTCTCTCAAAGAGCTTGCCGACCTCGTCGAGCAGCACGATGGGCCGGTATGCGGACGGAGAGTCCGCAGGGCGCCCTGGTTTCTGGATGAGGACCAGCTTCCCCGTCTTCCAACGGAGTGGGAACTGGCCCCTCTCCATACATGCGCTTAAGAGCGCCTCCAGTCGAGGCCCGAGAGCCCTTGAGGCCAGGACCCAGGCTTTACCTGGCAAGCCGTCGGGTCCTGGGGCGGTATTTTTGGCCTTTAGCCTACCTACCGCCACTCTCAGATCTACCCCGGTCACTTCGGGATTGTCGTCGTCGTCCGCGTGGTCCGCTTCGGGCACCGCAATTGGCGGAGCCATGGGCGGGGGAGTATGCTCCCCCCGTGAAGGGAACAGAGCGCTCACCACCTCCTCCACCAGCTGTGGCCGGAGACTCTGCGTCAGCGGGGGGGCCCAGGTGCGGAGTTTATTCCGCACCATTTTGTAAGGGCGCCCCCATGGATCTCTGTTCAGAGTCTCCAGCATCTCCTCGCGGGCCATATCCTTGGCCCGCTGTACAGCCTCTTGGAGGGCGGTCTTCGCCGCTCTGAACCCCTCGTACAGCTCCGCCTCCGTGGCTTCCGCATCCGGAGGGCGAATGAGGAGCCTGCGGTGCCTGGTGTACCGGTGTCGCGCGTCGACGCACGCCTTTCGTAGCGACTCCACCTCCTGCGACCACCAGTACACCTGACGTCGGGCGCATCCTGGCCGGACTCGGGGCATTGCCACGTCGCATATCTCGGACATGGCCTCCCGGAACCACTCCGCCTCATCATCAATATCGTCAGGCCTGTCTGGTGATGACACCCAGGCCTGCACGATCGAGGCTTCCAGGAGGAGCTCCCGGTCCAGCTGCTTCAGCGCCCACCGCGGACCACTCGGGGCCTGTTGGACCGGCGCGCTAGAGGACTGGGCGGAGACGTCGAACCGAATGTACCGATGATCCGAGTATGTCTCCACCTCCTCCAAGACGCGCCAGTCAATGACACGTTGTGACAGAGCGGGACTGGCGAACGAGATGTCCACCACGGACTCCCCCCGCATCCGCACACACGTGGGAACAGAACCCCGATTTAGGCCGACCAGGCCTTTTTCCAGTGCCCAGTCCTCCACCATCCTGCCACGCGCATCCGTGTAACGGGAACCCCAGGCCAGATTCTTGGCGTTGAAGTCCCCGAGCACTAGCACGGGGAAGGGATGGTTTCCGGCGACGACGACACTCAACTCCGTTAAAGAGTTCTGGAACTCGGCGAGAGTTCGGCTCGGAGAGAAGTACACTCCCACTACTACAATCTCTCCGAACCGTGCTGCTACGCACCCCTGTCCCTTCGTGACACCTTCGAGGGACGGGGTACCGGCGGCAGCCGACGAAATTATGGCCACTGAGCCGCTCAGGTCCTCCACCCAGTCATCCCTGGGCGGGACAAAGTACGGCTCAGCGACCACGGCGATGTTAATCGACCACTGCGCTATGCTCTGGAGCAACAGGTCCTGAGCGCAGGCGCAGTGGTTGATGTTCGCCTGGAGGAGACGTAATGGAGCCGTTACTCCTCCATTGCAGTCTCCTCCCGGGCCTCTTGTGAGGGCCCCTCAACGGTGGCGGCGGCAGCCGCGGCGGCGACAACAGGTGTGGCGACGGTGGCGGTGGCGGTGGCGGAGGGCCTGCCTTTTCTCCTGGTTCCGGCGGGTGGAGCGCAGGACTTGCTCCCCGCCCGGTGATCGGCCGGCTTGCCAGCAGCCGCACATGCGACGCAGTGCGGCGCGGCGCTGCACGAACCGGCCGTGTGTCCGGGCTGACCGCAGCGGAAGCACAGAGTGCTGCGGTCCTCCGATGTGCACTGGACGCCAACGTGGTGCCCCACATGACATCGGAAGCACCTCAGGGGTCTGGGCTCCAGCAGTTTGACCTGCGCTGACACCCATCCCACCAGAAGCCTTCGGCCCTCCACAATTGTTCTGGCCGCCGTCACGGGGCAGCTTACCGTTACGGTTCGCATACCCGAAAAGTCAGGGCGTATGGTGCCTGCCTTCACCTGGTCGGCCAGACACCCGCCCGTCCTGACGACGGCGGCCACCACCTCTCCCTCCGATACGGAGTCATCCAGGCCCATGATGCGCATGTCTGCGCACTTGACGGGCCTGGAGACTCGGACCTCATCCGCATTGAGGGACGCCCTTAGCTTCTCTGCTAGAGCGTCTGCGGTGGGGCCACTCGTTGCCCCGGGGATCTCCAGCATGCGGGCGCCAGTGGCGGTCACCCTGTGCCGGAGGCCCCCGGTGATCCCCAGCTCTCGGAGGTCCACCGTCTCTCTTGCTTTTGTGAGCACGTCGCAGTACGTCACTCCCCTCTTGGCCGCGTCCGACTGCAGTGTTATTACCACAGCCGCGGTCTTTGGGGCGCGAAGTCTGGCTGCGACGGCTCGCTCCTTGCGGCGCCTCCTTTGTGCCTTTTTTCTGGCCGCCTTGGCCGCCTTCTTCTTTTCCCCGACCACCTGCCATTCGGCGTCGGTCGTGGGGGAAGTGGAAGATTTTTGGGGGCGAGGCGTAAGATCTGGGGCCTCCACCTCCCTTGCCTTTCGGCCCTTCTTTTTGCCGGCAGGCGCCGGTTTTTTCTCCGCTGGGGCTCCACCAGCCGGGGCCGGTTTTGCCGTCTTCGCCGGGGGTACGCTAGCCGACGCCGGTTTTGTCGTCGTTTTGGCCGGCGCTTGAGCCCGGCCAGACGGCCCGGGTTTAGGGGCGGCAGCTGCCGCAGCGGCCGCGTACGAGGCCGTCTTTGGTCCCGGGGCCGTCCTGCCCGCCAGAGGAGGACGCTAACTCCTGACGAACCAGGGTCAGAACCTGGTTCTCCACCGGTGGTGCGGGCTGACTTGGCTCTTTTGCCTGCACGTTGCCGGTGACCTTCAGCCCGGCCAGGTCTGCTCGGAGCCTCTTGTTCTCCTCTTGAAGAAGCTCCATAGCAGCCGTCAGGCGGGCAACCTCTGCCCGCATTTCCGCCACTTCACTGGCCGCAGGACCAACGTAGTTTGCGGCCTCCGCTGCCGCCATGATGGAGGCCGTTGCCGAGACTATGGCCCTGTTCTTAGAAGAATATAGCTTCTTCAGGGACACGCCTCGGAATGCGGCCTCCACGACCGCCGCAAACTGAAGTTTGCGGTTCGCATCGGGGCCGCCATCAACCGCATCGACCTCGTCGCTTGAGGGCTCCGAAGCGACCGCGCGACCGGTCCGCCCCGCCTTTGCCGGCTCCTCCGCTTTTTCTGCCGCTTCGCGGGCAGTCATCCCCCTCCCCTTGCCTCGCTGTCGGGCTCCTCCCCGCCTACTGGTCGGGATCTTCCGGGCCATCTCCCAGTCGGAGGACGACCTTTGGCCGTCTTCTAACCTTGGCCGCTTGCTGAAGAACTTCTTCGCAGCGGCCACCTCCTTGGCACGGCTAGTGCTCCTTGAGCCTCCCGTGCTCGCGTCTCCAGATGTGGTATCGGACTCCGACTCCACATCACTCCTCACCTCTTCTTCTGTTTGTTTGTGTGTTTTAATAAATTCCATATTTGTTCCCACGAGTGTTTTACATGTTTTATTTACTCAAATTAAAAGTGGTTCGCACTAGCGACTAAATCAAGCTACCCATTAGCCAAGCTTACTACCTCCCTCACGGTGCGCCGCCGCTTGGAGGTTTGGGGAATTTTTTATAGAGGTTAATCTTCCTCGCGGTCCGGGCGGTTAAGCCAAGACCCTCGACCCCCTTCAACAACCAGAGACATGACCTTAACTGTCTCCAGGGCTACGAGATTCGCGGGGGCAGGGGGGGGTGTTATCCCTCCTGCCTGCCCGACGGCAGGGTAAGTGCACACCGGGCCCGCTCTGACCCCACCACCACTGCCGCTCTGCTACGCAAAGCGACGAGTGTGGAGTGATCCTCCTGGCAGAGTATTAGCATACGGACAGCGGGATCCCACTGGGTAATAATCCCAATGGGAGATCGCTGTCCGCATCCCAGGATGCACCGGCCCAAACACTGGTCTTCCCCCCGGACGTATCCATAAGGGAACTCCAGTCCCCGGGCACACGTGGAGGTTCTCTGCCCAAGCACCCCTCTCTGCCCAAGCACCCCAAACTTCTACTGAAAGCGATTTGAGTTAAGGGGCAGCGCCCCAGCTCGTGTGGTCCCATACCCAATGGATGAAGAGACGTATTACTGATCCGGCTGGATATCCTGGAGGTCTTGGGCGATGGCTGAAGAGAGTCTGGCTGCATTCCTTTGACCTGCTACAATCTGTCTGTGAGTCCTTGGGAGAGCTATTACCTTGAAGTTCACACCACTACTAGAAGAGTCGCTATCGGCGACGGCGCCGCTGATCCTAGTCGGCGAGTCCAAGAAATAGCACTCAAACAATGTTCGGTTAGCGGCGTATAAAAGCACCATCTTTGATTCGGCATTGGTCAGACCCAATGGCATATTGAAGGTTCGTAAGCTGTCGCTGGTGTAAAGATTCAGCATTGCGCTGAAATCGTCTGAAAAAGCGCCATACGTTGCGTCAGGGGTCAGGTCGCTCTCCGGGTTTAACCTGATTTCAAGTATCGCATGAATTGTGGACGGCTCGAAGCCTGCACGCGCAAGGAGAGCGAAGCCGATGTCGGCGTCAACAGCGTGAGCAATCCCATATCTATCTAGGAGTTTAATAACTTCCTCGGGGGAACTTACGCCCCTCATAATTGGATCTTTGGCAATAGCGATTCTGAGCCTCTCATAGCTTCGACCAAGGCGCGCCGCGCCCCAAGACATTCCGAAGAGCTGAAGCAGTGATTGATACTCGTCACCAATGCCTCTATAGAAGGTAAGGTCATGCATATCGTCGGGTTGGACTTCAAGGAATTCATATTTGAACGACAGAACCCACTCGTCTCCATCATGCCGTATGTTTCTCATTGGTAACGCGACGCTTCTAAGGAAGCTCTCAGCGTATTCTTCGCGTTCAAAGTTGGATTCGCCTTCCATGAATGTCTCTAGTTCAAGACCTTGAATCATGATTCTGCGTGGTACGTTTTCACCGTTAGATCGACCAATGTTAACATTGCTCAATTTCATAAGGTTGTTTTGAACGGTTTTCGAGAAGACGTCGGCGACGCCTATCTCCTTCATGTTCGGAGGGAGTTGCACCCTTCCTAAGTCTGATTCTTTTCTGGTAGATTGCCCATCGTTTTTTGGCATTCGCATCATGAACATCATATGCGCATAGGCAGCTCTCGAGAAGTGGCTGTCGTACGCGCTAATGAATCTAAGGAACATTGCCGGAGTATTCGTTATCAGTAGGGCGAGTGGGTTTAGCCCGAGTCCACCCGCCGTAACAGGCAACATGAAAGTGAGGGCTGAGTGGTAATAATGCGTGATAGGGGTTTTCTTATCTTTGTAATCTTGGCTTGTTCGTTTCAGGTTCTGTCTCTTAACTCTAACGAAATCAGTTGATGCTCCAGGAACGAGGAGCTTGGCATCAGAGGAAGCAGCACAAGGGGCATGCCTTCTCAGGACAAGTTTGGAGATCTCTTTGGCGTGCCAGACGAAAAGAGTCATGGCATAGTCGTTGTTGAAGCCTCTGGCGCATTTGGACAGGAGCAGCTGCCTGAAGGACTCCAGGAAGCCCGTTGGGTTCCTGATTGTTCTGGGTTTCTCACTTGGAATCATCATAATCTGATCCCTCGGTATGTATAGCCCGTTTCTTGCGAACGTTTGAATATACTCAGCGCTAAGGGGAATGACATAAGTCTTCGCGGGAGAGAAGACGTGACCCATCTCTCCGTATAATTGCTTGAGCCCTTTTAAGGTCTCGTCGATAACTTCTGTTGAAGGTATAAATTAGTATTAATTACAAATAAATAAAAAAAGTGAAATTGAAGGTGAAGAGAATCAACATGCTAGATAGTAAGAAATTATGACAATTTCTAAACTGCATAACAATAACATTACCTACACTTCATACTTAATTACTTAAAACATTTTTCATTACTAAAAATAACCACATTATCCTCTCAATTTTTAGGGTTTTTATAAATTAAGGTGAAAGGTAAAAAATATACCTACACAAAAATTGTGGGTAGTTATATCCTAAGCCGTCAAAATAAATTAGCTGAGAATTCCGTGCTCAGGTCGTCTCAAACGTTGTAAATTACTCATCTATGAACGGGATTGAATCGTTAGCAATTCAACTAGGTAAGCTTCATATTTTCTGACTGACCGACTTCTTGACAATTCAAAAGTGCCTGTAAATGGTTTAATTGAAATAATTGCTTTGAGTTTGAGTTTGAAAATTGGCTTTGTGTACATAAAAACACCGCAAATAATGCATTATTTTTTAGAACAAATTTGATTACCATCTTCTCTTCGACCATAAAAAGGTTATAGTGAGTTATCCTTAAACGATAGACATATGCTGCCGCGAACTTTTTTTTGTATATTGATGTTGTTTATAAAATTACTGTAGTACATCACTTTGCTTTATTGTCAATAGTTTCCGCAGCGTACGCTTTACAAGGAATATATTTGGTAATTTTTTTCACACCTTGGGTTACATTATCGAAGTTTTCATACGGATCCCTAACTTTCTAAATATTTTATCGCTTAGGTTTATCAGGGATAATGTAGGATTCTAATGATGAAAGAATTTTTCAAATCGGTCTAGCAGTTTCGGAAACAAATACTAATGACCTACTGACAATTTAAATAATGGTTGGCAGTCAATTTGCTAAGCAATTCTGACTGTACCTAGGTAAAGTCCTGTGTTCTTACCCCTTACTTCTTGCCAAGAAGGGTTATGTTTTTGTACAATCAATTGTTAATATGGCACATCGAGCTTGAAGCTCATTTCAGACTACGCTATAATATACGAGTAATAAGCATATAGTTCATAGCACAACAATATCGCTCGCCATACATTTATTTAGAACTCTATTACTTATAGCAAAGTGTGAACGTGTTCTAAATAAATGTATGGCGAGCGATATTGTTGTGCATGTGCTATGAACTATTTGCTGTAGGTATGCTATTATATTAAAGCGTAGTCTGACTGAAATGAGCTTTAGAGACAGTTCGTGTTTGTAGAGCGTTGTCTTTGTCACTCATACCTGTGTGACAGTCTCTTTCACTCTACGACGCCGACGCTACCTGGTTCTTTTGGCGCCAAAATGTGAACTAACGCAGGCATCTTGTTTTGTCAATACAACTTCAGAGACAATTTCACAAATGTTTACCAACAACGCCAGTCGCCATGTCACTCAAGCGCCAACAGTTCCGTATAGCACGGTCGCACGGAGCACCGTACCAACCGTATGTGCCATTGTAACGGCCGCGTACTGTATGTATGTAAATAAAATGTTTGTAAATAAGAACGTATTGTCTGTTCGTTGGTGGCGGTGCGAAGCGCTCGCTGGAAATAATTGAATTAATTAAATTAATATGTAATGTACTCGTTATTAATTGTATTGTAATAAATTAACTTGCCGTAAACACTAGTTTTATTTTACCTCCTACTGGGAACAGGCGTGATGATATGCATCAAGATGGAGTGATAAGACGAGAGCTTAGACTAAGTATCCTCTACTTAGTCTGAGGACGAGAGACTATCCACGCGCATGCGCGAGTTGAGCGCTCGTGGACTCGTGGTGCACCCGCGTCAGTGTTCCAACCGATCAAAAAAAATTCCCTCTGCTGTTTATGGTATTTATCGATCAAGGGATGCATTTAAAATGCACGAGTAAAACTCCCACGTGTCATTTTCAAATACTTTTTTATAAGAAAAAATATGAAGTTTAGGTGACCTTTTCATGAAAAAAATTAAAATAAATTCTGAAAACCTAACTGTCTAAGATATTAATTTTATATAAATATAGTCTGATAAAGCATCTTTGGGCGCATATTTTTCTCCTTAAAAACTAAAAAGTGCGGCTTGTCCTAACACATAAATATTGCTCGTAACAAGGCCTATCATTGATAAAAAAAAACACGTCGCACCATCGCTGTTTTTAGAAGGTATCAAATTTCAAAACAGTGTTAGGGTTGTCACTGTATTTGACCTTAATTCATTTTATTTTGTTTTGAACTATATTTTTGCTTTAATACAATAGCTTATCTCATTTAAGCATAAAATCCAATGACATGCTTGGTAGACCTTTTATTTTAGTTTTTTTTTTTTGTATTGATATAGGCACGCGTTTGGCCACTATTTTTTTCGATGAAGGGACACACGTAGCCCGGGGGAGAGGTCCACCCTCGTTAGGCTGTCGCTAAAACCCCGCGCTAATACATGTGACTTGGAGAAACGGGGGTGAGGCACCATGGAGCCGTTACAGACCCATGGCGCCACTTCCCCTCAGCAGGCGCTTACCCAACCTGTTGAGGGATGTCCATCCGGGTCCCGACCGGAGGACTTCATTCAAGGGGGGCCATGAGGGCGCCAACCCTTATGTTTGTACACGAGTGGCAAACGATGCTGTGGACTGCGCCACGGCGTACTTCTCAAACTCCGGAAGTATCCGCAAATGTGCAAGGAGGTGGTAGTCGATTAAAGATTTTTGAATGCTTTTACGCAGAAAGCAAAAAATATAAGAAGAACGGGTCACCTGACAATCAAACATTCTCGGAATTGACCATCGTAGTTTTTAGAGAAATTGGTCAACACCTCAAAGACCTCTCGTCTAGCGAAAAAGATAAGACTCAGGGAAGTTGTTAAACCGTTTCTCCGTAAATCCATGACATATTATAAGGAATGTCGAAGGAACAAGAAAGGTTCAAGGACCAGGTTGAAAACAAAATTCTTTGATCTTTGTTCCTTGATTCGGGATGACATAGATTCGATCTTGCTTGACATGATAAGTATGTCATTGATATTTGCGACAACCCTATGTTGTATTATTTGACCTTAGAATGAAATGGCGTATTCTTCCCAAAACCGCAATAGTACGACGTGGTTTATTTATGAGTGATAGGCACTAACCTATATTATACAAGTGTTTAATAGAGGTAAGTGGTGATAGGCCTTGTTAAGAGCAATATTTCTGTGCTAGTAACAAGTGGTACTTTCGAGTCTTTGCGAGAAAAAAATCAAAAATAAAATTTGAAAAAGATTATTAGGTACTCCGTATCCGGAATTCCGGAGGTGATTTTCCAAAAATAAAAACTGGAAAATATGCGCCCAAATATGCTTCATCAGACTATATTTATATAAAATAAATATCTTGGACAGTTACGTTTTCGTTTTTTTTTATAGGTATATAAAAAAAAAAGTATTTGAAATTGACACGTGGGCGTTTTACTCGTGCATTTTAATCGATATTCTTTAGTCATTGATTTTAATGCATTCCTTGATCGATAAATACCATAAACAGCAGAGGGTTTTTTTTTTGATCGATTGGAACACTGTGCGCGTGCGTCTTGCAGTATGGCAGGCAGCCAGGCACATTCTACGAGACGAACACAGAGGCAAAGTAACTACTTTTTGATAGATGGAGACGATAGCACGCGGCGCGCCCGCATGATAAGAAAAAAGGCCCTCAGTCCGGCACAGTGCTGAAAATTGAACAAAACATCGGTAGAACTTTGATCAAATCCATAGTTCAGATCGGATCATGCCGCACAAAAAGTGTGAACTGGTATTTACAATCTCAAAAAGTTTCTAGCAGTCCGCAAAGAAATGAACCTCATTCATTCTTCTTCTTTTCGAACATGGAAAGGCATTTGCTGTCGAATTGACAAGTGTCACAGTGAAAGTTGTCAGTGAGTGGTGAGGACATGCAGTGTTGATGCAGTCCATGGGATCTCGTGCGCGCCCGGGGCCTTCCGCCCACTCTGTGCCCGCGCCACACCCGCGCGCGCGTCCCCACCATTAGCGCGCACGAAGGTAGGTGAAGTGCCTTCACAAACCCAAAACAAACGACCAGCACCAATAACACCCTTTCAATCACAAGGATTTTGAAGGAAATTCCGAATCCGTTGCTTCATGTTTGAAAAATTGGTCTGCTCGACAACGTAAATATCGCAATGAGTTTTGTTGAACTATCAAATCGAAGGCATTGCCACTTGCAAGTGCGTTACGCAATTACCACTGTTCTACCTTCAGATCCGTCTTACCTGAACGAAATAGGTGGCTGGTGGCTGATCCCATCAGGTCTCTCTTACGACGGCCGGAATGATTACTAGGCTATATAGTTGTATTTTCGTTAACTGGCTATAGTAATATATATATGTCAATGCAGTGAACGAATATTATTTCGTTCACTGTGTCAATGTTACTAGGTATTAGAAGGAAATCCTTGAAACTGAAGTCTGTGGCTATGCTTGTGGGAGGCCTATGGAGCAGTGAGCGTCCTTCGGCCGAATGACGGAGTGATCACACTTTGAACGCGGAATAGGCAAATGCAGTAGATATACCTACCAACTCCCTGATGACGCACCGTCGCGCGTCGGTTCGTTATTATGATTAGTGACCGTGGTGTTTCATCGCTCGTCGGATCGTTATTATGATTAGTGTCCGTGGTGTTTCATCGCTCGTCGGATCGTTATCATGATTAGTGTCCGTGGTGTTTCATTCGCTTTCTTCGTAGGTAGTTCCGTTTCACCATAAGTAGGTATTTACCTACTACGCTTTGTAATGGACAACTAGCTTCATGTTTCTGACTGACCGAATCCTTGATAATTCAAAAGTGCCTGTAATTGTTGGTTTAAGTATTTGAATGAGCTGATGGTGGCGCATGTGTTGGATCATTTAGCTCCCTTCAAAATGCTTGAGCTGAATGGTGCTAATACATGCGTCATGTTCGTGAACGGACGCTGTCAGTAGGGACTGGTCATCTCTTTGCTGCCATGGCTTATTGTATTTAATATTTGAATTGTTTTTTTTTAAGTCTTTTCATTACGGACGCTTTTAAAGTTTTACATCGTTCTCACATGCATAGTTTTTAACATGAATGATGTACCTAACCAAGTCTTTGTAACCATATTATTTGATTTAAAGAGTGTCCATGGAGTTTCTTGCCCGATCTTCTCTATAGGTACCTACGCTTTGGAATGGGCAACTAGGTTCATCTTTCTGACTGACCGACCCCTTGACAATAAGTGCCTGTAATTGGTTTAATTGAAATAAATGCTTTGAGTTTGAGTTTTGAGTTCGAGTTTGAAATAAATGCTTTGAGTTCGAGTTTTGAGTTTGATGTTGTTTTATGTTCAGAGGGAACGGCTAGGATTTAAGTTCGCTCGTTCCATCGTAGACCTAACCCATAGCTTTCTCCCAAGATTGAAGTCAAATTCCATTTAATAACATGTTTTTGATCATTCAAACAGAAAAAGGAGTTACTTAGACGACTTTACTTAACTTTGTCGAAATACCTAGGTATGCAGAAAAGCTATAGGATTTAAAAGTGAGCATTCGCATGCGTTTGCATGTCGTTACCATAACACAAGCATTAGGTTGCTTAGCTTGGGACTATATGGCGTTGTGTGGAATGTCCAAGGATATTATTATTATTATTATTCATACAGAAATAGGAAAACTTATAAATACCTACCTACTTACTTAATGTAGAAAACAATAAGCTCATTTTAAAGCAAAAACATAAAATTTTATAAATAAGTAGGTTATTTTTGTACCACCGCACCCCCTCATCGGCCACTCTATACCCCCCAAGGGGGTCGCTTAACCCATTGATTGGGAACCCATGGGCAAGATACATAGAAGGACAATGACCGCTATTACCAAGCTAGAACGCACCAGCGACAGTCCTTTTGCAGTTATATAACCACTGAGACCTCTGACAGCAGCAACCAACCAAACAGCATTTATTGTAATGAGAATAAAGTTCATTGCGATTTCGGCCGCCCGCCACAAACTCGTTGTACCTACAGAAGTTATAATGTGTTGCAGGTAGTACGGCATGTCGGCGCGCTCGTCGTCCGGCTCGTGGTCCGGCGCCGACCGCGCGCCGCCCGACATCATCGACCTCGACAAGTTCATGCGCGGCGCCGTGCGCCCGGCGCGGACCGACGCGCACACGCTGCGCTGGCAAGTCTCTCCACTCGCTAACTTCTACCACAAAGTAAATAGGTACAGACTTACAGAGGTTTGGGTTGCGGTCTTAACGAGTATACACCTACACATGCTTTACATTTGGCGCTTCGGTTATCTTCGTGTTTCCGAATTAGCACGAAGTTCGCGCACAGGGTAGATACAGTCTACAGAGTCTTGTACGGGCGGCGGCCGCTCTTTGAAATAATAATTATGAAGTTTTGTCTCTGTCGGGTTACCTACTGTGTCTGTACCTACTATAACTAAACCTCTTTTTTTTTGCGTGTACACGCCTATTATTATGTTTTCTGATACCTTAGCAGCGGTGACAAGCTGGTGGTGGACGCGGGCGGCGTGGACCGCAAGCCGGCCACGCTGAGCCCCGCTGCGCCCGCGCCCGCCACGCCCGCTGCGTCCGCGCCACCGCTCACCGCTCCCAGCGACTCCAGCGGCAGTCGTCCGCGCCCGCACGGCAAGCGCTTCTCGCACGACTCCGGCCTGTCCGACACCAGCTACGCACGACGCAAGCATCGCCCGCACAGGTTACTGAACGCCTCATCAGACGCTACTTTGAGCTGTCGCTATTCTATTCGCAAGTTTGAAGGTGCTCTTCCGAAAGCGGCTGCAAGCGGTAACGCCGCCCGATGGCAAGCGCAGCACGAGCGGAATTTCTCTTCTATAGTTTCGCGATATTCATGGGTCTAAATGATATAGTTTTTTTCTTATACAAGTGACTGTCAGGCGGATCACACGGACAGGGTGCGGAAGACGGAGAACATTCCCCGTGCTTAGTGACAGGCGACAGCACGACACTACTGCCGTGCCAATCCAAAAGACTGTAACTCAACTTAGTGTTTTTCAAACTGTGTATTGGATTGGCAGGGCAGACTACAGACGACCTACTCTGTAAAAAATCGACTTCAAAAAGAAATTAACTCAAAATTATGAAATAACTTTAATTTCAGAAGTCGGTGTCTTGGGATCTATATTTTTAACCGACTTCAAAAAAAGGAGGAGGTTCTCAATTCGGTAGTACCTATGTTTTTTTTATTTATTTTTTTTGTTTTTTTTTTATGTTTGTTACCTCAGTACGCCGTCATTTATGAACCGATTTGGAAAATTATTTTTTTATTTGAAAGGATATGCTTCCAAATTGGTCCCATTTTTGTCAAAATCCAGTTCTGATGATGGGATCCATGAGGAATTGAGGGAACTCCTCAAATATTATAGGCATACATATAGCAATTTTGGTATTTTTATAAACAACTCAAGCATTTGCATTCAGAAAGTATAATTTGGTGAAGTGGAACTGATGATGAAGACCACAGATGGCCATCGGAACTACTCAATGACATATATTTCACGGGTTGCGATTCGATTGCTTTAATATGGTTGCTAAGCAATTTATGTTCGTCACAATGCGTATGGTGAAGTGGAGCTGATGGTGACTTCACCACCTGATGGATTGTCGAAAGAGCTTGTAATAGGCCTAATTGAATAAAAGTATTTGACTTTCACTTATCATCGGCTCAAATTCAAATTCAAATTCAAATTCAAATATTTTTATTTGTGGAACATAGGTAGGTTAGGTACAGATGTTGTAATAATTTAAGAACGCTATGTCTAGCTGTCATCGGCGTACAAATATTATGTTGCTACAAACATGCTGATTCTAATAAATTATCAAACAATTATCACAAATTTTTAAATAATTCTAATTCAAATTGTCGACACAATAATAAAAAAATAAAAAATAATAATAAAATCAGCAATCTCAGCAGCATGAAGTGATGACTCTCAGACAACACCTATTTAAATTATTAAATTCGGAGAAAATTGGATGTGACAGACGGACAGACAGACAGACACTCGAGTGATCCTATAACAGTTCCGACTTTTCCTTTTGAGGTAAGGAACCCTAAAAAGTGAAAAATAAAAAAACTTTTTTACAAAAAAAAACAACCGTCTTCCAACAAAACACTACAAAGTCAAAAAATTAAAGTTATCACTACACATAAAGTTGTCACTTTGTAGTGTTTTGTCGGAAGTCGGTTGTTTTTTTTGTAAAAAAGTTTTTTATTAGTTTTAGTTTTTGCCACCAATTTCTTTTTGAAGTCGATTTCTTTTTTTTTTATATTTTGAAGTCGGTAAAAACTCACCGTGAAAACTTAGGTAAAGTGAACTTAGAGTGAGTTATGATTCTATCAGTTGTTAGGGATTGAACTTAGAGTGAGTTATGATTCTATCTGTTGTTAGGGATTGACACCATTGACAGCTCACTTCACTTATGTTAACTTGAGAGTAAGTTATGATTCTATCTGTTCTTAGGGATTGACACCATTGACACACTTCACTTATGTTAACTTAGAGTGAGTTATGATTAGATAAGAAGGCCAATTCTCGTAATTTAAAACGTTCAAAATCTAGTCGTAGTCTCATCTCGGCGACAAACAAATGTCAAAAACTTGTCAAAATGTAGGAAAATTAGAAGTATTTTTTGACAGATTGAGACTGAGATTAGACTGTGAACGTTCTTAAAATTACGAGAATTGCCCCTCTGTTGTTAGGGATTGACACCATTGACAGCTCACTTCACTTATGTTAACTTAGAGTGAGTTATGATTATATCTGTTGTTAGGGATTGACACCATTGACACACTTCACTTATGTTAACTTAGAGTGAGTTATGCTTAGATCTGTTGTTAGAGATTGACACCATTGACAGACACTTCACTTATGTTAACTTAGAGTGAGTTATGATTGTATCTGTTGTTAGGGATTGACACCATTGACACACTTCACTTATGTTAACTTAGAGTGAGTTCTGATTGCATCTGTTGTTAGGGATTGACACCATTGACAGCTCACTTCACTTATGTTAACTTAAAGTGAGTTATGATTGTATCTGTTGTTAGGGATGGACACCATTGACACACTTCACTTATGTTAACTTAGAGTGAGTTATGATTGTATCTGTTCTTAGGGATTGACACCATTGACAGCTCACTTTTCTTATGTTAACTTAGAGAGAGTTATGATTCTATCTGTTGTTAGGGATTGACACCATTGACACACTTCACTTATGTTAACTTAGAGTGAGTTATGATTGTATCTGTTCTTAGGGATTGACACCATTGACAGCTCACTTCACTTATGTTTTCATGGTGAGATCTTTACAGAATAGCACTACTGCCGGTCGATTCTGTAAAATCTCACCGTGAGAAGTTAGGTGAAGTGAGCTGTCATCTCACTTTATGCTCACTTCACCTGAGTTATCACAGTGAGATTTTTACTGAATAGCACTACTAGTTTGCGGACTGCGGTGGACGTCCGACCTCAGCGTCAGGCTTGCTAACTACGGGAGCGTTTTCATAGAGTACATGGAATCCAGTCATGTCGCTGCGGTCGCCGTCGGAGTTCGGAAGAGTACCTTAGCTTGTCTGCTCTCACTTACTTATATTCCTAAAGTCCCTGTTGTTTACGAAACAATGCTTAAAGTTTTTTCTTCTGTTCCTCAAAGGTTTAAATAACGACTTAACTTTTTTTTTCACTCCTGTTGCTCAAAAAGACCGTGATTGTTGATAGGTACCTACCAGTGCGAGGAAAAATAGCATTTCTTCCTCTAGGGAAAAAAGTTTTATTTTTTATTTTTTGTCTGTTACCAACGAGCCTACAAACACGAAAAAGTCTTTATTCATAAGTAGAAAAATCATGAAAAAAGACTCGACTTATTAGTGTTTCATAAAAAAAGAAGAACATTTTATTTTTGAAAATGGAACTAAAAGTCGCGATCTCTTCGGTAGAATGCGTGCATTGCGTTGCGGTTCCAGAAGAAATTAAAAAAAGACATTGGAGCGAAATCTTTAAATTGAATTGGTGACCGTAATTTATTTTACTACATTGAAAATGTCATCATCTAGTGAGAATGGACCCTAATTTGCAAATGGAAGAGAAAAGAAAAGAAACAAATTTGAATCACCCAGCGTATCACGATATCAATATTCTCCCAACTAGCCCACGACCATCGACATCACGGGATGAGTCAACTCAGCTGATTCTCTATTCAGAATCAGAACATTCGAACGAGGGACCCCGTGTATCTCCCACGTTTACCCCACAGACAACTCAATATTCATCTTCACAGAGGACTGAAATTATAAGTTGCCAAGAAAATATCCAGAATTGTACAAATTGTACATTTAATTTTTAATAAAATATACTTTTTAATATTGTATTGGATTATTTTATTTTCTCGTAATCGTAGTGAAAAGTAGAGTGTAACACTCGGCGCTAAAAACCCATTATTACTCGGTTTCTATTTACTCCCTCACTAATGCTCGACAGTAAACTATATACCTCGTAGAATGGGGCATTTTAGCCTCTTGTATAACAACTACTATTTTATTATTTATTATTATGACGAATTTTATAATCCTTTGTGGGAGACTGGTATCTGCATCAGTTACTTGTAAGCAGCTCCGTGCACCATTACAGAATCTAATTTCTTTAAGCGCTAAGGTACCTAGCCTGCAAAATTCTAATTTTCTGACGATTTTTGCAATTTGCAGGTCAGTGTTAGATTGTGTTTTGATCAAATGATTCGCGACCGTAAAAAATATGTATAAATTTACAGAATTATAATAATTATTCATTCATCATTTTTGACGTTCAAAAGTGCCTTTTATGTGCCTATTTGAAATAAATGCTTTGACTTTTGACTTTGACTTTGATTAGAATCATCAATACAACTCATAACAAGAAAATTAGAATGTCGCGGGCTACCCTTTCGCTTTCGCCTTGACATACCGTCCACAAATACTGTGAGTGTCGCCCCAGACGCGCGGTCGGCGGTGACAACAACGGGGTACGCGCGCCCCGCACCCCGGCCGCCGGCTCCAACGACTCGCTGCGAGCGTTCCGAGCGGTCTGCGAGCGAGCGCTGCTGGATCAGCAAGTGCAGATCGCTCGCGTCGCTCAGCTGTGCGAGCGCCTGTCCGAGCGCCCCCCTCCCCGCCACCGGTCGGACCGCTCCGCCACGGACACCAGCGAGGTCAGCTCCAGCAGCCGCAGCACGCGCGACCAGCGCTGCAAGGACAAACATCGGGTAACCAAGGGCCTAGTTAATGTAGCCACTCTCTCTACAAGTCTGCACTTAATCCAAATACCGCGAGTTTCAGGATCACTACGAAATGTACAGGAAACGTTTTTAGCAGTTAGTGGCTTTTCGAGTACTCTAACCGTAGTTTGGCTAGAAGAGTCTTATGATTCTCATACGAGATGCATCGACTGGCCACGTCTAACTAAGAGCGCACGTCTAGCTAACTGTACCATTTTTCGAAAATCTGTGTTGCAGTTACCAATTAGGTACTTGAATAAAAATGAAGGATGGCCTCCTAAGAACGCGTTCATACGCACGCAACGCGCTACAAGGGTTGAGTTTCTTACCTGTGGCTGTCCATACTTGCCGAATCAAAAATCCACCTATATGTGAAGAGGTACTAACGTTGTTCAAAGCTCACTCTTAAATCTTTTAACTTTATTTTACAATATGTTCTGATGAATTTAGCAAAATTCGGTTGAAGTGTTCAGTATGTGGTGTAGAGTGCAAAGTTGTAGAGTAGTTACATCTATGGAAGTGGTTACATCTGTAATATCAGAGGCATCGCAGATGCGTTCCTACCCCAGGGATAAGGCTGCTGTGTTTGCGCATGGCAATAGCGGTCATTACCAGTGAGTCATTGATTTTATGTTAAGCACAACACAACTACGATAGTAGGAGGTTCCCCGGACGAGATCCTGCACAGAGACGTTTACTAACGAAAGCTCCACGAAACAGCCATGTACTCTGCAGATAGACGAGTGCAAGACGTACAAGATAATCATGAACAAGCTGGACGAGCTGAACCGGCTGTTCGCGGCGCGCGCGCGCTCGCCGCCGCCCGCCGCGCCGCGCCGCCCGCCCGTCAGCTCGGGCTCCGTGTCCGTGTCCGACAAGCTGGTCGCCACCGAGCCCGAAGGCGCCGAGCGCCCGCGCGAACTGCAGGTCGCGCTCAACGCCGTCACGGTAACTTACTAACCTAACTAATAAACCAAACGAATGTTACTATTAGGTACTAATGTTCTAAATTGTTGCATAGTTATATTTGTAGAATAAATGCAGTGGAAATGCGATCCTTGCGAAGCATGTGTGCTGTGATAATGAGCGATAGGCCGTGGAATGATGTGATAGGCAACGTTGCCGGATTACAAAAGATGTACCTAGTAACAAAAATAGTATGCCTACATGCTTAGATGGTTCGCATAATTATGTTGAGAGGATAAATAGAGGCAATTAATAAAAGTATTAACAAGGCAGATGTGAGTGGAAATGCCGGGAAACGACGCCCTAGGAGGACATACTAATATATATTTATTTATCAGGAACAATTTATATTGTGTTTGATACATTACATACGTCATATTAATTAATACTTAATATTCATAATATAAATTCTAAAAGTGAACATGCAGCAACAATAATAATAATAAAAAACATTTCTAAGTATAAAAATTAATAATAATAAATAGCGACTTTTTTTTAAATATAAAATTGGAATATTAATATTAAATTACAGTTCATCCATTGAGTACAAGTTTCTATATAACAGAAATGCTTTGAGAGCTAGTCTTTAATATAAAAATGAATCGCTAAATGTGTTGCTAAGCGCAAATCTCGAGAGCAGCTGAACCGATTTCGCAAATTCTTTTTTTGTTGTGTTCGGTATTGTCAGGACAAGGTTTGAATTAAAAAAAAAATGTTCGAAAAAAAAAAATTGCACCCATGGGAAGCTGGGGCGGGCGCTAGTGTTTAATAAAATCTTCAAATCCGCTGGCAGTCTATTAAATATTTACAGCTTCGTAATGAGGGCTATGCTTGACAGTGTTAAAATTTGGTACAACTTTATTTTTAAAGTCCTTTCTACGAGTGTTTTCCCTGGCTATTCTTTCTTCCCAGACTCGTATTCATAGATATATGTTTTTTAAATTAACTAACAACACAAGTATGTATAAGCTGGGCAATGTACTTGAATATTTAAACTCTGAAAGTGACATCGACAGCTTTCTCTTTGTGTAATTCTGACCATTGTAAGTACATATTGCTCTTTTTTGGAGAATGAAGGCTCGCTGAGAATTATAACCGTAGCTTTTCATCCAGACCTGGGGGCCTAAAAAGGCCACTTTGGCAGAATCATAAAACAATTCATATCACGCAATTCATGACAGTTTCACACCTATATACCCCTGAAGGGTTAGGCAGAGGTGTACCTATAGCATTTTACGAATCTCCATACAAAACTGTCATATAGATGAAATTGCGTGATATGAATTGGTATATGATTCTGCCAAAGTGGCCTTTTTAGGCCCCTTGTATACTGTATCGAAGTCTGGATTCGACAAGAGCATAATATACCATTTTTAATTGATCCGTATTTATTTCGTCTCTCAATGTCCTCAACGCATAACACGTAGATGATATAGTGGAGTCTATATGTGCTAGTTCTTTTTCCAGTTCAGTAAATCATCCAAATGAATACCTAGAAATTTGACGTCTCCCTAATTCTCTCCTTTCATTGTTCAGGGTTATATTTTCTGACTGACCGACTTCTTGACAATTCAAAAGTGCCTGTAAATGGTTTAATTGAAATAAATGCTTTGAGTTTGAGTTTGAGATCCATTTATCTTTATTGCCTGCAGTGGTTCGAAACAAAATAATGTTCGTTTTTTGAATATTTATTATTAGTCTATTTGTATTGAACCAAAACTGCAATGCTACGAACATAGTATTGACTTTGTCTGTCAGTTCACTAATACTTTTCGCCCCTACTACAGCGTTAATGTCATCGGCAAAGACTACGAGATTAATCTCTGGAATGATTTCTTTTATAGTATCACATCGTTAGTGAAAATAATAAACAGAATGGGACCTAATATGGAACCCTGCGGTACGCCAGTCCGGTACGTAGTGCTTGCAGCCGGCGAGCGTGTATGACCAGCAGCACCCTAACACACTTTCAATCACAATCCGAACGATTTTGCAGGAAATTGCTAATCCGCCGACCGCAGTCTGCACTTTTCTTATGGGCCTACCACACGCACAAGCTTCACCACAGTTCTGCCTGCGCAAGCCGGTTTGTACACGGAACACCAGTACAGTTTTACCAACCGCACGCACGGTGTGGTAGGTCCATGGTGTCAGAGGTATAGCTTTTGTGGCGTAGATATATGCCTATACAGGTTGAAATTGAATACATGCGACAAATCGAAATGGGAGATTGTACTCATCATTATGAACAACTTTTACTATGGGACCAAACTTGAAATCGCGAAAAAATATCTGCTGTTTCCTACATTTATGTTCGCATAACTCGTCAAAATGTAGGGAAAAGCTGTTTTTTTTTTTCAATTTCACCCTTTATAGTATCTCGTATTCTGTGCAGATACGCGGCGGCTCGACCTACGGAGCGTGCGGGTCGTGCGGTGCCGGGGCGGCGGGCGGGGCCGCGGGGGCCGGCGGGGCGGGGGGCTCGTGCGGCGCGGGGGGCAGCTCGCGGCTGGCTGCGCGGCGCGCCGTCACCAACACCTGCGCGCTGGACATCGCGCCGCGTGAGGCCCTGCCCCGACACAACATTGCCACCGAGAGGTACCCACTCCTTATGTTTTTGATAAACAAGCCATGGCCCGCCTGATGATATCTGATCACACTTGTGCACACCGCAGCCTATCGACATGTGGCGACATCTACGCCGCCACATTCGAAGTAAAACTTGTAACATATCCTACGTCGCGCAAGCAAAGTTTACCGCGCAATCTACATACTATAGAGAAACCGGACAACATGCGTCGGGCGCAACACCCGTCTGTTAGGAGAATGGAGGACGTGATGGATACCTTTCCACCCTGTTCCCCATACCTCTAGACTGGTCCAGAGGCATAGGCAATACCAGAGGCATTGTAGATGCGTTGCTATCTTAGTGACAAAGCTGGAATGCCTCATGTGCTTGGAATTACACCGGCACCGGTTGACGGTGCACAAATGTGTGGTAGTAACACTTCCCCGGACGAGCTGCTTCACATAGAACTCTGCTACTGTTTACCTTTAGATCGCATTCGCAGGGAATACGAGAGTAACTTTTGATTGATGCTGTAGTGTGCTGCAGTGCGAGAGCCGCGCGGGTACGGGCACCAGCGGCGGAGACCCGCGCTGCGGGTTCGACCTCGACGACCCCGTGCATGTGAGTACGACACACTCCTTCTACTTATCCCCCGCCCAGTGCGAGTGCGGTGCTCCTGAACAGACCATGTCCCGTCTGCTAGTGTCCCAAATGTCCGTTCACCTGCATCCTTGACGATCTGAACTATGCCTCTGACGCCGCAATAAAAGTGGCTACCTACTGGGCCCAAACAGTACCTGTAGATATACTTACATAAGTAGGTGCCGTCGAAACGAAAGAAGAAGAATACTGTACGGACAAACTGCCCGAACAAAACTCACTTTCGAATTTAGAATAATACTACTATTATACAGGCTTATCTACTTGTAATTCGACGTATTTCTCAGGAGCCAATTGCAACAATTAAGAACTCCATAAAGCCTAGGCAAAAATTTATGGGATTCGAGAAAAAATTTTTTTTTTTTGAAAATTTCCAAATTTCGTCACTAAATATCACTTTTTTCTTAACTCTCAAATTGAATGGCCTTCATTGCTATTCCATTGGACTTGATATTCTTTATAGGTAACCAAAAGTGGCGTCTCAATATGCAAACTGGTCTCGACAACCTCGCTTCATTTACGTAGGAATAGTTGCTGGAAAGATTTGTTTGTTAGTTTGTTTGAATTGAATAGGCTCCGAAACTACTGGACCGCTTTAAAAAAATCTTTCACCATTAGAATCCTACATTATCTCTGATGACCATAGGCTATATAATATTTTCAAAAAGTTAGGGATCCGTATGAACGGACAGAGCCGTCATCTACCCCAGTCGCGATGGGGAGTGGAACCGGCGACAGATGTCGTGCGGTGTCCCACAGGGATAGGTTCTGGGGCCGCTCCTGTGAGACATCGGTTACGACTGGGTGCTGCGATCCGACCTCCCTGATGGCGTCAGCGTGGTTTGCTACGCTGACGACACGCTGGTCGTGGCGCAGGGGAGGTCGCATCAGGCGGCGGCCGACGCGATGACACGCGGGGTTGCGATAGTCGTGGAGAGGATCCGGCAGATGGGTCTCGAGGTGGCATTGCACAAGTCCGAAGCCATGTCTTTTCATGGGCTTCGGAACGGGCCACCATCGGGATCCCAACAAACTGTAGGAGGGGTTCACATCGGCGTCGAGACAACGATGAAATACCTGGGTCTCGTTCTCGTCAGCCGGTGGAACTTCGTCGAACACTTCCGACGTTTGGCCCCCAAACTGGAACGGCCTTCAAGCGGTTCTTGCCCAACCTGAGGGGCCAAACGCCTCCTGCCGGAGGCTTTACGCGGGGGTCGTACGGTCCATTGTTGTATATGGGGCCCCGGTATGGGCGCGTTCACTGCGGCTACGAGCCGCTCACTATTTGAACGCGCTCCAAAAGGTGGTAGCCGTACGGCTTATCCGGGGGTACCGCACGATCTCGGGCGAGGCGGCAAGCCTCCTTGTCGGACTGCCGCCATGGGATCTGGAGGCGATAGTCCTCGCGCGCCTGTATGAGTGGCGCACGGAGGCACTACGCCGGGGGGAAAACCCGCTTCCGCGGCAAATCGCTGCGGAGCGGACGGACCTCCGGCGAGATCTCATGGCGGTATGGAAAGAGCGACTTTCGCAACCCAGCGTAGGGCACGCCACGATAGTGGCGCTAAGGCCCCTCTGATGAATAGAATAGAATAGAATAGAATAGAATTTATTCCAACGTAAGTGTTACATTGTATACCACAACTTAAGACTAAGTATTAAACATAGTTAGTACTTACACTAAGTTTCCAAAAACACGCATTCTTAAAAATTAATCATCCTTAATTGGCAATAACCATTTCGTACGCTAAAATGATACGTTTCTCTTTAGAATTCAATTAGACAACAAAATAAATCTGATGTTATAACTATGTTTGACAAATAAACTAATTGGCGGTATACAGATAAAAATTCTTTACCTTCCGCGCTAGTCATAGACTGTGTTGCAGCAAGGTAAGGATTCTCGCTCTAGAAATACCAACTGTAAGTTTATTGACATAAGGACAGTTATCCAATTTAAATGGTCATAGAGGAGTTTAGAAAAGATGCGATAACGGCTAATGAGTTTGGCGTAAACAAGTAGTACATGCAACAATATCAGACAACATGACTTATATCAAACCATTAGTGTTATTGTCAGTTCATAAATCAAGTATCATGTTACAATATAATGTTATAAGTATTTCATATCAAAACTATATTAAACTCATACTAAATAAACAAAGGTTAGACGACACGGTTGGCGCAGTGGTTGAGCGATTGACTGCTGCGCAGCATGTCGCGGGTTCGATTCCCGCACGGAACAAATATTTGTACGACCTACAAGTATTTATTCCGGGTCTGGGTGTTTTCTCTATAATATGCATGTATTTACAAAAAAAAAAATGTATATAAGTAGTTTATCAGCCATCTCGTTACCATAACACAAGCATTAGGTTGCTTAGCTTGGGACTAAATGGCGTTGTGTGAAATGTCCAAGGATATTATTATTATTATTATTAAAAAGGTATTATAGAATTTACAGTAATATGCTAATTTGACATGAAATCATCTCAGCTATACTTTATTCGTGAATGAATCAAATGTATGTAATATAGTATAGTATTTGTGAATGTATATTATGTGTAATATAATGTATTTAAAAACAATATAGATATGCATATATATATATATATATATATATATAGCAGGATTCGTGTAAAATAGAGATACTTATATAATTTATTTAAGCAAGGATATACATAATGCATAATTACTTGCATATCTGCATTAATTTTTCTGTCCGTTCATAATCTAAACTACTCAGAAACTCATCCAGTGCCCTCCTGCAAATAGAACTCGTCATGTCTTTTAAGGTCTTATCTTTACTTATGCGATTGTAAAGTAGCGGGGCCAGGAAGTAAGAAAAACCCTGAGCAAAAGAAGTTTTACATGAAGGAACTTTATAAACTTCATGTGATCTTCTAATGGATTGATTCGAAGGTCTTTGGCAGAAGTGTTGTCTCAAAACAATGGTTTTAATGTAAACTTGACGAACATTAAGTACCTCGAACTCTTCATATAATTTCGACGTAGAGTATGTAAAGGGTTTGAAATTAATAACTTTTAAAATACACCTCTGGGCGCGTTCAAGTTTTATAAGAGTACTTTTCCGTGCTCCACCCCAAGCGGCAATAGCATAGGTAGCTATTGATTGACACAACGCTAGGTAAACCATTCTGTTAGTCTTTCTGTCTCTTAGGTTTCTAATTTTTTTGAAGATAGGTATTAGTTTGCGTATTCTAGACTTAAGATTACTAATATGTGGTTTCCAATTCAAATTTTTATCAATTTCAATACCAAGGTATTTAGTACTATTACTTGCAGATAAAATATGGCAATCACAATCTCTTATAACAAGAGAGCAGTTAGAAGAATGCGCTTTCAAAAGGAAATCCGGAGGTGGCTGTAGATTGTTTTTGATGCTAAAAGTTATATATTTAGTTTTATTTAAATTTAATGTGAGTAAGTTGTAGTCAAGCCAATCTATAATTTTTTGGAGCCCATACTCAGCTGACGTTTTGGCTTGTGCCCATGTTGAATGTTGAAATAAAATTACTGTATCGTCGGCAAATGTAATTAATTTTGATTCAGGTATTTCAGTATTGCATAAATTATTAACATAAATAAGGAACAAAGTAGGCCCAAGCACTGATCCTTGAGGTACTCCAAAATCAATTTTTAGTTTTGAGCTAGTTATATCTCCGATTTTTAATGTTTGTGTCCTGTTACTAAGATAATCTTTAAAAAGTTCCAGTGGTACACCTCTGATGCCTATAGACTCTAATTTACGAATCAGTAAAGAAATTGAGACCGTATCAAACGCCTTGGCTAAATCTAGAAATACACCTATACATTTCTTCTTGCAATCAAGATTCCCAGCTATATTGGTAACCAAATCCTCCACTGCATCCACAGTTGATTTATTTTTCCTAAAACCATATTGATTTTTGGCCAAAATATTATTTTTCTCTAAATAATTAACTAGTCTATGATTCATTACTTTTTCTAAAATTTTGGCCAAAGTAGGTAGCAGTGAAATCGGGCGATAGTTAGTAATATTGTCTTTTTCCCCTGATTTGAATATAGGCACAACAATGGAGTCCTTTAGTACGTTTGGGAACTTTCCAGAAGACAAACACAAATTCAATAAATAAGTTAGAGGTGTTATTAGTATATTAATAAATTTCTTGATAAATAGTGATGATATGCCATCCCAACCAGTAGCATTAGTATTCTTCAATGATATAACTATTTTTTGTACCTCGTACTCATCTGTTTCCAGAAGCATAAATGAGTTTAATGGAGCTTGATTATACTTAAAATCCCTGACTAGATCATCTTCAGTTATTTTTAATTTATTTAAAATGTTGTTTGATAGTTTAGCACCTGTATTGACAAAACAATTATTAGCATAATCAATTGATTCCTGCGGTGTCGACTTAATACTTAACAGCTCATATGGTATTTTAGACTTATCCAACACATTCAAGTTACAAACCTGTTTTATAATGTTCCAGGTCTTTTTTATGTCATTTTTGCTGTCATTTAAGTTACGTTTATCGTGTTAATTTTTTTAAATAATGCAGAATATTGTTACAATGATTTCGATAGCGTTTATAGGTAATTTCTAGGTCTTTGTCGTTTGGTGATGTTAAATGTCTTTTATGTAATGTATCTCTAAATCTCATACAACGCAATAATCCGGGGGTTATCCATTTTTGACGAATTTGTTGTCTGTTTGGTATTGCAGTTATTTGCGTGCTTTTTTTAATTATATCAGAGAGAATTTTTATAAACAGTTCAGTTGCTTTATTGGGGTCGTCTATAGATGTTACACTTGAGAAATCAATTTCATTAATTAGATTAGTAGCCACGTCGTAATTAAGTTTTTTTAGGGTTTTTTTATGTTTGTTGTATATGATACTTTGTTGCGATAAAGATATATTCAAATATAAACTGCTATGATCAGTCACAGATGACTCACAAATCACAGTCAACATTTTGGAATTAGACTTAACAAAACAGTGATCAATACATTTGTTAAGACGAGTAGGAAAATAATGACTAGGTAAGAGACAATGGGTTGCAAGTAGGTCTAAATACTCGTCAGATTTTGATTCATTGTTATGGGTACCAATATTAATATTGATGTCACCAGTTAAATAAATATTGGGTGTGTATTTCAGTTTAATTAAAAGCTCGTCTAAAGAAAAAAGAAAATTGGTTAATGAAACAAAAGACGGTGATCTATACATACAAATAAAGGCGTTTGCTTTGTCTATTTCGACCACTAAACAATCAGCGTCTCTAATATTGGGTTCATACACCATAATATTTGCCAAACCACTCTTTGTATACACTACTACACCACTATTCTGATTGGTATGTTTCTGAGTGCGGTGGGTATCGTAATGTTCAATACTTGGAATTAAGTCTGAATTTTGTAGCCAACACTCAGTTAAAATGATAAGGTCGTAATCTATATTACTCCTCGCTATAAAAAGTTTAAAATCTTCAAAGTTTTTATGTATACTTCGAATGTTTTGTACTATTATTTTAAGAGATGGTTCCATATTAATTCTAAATTGCAAGAATGATTCCGGATCCTCAACCAAAAAGGAATCACCAGCGTTGATATTATTATCAACATCTTTGACCACATCCTCTAGATTGTTACACATCGTTTAAAAACAAGAATAAAATAAAAAATATAGGTGCAATAAGTTTGGTTGAGGAATATAGTTTCTGGTATTCGTGAAAATAGTAGTAGATTCAACAGTAGTTTGAAAGCGGACAAGAATAAAGTAATACGATATATGTATAAAATGAGTATAAAATATATAAATAGAAAACAAATATTATGGTAGTAATATATCAAATTGATGACGTAAACGAGTGCATGAATAGATTTATAAATATTGTGAGATCAGTCATTACAAAATATTCAAAACAGGTTAAAATTCCCAGGCAAAAAAGAACAATTAAGCCATGGATGACCCCTGGTCTATTAAAATGTATAAAAAATAGAGATAAAATGCACATCAAAACAAAAAAAGCTCCTGATAACCTAATCCTGAAAACAACATATACTCGCTACAGGAATTTCTGTAATAACTTACTTCGAAAATTAAAAATTGCTTACGAATCGACAGAATTAGAAAAAGCAAGAAATAATCCAAAAATATTATGGAACACAATTAAACAAATAACAAACACGCAAAAGACTCATATCAGCCCTTCAGAGCTGCTCAAATTAAGAGACGATCCTAAATCTTCCTTAAACGAGGTGAATCACTTCCTTAGTAATGTAGGTAAAAGTTTGGCTGCACAAATTGTGTCACAGGCACCTGGACAGACAACAGCAGCAGGTGATCAATCTCCTTCTACTCATATTAAAAACAGTGCTTATTACACAACTGGGAATTCTCTTGCCCTGTTGGAAGTGGATGAAACAGAAGTGGAATCTCTCATTTTGCAATTACGACATGACTGCGCCGTAGGTTGGGATGGGATCTCATCCATATTGTTAAAAGCATGCCGACATGTATTGGTTCCCCCCATAACCTTTCTCTGTAATCGCAGTCTTCAAACTGGTGTATTTCCGGATGCCCTGAAAAAGGCAATAATACACCCAATTCACAAGGGAGGGGACAGAAGCTGTGTCAATAACTATAGGCCAATTTCTGTCTTGACTGCCCTTTCCAAAATACTGGAGAGGATCCTGGCAAATTCTTTAAGGAACTTCCTGGACAAACACCACATCATTGCCGAAAACCAATACGGCTTTCGTACAGGTGTGTCGACGGAAGATGCGGTTTTAGACTTTACGCAACAGGTTGCCAGGAAACTAGACAATAAAAAAAAATGCCTGGGGATCAGTCTAGACCTTTCTAAAGCCTTTGACACGGTTTCTGTTCCCAAACTTATTGACAAGCTGGAACGTATTGGTGTGCGTGGAATGCCACTTGAAATTTTTAAAAGTTACCTCAATAATAGAACGCAGCTTGTCAAGGTGGATACTTATTATAGTGACGAGGAGCCAATAACATATGGCATCCCCCAAGGTAGTATACTCGGCCCCATACTCTTTCAAATCTACGTGAACGACCTCTGCAGGATGGAACTGCCTAACTGTGACATCTACGCGTACGCGGATGATACCGCGATCCTCGTTTATGGACCTACTTGGGACATAGTTAAGACTACTGCAGAGGAAGCCCTGTTCAAAATAATGAAATGGCTGAACTCTAACCTTCTGACACTGAACTTGACCAAATCCACTTACATCCCATTCGCAATCCGACGTAACACGAGACCGTCTCATACCTTTAGTATTGCAGCCCACTCATGCTCAAATTCATTAGCATCTTGTAAATGTCCAACTCTTACCAGATCTGACAATATAAAATATCTTGGAGTTCAGATTGATGATGGACTAAGATGGGATAAACAGATTGACGCCCTTACCACAAGAACAATGCGCCTTATATATGTCTTTAAGTCACTGAGAGAGTCGGCCAAATTTGACACTCTAAAGATGGTGTATTATGCCCTTTGCCAATCTGTTATTGGATATTGTATTACTGCATGGGGCGGAGCAGCAAAAACTAAAATGTTAAGAGTAGAAAGAGCGCAAAGAGCCATACTCAAGGTAATGACTAGAAAACCCTACAGATTCCCAACAATTGATCTTTATTCTAACTGCAAAGTCCTTACGGTACGTCAGCTTTTCGTGCTTCGATCGATTCTAAGAACTCATATTAAGCTGCCACCGCCAAATCTAAATAAGCGACTACAACTTATCAGTGGATATCAACATAAAACCGCCTTCGCAACGCATCAATTTTGTACTTTAAGTAATTATATTTACAATAAAATTAACAAAGAATTAAAAATTATAAAACTAAACACACACACGGTAAAAACTAGAGTAACAGAGTGGCTACTAGAGAGGGACTATGCCTACACGGAGTCTCTACTAACATACATCACCTAATCTCTCACGCATTCCGATTTCGATACATACACACACATTTAAACATGCGCGCATGCACCCCCCCACCCCCCACTTTATCACACATGCACACACTCACAAACAAACTCACCTTCGACTACATGCTCACACACCCCCACACACATACATATGTATACATACGTCAAAAGAGAATCACATAAATTATTGTAGCGGTAGAACGACACTGTTCATTAATTGTTGTAACAGCTATTGTAAAAGAATTTTAAGGCCGAACACTGTTTCTCAAAATACAGGTTATTACCTAGCTTGAGAGGCAGGGTTTTAAACATTTTGTTACAGATTTTACAACAAAACCTAACATAAATAAATATATCTACCCATTGATTCTGTAACTATCTGTAATTTTTTTTTTTATGAATAAATATTATTATTATTATTTTTATTTATACTTTTAACATATCTCGGGACCATGGGGTCCCGGTCCTTTGAAAGGCGTACGAGGGGCCGAAGCCAACTCGCAGAGGCCCGTTGGAAGTTTTCAATGAAATGAGGCACCAACCGACGATTATTATTATTATTTTCTTTTATTTTTTCGATATACATATTAATTATATTTTTAAATATTAGAATATAAAAAACATAAAAACATTTAAAAATATAAAAAACAGTAGCCCACCGGTATCGGGAACAGGGTCCAAGTTACCGGTGGTCAGGGTTCCAGAGAGAGGAACCTCCTGACAATGCGGGCCGTGTCCAGAAGTACTGCTTTCTGAATCAAGCCCTTTATCCAGCTACCTAACGCGAGCCTCTTCAGGTGTTGGTCGAGGCTCTTGGCAATCAGCCCGTTGGCTGTCACGACTATCGGCACAATGATTGCTGAGTCAACATCCCACATGTCGACAACCTCGCGAGCCAAGTCAAGATACTTGATTTGTTTATCTTTCTCGGCTTTCACGAGGTTCTCATCATGCGGGACGGTTATGTCAACAATCATTGCGCGCCGCTCTAATCGATCTATCACCACTACATCAGGCTTATTGGCAACAATAGTCCTGTCAGTGATGATGGATCGATCCCAGTACAACGTGATATTTCCATTTTCGAGAACTGGGTCGGGCACATACCTGTAGTACGGTACCTCCGATTCCACAAGGTTGTATTTCAAAGCAAGTTGCTGATGGATTATCCTGGCTACAAGGTTGTGTCTATGCAAGTACTCTCCGTTAGCTAGACGAGAACACCCGGAGATAATATGCCTAATTGATTCCCCCGGCCGGTGGCATGCCCGACAGATGTCAACCGTGCCGTCTTTCACAATATATCTCCGGTAATTGTTCGTCATCATAACTTCGTCCATAATTGCACAGACAAAACCTTCGGTTTCTCCAAAGAGGTCACCGAAACGTAGCCAGGCTACGGACGCTAATAAATCTACATCGGGTCCATGTAGGGCCCGGAAAAAGCGTCCGTGAAGCTCCTTACTTTGCCATACCTCCATGCGATCATTAGTGTCAAGCACTACTGGTTTGCGCCAGTTCTCTTTACCTAAGGAGAGCGGGGTGAGGCCCTTGTCCACTGCGACTACATCCCGATGCATCCCCACGTCGGCTTCTAAGAAATATTCCCTGAGACTGCATATCTCGCGATTGTGGAGAGTCTTAGCGTTTAAAAAGCCTCGACCTCCACACTTTCGCGGGATATACAGCCTCATTACCGATGACCGTGGGTGATGCATTCGATTTGCAGTCAGCAGTGTACGGACCTTCCTATCCAGGGCGTCGAGTTCAGTCTGAGTCCATTTGAGTATGCCAAAAGAGTACATCAAAACCGGCATGACCCAACCGTTGTAGGCGCGCACCTTGTTTCCGCCTGAAAGAAGACTATTAAATACTTTTTTCAGGCGGCCAAAAAAGCGCTCCTTCAACAATTGCTTCATGTCAGTAAAATTGATGCCCAACGCTTCCGACATACCCAAATATTTATAGGTTTCGGATGCGGAGAGGGCTCTCAGGTTTGTGGAATCCGAGAGTTGGGTTCCCACAGATTCCACAATCTCACCTCGCTTTACATGCATGACCGCACATTTGTCCACACCAAATTCCATTCTGATGGCGCTACTGAAACTTTCAGTGATTTTCAGTAACTCCATCAGTTGCAAATTGTTGGGGGCAAAGAGTTTCAGGTCATCCATGTAAAGAAGGTGAGATATAACCTGACCACCTCTCCTCAACCGATAGCCTAGACCTGAATCCTCCAGCAGTGTACTTAGAGGATTCAAAGCTAAGCAGAACCAAAGCGGGCTCAAACTGTCGCCCTGGAATATGCCTCGCTCGATCCTTATCGGTTCGCTATTCCTCTGGATATTTCGACATCCTGGATAGCGAAGGACCGTACTCCATTGCCCCATACACGACATCAGGAAGGTGCGCAGAGTTGTATCTACTTTATACAACTCCAGCACCCTCATGAGCCATGTATGTGGCACCGAGTCATAGGCCTTCTTATAATCTATCCAACATGTCGACAGATCCTTTCGGGAACAACGAACTTGTTGGCTAATGGCCATATCAATGAGGAGCAACTCCTTAGTACCCCGGGACCCGTTCTTACATCCATTTTGAGAGACAGACATGATGGAGTTGGTGTCTATATGTTTGTTAATTTTAGCTCTCAAAATGGATGTCAGAACTTTATAGATCGTCGGAAGACAAGTGATCGGTCTATAATTTTTGGGATCCGCGGTACTACCTGATTTATGGAGCAGGTGGGTTATTCCTGTCGTTAGGAACTGGGGCAACGACCCTGACTCTAAGGCTGACTGGAACTGGGATGCCAAGCGGGCGTGCGACCCTTGGAACCATTTTATCCAAAAGTTGTGCAGCCCATCCGGCCCTGGAGATTTCCAGTTAGGCAACGGACGGACTGCATGAGCAACATCTTGGGGGCTGATGATAAGTGCCCCCATTTCTGGTATTAGATCGCACGCTCGCTCAATCTTCTCAGTCCAGTCACCCTCGGTGTGATTGACAGGCACCGACCAGATGTTTCGCCAGAATGAACACATGGCGTCATCATCCGGTAGGCGTGTGTCAGTCACACATTGGTCCGGTCGCTCCCAAGCTCTATAAACCCACCTTTCATCACTCTGGAATGTGCGATTCTGAGTGTACCGCTCCACTCTCCGCCTGTACCGACGAATACGGTTTGCCCATGCATAGATCTTCTGCTTCAGGAAGTCAATACGCTCTGTGACGCGCGACAAATAATCTCGAGGACTAATACCAGTCCCCGAAAACGCCCGCCTCACAAAGCGCATCACTCTAGGGCGAGTATTGCCCTCCCTGAAGCAGATTAGCTTGCCGATGAGTGCTCTAGCCTCACCGATACGACACTCAATCCTGCACTGCCAAGCTGGTACAGCTGGTTTTGGTCGTGGGGCTCTGTCACTGTTGGAAAATTTGACATGAGCCACACGACATGCCGCTACAGCTGCACAGTATAAAATTGAATGGGTATCGGTAAGGTCTTTGCTGTTGTTAAAACAATTTGACAGCTGTGAGTCTAGAGCACACACCAGCGCCTTGTTTTTCTTGTGCATGGGCAAACGAGGTAAACGTGGTCTAAGTCCAGGTGGAATAGAGCGGTACTCACGGAAGGCATCCTCCAAAGCGCTCCTCAATCTGGCATTGCACTGGGAGCTCACGGATATAGCCTCGTCATCGTCCTCTACGTCAACACGGTCGGGTCGCGGTGAAATCCTGGGTAAATCTTGCAGTTGTACCGCGACCAATGACGAAGTAGGCGTAGCATGGCTATTCCGTGATTCGAGGCGTAGTCGATCAAGTACGACGTTATCCAGCATATGGTTACGCTGGATGACCCGCACCTGATCCGATAGTCGTTGCGCTGACACGTTGACAGCCGGCTCAAGCACCTGAAACAGAGAGAGCATCCGACCACGGTACGCAGTCAAGTTATTTCCCCCCTCTGTAGCCCCAAAGTATGCGCGCATGACATTTTCGTTGACAGTTTGTGTCCATCTCATTATTATTATTATTATTATTATTTATAGATTTGTTTACCTCGGCCTAACCGGAAAACTGATGGCACGGGCCTAAGCCAAGTGTTCATCAGTGGGGTTACGTGTTGGAATAATATTAGGTACTGCGTGGTTATCCGCAATAGGCTGTATATTAGCCGAAACTATATTTGAGTGGGAGTAATGGTGCGAGTTATCGGCCTCACACTGGAGGAATTTTCTTACTAGCCTACATGTATTGAGAATCACTGCCTTCTGCAGCAGGTGGTAGGTGTTAGATGGCAGGTTGAGAGAACTAAGGGACTGATGAAGCTGTTTGGGTATTACTCCTGTTGTAGATAACACTATAGGGACTATTGTGACTTTTTGAAGATGCCAAAGTCGGGTTATTTCTTCTTTTAGTTCGGTGTATTTGGATAGTTTTTCGGCTATTGTAGTCTGTAAATTATGTGTATTTGGCACGGCGATGTCTATTAGGAACCCAGTTTTATTTACTTTGTTAATTAATGTGATGTCTGGTCTATTAAAGTGAATTGTGCGGTCGGTGAGTATGGCTCGGTCGAAGTACAATTTTGTTGAGGGGTTCTCTAGTACAGTTTCAGGGTTATATTTATAATATGGTACTATGGTGTCTATAAATTTGTATTTATGAGCTAGTTTTTGGTGTATTACGTTGGCTACCTGATCGTGTCGATGTTTGTAGTCAGTTTGGGCTATTGATTTACAGGCTCCTGTGATATGTTGGATTGTCTCTGGTGAACTATTGCATTTTCTGCATGTGTCGTTTGTTAGATTCTTTATGATGTATTTTCTGTAATTTTTGGTCTCAATAACTTGGTCTTGTATTGCAAGCATGAACCCTTCAGTTTCCGGAAAAAGTTCGCCTCGATTTAACCACGCGTTCGACGCATCTTTGTCGACATTCAATTGGCATAAATCTTGACGATGTCTCCCGTGTAGAGACTTCTGAGTCCACTCTAAACATTTGGTTTTCTCATCAGTCACTCTCTCGTTTTGCTGTTCAGTTGTGTCTTTAAGATTAAGAGGTGTTAAGTGTTGATCGTTTTGTGCTATTAGTTTGTGAAGTGTTGAAGATGCAGTTTTTTCGAAGAAGTATTTTCTGAGCGTTGTAATCTGTCGGTTGTGTAAGTTTAAAATATCAATAAGTCCCCTGCCTCCTTCCTTCCGCGGTAGTGTTAACCTTTGCAGGCATGATCTTGGGTGGTGTTTACGGAATTTAGTCATTGTTGTGTTAATTTTGCGTTGCAGGTTTTTCAGGTCTGTTTTGGTCCAGTTGATTATACCAAACGAATAGGTGAGGACAGGGATAGCAAATGTGTTAATTGCTTTTATTGTGTTTCGTGAGTAGAGTTGTGTTTTAAGAATAGTATTTAATCTATGTTGGAATTGCTGTTTTAATTTCTGTTTGGTCTCTTTATGGTGTATCTGACTTGATTGTATGTACCCTAAGTATTTGTAAGTATCTTGCTCATCCAGTGGTTCTATTTGTTCGCCTGTTTCTAAGATGTATTGGTGTTGGTAGTTCTGACCTGATCTAACTGAGTTTATTTTGCATTTATCTATTCCAAATTCCATTTTTATGTCGTTTGTGAATTTCTCTGTCAGGTTAGCTAACTCGTTAAGTTGACTTTCAGTTTTTGCGTATAGTTTAATATCATCCATGTACAGTAAATGGTTTAAAATGCCACCCTGGGGGTCATCCTGTCCATCGGTAGCAGTAGAATTTAAAGAGATTCCTAATGAGGTTGCGTTTAATATTTTAGATAGGGGGTTTAGAGCAAGGCAGAACCACAGTGGGCTAAGTGCATCTCCCTGGAAGATTCCTCTCTGTATTTTAATTGGGCCGGTGTCTATTGTTTCGGTTGGTGTAGTGAGTCTTAGTACTGTAGTCCAAGTTTTCATCACGGTCTTGAGAAATGTTATTACAGACGGGTGTATTTTGTAAATTTCTAGTACTTGCACTAACCATGAATGGGGAACAGAGTCATAAGCTTTTTTGTAATCGATGTACATTGTAAATAAATCCGATTTGGATTTCTGAACTTTTTTTAAAATAACGGAGTCTATGATTAATTGTTCCTTACAGCCTTGACTGTACTTTCGACATCCCTTCTGTTGTTCGGCTAAGATGTTATTGGCGTCAATGTGCTCGTATATCAATTCAGATATACAGGATGTTATGATCTTATACAAGGTCTGCAAGCATGTAATGGGTCTGTATTTCGCTGGATTAGAGAGGTCTTTACGGTCTTTTGGTATCATAAAAGTTGTTCCTGACATTATGTAAGACGGTATTGATTTGGGGTCTTGGATGAATGAATTTATGAAATTAAATAGGTAACAATGAATTGCTGTGAATTTTTTGTACCAGTAACTATGGATGTGGTCTGATCCGGGAGCTTTCCAATTATGTAACTTCGTCAGAACTTTATGAAATATTTCTGGGGATATGTGCTCAAACACCATCGGTTGAATGTTTGTATTGTTACGACGATTATCCCTGTGTGCACTATGCAAGTGCACCCAAGGACAACCCCCGGTTGGTGTAGGACTATTGCAGCATATGGAAAAATAAAAAGTTGGACTATGGGTTTGGGTGGCTAAAGTGGACTGGTTGCCAAGAACTATGGAAGAACTATGACCCCTGCCTGATCAATGTTTAATATATACACGGATAAAATAGCAGGGGGTGACTTGCACACTCAATAATGGGCCCCCGGAAACGGTCGCTAGCACATAGTGACGTAGCGACAAGGGGGCAACATGTCCTGAGGTGCTTATGAGAAGTGGAGAGGTATTCCACGGCTATCAGGACAATCCCGGAAGTACGGTCAAGATCCCTACCAGCATCTTACTGGAATACTTCCTTCCTCCGAGCACGTTTGCTCTTGCGAATCTCCACTCAAGCCAGCCAATAAAGGCAAGAATGAGGTGGGAGCTCTGTTCCTCGTCATTGTTCACTCCAGCCGGCCAATAAAGGCAAGCCAGAGGTGAGGTACAAGACTTCTCCCGGGAGATAGGGTCCGTGGGGTCGCTACTGCCCAACAGCTCGCCACATGCTGCCCTGCGGATTTCTGTATCTCTCTTGGTCTGGCTCCTCACCTTAGACCCGTTCCGGCAAAGTAAACTTTTCCGGCACGGGCCTAGAGTTGGGAGCGCGCAAGCCCCACCACGACGTCAACGTAGAGATACGGCGATGGGGTTATTATTATTATTATTATAATATAGATATGTAAAAAAATGGTAATCAAACATAACAATATTTGTAATAATCTGGTGTGTGACATAATAATCTAAGTTTAAACTAAAAAAAGTGCAAAAGGAATAATAATATGGAATAAGAACAAATGACAAAAGCAAGGCTGAACGATACCGTAATTTAATGGACAAGATGGCATTATATAGTCATTGTGTTCCTAAATCTTTAATCTGATTCAGGGTTTTAATGACTATGGCAGACTGGCCCTCTTCCTTGCGAAGTAAAATATTTCCTCGGGATACCCAGCAGTATTTGTACATTCCATTCTTTACTAGCTCTCGAGCAGCTGCCAACATCTTTTTTGACATTGGGGTTAGTGCTTCAGATACGTAAACTCGCGAAAGCACTACATTAAGTCCTAAAATTTCTGTATTCAATGGTTTTTCCTTGTTCTCAGAGTTATATTTTTTAGAAGCCTTTATAATTGTTTCTCTCTTTTTGGCGTCCTGATACTCCACAACGATTGGACCCTCAAATTTACCTCTTCTATATATATATTTGTTGTTGTATCAATAGGCGGTATATTAAGAGTATCGTATATTTTATTGACAATTTCGTAGACATTTTCTTTATCGTCGCGTGGAATATTCCTTATTTCAACAGTATTCTTGACAAATTGCTTTTGCAATTCATTTACTTGAAATTCCAATTCAGTTACCCGTGTACTTTCTGCTTCGTATTTAGTTTCAAGGTTTTGTACCCTAACAGCTATTTCCTTGTAATTTTCAGCATTCTGTTCAAGCAGTTTTATAATCTGTGAATTAGACTCAAGTATCTGGCTATTTTGTTGCTTGATCTCGTTAATTTCAGTACTCATCATTAGCTTGAAAGACTTCATAAGTTGTTCCTTTAAATCTGCCAGGGTTTCTTGTTCAGGGTTTTTTCGCTTTCTTATGTTGATATTTTGGATAATATCCTGATCTGGTGAATCTTTAGACAAATCCGGATGCGACGAGAACTTAATTGACTGTCCAGATTTTGGAGTATGATGCATTTTTGTCTGATAAATTTGCTTGTACTACAACGTAGTCGATCAATTTAAGTTTAATTAAGCGTATGTGAAACACAGTCTCCAATAGAAATTGAAACTTATTACTTAAGAAACAAGGTCTCGAGTTGCACTTTGATATTTTCGTAATAAAATAAAACACGTCTGTCATAAGCTAACGCACGGACGAGAATCTGAGAGAAATGAGTGGCTAGAGAGGCATCACGGCTTCCGCACCTACCGCCTGACGCAGGTCCTCACCGGACACGGATGTTTCGGGAGGTTCCTGCACATCATCAGGCGGGAGGAAACGCCCGGGTGTCACCATTGCGAGGATCGCCCAGAGGACACGGTGGAGCATACGGTGGAGGTCTGTCCCGCTTGGGCGGAGCACCGGCTTGTCCTCGTAGAGGTAATCGGCAGCGGCGGTGACGTCTCGCATCCGGCCCTGGATCAAGCCATGGTCCGGGGCGAGTGGGAGTGGGAGGCAGTCACCTCCTTCTGCGAAGCAGTCATGCTAGCGAAGGAGGTGGCGGGATGGTTGAGGGACAGAGCCTCACGTCCCTGCCGCCGCGGGAGACGCTGCGGGCGTCGGGAGCCGCGTGATGACTCCCGGCCACAGTAGGCGCGCGCCTGCGGACGACGAGCGAATGGGTAGCTCGCCGTCCGATCAGGACCAGGCCCGTGCCGCACGGCACGTATGTGTTCCACGCGCGCCTCAAAGAGATGTCAGCATCGGAGGAGGGGCCCGTCAGGGCAGCGGGATTGTCCGAAATGGAAAAGAAAGGGTTAAGGAAGGAACACGGGTGGGTTTTAGTCAGTAAGAGTCTGATACTCCCTTCCGCTCCACCCAGAGCGGGAGAGGTCATTTGATGATTTCCCATCCTAAAAAAAGGGACCCGTTTAAAAAAATACCAAAAAAAAAATCCTTATATCGCGTACGCTGCGGAAACGATTGACATTAGAGCAATATTATGTACTACAGTTTTATAGAGGACATCAATATCTACAAAAAAGTCCACGACAGTTGTTGACAATGTTTAATATATAGACGGATAAAATAGTGGGGGGTGACTTGCACACTCAATAATGGGCCCCCGGAAACGGTCGCTAGCACATAGTGACGTAGCGACAAGGGGGCAACATGTCCTGAGGTGCTTATGAGAAGTGGAGAGGTATTCCACGGCTATCAAGACAATCCCGGAAGTACGGTCAAGATCCCTACCAGCATCTTACTGGAATACTTCCTTCCTCCGAGCACGTTTGCTCTTGCGAATCTCCACTCAAGCCAGCCAATAAAGGCAAGAATGAGGTGGGAGCTCTGTGCCTCGTCATTGTTCACTCCAGCCGGCCAATAAAGGCAAGCCAGAGGTGAGGTACAAGATTCTCCCGGGAGATAGGGTCCGTGGGGTCGCTAATTTCTGTATCTCTCTTGGTCTGGCACCTCACCTTAGACCCGTTCCGGCAAAGTAAACTTTTCCGGCACGGGCCTAGAGTTCGGAGCGCGCAAGCCCCACCACGACGTCAACGTAGAGATACGGCGATGGGGTTATTGTTATTACTATTATGTCTATCTTTTAAGGTTGAATCACTATAACCTTTTTTATGGTAATCAAATTTGTTCTAAAATAGTGCATTATTTGCGAAGGTGTTTTTACAAACATGATATTAATCCTTATCCAAGTAAACACGTTATTCATCACAAGTATTTCTTTTTGAACAAAATTGCCCTTGACATCGTTCGATTTCAATGAATATCTTAGGAGATATCATAGTTTTAAAATAATACTAATAATAAAGCTGAAGAGTTGTTTGTTTGAAAGCTCTAATCTTTTGAAGTATTGGTCGGATTTATAAAAGTTTTTGCATTTTATAGCCCAATTCTTGAGGAAGGCTATAGGCTGTTAAACATCACGCTAGGCCCTTTAGGAGTTGAGCAAAAAGAAAAAAAAGTCAGAAGTTTTTGCTAAGCGAAAACGAAGTAATAGCACAGGCAGGCGATGCGATGCGACGGGGTGGGTCGGGGGAACAAAAAATTTCAGGCGTACGAAGTCGCGGGCAGAAGCTGATGATGATGATGGTGATGATGGGACTCCCTATTCCGCACTTAGACTCCCATTCGGTCCGTTGTGCGTGGGGATTCTGGCTAACAGAGGCAGCTTAGCTCCGCCCAAAAGCACAGAAGCTTCCTGGGAGCTTCACAGGCTTTGCAGAGCGACCTCATTGTTCCGAGGATTTCTGCACGTTGAGAAGCCTCGCATTCCAGGATGACGTGGGCAGCTGATTCCTCGGCGTGAAGGTAGTCCCTGCAAAGGTGGCGCCTATGTTAAAAATATGTTTGTTAAGGGGAATAAGGCCCGTAATTGTTCCTATTATTATTCTAAGGTTATTTCTACTCAGGCTGAGAAGTTTTTTGGTTAATAGCGGGTGTACCATTGGTAAAGCCAATTTTTACTGTCAACAGTCTGTTGACGGGCAGAAGCTATAAATTATAAAGGTCGTAAACATTAATTTTCGAAAACTACCTTTCAAGGGGAGGTGGAGGGGGGTGTTAAGTTTTCAAGGGGAGGTGGAGGGGGGTGTTAAGTTTTCAAGGTGAGGTGGAGGGGGGTGTTAAATTTTTTGAAGAAAGTACGAAACCCACGCGTACGAAGTCGCGGGCAAAGTGCTAATATTTCAATAATTTACAAATTCGACCTTTGCCAGCATTATCAACTGTTTTTAATTAACAAAAAATATATTTTTTTTTATATTTTTACTTCGTTATTAAGATGTTTTACCCGTAATTTAATTTTATTTAAAAAAATGGCTCACACTGTCACGTCCTGGAAGAAATACGTCGAATTACAAGTAACCCTGTATATTTAATATTAGGATTAAATATTAATTGCAATTATAACACTGGGTTAAGTGTTGTAACAGTGTAAAGTATAAAAAAGATTTGAAAGCTTCCAAGTTCCAAGTGCTTTTTACACCTGAAACTAAATATTCAAGATCACGATACGAGCGAGCGAGCGATACTTATTTCATAATTGCAATAATCAAAACAGCGAAATATTTGACAGTTATGTGCTACGTTGAAAACTTTTAGAGTGCGCCTGCGCCCACTACTCGAGCGCTTTCAACTTGCGCTTTACGCATGCGTTAGTCACCCAATGATTATGGGGCTCCCTTTTCCGCACCTAGACTCTCATTCGGTCCGTTGTGCGTGTTAGTCACCCAAACAGATGCCTCAAGTTCCCTGGCAATAGCGCATGTATCAAACCCTGTGGCGTACGCAATAACGCACGCACGCTCTTGCACCCTGAAATTATAATGGCGTTAGCCTCTCATCGAGTATCTACGCTAATTGAACCTTATGTTGAAAGTTATCCTTAATCCTTATACATAGGTATGTACGAAACTGAATCGATAGATTTTACGTTTACAATCACAGAATCACGTGGCAATATACGAACAGTCCCCTACGAACGTTTTCAGGTAGCTACAACGGTTGAGGTACCTGCCCTTACTGCCCCGTGTCAAATATCTACCTGTATAATTAATGATTCAGTTGTACTCGCAAGCGAAACGGTTGCAAGCGATGTCGGCGACGACGCGGCGTGCTCGCAGCGTGGAGCCCACCGCGCGGCGCTTCGAGCGCTTCGAGCCCTTCGAGCCCGACGAGCACTCGCAGCGCTCGCAACTCTCGCAGCGAGCACACTCGAACGCGCGCGCCCGCGCCGAGCGGCCGCGCGAGCCTTCGCTCTGCTCGCTCTGCCGCGGCTACTGGCGCTCGATCACGCAGTACCTTGCCGCGCAGATCTTCTGCTGCCCCGATGCCGCCGTGCGCTAATGTGTGAATGTTTTAATTATGTTGTTGCAAATATATCATACTTCTGAACTAACCCGCCGTATTATTTCAATTACACTTGTGGCGGCATCTACATCGCCAGATGCGAACTACGCATCACAGTGACGTCACGCAAAATCCTGCATCGCGCAAGCAGAGTTTACACCGCGCGACTAGTAAATATACAACGTTCCGACATCAATCGTTGGGCAGTTTGTCCATCAGACAAGTCTTGTGACTTGTCTGGTCGGAGCACTGACCTGTATTATACAATAGAGGTCAGTGACATTGATTTATCTACATTACCTACTTGTTAATTTTTTAATATATTTTTTAAATTAAAATCGTTTACTTTTACCATGTTTGTATTACAAATATGTGAGCACCATGTATCTATCAGATAATTAATTTATATGTTATTGTTTCATGTTTAATTCTTTTACCTATTGTGGTTGAGATAGGAGCCTTTTGGCTTCGTATTGGACTTTCTGTTTCATTTTTTCTTTTTGTTACTTTGTTTTTTATATTATTTGTTTTTATTTTTTACTGTGGACAGTTTGGTTAGTGATGCTCCTGTACTAGTCGTAATAAATACTTTTTCTTTCTTTCTTTCTTAATTAAATTTTAGGTGCACCGTCTTTTTTTTTTATGTTTGGAAATCATCAAATGATCCCCTCCCGCTCTGGGTGGAGCGGAAGGGAGTGTCAGATTCTTACTGACTAAAACCCATCCGTGTTCCTTCCTTAGCCCTTTATATTCCGGGGCAGCGGTAACCCTTTCGGACAATCCCGCTGCCCCGGCAGGCTTCGGCCCTGACGGGCCCCTCCTTCAATGCTGACATCTCTTTGAGGCGAGCGTGGAACACATACGCGCCGTCCGGCACGGGCCTGGGGGTCTACTCCCCAAGCACGAAGTCCGTCGTTTCGGCCTTCGTTACGGGCGTTTCCTACTCCCTATGCCCTACGGACGGATGATTCGTTCGGGGCCCGAGCGAAGAATGAATGACAACGCGATTTGATAGTTGTCCCTACCCCCGATGTGTTTTAGCCCGTCCGATAAAATTAAGTTGACACTAGTTTTGACGGATATTTATGTCAGTTGATAAAACACCAAAATAGTTCTCGTGCTGTCGATGAAAGTTACCAATTTAAAAGAATTCAAACTAAGTATGACTGCTTTTTTAAATATTAAACAAGCTTTGCAGGAATTTGAGCGTGCCTAAACCCGTACCGAATTAGCGTGCGCAATAACGATTAGATTTTCTAACTAAATCTGACTATTTTTAATCGCGACTAAAAAGGTGTGGAATAAAATTTGTTGGCACACAAAAAAAAAACAGTGCTGTTTTTTTTTTCTTTTACTTATATCTCGAAAACGGTGTGTCCTATCGTAAAAATAATTAAAATTTCGACCCCCTTTATGAAACCCGTAAACCCCTAAAACTCAACACGTAGGTAATAATTTTTCATATTTTCCATACAAAAAGAGAAAAATTCCATATAAAAGACGTCGAGGCTCCCCCTGCGCACTTCCGGCTCAAAATAAAATATTTTCCACGTAGTGTCGCGATTATCAAATTCGATTAAGTTGTGTCAAAATTATTTTTGAATGTAGAGGTTTTTTTTTTCTTCTTGCTGACTGTCGCCACCGAACTAAAGAAGAAGAACTGATGAAGAAATCTGGTGTTTATACAAAGAAATACTGTAATAATATCGTTTTGACATTGAGTAAGCACTGTGAGCGCGTTCACGAGCGTTTCGAATTGTTGACAGCTCTTAGCTGTCATAATCGTAATAACTAAATCGGAACGCATGTGGGACGATGAGACAAACTAAATTCGGAATGCGGCCTTTGACATTTCATTATAAAATTTCCTTCAAAAAAGTAAACAGGCAAAGGTATAACAGGATGATGCCAGTTTCCAGACAAAAATGGCAAAAATAATTCAATTCTATATTTATAGACATAATAAAAGGTATATATTTTTTAATGTGGTCATTTTACGACAAAAGTATTAATTTTTGTTTAATAAGCTTGAAAACTACAAATAAGTAAACCGGTAATCGACCTTTAAAATAGTGCAACTGTATCGCCATGCGTTGTTCGTTCACGAATATTGTCTATGATTCCGTTTGAAACTGATGAGTCCGAAATCGTTAGGGAGTAGGGTTCACACCGTCGTATCGGGCTACTGTCGGACGGGCCGACGGACGGACGGACGGAGTTAGGGAGTAGACCCCCTGGTCCTGATCGGACGGCGAGCTACCCATTACTCGCCGTCCGCAGGCCCGCGCCTACGGTGGCCGGGAGTCGTCACGCGGCTCCCGACGCCCGGGGCGTCTCCCGGTGCGGCTGGGACGGGCGGCTCTCTCAACTCTCTCCCTCGCCCATCCCGCCACCTCCTTCGCTAGCATGACTGCTTCGCAGAAGGAAGTGACTGCCTCCCACTCCCTCTCGCCCCGGACCATGGCTTGGACCAGGGCCGGACGCGAGAGGTCGCCGCCGCTGCCGATCGCCTCTACGAGGACACGGCGGTGCTCTGCCCAAGCGGGACAGACCCCCACCGTATGCTCCACCGTGTCCTCTGGGCGATCCTCGCAATGGTGACACCCGGGAGTTTCCTCCCGCCTGATAATGTGCAGGAACCTCCCGAAACATCCGTGTCCGCTGCGACCTGCATCAGGCGGTAGGTGAGGACGCCGTGACGCCTCTCTAGCCACTCCTCAAAGAGGGGCCTTATCGCCACTATCGTGGCGTGAGGTGCATCGTCTTCACATATTATTTATTATATAATTAATGTATGCAAAATATTCTAACACATTTTAAAAGAGTAACGATGGAGTTTCTTGCCCATTCTTCTCTATACGAAAATTACCTTTTGGAATGGGCGACTAAGTAGAATCAATTCTATTTCATTGTAATTTTTGACGTTCAAAAGTGCCTTTTATGTACGTATTTGAAATAAATGCTTTGACTTGACTTTGACTTTGGATCCTCCCTTTTCTATGGAGGGTGAGTTAACTTTACGCCCTGTTCCTCATACCTCTATACACTAAATGCCGCACTCATACACGTTAATGATTAAGTATTTCTTTAAGGTACGTTTCTGGATGCGGCACTCGGCAGTAAGGGCTGGATCACATCTTTAAACACGTCGAAAGTGTCGTGTTAAATGTCTAACCAGACAGGACACTTTATGCAGTAAATGTATCCCCACATTTACTCTTAACCGAAAGCGATTGTTGCGCGAATACGCGATTGATTACCTGACGTACTTGATTGATCGCGCGAGTTTGTCATATTCGTATAAACGAGCTCGACGATCGCGAACTAGCAAGAGCGATCACTTTGGTTAGGACACGGGGTTACATTTTCTGCGTACAGTGCAGTGTCGTGTATCTCTATCTATGGTTTAGGTTTAGGGATAGTGAAAATAACCCAGTTCAATTCGCGAGTCGTGTAAAGTAAACTCCAAAATCGACGATAAGATTCCGTATTAGAATAAACTACCTCAAACAGATCCAGATTTTCCTAAACTGACTCTAAACTCATGGGGTTTTAGGTTCAGTTTGGGAAAAGCTAAATTACACGGTGCAAGTTTATTGTCTGTGGCATTATAGCATACCATAACATTGACGACAATTGACTGGCACCGTCTAAACAACCTTGCTCAAGTGTACCTACAACAGTCCCATCTCAACTCATTCGACACAACCTGTATAAAATGTGACGCTTTGTACCTATTGTGAACACCCTTGTTCGAGTAGCGGTCAGTCTTGTAATTCCTGCTGGCAAACCGGTCCATAAACGACTCCATTCAGTGGAACTCTTTGTGTGATACCCTAAAGCCCCTGTCTTCTATTTCGTCACTTGAGTTTACAGAGTGAGGAATCCTTTAGCTAATAACATCTATTTCAACTTAGGCTGTGATTATATTGTAGTCTGTGGCTGTGACCACACTGACCGACGCGGAATCTTCTTCAGCCGGTCAGAGCTTGCAATAAATACGAAAAATAAATAATTTGCCTCAATTCGGTTCGGACGACGCGACTCGACACCGATCGGAAAAGAATTTGCATCGTGCCGAATTTATTTATTTATTTTAATACGTGATCGGCTCAAGCCGATTCCGCTTCAAAAGGCGTGCTGGTGTAGTCTCTCCCTTAAGGACGTGCAATCAGAGTGTTGGTCGACGTCCGTGGTCGACGTTGATCAGTTAACGCCGCCAACCAACATTATCGATAGCATATGGGTTGGCTGGTCGATTGATGAACAGCCGACCTCTAATCCGACTGCCATGCATAACGCTCGAGCGGCGAACAGTCGCACCTGTCGAATGCAGTTTGGCTGCGGCTTTACGTATCTATGCACAATGCGGCGGTTGATGCATCCTCCACAAAGTTCTCAGCAACATCTGACAGAAGAGCTCTCTGGCCGCAAACACACGTCAGCGAAAAGAGAAATAGTTGACAGAACAGAACAAAAGAAAATTTGGGCCATGACACAATCAAAATTACTGGTGAAAATAAAGAAATAAATATTATGAGTGCAATCATCAACACAATGTAGTGAGCTGACCGCACGTCTGGGGAACACTCACAATATGAAATATTCACGCGCTGGCATCTGGTGGCTGCTCTGTCTACTCCTACAGGTGCGCGCCAGCGGGCCCCGGCGCGGGCCCTGGCCGGCGGAGCCTCAGGCCCGCGCCCGCGCCTGGAGGACGCCTCGCGTCATAATCATAATAACGAGCCAGAATCCAGCTCATACGTGGCACTTGACATGACGCACAGTGTTTATTTATCTAGGGCTTCCGATCCTTGGAAACATACGATCACGGTTTGAAACGTATTAACAGTGTTATTAAGTTTTGATCTACAACATAAGTGAGCGCTTGTGATGTGATTTGTGTGACCGCTGCAGTTTATTACAAAGTTCTCTTAGCTCTTACAGTTGTCATAGGTTCATAACATTTTCTAGTCAATTCAGATTAGGCAGGCCTTCTTACAGTGGCGCCGGGTTCAGCCACCCGGGTCTGGGCATTGTTCGAGAATCCACCCTTGGCCTAGTTGGGCGGAAGTCATAGGCTTAGGGTGAGTTCTCGGATATGCGTTTCCGCGTATCTACCATAAGGTGGATGGACGGAATAACCCCCGGGACGTGCGCAAAATTCACCGGAATAAAACTTTATTTTAATTGTCAGAGGAACACTCACGGGCGGAGTTAGTTTAGCAATTATGGGTGTCGGCCAAAGATTTAAATCATAAGATTTCCTTATCATTTTTCGATATAATAACAAATTCATATCTAAAATCATTTAAAATAAAAATTGCGTTTCCATGACAGTCGTGAGAAGTCGAGTCACTACCTAGTACCTACTGTCATTGTGTGTCAAAACTAAACGGAAACATGACCATCTTTCGGCGCGGAATCTGTTGGTCTAGGCCATTGATATCATGTTAAATAAAGGTAGATACGTTACTCAGTCACAGCGCCTGTTCCTACTAAAGTGAGTGTTTGTACTCACTAAGCACTCAGTCGCGCACGGAACATCGTTAAATGATAAATGATTTTATTTTTGTAAGTAGGTTTGCACAAACACTTTTACACGTCAATCATATTTTACAAGCTTTTAATTAACTTGCAATGTATGTATGTGTTTTTTACCACAGTTTTTTTTACCACACATGTTTTTTTTTTTTGATATCCCATAACTCTAGGGGGTTATTGTACTCATCATTATGAACAACTTTTAACTATGGGACCAATGCCGACATCACGAAAAAGAAATATGGTGTTCCCTACATTTTGACGAGTTACACGAACATAAATGTAGGGACCAGCAAATTTTTTTTCGCGATTTTAGGTTTTGGCCCATAGTAAAAGTTGTTCATAATGATGAGTAGGTACAATGACCCCCTAGAGTTACGGGATATAAAAAAAACACGTTGTATATACAATATACAGTAACAAAAACCCTGTCCGATCCAATAAAGGCGTATTCCTGGTTCAACATACGTACTAGATTTTTTTTTTATAAAAATGTAACTCTTAAAAACCAAAAGTTATTGATTTTTTATTTTTATAATCCATGCGATGCACTGAATTTGGCAAATTTTCATAAGTTGACAACACTCCACCCGCCGGCAAAAGCTGTTTATTTTTACCTATTTTAATTTCAAAGAACACCGCCCTACACTACCTGTAATACTGTGCTACCGCGTTGTAGGCACTCTGTCAACTAGTCGGCGCGCGACATCCGACTCTTTGATGTCGCCGCCTGATTGCCTACTGGCGCGCTACTTGTTGCCAGTCTTTCGTGAAGATCGCTTTCGATCGGACGTTCGTACGTATCACGTGCCGCTATCGTTTCGCGAACAATGTCGTATTCCATTTATGCAGCTGCGCGTAGAACGTACGAGGTGCGTTTCGCTGATAGGCCAGGTGTGACAGTACCGTAGGAGCGTGCGTTCCAACGCCTGCATAACCGTGTGTACACCACAGGCAGTGTTCATGGGCACGAGTCGCAGTTCGCTGATGCTAAAAGACCACGAGAGCACAACGTGGAAATCGAGGAACAGCTCGGATTGTGGCAGCTTACGACTCACTTAAATCGGACACAAGTGCGTTGCAAAGAGTACGTGCAAATTTAGTGAAAAGGTGTCGATTGTGTAAATGTGCAACAACAACAAGTGAATGTTTTAATGAACCTGCAGTGTCGGTAAGTACATCGCCAAAAGCACATCACATTTAATAAAAGCCCTTATCAGGGCTACATTTAATACAATTAACTTTTTTCTCGATAAACAGAATTAGATTTGAAATCCGGATCACTATGCCTACAATTACGAAACATATCAGCTGATCAGGTCGTTGACGTAGCGTAGGTTTCGTTCGTTAAAAGTTTGTTTGGCGGCACGCGACAAAGCAGGTTCATGACAAAGGAACATACAAGCCGTCTCGCTCAGGCGGCTTCTTTGACACCAAACCGTAGGTAGTGCACGTGAACTTTGTTGAGCGATCAGTGTTGCCTTTGATCAGTTTTATTTTTTATTTTTATTTAATTATATTTACTGGGGAAAAATAATAATCTTAAATCCATTAAATGGTTATGTAAATATGTATATGTGTACGCAGTACGATACCGAATAATACTCTTAAGGATCGGACAGGGTTTTTGTTACATGCTGTATAAAATTCCAAGTCCTGACTGAGATATCAACGCACAGCCTAAACCGCTGGTCCTAGAGACATGAAATTTGGAGGGTGTGTTAATAATCAAAATAATAACCCATCGCCGTATCTCTACGTTGATGTCGTGGTGGGGCTTGCGCGCTCCGAACTTCCGGCACAGGCCTAGGCCTGGTCCTGGTAGCCGTGGAATACCTCTCCACTCCTCATAAGCACCTCAGGACATTTTGCCCCCCTTTTTTTATCGGGGTAACATCCTCATGGACATCCTCCGCCCTGAGAAAAGGCGGAGGGGCGTGTCGGACTCTTACCGGCTAAAAACCACCCCGGTGTTCCCTTCCTGTACCTATTGCCGGGGGTAAGGGTATAGCTTGCGCATTCGTCCGCGCCTCCGGCAGGTATATGGTCCGCCAGATGTTCTTAGGCGGGCCCCGTCACCCAGCGGCCGCAGGAACTCCATCTGAGAGGCGCGCGCGGAACACTACCCCGCCGCCTCGAGGCCTGTTTCTGATACAAACGCCCCTAGTCTGTCCTGTCTGTCCTGTCTGCGCCCGCAGGCCGCGCCCTATGGTGGCCGGAGATCGTCCGCCACCCTGCGACGCCCGGTGCGTCTGCTGCGGGCCGGGAGAGAGGTAGTAGCTTCTCTCTCCCTTTCCGCCGCCTCCTTTGTCGACATTACGTCATCACAAAAGGAGGCGACGGCCGTCCAGCCGCTCTCGCTCCCGACCATGCATGAAATGACCGCCGGAAGCGAAAGATCGCCCGCAGCATCGACTGTCGCGACAAAGCTGCACTGCCCAAGCTGGGCACTCCTCCAACGTGTGCAGCGCCGTGTCCTCGCGGCAGCTGTCACAGTGCTGTGGTGACATTCGGGCGTCGGCTCCCGGCCTATCCGACACTGGTACTTCCCGAAACACCCATGTCCAGTAAGCACCTGCATCAGCCGGAAGCTGAGGGCGCCGTGGCGTCTCTCCAGCCACTCCTTCATCACGGGTCTTACCGCCGCAATCGCGGCGTGCCCTGCCGTGGGTCGCGCAAGTCGCTGCTCCCATTCTGCCACTAGGACCTGACGGAGCTCTACCCTGCGCGGCTCAACTTGTCGAGGCACCAGGCGCTCGCCCCGCCCCACCGCTTCCTCGCGCCATGTATAGAGTGACGCGAGGAGTTCTGACTCTAGTTCCACGGCAGGGATCCGGCTAGGAGGCTCGCCCCCTCGAAGGAGATCGTACGGTATCCCCTTATTACCCTGACGGCCATCGCTCTTTGTGGCCTACGCAGCAAGGCGATGTTACGGACCGTCAGGGCATCCGCCCACACTGGCGTGGCGTAAAACGCCATGGACCGTACGATCCCTGTGTAGAGCCTCCGACAGGAGGTATTTGGACCCCCCAAGTTGGGCAGCAAGCGCGAGAGCGCTGAAGCGGCGCCCAACAAACGGGGTGCGAGCCGCTGGAAGTGCGGCCTGAAGCTCCACCGACTGTCGAGGACGAGTCCTAAGTACTTCATCGTCGACTCGACAGCTATGGAGACCCCTCCTACCTCGGCCCTTGAAAACAGAGGGCCGCGGATTTGTGCAAGGCCACCTCCAGGCCCAGCCGCCGGATCCTACCCACGCATGCGCGACACATGTTGCCCCCTTGTCGCTACGTCACTATGTGCCAGTGACCATTTCCGGGGGCCCATTATTGAGTGTGCAAGTCGCCCCCTGCCACTTTGTCCGTGTATATATAAAACATTGATCAGGCAGGGGTGATAGTTCTTCCATAGTTTTTGGTAACCAGTACACTTTAGCCACCCAAACCCATAGTCCAACTTTTTATTTTTCCATAACCTGCAATAGTCCTACACCAACCGGGGGTTGTCCTTGGGTGCACTTGCTTAGTGCGAACAGAGATAATCGTCGGTTGGTGCCTCATTTCATTGAAAACGTCCAACGGGCCTCTGCGAGTTGGGTTCGGCCCCTTATACGCCTTTCAAAGGAGCGGGACCCCATATGATATGTTTAAGCATAAAAAACAATAATATCCTTGGACATTTCACACAACGCCGTATAGTCCCAAGCTAAGCAATCTAATGCTTGTGTTATGGTAACGAGATGGCTGATAAACTACTTGATACATTTTTTTTTAATACATACATATTATAGATAAAACACCCAGACCCGGAACAAATACTTGTAGGTCGTACAAATATTTGTTCTGTGGAAGCGAACCTGCGACATGCTGCGCAGCAGTCCACCGCTCAACCACTTTTTTTTTTTTCGCTGAGAAATGACATTACGCATCTCCGCTCGTCGGGGGACGAGACGGAGTATGTGGGACTCCCTGCCAGAGTGGCAGTATACCCACTAAAACTCAGCGGTGTTCCCTCGGCGCCGTGATGGGAGGGTCATGGGAAACCGGCTCAGCCTTTACTTCCACGACCCTCCCGGCGCATGCCCGCCTAGCTGGCGGGCCCCGCGTGCCCCCCGAGCGGGAGCTGGGGGGCTACGGGAATAGCCGGGAACACCTGGCCATTCCCGTCCGACACTGGTGGGGGCGCGTGCGATGCAGGCGAGGATGGTCCCGCACCCGTCGCCTGCTGGCCTCCACCTGGGAGAAGTCGGAGATGACCGTCATACTGACGTCTTCTTCGACCCCTCTTCCGCCTTCCGAGCGGTGCCGCGAGAGAGTCTTCCTCCCGCGCGCGCTCCTCTGCCTCCTTCTGGGACATGACATGTTCGCAGAAGGAGGCGACTGCCGGCCGCCCAGGACCCCTCGTCCCCCAGCATGGGCATGGGCGGGGCGTTCTCCTCTCGCCCTCCGCCCCGCCGTCTATTCGTGCACGTGTAGGCCCGCGCAACACGCTGAGCTATGCTCCTCTGGGGCGCCCGCAAGGCGGCGGCGTTCTCCCTCCTTCGGAGGGAGTCCTCCCAGATGGGGGCGCAGGGCCATGCGTAGAGTTGCCGGCATCGTGCGCTGGGCCCCCCCAAATTGGGGAGCAGCCACGACAGCGCCCCCGCTGTCTTCAGCAGGCGCGACGACACCCGCTAAAATGCGGGCCGAAGCGCCACCTGCTGTCGATCACGAGGACCAGATATTTCATCTGGGCCTTGACCTCGATCCTGACACCCTCCACGAAAATGTGGGCGTCAGAGTCCATCGCTCAACCACTGCGCTAACCGTGTCAACATATTGTGTTCTTTGTGAAGAGTAGGTATCCACTAAGAAGGGGTTTTTGGAAATTCAACCTTTAAGGGGGGAAAAGGGGGGATTATGTTTGTATGAAAAATCTTAATCCTTGAGTTAATAACATTGAAACTTGGCACAAATACTCATCTAAGTAAATTATGAAGTTTAGCGTTTTTTACTTTTCTAAAATACCCCTTAAAGAGGGATTGGGAAGTGTCAGTTTGTATGGAAGAATATTATCACGCGGTCCGATTAACTCAAAAAACAACTAAAAGTAAAGTTCAATTAAAAAAAAAAACCGCGCCGACTCAAAATTACTTACGTATAGTTACTCAGTTTAAGAACTTTTTCATTATGGTTAAATAAAAAGGGTTTATTATTTTTTGCTTTTCAGTATTTTCGGCGGTTTAATTTTTTTGTTAAAAAGTTTTTATTTTATAATTTTTTGTAGCTATATAATTTACTAATAGGTAGCTCATTGTCTTGACTTTTTTAAAAATTATTTTATTGTAATACACAACTCAGCATTAAAATCTGTGAGTGAACAATAAATCACCTCTATTTTCCCACCCTTAGAGTACGATTTTTTTTTCAAATTTATGTGGGACCAACTTCGAGATATACCCTATCCAAAAAATAATTATCAAAATCGGACTACTCTGTAATAAATTTTGCGTAGTTATACCTTACAATCAGTGAGTGAACAATCAATCATCCCCTGTTTTCCTACCCTTAGGTATGGAGTTTTTTTTTTCAAATTTATATGGGACCAACTTCGGGGTATACCCTTTCCAATAAAAAAAGAATTATCAAAATCGGACTACGACGTAAAAAGTTATGCGTGGTCATACATAAAAAAAAATACACGTTGAATTGAGTACCTCCTCCGTTTTTTCGTCGGTTAATAAAATTACGTCATTCTAAATCCAACATGGCGGAACACCCAAGATGGCGGACTAGTCATTTTTAATGCACTCCTACAATATGGGTATCAAATGAAAGGTCTTGCTGAGAATAATTCGAAATAAAGTGACGTCATTCTAAATCCACCATGGCGGAACACCCAAGACGGCGGACTAGTAATTTTTAATGCACTCCTACAAAATGGGTATCAAATGAAAGGGCTTGCTGAGAGTAACTCGAAAAATAAAGTGACCTCACTCTAAATCCAATATGGCGGACTGGTTATTTTTAATGCACTCCTACAATATGGGTATCAAATGAAAGGACTTGCTAAGAATATCTCGAATCATAAAATGACGTTATTTTAAATCCAACATGGGGGAACACCCAAGATGGCGGACTAGTTACTTTTAATGCACTCCAACAATATGGGTATCACATGAAAGGTCTTGCTGAGAATAACTCGAAATAAACGTGACGTCATTCTAAATCCAATATGGCGGACTTCTAAAGATGGTGGACTAGTTATTTTTAAGAGCTAGACTGTTCTAAATTAACCGGCAAACGACCTTGCAACAATGATGCGTTGAATGAGATGAACAGACTGAGAAACCTGTCCAGCGATAATTAAAAAGTAAAAAATAAATAAAAACAAGCTCTTAAATGCGCTAAACAGAATAAAATTAACTTTTCCTTTAAAACTTTTACTATCAACTTATAACGTCATTACACAATTAAATGATATAAAAGCTTGTCGCGAGATTTACCTGTGTAGATAAACAAGTAAATTAAATAACTTGACCTGATTAATTTAAATTTTTAATATTTTCAAACTAAGTAAATGCGAGTACCGGTCTACTTAAATCTTTTTTTTTTTTTTTTTTTTAAGGATGGGAAATCATCCAATGACCCCTCCCGCTCTGGGTGGAGCGGAAGGGAGTGTCAGACTCTTACTGACTAAAACCCATCCGTGTTCCTTCCTTAGCCCTTTATGTTCCGGGGCAGCGGTAACCCTTTCGGACAATCCCGCTGCCCCGGCAGGCTTCGGCCCTAACGGGCCCCTCTATGTCTGCTGACATCTCTTTGAGGCGCGCGTGGAACACATACGCGCCGTCCGGCACGGGCCTGGTCCTGATCGGACAGCGAGCTACCCATTACTCGCCGTCCGCAGGCCCGCGCCTACGGTGGCCGGGAGTCGTCACGCGGCTCCCGACGCCCGGAGCGTCTACCGCGGCGGCTGGGACGGGCGGCCCTCTCGGCTCTCTCCCTCTCCCATCCCGCCAACTCCTTCGCTAGCATGACTGCTTCGCAGAAGGAGGTGACTGCCTCCCACTCCCTCTCGCCCCGGACCATGGCTTGGACCAGGGCCGGGCGCGAGAGGTCGCCGCCGCTGCCGATCGCCTCTACGAGGACACGGCGGTGCTCTGCCCAAGCGGGACAGACCTCCACCGTGTGCACCACCGTGTCCTCTGGGCGATCCTCGCAGTGGTGACACCCGGGCGTTTCCTCCCGCCTGATTATGTGCAGGAACCTCCCGAAACATCCGTGTCCGGTGAGGACCTGCGTCAGGCGGTAGGTGAGGGCGCCGTGACGCCTCTCTAGCCACTCCTCAAAGAGGGGCCTTACCGCCGCTATCGCGGCGTGCCCTGCGCTGGGTTGCGACAGTCGCGCTTTCCATGCCGCCATGAGATCGCGCCGGAGGTCCGTCCGCTCCGCAGCAATTTGCCGCGGAAGCGGGTTTTCCCCCCGGCGTAGTGCCTCCGCGCGCCACTCAAAGAGGCGCGCGAGGACTATCGCCTCCAGATCCCATGGCGGCAGTCCGGCAAGGAGGCTTGCCGCCTCGCGCGAGATCGTGCGGTACCCCCGTATCAGCCGTATGGCTACCACCTTTTGGGGCGCGTTCAAGTAGTGGGCGGCTCGAAGCCGCAGTGAACGCGCCCACACCGGGGCGCCATACACGGCCATGGACCGCACGACCCCCGCGTAAAGCCTCCGGCAGGAGGCGTTTGGCCCCCTCAGGTTGGGCAGGAGCCGCTTGAAAGCGGCCCCAGCCCGTTCCAGTTTGGGGGCCAAACGTCGGAAGTGCTCCACGAAGTTCCACCGGCTGTCGAGGACGAGACCCAGGTATTTCATCGTCGTCTCGACGCCGATGTGAACCCCTCCTACCGTAAGTTGGGATCCCGATGGTGGCCCGTTCCGAAGCCCATGAAATGTCATGGCTTCGGACTTGTGCAGAGCCACCTCGAGACCCAACTGCCGGATCCTCTCCACGACTATCGCAACCCCGCGTGTCATTACGTCGGCCGCCGCCTGATGCGACCTCCCCTGCGCCAGGACCAGCGTGTCGTCAGCGTAGCAAACTACGCTGACGCCATCAGGGAGGTCTGCCCGCAGCACCCAGTCGTAACCGATGTCCCACAGGAGCGGCCCCAAGACCGATCCCTGTGGGACACCGCACGACATCTCTCGCCGGTTCCATTCCCCATCTCGACCGGGGTAGATGACGGCTCTGTCCGTCAAATACGCCCCGACTACTCGACGGAGGTAGGTCGGCACTCGGTGATACCGGAGTGCCTCCCCAATGCAGCTCCAGGGCAGGGTGTTAAACGCGTTAGCGATGTCTAATGACACCGCCACGACCACCCCACCCCGAGACACCGCGTCCCCCGTCGTGAGGGCTCTCACGCGCATGATGGCGTCCACCGTAGAGCGCCCCTTGCGGAAGCCAAACTGGCTATCCGCAAGATCCGGCCCCGTCCTCACCAGGTGCCCGACGAGGCGGCCCGCAATCACTCTTTCAAAGAGCTTGCCCACCTCGTCGAGCAGCACGATGGGCCTGAATGCGGACGGAGAGTCCGCAGGGCGCCCCGGCTTCCGAATGAGGACCAGCTTCCCCGTCTTCCAACGGAGTGGAAACTGGCCCCTCTCCATACATGCGCTTAAGAGCGCCTCCAGTCGGGGTCCGAGAGCCGTCGAGGCCAGGGCCCAGGCTTTACCCGGCAAGCCGTCGGGCCCTGGGGCGGTATTTTTGGCCTTCAGCCTGCCTACCGCCACTCTCAGATCTACCCCGGTCACTTCAGGGATGTCGTCGTCGTCCGCGTGGTCCGCTTCGGACACCGCAATTGGCGGAGCCATGGGCGGGGGAGTATGCTCCGCCCGTGAAGGGAACAGAGCGCTCACCACCTCCTCCACCAGCTGGGGGCGGAGACTCTGCGTCAGCGGGGGGGCCCAGGTGCGGAGTTTATTCCGCACCATTTTATAAGGGCGCCCCCACGGATCTCTGTTCAGAGTCTCCACCATCTCCTCGCGGGCCAAATTCTTGGCCCGCTGAACAGCCTCTTGGAGGGCGGTCTTCGCCGCTCTGTACCCCTCGTACAGCTCCGCCTCCGTGGCTTCCGCATCCGGAGGGCGAATGCGGAGCCTGCGGTGCCTGGTGTACCGGTGTCGCGTGTCAACGCACGCCTTGCGTAGCGCCTCTACCTCCTGCGACCACCAGTACACCTGACGTCGGGCGCATCCTGGCCGGACTCGGGGCATTGCCACGTCACATCTACTTAAATCTTGCGACAAGCTTTTACATCATGTACGTTTGCCTGGCACGGCCCTCCAGAATTTGCGTTTTAGGTGTGCACCAATCGAATGTACTCGCCTCTAGGAGTATATGTACCGGTTTCTTTTTCAATGTACCTCTGTACTTTTGAAGAAATATGCAAAAGAAGGGAGCCGTGCCAACCAAACGTTTTCAGCACGGCCCCCGTGTAAGTTGAAAAATATATAGCGTATTAAAAAGATTCTTGTACTCAAGATATCATCCTATAAATTGTGTAATGACGTTATAAGTTGATAGTAAAAGTCGGCGTTTCCTATCTGACTACTCTGAGAAGAAAGGCCGAAAAAAACTCACTTTTAAAGTCCAGACATAATCTTGGTCAGGTTATATGAAGACCACGCAGTTCGATGTCTGAAATGGTATTTTGAGGAAATAACCATACAGATTGAGAGGACCTGTCCAGTCAGTGCACGCATTTGTCAGAAATTGTGCAGCTCAACTCAAAACTTAAGGACACAACGATTCGACGAACAATACCAAAGAAAGGACATTTGGGTAGGCCACATAAATTACTCAAACTGCCAGACCTAGACAAAACTAACAGAACAGAGAGAATAATAAAAATTAAAAAAGAAATTGAATAAAATGACCCACATTGTCTTCGCATGCACAATAATTAAAATAATATAATACTTTACAAAGTAAACAAAAATAATGCGAAATGGGCGTTCTCGAAGGTTTGTCTGTACCGATGATGTAGAGACTTGCGTTTGTGTTGTGTTTGCGACCATCGTTACGGCAAACGCAAGTCGCTATCTATGTCGTGACTGCAGGCCCTTATTTAGTGGTTGCGAATTTAGCGCATCACGTATCTATGAAAGTAATAAATCAATGGTCTAGGCCATCATCATCCACAGCCCGACGTCACTCACTGTTGGGCATCATAAACCATCCTTTTCATAGGATAAGTCCATTTTGTTAGTTATTTTTATTACGAGTTGTGTAGTCTCGATTTAAAACATTATCAGTAATATGAAAACGCGATCTCAAAATTCAGTAGTTTTTATTTGACAAAACCAAAATAACGACCTATAAATAACAAGGTTTCTATGGGGTCACCCATTGCACTCAAAGAAGTTTGCATACTCAGATCTTAGTACTTAGGTAGGCACAAGTTGAATGCATTAACTTTATCAATTTTTATGGTAACTAATAATATTTGAAAATGAATGTATCAGGTGGTTGGCGCTATCGCCTGCGGTAAGAAGAAAGCGTGCCGGCCGCCGCGCTGCCCCGGCGGCTGCAAGCCCAAGTACTGGTAGTGCGGCTGTGGACACGCGCACTACTGCACGGAGCTAAGCAAAATATTATGGTGAGTCATGCGCTGCCCCGGCGGCTGCAAGCCCAAGTACTGGTAGTGCGGCTGTGGACACGCGCACTACTGCACGGAGTTAAACAAAATATTATGGTGAGTCATGCGCTGCCCCAGCGGCTGCAAGCCCAAGTACTGGTAGTGCGGCTGTGGACACGCGCACTACTGCACGGCGCTAAGCAAAATATGGTGAGTCATGCGCTGCCTCAGCGGCTGCAAGCCCAAGTACCTACTGGTAGTGCGGCTGTGGACACGCGCACTACTGCACGGAGTTAAACAAAATATTATGGTAAGTCATGCGCGGACCCGGCGGCAAACCGAAGTACTGGTGGCGCAGATGTGGACAGTGGACACACGCAGTACTGCACGGAGTTAAACAAAATATTATGGTGAGTCATGCGCTGCCCCCGTGCCCGCAAGCTCAAGTACTACCAGCGTGGATGTGGACACATGCACTATTGCACCGAACTAAGGAATATATTGTGGTGAGTCACGCTCGTGTTTAGGCCCTGCACCACGGTAACATTAGCGTGGCTACATGCACACCACGGTAACATTAGCGTGGCTACATCACGGTAAGATTACGTGCCTACGAGTACACAGAAACTACCGAGTTTCTACCGAGAAACATCGACACATAACTTAAAATGCACCTACTGCAGTCCGTTCAGTTTTTATTACCGGCCTTGATGTTATTTACATCGAAGTAATCTTTATTCCTGTAGCTGTAAGGTTGCTGCTATAACCGGTTTTTCCATATTAAATGTATGTAAGTATTAAAAATAAAAATAAAGATATATTTATTTGTAACATTATACATATACTTAAATGCAAATGTGAATGTAAAAGTGAAAATCTGTGGGTTTCATTAGGTTTTGCCACCATTGGCGTACAAAATAAATTATAGCCATTTTCAATACAACACAACTTAAGAATAAAAGAAAAATCATTAAAAAAAAATATAACACAAATAGATTAGAAACTATCATTTAAAAAATCTTTAAGTTAATAGTAACATTTTTCAGTAAGTAATTTCTTAAGTTCTCTTATGAACAAGTTTGGCTGGTTTATATTTTTAATAACCTCTGGAATCTTATATTAATGGTGCCATACAAAACACGCTTTTATGAAGGAGTGCTGTTTTCGTTGACTGAGGCTGTAAGAAGTTCTTATATTTAGCACGTCTATTTCTAGTGACATTTTATGACAAACTATTTTTTATTTTTCACTTTTTAGTGAGAGAGTTTGTAATTTATGTCACTCAGGCTGGCTGGACAAATCTTCAAAATATCTCGCATTTAACTAGGTCAAAGTCAAAGCATTTATTTCAAATAGGCACATAAAAGGCACTTTTGATTGAACGTCAAAAATTACAATGAAATAGAATTGATTCTAGTCGCCCCTTCCAAAAGGTAGTTTTCGTATGGAGAAGAATGGGCAAGAAACTCCACCGTTACTCTTTTAAAATGTTTTACAATATTTTGCATAGGTAGGTACATCAATTTATATAATAAAATAATATGTGAAGACGATGCACCTAAAATAAAATTACTATACCACAATAGGTAAAAGAATTAAAAATGAAACCATGACATATAAATTAATAATCTGATAGATACATGATGCTCACATATTTACAAAAATGGTAAAAGTAAACGATTTTCATAAAAAAAAATTATATAAAAACAATTTTAACAAGTAATAAGTCAGGGTGTGAGTTAGAGTAATTACAGAATGTAAACAAAGTAAAAAAAGAATAAATTTACAATTAAATTAGCAACCAGTTTGATTTTGTCTAGACTCTAGATTGTCCTATGGAGCAGGACCAGCATGTTTCCAAGCGTTCTTATCCTGGATATAATCTTCTAATTTATAGTATGCTTGTTTACTAAGTGTACGTTTAATGCAAGTTTTGAATTTTCTTTTATTTAATTGCAATATATCACAAGGTATTTTATTGTAACATTTAACACAGTACCCCTGTACCCCATAAAAGATGTATACAACGTGGCGCTACCATGGTGACATTAATTTCACACACGGGTAGGGCTAGTGCCCATTAATCATATAAATGTTGATAGGTTAAAATAACTCGTAAATAGAAAAAAAAAATTTTTCAAACAAACTAAATAATAAAAAAAAAAACCGGCCAAGTACGTGTCGGACCACGCACAATGAAGGGTTCCGTAGTTGGAATGAATTTATCCTAAGAACAAACTTAACATTGTAGTTGAAAAACATGTTCTCCCATACATTCCAACTGAAAATGTAAGTTTGTACGCACAATATTGAGAGATTTACCATGTTGTTTCAAGATCATAGACTTCTTATTAATTTTCCTGTAATCTATAGGTATAGAACTATTTTCTGTATTTTTTTCAAAATTGTAGGCTCAGTAGTTTCGGAGATAAGGGGGGGGGGGGGGGGGGAATGGTAAATTTTCGTCTATTGTCTTAAATAACTTTAATACAATTTATTTTAAAATTATGAAAAAATATATTTGAGATCCTCACGATAAGCCCTTTCATTTGATATGTCACACGGTACAGATTGCGAAACTTTTTTTTTTAATTGTCTATTTACCCCTCAAAAATGACTCCCATTTTCAAAACTCATTTATTTACGTTACACGTCTGTGTTTGGGTCACAGAGATTCATATGTGTACCAAATTTCAACTTAATCGGTCCTTAAGATTCGGAGCAAATTGGCTGTGACAGACGGACAGACAGACAGACAGACAGACACACGAGTGATCCTATAAGGGTTCCGTTTTTTCCTTTTGAGGTACGGAACCCTAAAAAGTAACTAAAATTGGGATCACCCTTGCAAAAATTCATTCATGAAATTACCTAGCTGGCTTACTTTAACTCGTAGTGGCAACGCGTCGCTTTGCGCGCTGGCAACCGCGCAACGCGTCTCGTGATCGGACCGATTCTTTGCGGCACATTATCAAAGAAACCGAGCGACGCAAGTGGTACCTACAGCGGAGGTGCTTAGTCAAACACTTATCAATTTATCATATCACCCTCTCTTGTTACTATTAGTTATAACTGTCATCACTTCACAAATCACAGTTTTATTTGTCTTTGTATTTTAAATTTTCTTATTTTCAATGAAACCACCGTGTTGGCGGATGCAAAGAGCTAAACGACGTTTCATATTTTCCCGCACATTTGAAAATAAATTGTCACTTAAAGCCATTTCCCTCAATTTCTCAAACGCATTTATTATTCGATGGCGTAATTGTTCCACCGAATCCACTTTCTTTCGCAGTACAGTACTTAGTATCTAATTACACAAAAATAAATAAATAGAACAACAGGTAAGCGTCTTTTTCGCGGAAACATCACAAAATTATTAGATCGCGACGTAATTATGCGCACGAGTGTGAAGAAATGTGTCAAGGACACGGGTTCGGCTAGCACTAGAAAAGCAAAATAAAAAACAAAAATTCGAGGAGTTCGGTGCGGTGCGAGGCGGGCGGGTAGAAGGGAGGGCGCGCGTCGCCTGCGCCGCTCACTCGCGAACAAAATGTCTCTTTCCAACAATTCGCCTACTGTTTGCATTTGTTTCATCCTAACAGTATTGCTTATTCGTTTTAATTTCATTGATGCGATGTTATGATCCGTGACCCCGGCAAATGACCGCTGCGCGACAGTTCTTTAAGTACAGGTTGTTCTAAGATGCTATTTACTAAACTTTTAAATAAATCCGTAAATAATAACGTTTAATGGAAATATAATTTCTTCATGAAATGAAAATGTGAAAACGTAAATGTGTGTTAAATTAATGTCACCGTTGTAGCGCCACGTTGTATACTTTGGCTAACCTGAAAAATGGTTGATGTATATTTTTATCTTTATTTCTAGTATTAAAATTATGTCTATCGCTTATTTTATTAAAAAGATGTAGATTTTTTCTTACATACATAATATACATATATAGTATATATATATATATATATATATATATATATACATATAATAAATCTGTAGACGAGGCGTTTCTGTACATTGAAAATATTTCCAAAAAACATAGTTGGGGTAGTAAAGGATAACCAGCAGATGCCATTTCATCAATTTTTGGAATTTTTGTCTGTTTGTCAGTTTGTCTGTTTGGATGTGACAGATTATTGATTTGAACAGGGTCAACGTAAAAAGTACCAAACCAATACGGTTAATTTTTATACTCAAATATGGTGTAGAACTCGGAGCAGTTATTAGTTTTTGTTTCATCGCAATCGCTTCACTCTATCAAAAGATATAATCAATTTAAAGTATTCTAGAACAACTTTTTACGTTTTTTGGTAACACGTAACGACATCTATTGGCGCGATATAGTACTTACTAACGAAAACATAATAATATTGTTGTTGTGATGTATCATTATTATGTGAATAATCACGTCCTATTAGATTAGGCTTACCTTTATGACGAAATAACAGAGATACTTATGTCTGTGTTATTTTAAAAAGTAATGATAATGATTATAATATTATAAAAATCGCTTTCAATTGATGGTTTATTCAGTGGCGCCTGTGGCGCTAAAAGAATTTTAAACAAAAAAGTGAGGATAATGTAAGATAATAATAATTGATGTGGTGTTCTAAGCGTTAAAGAAGATATATAGGTAATTATTGATATTACTATGAAAGTTGAGTAATGGAGAGCGAGTTTCCAGTTAACCACTTTGTTCGATAGATAGCGTTGAGCAAATGTCGTCATATTCTGAATCGCGGTGAAGTTTTGGAACGAAGTTGTTTGCGGTAGGAATTTTATGGGAGAAATCGTCACTTAATGAAAAAGCGTTATGCCCCACTTTTCATAGTAATTAATAGATAGAGAGAGAGAGCAATTTTTCATAGTTTCCGAGGATCCTGACCCCGGTAAGTGAGATCAAAAAGAAAATCAAAGATGGTTGCCAATTTTTTTTTTTTGTCATGAGTGTCGTTTTGATAGTTCTCGAGGGTGCTGAAGCCGATAGTCAGGTCAAAATAAAAATCCAAGATGAAGGCTGCAATTTTTTGAATTTTTTTGTCACGGGTGTCGTTTTAATGGTTTTCGAGGGTGCTGAAGCCGATAGTCAGGTCAAAACAAAATCCAAGATGGCGGCTGCAATTTTTTTTGTCATGTGTGTCGTTTTTATGGTTCTCGAGGGTGCTGAAGTCGATAGTCAGGTCAAAATAAAAATCCAAGATGGCGGCTGCAATTTTTTTTTGTCATGGGTGTCGTTTTCGTAGGTTTCGAGGGTGCTGAAGCCGATAGTGAGGTTAAAATGAAACTGTAACGGCTCACCAACCGTCGATTGGCCCATGAACTGTTGGTGAACATTATCTTTAGACCATTAACTTTTTATCCAAAGGACTTTTTCGTTTCCCCAACATAACTCTACGTCAGTGAATGCTTAACCAACAGAATGTTTTGACCTATAACTTTTAACCCACAGAACAAGGCCAACAGACAACGGCAAAGGTGAAAGTAAAATACGATACGTACGATACGTATAGACGTAGTCGACCGTCGTCCCCTATTTCTGTGAAAAGGGTTTAAAATAACCTAACCAAGCCTAACCTCGGGGTGCCCTTCGCTCGCTTTGCTCGCTCACTTGAGCAGCCATCATCCCCTTCGAACCTAACACGTCCGAGTCGGGGTGCCCCAAGTCCCGAGCTCGCTTCGCTCGCTCTTGCATCCTAAGTTCTATTTGCCATGGGTCAAATGTTCTTTGGATGAAATGTTAATGGTTAAAACATTTTGTTGGTTAAGCATTCACTGACGTAGAGTTCTGTTGGGGAAACGTTCGTGGGTCAAAAGTTCTTTCGATGAAAAGTTAATGGTGTTGACCAACGGTTCATGGACCAATCGACTCTTCGCAAACCGTTTCAGTACCGGTTAAAGTGAAAGTCCAAGATGGCGGCTGCAAATTGAACAAAAAAATCGTAATGAGTGTCGTTTTCATGGTTTTCGAGGGTGCAGAAGCCGATAGTGCCGATAATTAAAATGAAAATCGAAGACGGCGGCTGCAATTTTTTTTTTCATGTGTGTCGTTTTCATTGTTTTCAATATAAACTTACACGACTTTGTGTGAAATAAAATAAAATACAACCGACTTAAAAAACAAAACACTTCAAAGTGCAATAGACCTTTGGTTTCAGAAGTCTGTAATTTCTTGCCAACGTCTTCCCAAACCAAGGTTCTTTTGCACTTTGTAGGGTTTTTTTTTATGGAAGTCGGTTATATTTTTTTGTAATTATATTTTTTTTAACGATGGTCACCTCAATACTGTATTAAACCTAAAGCGGGGTTTTAAAAAAAAATTGTGGTGTTGGCAGTATAAATCAAAATCATGTCTAAAGTTTTCGTCATGTCTTTCATTTTCGTAGTTTTCAAGGGCGGCCAGTGTCAAATATAACCAAAGTAAATGGGTTGTTTTTTACATGGGCAACTTAACCTATGTAGAAGAAGCTCTTTCGAGGAGAAAGCAACCTTTTTAAGATCGTTTACAGAGAAGCATTTTTTTATATAAATAAGGTATAAATCATGACTACTTTCAAGTTTTTTGCCTTTTTTGTCGAAATTTTGTAACCTTTTTTTACCATGATAACGCTTCAGCACACTCCTCCAGACGGGCAGTTGATTTATTGAGTAGGTACGGCAGTTACACACAGCACTGCCATGTTATAAAAAGGTATTGTAGAATATGTCTTTGAGATAATAACTAAATTCTTAATAGACTACTTTTCAGAAAAACTTCAGTACGATTTAAAAGTAACACCATTGGTGTATTCTTCCTTTTATCTTCTAGATATCTCGACGCTTTATCTATATCTATACTTATAATAAATCTGTAGAGAGGTCAATTCTGTACATGACATATATTTTCAAAATAACTATCAGGGGGTAATAAGTGATCGATACTGATGCCAAAAATGCAATCAGTAAAATTTTTGTCTGTCTGTCTGTCTGTCTCTATGTTCCTTATAGAAACAAAAACTACTCGACGGATTTTAACGAAACTTAGTACAATTATTCTTCATACTCCTGGGGAGGTTATAGAATACTTTTCATCACGCTACAATGAATAGGAGGAGCAGAGCAGTGAAAGGAAATGTTGGGAAAACGGGAGAAGTTGCTCCATTTTGTAAGCTTCCGTCGCGTGTGCAGTCTTAATGGTTAAAGCTACATAGAAATCATTTATGACGGAAATGTTCTACATAATATTATCTAAAAAATATCCCACAACAGCATAAGACATATGCTGTTGTGGGATATTTTTTAGATAATCTTTTATGGTTGACTCACAATAACACGTGTAACTCCCGATAGCTTAGCAGTTCGGAGCTTTCTGATTATATTTGTTTACTCTTACGTTTATAATACTCTCACTCATCCCTAATTAAAAGTAGTTAATATTACCTTAAGGTACCTAAAGTAGTTAATTAACCTATTCAATAAAAAAAGAATCATAGTAATCGGTATAGAAACACCAAACTTATACATGAAATACGCTAATAAGCCATCGCGCAGTCGCGCGTGAATACTGAATCATGCCATAAGGATTATTTTTGTGTAACCGCGTTGTAACCGGTTGCCGCGCTCGACGCGGGTCGTGGCGGTAGGGTATAAAAAGGCGGGAGGTCCTATGTCCGGTTAAGCAGAAAGGCAACCTTAGCGAGATGCAACTGCGAGTGGTCATGTCAAAAAAAAAAAAAGCGCCTGCTTCATTCATATTTGGCTGTTGATTCGTTCAGAGCGTTCGACCTTATTGACAGACAATAATTGATATTAACAAACCATGCTTATCAGCGCGACTTTTAGTCTTTAAATATTTTATTTGAATTTCTTTTGTTGTCTATACTTATAATAAATCTGTAGAAGTGAAAATTCTGTACATTGAAAATATCAAAAAAATAAATGGCAGGGGTGATCTATCTATCTATTCTATCTATATCTTCTTCTATCTTCTATCTATTCTATATCTTCTATTCTTCTTCTATATCTATTCTATCTATATCTATCTATATCTATCTTCTATATCTATATCTATACATATAATAAATCTGTAGACGAGACGTTTCTGTACATTGAAAATATTTCCAAAAAAAATAGTTGGGGTGTTAAAGGATAACCAACAGATGCCATTTCATAAATTTTTGGAATTTTTGTCTGTTTGTCTGTTTGTCGGTTTGTCGGTTTGTCTGTTTGTCTGTTTGGATGTGACAGATTATTGATTTGAACAGGGTCAACGTAAAAAGTACCAAACCAATACGGTTACTTTTTATACTTAAATATGGTGTAGAACTCGGAGCAGTGATTAGTTTTTGTTTCATCGCAATCGGTTCACTCTATCAAAAGATATAATCAATTTAAAGTATTCTAGGAACAACTTTTTACGTTTTTTAGTAACACGTAACGACATCTATTGGCGCGATATAGTACCTACTAACGAAAACATATTATTGTGGTTGTGATGTGAATAATCACGTCCTAACAGATACCTACTAATGTCTATGTTATTTTAAAAAGTAATGATAATGATAATAAAGATATTAAAAAAATCGCTTTCCATTGATGGTTTATTTAGTGGCGCCTGTGGCGCTAAAAGAATTTTAAACAAAAAGTGAGGATAATGTAAGATAATAATAATTAATGTGGTGTTCTGAGCGATAAAGAAGTTAGATAATTATTGATATAGAAAGTTGAGTAACGCAGAGCGTTTTTTAACGAAGTTCTTATATGGAGCTTGCGGTAGGAGTTCTAAGGGAGAAATCGTCAAATTACGAAAAAGCGTTATGCCTCATTTTTCATAGTAATAGATAGATAGAGACACACACAGAGAGAGCTATTTTTCATGGATCCTGACCCCGGTAAGTGAGGTCAAAAAGAAAATCAAAGATGGCGGTTGTCTAAATTTTTAACTTTTTCGTCATGGGTGTCGTTTTCATGGTTTTCGAGGGTGCTGAAGTCGATAGTCAGGTCAAAATGAAAATCCAAGATGGTTGCTGCAATTTTTTTTTGTCATGTTTGTCGTTTTCATGGTTTTTGAGGGTGCTGAAGTCGATAGTCAGGTCAAAATGAAAACCCAAGATGGCGGCTCCATTTTTTTTAAATGTTTTGTCATGGGTGTCGTTTTGATAGTTTTCGAGGGTGCTGAAGCCGATAGTCAGGTCATAATGAAAATCCAAGATGGCGGCTGCAATTTTGTTTTGATTTTTATCGTTCCGTACCTCAAAAGGAAAAAACGGAACCCTTATAGGATCACTCGTGTGTCTGTCTGTCTGTCTGTCTGTCCGTCTGTCACAGCCAATTTGCTCCGAATCTTATGGACCGATTAAGTTGAAATTTGGTACACATATGAATCTCTGTGACCCAAACACAGACGTGTAACGTAAATAAATGAGTTTTGAAAATGGGAGTCATTTTTGAGGGGTAAATCGACAATAAAAAAAAAAAAATCGCAATCTGTACCGTGTGACATATCAAATGAAAGGGCTTATCGTGAGGATCTCAAATATATTTTTTTCATAATTTTAAAATAAATTGTATTAAAGTTATTTAAGACAATAGACGGAAATTTACCATTCCCCCCCCTTATCTCCGAAACTACTGAGCCTAAAATTTTGAAAAAAATACAGAATATAGTTCTGTACCTATAGATTACAGGAAAATTAATAAGAAGTCTATGATCTTGAAACAACATGGTAAATCTCTCAATATTGTGCGTACAAACTTACATTTTCAGTTGGAATGTATGGGAGAACATGTTTTTCAACTACAATTTTAAGTTTGTACTTGGGATAAATTCATTCCAACTACGGAACCCTTCATTGTGCGTGGTCCGACACGTACTTGGCCGGTTTTTTTGTCATGGATGTCGTTTTCATAGATTTCAAAGGTGCTGAAGCCGATAGGCAGGTCAAAACGAAAATCCAAGATGGAGGTTGCAATTATTTTTTATGGGTTTCGTTTTATTGGTTTTTGAGAGTGCTGAAGCCAATAGTGAGGTTAAAATGAAACTGTAACGGCTTACCCACCGTCGATTGGCCCATGAACAGATGGTGAACATTATCTTTAAACCATTAACTTTTTTCCAAAGGACTTCACCCACGAACGTTTTGCCAACATAACTCTACGTCAGTGAATGCTTTACCCACAGAATGTTTTGACCAATAACTTTTCACCCAAAGAACAAGGCCAACAGACGCCGGGAAAGGTGAAAGTAAAATAATAATAAGACGTAGTCCTTTATTTCTGTGAAAAGGGTATAAAGTAACCAAGCCTAACCTCGGGGTGCCCTTCGCTCGCTTTGCTCGCTCACTCGAGCCGCCATCATCCCTTCGAACCCTACTACCTGTCCGAGTCGGGGTGCCCCAAGTCCCGAGCTCGCTTCGCTCGCCCTTGCATCCTTAGTTCTATTTGACATGGGTCAAATGTTCTTTATGTGAAAAGTTATTGGTCAAAACATTCTGTTGTTTAAGCATTCACTGACGTAAAGTTCTGTTGGGGAAACGTTCGTGGGTCACAAGTCCTTTGGATGAAAAGTTAACGGTGTTGACCAACGGTTCATGGACCAATCGACTGTTGGTAAACCGTTTCAGTACTGGTTAAAATGAAAGTCCAAGATGGCGGTTGCAAATCGAAAAATTCGTAGTGTGTCGTTTTCATGGTTTTCGAGAGTGCTGAAGCCGATTGTGACGTCAAAATGAAAATCGGAGATGGCGGCTGCAATTTTCTTTTTCTTTTTTTATCATGTGTGTCGTTTTCATGGTTTTCAATATAAACTTACACGGCTTTGTGTGAAATAAAATAAAATACAACCGACTTAAAAACACACTTCAAAGTGCAATAGACCTTTGGTTTCAGAAGTCTGTAATTTCTTGCCAATGCCCAACGTCTTCCCAAACTAAGGTTATTTTGCACTTTGTAGGGTTTTTTATGGAAGTCGGTTATATTTTTTTGTAATTAGCTTTACAATACTTTTTCTGGTTTTCGGCAGTATAAGGTCTAAATCAAAATCATGTCTAAAGTTTTCATGGGTTTCATCTTCGTAGTTTAAATGGCGGCCTGTGTCAAATATAACCAAAGTTTAATGGGTTGCTTTTTACACGGGCAACTTTATATAGAAGCTCTTACCATTAATGTATTCTTCCTTTTATCATCTATATATCTCGATGCTTATAAGGCATAATATTGGTAGATATATATGATATCTTCAATACCAAGTTAAGAAATTCAAAATTTACCACAGAGAAGAAAACAAGACTTAGAAAAACTAACTTCAAACTTCACCTACTAATCTCAGATATACTTTAGATAAAATGGTGATATGATTTTACAAGTTGGTATTCTAAGACAGACGCAAAATAAAATGGACATAATTATGGCTGTTTGGTTAGATAATCAGCTTCGAGCAGGCGCTTTTATTTTAATTTATTCTCAAAAATCAAAGTGACACTTCGTCGCTTTGTCATTATGAACCATGAAGACGCAGTGATTGCAGTCGAAAGGGCCGTGGTAGAGAACCATCATCATCATCTGCCTAGCCTTTTCCCAACTATGTTGGGGTGGTAGAGAACCCTAGGTAAGGAAAGCGTTACAAGGCAAGATCTGATGATTCTTCCTTTCCAATGAAGGAGTAGTGGCAATTACACCTTTCCTAAGCGACATATTACCTATTGTTTTCCGACATCCACGCGAACGAAGTCGCGGGCACAGCTAGTATATAATAAAAAACAAACTTAATTTTGCGGTTCGATCCCTAGACCCGATTACTGGACCAACCGCAAATAATAAGTTTGTCGTAGGTTATGTCACCTGCTCTGTAAATGTAGTGCTGAAGGTTGAATTTGGCTTGCACCGGAGTCTGAGCGCGCGCATCATACATTTTTTGAACGGACGTGTCGAGTGGTGAGCGTTCGTTCTTATTAGCATTCTATGAATTGTATGTGCTACTTGCAATTCTAAACCGTGCTTTTCTGTGCTACCTTTTTAATCCTCTTAGTTTTTACTAAGTACACTTTAAGGTAGAGCTATTTAGGTTTATTTTTATAAGTCGTAGGTATAGATTTTAATTTTAAAGTATGGGTAGTATATTTGATAGTGTACGTAGTGACCGTAGGTTAATTTAAAAAACTGTTAGGTAGGATTAGTCATACGTATAGATATTAGTTTTTAGGGATTTTGCTTATTTATTGAGTGTAGATTAGTTTTCATCAGAAATAGGTTTATTTAGGTAGGTAGGTATTTTATTTTCTGTTATTGAGGTTTTTTTTTTTAATAGGTAGGTACTTAGGTTTACTTTTATAATCTAATATAAAATTAAAAGTCCTGTGATCCTGTCTGACTGATTATATCAATGCACAGCCTAAACCGCTGGTCATAGAGACATTAAAGGAGAACGGCAGGCTTGTATGGGAATTTCGTACAGCTAATAAAAGTTCGTGTTTTGGAACACTTTTTGTTTTAATTGGTAGATAATATGATAAACAAGCCCTTTTTAAATTCTTAGATTTTTAGAACTTGGGACGTAAAAGTTATAACCAGTTTTGTTTTTTAAGGTTATGTACTAGTGTACCAATGTAAACTGATACTTAGAGGCCATAGACTTGTGTGCGTGATTGACTATTGACGCTGTCGTGTCACGTAATGGCGGCATAATAATAAATTGCTCAGATGCAGTCACAAACCACAATCCAAAACAACAGCAAAGAACTGAACCATAGAGTAAAGTAATATATCGGAACTGAACTGAAAGACAGAATGATTTTCTTTTCCTGTCAATAAAATAATTGCCATATGAACAAAAAAATATTTTTGACGAAAATCATTCCTATCATAAAATCGTTAAATAATATGATTAGGTATAAGCAACAATTATGCATTCATACGTTTATTATATAAGTGTTATTTAATGTTATTTCCATTTCTAAATAATTAGTTATCATTTCGATATTTGTGTTATTTTACATATGGCAACTTCTAAAAAGATAACTGCGTTTAGTTTAGGATTCTATTACGTTTATTTATTAAAATCTTTTTATTCATATTATTAATTAATCCGAAGTTCTAAAAATAGTACACTTACATGAAAATAAATGGCTTAGTTGCCTTAATAAGTGGTACAAATTCTATAACAGAACAACAAAAAAAGTATCCTGTACGAAATCTGCCGTTCACCTTTGGAGAGTGTGTTCTTTGTGAAGTGTGTATAGATATCCACTAAGAAAGGGTTTTTCGAAATTCCACTCCTAAGAGGGTGAATGGGGGAGGGTGAAATTTCACGCGGACGAAGTCGCGGGCAGAAGCTAGTAAGACATAAGACATAATATTGGTAGGTATATAAGATATCTACAATAACAAGTTAAGAATTTCTAAATTTACCACAGAGAAGAAACCAAGACTTAGAAAAACTAACTTCAAACTTCACCTACTAATCTCAGATATACTTTAGATAAAATGGTGGTATGATTTTACAAGTTAGTATTCTAAAACAGACGCAAAATAAAATGGACATATGGCTGTTTGGTTAGGTAATCAGCTTCGAGCAGGCGCTTTCATTTTAATTTATTCTCAAAAATCAAAGTGACACTTCGTCGCATTGTCATTATGAACCATGAAGACGCAGTGACTGCAGTCGAAAGGGCCGTGGTAGAGAACCCTAGGTAAGGGAAGCGTTACCAGGCAAGATCAGATGATTCTTCCTTTTCAGTGAAGGAGTGGCAATTACACCTTTCCTAAGCGACACATTACCTATTGTTTTCCGACATCCACGCGAACGAAGTCGCGGGCACAGCTAGTACATAATATTTTCATAAATGAATTGGCAAGGTACCGTCATAATATTAATCCCTTTAAAAATTTCCCTGAGAGATTCGCGGCGACATAAATTATAAATGGCTCTGACAGCTCTCTTTTGCAAAATAAATATGGATTCCATGTCAGCAGCTCGACCCTATAGTAATATGCCGTACGACATAATGAAAGAAAGAAAGAAAGAAAAAACGTTTATTCGCGGTGAACATGACGCAAAAAAAATAACAAACAAAAAATAATAAAAGGTAGGGGGGAAACATGCGTCACATTCACGCAAAACGGCCATCGCACAGCATTATGCTGCGACCCTATGCTAGACAGAGCCCCAGCGCTGGTTTTCAGCGACAGCCGGCGCCGACGTAATGACGTCGTAATGCTGTGAAAGTAGCTAAAATAGACTAAACGCGCAGTTTTTACATCTGTTAACTGTCTTATCTTTCTAACAGCACAAGCGGCCGAGCTAAGCCGCCCCGCAAGAGATGTTATGTGAGGTCCCCATTGTAATTTCTCGTCTAGCGTGATTTCCAGAAAAACCGTTTGATCAACAAATTCCAGTTTTTCTCCATTCAGTATGATGTCACATTTGCTACTTCTAACATTAGGCAATTTAAATCTAATGCATTTGGTTTTCTTTTCATTTTTAGGTCAATAGGGCATTTTATGTGATGGCTAAACACCCTTATTTCAGAATTTGTGACGCTACAGAATCTTAGATAATCGATCGAAAACGTGTCCAGCCATCTTGAAAAACCACTTTTCGCTGGTCTCTCAATCTCGATAACGGAAGTGATTTTGACGACTTTTTGCATATCAACGGGCGTCACATAAAGTGACAGGCATCGAGCTAAAAGTTTTGTGATACGTACAGCGGTTTAGTAGAAAAATGCAAAAATCTGTGTCCAGCCAGCTTGAATTTACGTATAAAACTTTTGACTGGCACTTCCGAATCTCAATAACGGGAGCGTTTTCGAATATGGTTTCTTTACTAACATTTAGTGATGCAATTTGTGACAGTAATAACGTTTGATTTATGGCATGTCCAGCCAGCCTGAGTTCAAGCTGGCTGGACACATGTATCTCCGCTGCGTGATATCTACGGCCTTCGAAATATGTTCAAATTTTTGTGAGGGGGACGATAATGATTTACTGAATTTGTGACGGAGAAATTTTGAGTAGTTTCAAAGATATTGATCATTAGCGATAAGACCGCCCATTGTGTCACCCTTTGTACAGTTTCTATATTTAGGTCTGTAATTTATATGGTGTGCATAATAAAGAGTATGCTATCTTTCTATCTATCTATCATTTAAGTTTTCTCATACAAACATCCATTAATATTGTGAGGTGACCATAATTTTTACATAAATAAAGGATTTTTTTAAATCGACTAATCGGCCGGTAGGCACGCCTGCTTTGTACTTGATTTTCATAGATGGCGCTGAGAAAACATCGTTCTTAAGAACAATGTTTCATCGATGTTAACAGTTTCAACATCGATGTTTAAGAACGATACATCTATGTTTATAAAAATCGATGTACCGTTTGCATACCTAGCTGCAACTTCATAACATTCAATCACTACTAACCTATTTCTATGAATTAGCAGCATGAACGATTTTAGCGCTCATGAGTGTGATTCGGAACGCGGCCATGATGATGAGACTTGCTTTGTGTGTAATCTGTGTGTGTGACTTGTGTGTAAACTCACGCGCCCCGGTTTTCCCGTGACTGTCCCCGAACACTTTTTTTCTGCGCGCCGCGGGTGGTCTCGCCACTTATACAGGACTCCTACACAAAAATGACCTCCCCCCTTCCTCACTTCTATTTTTTTGTCTTCTATCGATTTAAGGCGAAAGCACCAGGGTACCCCCCGAAATTCATTTTTTTTTACGTTTTTTGCAATTTGCTGGTCAGTAGGTATTAAGTTGTACGTTTATTAAAATATTATTCGCGGCCGTAACAAATATGTATTTACAGAATTATAATCTATAAATTCATCAACACAACTCTCTAAGACCAAGTAATCCCCAAGAATGACTATTTCATGAAATCTTCACATTTGGGGATTATACTAACTTAACAAGTTATATTACTGATTGTAATGATTATATTTCTATAATATTTTTTACGACCGCGAATCATATTTTAATCAACGTACAACTTAATACTGACCAGCAAATTGCAAAAAACGTAAGAAAATTTGAATTTCGCGGGCTACCTTAGCGCTTCCCCCTTAAATACCTACAGTTGTTCGTATTAGTATCACCGAAACACGGATTTTTATCTATTAAAGAAAATACCTTAAAATATAGTTAGTCCTACATAAAACTTACAATATTGGTAACCCTACTGCAGTGTTTGTATGGGAAAATTTAAATGATCAATATCTTTGAAACTACTCAAAGTTTCTCCGTCACAAATTCAGTAAATCATTATCGTCCCCGTCACAAAATTTTTAACATATTTCGAAGGCCGTAGAACATCAAGCAGCGGAGATACATGTGTCCAGCCAGCTTGAACTCAGGCTGGCTGGACATGCCATAAATCAAACGTTATTACTGTCACAAATTGGGTCACTAAATGTTAGTAAAGGAACCATATTCGAAAAAGCTCCCGTTATTGAGATTCGGAAGTGCCAGCCAAAAGTTTTATACGTAAATTCAAGCTGGCTGGACACAGATTTTTGCATTTTTCTACTAAACCGCTGTATACGTATCACAAAACTTTTAGCTCGATGCCTGTCACAAATTTATGTGACGCCTGTTGATTTGAAAAAGTCGTTAAAATCACTTCCGTTACCGAGATGAGAGGCCAGCGAAAAGTGGTTTTTCAAGATGGCTGGACACGTTTTCGATAGATTATCTAAGATTCTGTAGCGTCACAAATTCTGAAATGAGGGTGTTTAGCCGTCACATAAAATGCCCTATTGACCTAGTTAAATGCAAGCTATTTTGAAGATTTGTCCAGCCAGCCTGAGTGACATTGTAATTTATCTAAGTTACAATAGCCTAACGTCAACTGCTCATCACCTTTTACAAAAAAAACTTTTTTACAAAAAAAACAACCGACTTCCAACAAAACACTACAAAGTGAAAAATAACTTTAATTTCAGAAGTCGGTGTCGTTGGTTCTGCATTTTCGTTTTTTGACACCGACTTCTGAAATTAAAGTTATTTTTCACTTTGTAGTGTTTTGTTGGAAGTGGGTTGTTCTTTTTGTAAAAAAGTGTTTTTTTTTTCACTTTTTAGGGTTCCTTACCTCAAAAGAAAAAATCGGAACTGTTATAGGATCACTCGAGTATCTGTCTGTCTGTCCGTCTGTCACATCCAATTTTCTCTGAATTTATTGGACCGGTAGGTGTTGTCTGAGAGTCATCACTTCATGCTGCTGAGCTGATGATAAGTGAAAGTCAAATACTTTTATTCAATTAGGCCTATTACAAGCTCTTTCGACAATTACAAGCCCTTACCATCAACAGATGCGGGACCTGTTCGTCCCGTTACATCATTACGAGAAATGGAATGATGAAGACGATTGTTTTGAAGTCCACGTTTATCCAAGAACTGCTAAGTAGTTTCTGTCGACATATTGCCGTATCTCCTGACTCCTAACAGTTAAGGACTGCTTGTGGCTACCATCGACGGCTGCTAGCATTATAGTCGGATTTTTAATTAGCTGCAGTAAAACGACAGCTTATGTGTAACTTTAATGACTAAAATTGGCGTCTTTTTGTTTTTTCGCGGCCATCAACCAAACCATGTTTTTCTAGTACAGAATAGTGTAACAAACGAAACTTATTTGACATGCATATCTCTAAATGCAGTCCGAAATGAGTTATTAAGAAGTGTCATTTTACTGCAGCTAATTAAAAGTCGGAGTATGAGTATAGGTAAGTCATGACTCTCAGACTCAAACACTTGAATCATCTATAGGTTTCATTTGATTTGAGAGAGTTCAACTAACACACTGTACATGCCTACTAAAGAGGATTTTCCTCGACTTTCGTGGGACCACCTCGAGAGCATACCGTTTCAAACCCCAATGTCAACTGCTCATCACCTGTTACAAAATATTGCTTTGCTCGATGCTGGGACGTTAATTGTTGAGGAGTTCTCCTGGTAAGAACCAGGAGAACTGGAGCTGATGGTGAAGTCATCATCAGCTCTACTTCACCATACGCATTGTGACGAACATAAATTGCTTAGCAACCATATTAAAGCAATCGAATCGCTAACCGTGAAATATTTGTCATTGAGTAGTTCCGATGGCCATCTGTGGTCTTCACCATCAATTCCACTTCACCAAATTATACTTTCTGAATGCAAATGCTCGAGTTGTTAATGAAAATACCAAAATTGCTATATGTATTCCTATAGGTAATATTTGAGGAGTTCCCTCAATTCCTCATGGATCCCATCATCAGAACTGGATTTTGACAAAAATGGGACCAATCTGGAAGTATGACCTTTCAAATAAAAAAAGAATTTTCCAAATCGGTTCATAAATGACGGCGTACTGAGGTAACAAACATAACAAAAAACAAGCGAATTGAGAACCTCCTCCTTTTTTTGAAGTAGGTTAAAAAATATTGCTTTTCCCGATGCTGGGACGTTAATTGTTGAGGAGTTCTCCTGGTAAAAACCAGGAGAACTCCTCTACAACCACTCACCAGAAGCATTGTGACGAGCATAAATTGCTTAGCAACCATATTAAAGTAATCGAATCGCAACCCGTGAAATATTTATCATTGAGTAGTTCCGATGGCCGTCTGTGGTCTTCATCGTCAGCTCCACTTTACCAAAAGATGATTTCCGATAGCAAATGCTCAAGTTACTCTAAAAAATATCCAAATCCAAAAATATTCAAAACCCTCAAATTTTATTGGCAAACCTATAGCGGTTTGCCAATAAAATTTGAGGGTTTCCCTCGATTTCCATAGGATTCTCTCATCAGATTCCAACTTGCTGACAATGGGACCACCTTGAGAGTATACCCTTTCGAACAAAAAAATAATTTTGAAAATCGATCCACCATTCACGGAGAACTCGGTGAACATACAAAAAACAAAAAAACACATAAAGTCGAACATATAACCTCCTCCTTTTTGGAAGTCGGTTAAAAAGAGTAAACCAGTGAGGATTGCTTCTACAAATAAAGCTATTTCCAAGATGTATAGTGACGGAAGTGTCAGTATATGGTATTTTCTCTGTCTACGGTATTTAATAAACAGTGGTTGACAGCTGTCGGTATTTTTGATCTTATACATAGCCCGAATACAACGCTTTTTAACCGACTTCGAAAAAGGAGGTTATATGTTCGACTTTATGTGTTTTTTTTTTTTTTTGTATGTTCACCGATTTCTCTGTCATTTGTGGATCGATTTCGAAAATTATTTTTTTGTTTGAAAGGGTATACTCCCAAGGTGGTCCCATTGTCAGCAAGTTGGAATCTGATGAGAGGATCCCATGGAAATCGAGGAAAACCCTCAACTTTTTTTGGCAAACCTGTAGCGATTTGGGTATTTTTTGGAGTAACTTGAAGGGTATACTCCCAAGGTGGTCCCATTGTCAGCAAGTTGGAATTCGATGAGAGGATCCCATGGAAATCGAGGGAAACCCTCAAATTTTATTGGCAAACCTATAGCGATTTGGATATTTTTTAGAGTAACTTGAGCATTTGCTCTCGGAAATCATCATTTGGTATAGTGGAGCTGATGATGAAGACTACAGACGGCCATCGGAACTAATCAATGATAAATATTTCACGGCTTGCGATTCGATTACTTTAATATGGTTGCTAAGCAATTTATGCTCGTCACAATGCGTGTGGTGGTGGAGTGGAGTTCTTCAGGTTCTTACCAGGAGAACTCCTCAAAAATTTACGTCCCAGCATCGGGAAAAGCAATATTTTGTAAAAGGTGATGAGCAGTTGACGTTAGGCTATTGTAACTTAGATAAATTACAAACTCTCTCACTAAAAAGTGCAAATAAAAACTTTTTTACAAAAAAAAAAAACAACCGACTTCCAAAAAAAACTACAAAGTGATAAATAACTTTTATTTCGGAAGTAGGTGTCAATAAACGAAAATGCAGAACCAACGACACCGACTTCCGAAATAAAAGTTATTTTTCACTTTGTAGCGTTTTTTATAGAAGTCGGTTGTTTTTTTTTTGTAAAAAGCTTTTTTTCAACAAAGGTTTAACAATTGCTAGTATAAGATGCTTTGGAAATGTGCCATTTGTTATAGACAGGTTAATAATTAGGTATATTATTTAATCTTTTGTATGCTTATGTGGCTGATCATGGAATGAACATTATTAAGTATATAATGAACACCTGTATGTAACCCATGTATCACAAATAAACGATTTGATTTGCGTGGTCTGTGACAGTGGTACGAGTGGGCGGCGTCGCTGTGGTGGTGGGCGCTGTGCCTGGGGCTGAGCGCACTGGGGGCGCGCGGCTGCAAGAAGAAGACCATCTGCCGTCCGCCGCCCGGCGGCAAGCCCGGCTGCGGCGGCGGCAGGTGACGCGCCACGCCACGCGATTAAGTACGTTGATCATGAGCTCTACAAGCGCTTGTCGCAACGCAACGTGTGAAGTCGCGGGCGAGCAGCGCGAACGAGTTTTGAACTCGAGATACGATTATGAACATTACTTGTAGAAGTTTATTGTTCCTATTCGTATGAAACGCTTGTAAGAGTATGGATAAGGTTCATATTTTTATGAAACGCTTACCTTTCAATATTCGAATGTTGAAATATCTTAATAATAAAATATAAAAGAGAGCAGTGGTGTGGCCCAGTAGTAGGGGCCGCGACTTACGAGTTGTAGGTCGTAGGTTCGAACCCAGACAGGCGCTTTACTTTGTGTAAATTATTCCGTCACCACTGCTCTCAAAACGGCGAAGGAAAACATCGTGAGGAAACTGGCATGAGCCAATAATTTGAAGACATGTGACATCTACCAACCCACACTGGGCCCGCGTGGTGGATTACCCACTGCCTCTCACTAGGCATGTCGATTTGAAATCGATTAATCGATTATTTAGAGTAATTTAATCGATTTTTCAGATCGATTTTGAACCCTACATCAATTCCATAAACCTCCTGAATCGGACCGATCAATTCAAAGAACTAGCGGTAATATTCCTCAACTGGCTGTGGTATTTAGTTTTTTAATTTTTTGCTGTTGTCGGACGCAAAAGCAACTGGTAGTACTTGGTCAATAATTTGAATGCATCATAGAGTAAATATTTATGAACGCTTCCAAGGTGGCGTTACTTGCGATAAAAAAAACATTTTATTTTTCTATCCGGGTGTCAAACCTAACCTATCTATTTTTGTGTGAGTTTATTTATCAAAAATAAACTGTGGAAACTTAAAATTTGATTAATTTATTGACTGACTTACGAGTGCTTGGGCGAGTTATTGACTGACTTAAGAGTGCTTGGGCGAGTTAGTGCTAGGAATTTAAACTGCCACATTAGTTTAGTGGTCGCAAGCAAAAGATCCTGGTTCGATCCCCACCTCTACCTATTCTTTCGAAGGAATATAAACGTGATATTATGTTTATTTATTTAATAATACTTCTATCCAATTACTTGTATTTGCGTTATATGGTCCTCAATAATGTCCTGTATCTACATATATTAAGCAATTAGGCATGTTTGAAATTGGCGCGATTAATCAAAAATCGATCTTTTAATGCTAGATTTAAAACAAGAATCGATTCTAGTACCTATGTTCAATTTGAATCGAATCGGAGATCGATATTTTTTAAAGTGAATCGACATACGCCTCTCACTGTGAGGCCTGTGCCCCAGCAGTGGGTCCGTTATGGGCTGATTATGTTATGTTATGTTAAAATATACAAAAGCACACAATTTTATTATGAATGTCACCAGAGAGAATGGAAGCCTAGACGTTTATCGGCGCCTGCAATATTTTATGTATTAGACACGCAGAGTGTCTGTTACATATATTATAATATTTCACATTTTATAAATATAATATGTATCAGACACTCTGCTGCGGACATTTTATAAGGCTGTTGGTGCAGGGTTTTAGGGGACTGTCATAAGTAATTTTGAAGTTTGATTAACTCTTATCCAACAGTTAAGCCACATGAGCTCATCGGCTCGCTGCGCGTGACCACGTCGCCGGGACAACACCAACCCGCTGCCACCCCTGTCTATTCCTACCGAGTGCTCCAACGAGCATTTGGACCCTTGTCGTGATATTTTTATAATAGGTATATATTGCTTTACAAAAAATAGTAAATAAAACAAACTGCAAACTTTTATACACTTTTTATTATTTTTCTTAAAAATAGGCTCCTCACGACTACATGCATCAGTAGTTTCTGAAACAAACAGAACATGGTGTTACAACCCTAATCAAGATTATTATTACACACAAACTGTACACAATTCCCTTTATTTATAAAATTACTACCAGCGCCCCGCGGTTTCATTCGCGTTAGTTTGGATCCCGTGGAAATATCGGGATAAAAAGTATCCTGTGTTAGTCCTGGTTATAAACTGTGTACCAAAGGAGATGTCCGCTTTTTGTATAGACGTTGGTTTTTTATTCCGAGAAAAATCTAACCAGAATCAAACTACATCCAAATAAAAGTTACAAAAATATGGAACTTGGAATCATCGAAATTATATTTTTAAACCCCTCCATTTCGGAGAAAAAATATAAACTATTTAATTATTTTCTTTGCTGATGGCAGCCCAAATTAAACCTGTCACACACCTTGACAATGTCATATTTGCCATAAATAAAGATTCTATTCATCTGTCAATTATGACAGTATGACACGGCGTCAATAACACAGAGGGTGTGTTCCAAATTAGAAATAATCGATGTATTCGATTTGAACGTGCTTAACCCGTACCGAATTAGCGTGACCGCGATTACGATATCCCGTGAACCGTCATAGATGACGTCATGACATGCGCCATCTTGCGATAACGCCAAGCATGCATTGTAAGGCCGCTATCCCACTGTCGTTTTACGAGCGTTGACGTCAACGTCGCGTCTGCGCAGCGTCGACGCCGCGCACATGATACTATTGCCAACAAACGCGACGTTAACGTTGCGCAGACGCGACGTTGACGTCGCGTTCAGCTAACGTTAATACTTGTCACGCGAAGACGCGACGTCAACGTCGCGTCTGCGCAACGTTGACGCTGCGCAGACGTTCGAGAGACGCCGACTCTCTTAAAACGCCAGTGGGATAGCGGCCTAATAATAACACTGTGAGCGCTGTCAAAAATGACAGTGTGTGTAGGATGAGGGTGTATGTGTGTTTTTGTTTTGAGTTGCATCATTATCTTTTTAACCGACTTCCAAAAAGGAGGAGGTTATATGTTCGACTTTATGTATGTTTTTTTTTTTGTATTATATGTTCATCGATTTCTCCGTCATTTGTGGATCGATTTCGAAAATTATTTTTTTGTTTGAAAGAGTATACTCTCAAGGTGGTCCCATTGTCAGCAAGTTGGAATCTGATGAGAGGATCCCATGGAAATAGAGGGAAACCCTCAACTTTTTTTTGGCAAATCTATAGCGATTTGGATATTTTTTAGAGTAACTTGAAGGGTATACTCCCAAGGTGGTCCCATTGTCAGCAAGTTGGAATCTGATGAGAGGATCCCATGGAAATCGAGGGAAACCCTCAAATTTTATTGGCAAACCAATAGCGATTTGGATATTTTTTAGAGTAACTTGAGCATTTGCTCTCGGAAATCATCATTTGGTAAAGTGGAGCTGATGATGAAGACTACAGACGGCCATCGGAACTAATCAATGATAAATATTTCACGGGTTGCGATTCGATTACTTTAATATGGTTGCTAAGCAATTATGCTCGTCACAATGCGTGTGGTGGTGGAGTGGAGTTCTCCAGGTTCTTACCAGGAGAACTCCTCAACAATTAACGTCCCAGCATCGGGAAAAGCAATGTTTTCTAAAAGGTGATGAGCAGTTGACGTTAGGCTATTGTAACTTAGATAAATTACAAACTCTCTCACTAAAAAGTGAAAAACAAAAACTTTCACTATCACTTTGTAGTTTTTTTTGGAAGTCGGTTGTTTTTTTTTGTAAAAAAAAATTTATTAAACTAACGTGGCATTTTCGAAATTGTGCTTCTGGCTGACAGTCGCCACCTAACCAAAGAAGAAGAAATGTGGTGTTTATACAAATAAATACTGCTGTAATATCGTTTCAGACATTGAGTAAGCACTGTGAGCGCGTTCACGAGCGTTCCGAATTGTTGACAGCTCTCAGCTGTCATAATCGTAATATCTAATACGGAACGCATGTGAGACGATTTGAGTGCTGTGAGCGATTATAGCCAATTCGGAATGTAATATTTCACTAAAGGGTCTCGGGGTCTAGAAATGTAATAGATGATTTCAAAATTGCACGAGCCATTTTAAAACCTTTCCATCCCGTTTTGACTGGCCGTCCTGATGCCCAAACTATACTGGAAAGAGCTTATCAGAAAATGAACATTATTTAGTTAATGACCATGTGATTGGGCATCAGCTTAAGACGCCGAGCCATGCTCTGTGGAGCCAGTTTCGTCCAGATAAATGCTCAAATACCACAGTTCAGTTCCCCACCAAGGAAATGCCAGATTCAGTTTTAGTTAGATTAGGAAAGGCTCGCTCTTATTATTATGGGGAACATATTATTGGCCGAACGTTACCTACTTTTACTGACAGTAAATCAAGATATACTTACTACTAAATATTCCAGGCATTTCGTCATCACATGAGACAGCTTTGATCAGAGGATGAATAAAGTCACGCCATTACAGTAATAGTGTATTACACACATATTTTGCTGTGCTCCTGTGATGACAATAATTGTCTGGTATCTTGGATGGGCTCGGCATCAAAATGATGTAACTCCACCTGCTTAGTTTCTAGACAATGTTTTAATAAGAGAAGACCATTGAAAATGAAGAAAATCAATAAAAGAAATACCTACCAACATGTATAACCAAAACCAAAAAAAATGTTTTATTTCATTTACAAAACTAACATTCGCGTCAAATTAGCTATAGCCATTGATGTATAAAAATCAATGCCTATAGCATATCAATTCAGTTTTTAAATAGGGTATTAATGAATGTCGAAAGGTTTTTGATCAACTTCCGATCACAATATTCCAGGTCATTAAAAAGGATTTCTCTTATTCAATTAAAAAATGTACTCCATCAGTAGATACTACTATCATTCGCTAAGCAACCCCTGTGAGCTATGCTGAAAAATGCGTTTCTTGTTAATGGGGGGTCTTAGAAAAATATTGCAACTTGCACATCAACATCTGAAGTAGCCATAAGTACTCAATAGCAGTTCTAAAAGAATTATGCTTCACATTTTTGACTGAAAATATCCCATTTCATCTTATTTCTTACTAGCTGCGCTCTTGTGCGTGACTTCGTGCACGTTATGATTACTTCACTTTTGCTTTGCGTTATTTGTGACATTTTTCTTTTTGCTCGGCTCCTACGGATCGGAACTGTATTTGATTGCCTTCAAATCTGACTGGTAGTTCCAGAGATTAGTGTGTTTAAACAAACAAACATTTCAGCTTTACTATTAGTATTGATTATATTACATTATGGTACACCTTTCTACAGAGTCTACAGGTTTAAGTATCTTGGCCATATATTGACTCCCAACCTCAAAGATGATGATGATATTGAATGGGAGTGAAGAGCGTTGTCGCTTAGAGCGAACATGCTGGCACGCAGGTTTGCACGATGCTCACTTCCTGTTAAAATCACGCTCTTTCGAGCCTACTGTACTGCTTTTTACACGTCACGTTTTAGATAAACGCAAAGATCGTACAGCGCTCTCCGCGTTTAATATAACAATGCGTTTAGAATACTGGTGGGACTGCCCCGTTTCTGTAGTGCGTCAGGGATGTTCGCAGATGCGCATGTAGATTGCTTTTAGTTTTACGCAACACCAGGGGGGTGGCTCCAACAGTGTCTTTAACATGATTGCGAGTCGCCTGGGTGCTAACTCTTGAATTTAATTCCGATAGATTGACATTGGAATTGTGACGTTTCGTACTCTTGACTTCGATGCTAGCGCCAAATGATTTTTAAATTGGGTGTCCATTTTGGGGAACTAAGCGGAATTGGGATTGGGATGGGCTTGGCGTGGGGTAAACGGTACTCTTGAGTGAATTTTGACAGCTGTGTATTGCGTCAATATTGCGTTGGGATAGTTTGTTGTTTGTGGTTATTCCAATAACAAAAATGTAACTTTTTAGAAATTGTTTTGCGTTTTATGTGGTTTTCTATGGGTTATAAGAGTATAATATGGCACGATAAGCAGAAATATTTAGTGTTTTACGTAATTCCCAAAAAAAACAACTGAAACAAAGACGAGATTGTCCGTATAACGCATTATCCGACGCGTCGGATATCGTCGGACAAAGCGTTTTACAAGAATGAATACGAATTTAAAGCAAATTATAGAGTGAGCAAGGATTTTACTCCTCTTTCGTATTACATAACAACATTTTTATCCTATCTCTAAACAAGAAAACTTTCTAGAACATTAACTTACTAAAATCGGAATACAAAATTGATGCAGAGACAAAACATGGCAGTAATTATTAGTATTACTTAATAGTATATTATAATACTAACCTGAAGTACCAGGGCATGGTTGGGGTAGGGTATGGTTTACCTTCCAAACAAAATTATACAATCACTCACTTAGTCAAGATGCCATCTTTCTTGGTGAGCCTCACAATGCAGTCATCAGACTCCCCCATGCGTCTGATGGCACCACACACCACATACATCTTGGACGATTCGGCGGCACGACCAGTGGCCGGGTCAACATCTGCGATCACCAGCTGGACAGACGCATGGTCCTTGGCGTGGATCAGACGGTTGCTGGCCGAGCTGGAACACAGGACAGTGATACATAAGAAAAAGGATATATGGTTACATATCTTTCAGTGTAATGATAGTTTCTTATCAAAATATCTCTGAGAAGACTCAGGTTCATTACAACTCAAGTTGTATTGTTTTGTAATAATTGAAAGAGTACACCTACCAAATACTTTGTCGTCCATTAAGTATATAATGTTTAGTGTATATTTTTGTTGGAGATCCTAAAATAAATAAAAGTGTGAACAGTGGGTTTGGTATGTAAATAATAAACCATTCTAATTCCTGATCAAGTATGAAGGATATTGTGTACCACTCTAGGATACAGACTGGGGTCACAATGAGATGCACCTACTATAATTCAATTTGAAACTCGAGATCATTGGCAAATCAGACACTTTAAAGTGCTCAGTGCTTCGGTCCGGGGCATTAGTATGTATGGTCTTAGTCGAAGGGACATTGAACATAATCGTAACTTTGTCTCTTAATAATTATTAATATTATCGGAACACACTATGAATAAATAACGAATATTGTGTCCAAGACCGCATGCGATTCGCTCTCAACGCAATGTGGTCAACAAAGTCAGATAACCTCAAATGCCACTCACCACTTCCTCGGGCAGTACAAGTCAACAAATTCACCAGCGTCGTTCTGCATATTGAAAGTCTGAAACACAAACGTTTACGTAACCACAAGCTCGATAATTGTTTAAAATCAGTATAATTTTAGAAAAAAATTGAATTATTCACCTACTAGGCACACTAGTCACGGAAATGACAGAAGCGAAAAAGAAAGAAAAGAACAAAGATGGTAGCTAAAGTTTAAACTAACATGAATACTAGTCTTTTGAGAACCGTATTTAGTTGAAATGTTTTTTTTTTAATCTGCGCCCCGCGCTTGGTCTCTCCACTTATACACGACTCCTACACAAAAAAAATCTATGGACCGATATTATACTAATGATTGTATCGTCAAGGGGACAAAACAGGCAATTTTTTTTCAATAAATGTTTATTTTTTGTTTGTTTATATTACGTAATTTGTAATACATACCATTGTTCTTCCAAAGTTTATTTAAGCTTTTTTATTTTTAATACAGTTTGCGTTGACATTTAATTTAGCATCCTATGACTAAACATAATATTGTAATAATATTATACATATACCTACTTCATTTTAACTTGTTGAATTCTTGATCATTCACTGGAATGCGTTGGTATTTGGTATGAACCAGTTGCACAAAATGATAATGCAATCAACACCTAGAAAACACTAATCTAAATTAGTAAGTACTTATTACTGTCACTGTAGGTATATAAAAGTGGTTACATGAGATGGTGGTAGGCCCCTTGTCACAAAGGATAAATAAACGTTAAAAATGTAACTTGATGCTATGAAACAAATTGTACCTTTTTGAGAGAAATAAATTACTATTATTATCTTCTATACTAATATTATAAAGAGGTAAAATTTGTTTGTATGTAGGGGGTAATCTCCGGAAGTATTGAACCAATTTTAAAAATTATTTCACTGATAGAAAGCTACATTACTCGTGAGTGCTATAGGCTATAAATTATAAAGATATCATGCATATTAGCCGAACTACCTCAATTTTTGTCTAGCTAGGCAGAAAAAATTGCTCTTACAACAGAGTTATTTGCATGCGCTGCCTTAACAGTTGTATATAATTGAAAACAATGTACGGCAACCTGGTCCGCTTTGATGAGTTCTACAAAAAAGTCCGCGACACCATATTTCTATCTTTTCTATTTTAGCAGATATAATAGCTTTTATGTGTTTAAAAAAGTATTTTTCGACGTACTTACTTTTGGACGATTTTTTAAACAACAAAATATTAAAGCTTATCTAAAAAAAAATATTATTTTGATCACAAGAACTTCATAGAGATACGATTTGACCGAAACAGTATGTCAATTGGTTAAATAGTTTCGAAGATATTATAAAATTACTAAATCGCAAAATGCCGCCGTCCATTCACGAACCGCATCATGCTTTGTACGGACGTTTTGTTACCCATAAATGGCGTTGTGCAATTACGTAATTTTTCTGAATCGCGGTGTTAAGATTTTCGGAGGATTAATGACCCTCTCCTCCAGTTATTATTTAACTTTCGTCGTTAGGTATGTGTGTTGTACGCGGTTGGTTGGATGTCGTTGTTGGTCTTTAAAATTGTTTTGGTTGCTCGGTTTCTTAAAACACAAACACTATCTACTTCGTTCTCATTCTTTGAGTTCGAAGCTGTGGTATTTCTGTTTTTGGGATATCGGACAGTTTCAGCGATTGTTTATCATGCCTAAAAGGAAATCACAATTTTCCCGTCAGACATCCCAGACAAGAGCAGCTCGAGTACGCCGTACGGAGAGTCTGCTCTTGAAAATCATCAGCCCCTCTTGATTAATAGAGAAAATATTTCGCAACCACGCGCTGGGAAATCTAGCTCCGAGCGTCGAGCGTTCACAGCGGCTTGCTAACCAAAGCTGGAGAACATCGCAGGTTCGTGCTCGGGAATCTAGCGCTGAACGTGCGCAGCGTCCAAATGATTTAAGGCAGCATGTCTCTGCAACAAGGGATAGGGAGTCTAGCGCTGAGCGTTCGTAGCGGCTCGCTAGCCAAAGCGCGAGAACATCGCAGGCCCGTGCTCGGGAATCTAGCGCTGAACGTGCGCAGCGTCCAAATGATTTAAGGCAGCATGTCTCTGCAACAAGGGATAGGAAGTCTAGCGCTGAGCGTTCACAGCGGCTTGCTAACCAAAGCTGGAGAACATCGCAGGCCCGTGCTCGGGAATCTAGCGCTAAACGTGCGCAGCGTCTCAATGATTTAAGGCAGCATGTCTCTGCAACAAGGGATAGGGAGTCTAGCGCTGAGCGCTCGCAGCGGCTCGCTAGCCAAAGCGCGAGAACATCGCAGGCCCGTGCTCGGGAATCTATCGCTGAACGTGCGCAGCGTCTCAATGATTTAAGGCATCATGTCTCTGCAACAAGGGATAGGGAGTCTAGCGCTGAGCGCCCCGATAAATAGCCAAAGTGGCATGTAATTTATACATACATACATACATATGCAATAAAAACAAAACCCTGCTTTTGGCAGTCAGGAAATAAATCATAGCACTCAGTACTAACCGAACCACACTCATACTTTCATCACAAGTTAAAATGTTTACCGCCCAACGAAGTGGGCGCGGGTCAGCTAGTTACTTTTGGACATACATCTACACTATCTTTGTTTGTTTGTAATGAATAGGCTCAAAAACTACTATACCGATACTGAAAATTCTTTCATCATTCGAAAGCTACATTATCCACGAGTAACATAGGCTATATTTTATTTTGGAAAAAAATAAGGTTCCGTAAGATATTTGGGTTTTTCGGACACAAGGTGTAAAAAATCAACCAGAAAAGTTACTTATTTTGCGTACGCTGCCTAAACTATAAAAGGTAGAACCATAAAATGTTCTAATTAATTGTAGATCTTATAAATATCTACAAAAAAGTCCGCGACACACTTTACCTATCTATGTCGAGTGAGGCACAACAACCATTTTTTTATTTAAAAATCTTGAATTTTTTTTGGACTACATTTAAACGCGTTTATTTTACTCATGCTATTAATCCTTATGAAAATAAATTATTTCATCACTAAGTACAGTTTATGTAGATAATATTTGGTCCTTGAATGATTACATTGGACGTTTGGTTTTGAAGTTAGGGCGAAATTAAAATATTACGATTTCTGCTGCACGGCCCGTTGCGAAGTGGGTGTCACCAAGGCGGGGGGGTGCACATGCGGGAGGGGAGTTTAGATCTATGAGTAAGGTACCCGCGCGGCTCAGCTCAGCTCAGGCGCGAGGCAGTGTTCTCGAACCTACCGATTTATCGGTATTTATACCGATATGGGCTCTGTGCTACCGAAATACCGAAATATAACGAATTTTCTACGATTTCTGGATATACATGGAAATTCTCCCGATTTCTCTACCGATTTTACACTTTTCAGTTGGCAACCCTTTTCATTTATGTTTAATTTAATGTTACGGACGGGGAAGCCCTCAATAGTAAGTATGGGCCTAGTGCAGAATGTTCCATATATTTTGGGGAATACCTACCCTTGTTCCTACAACTTGTTGTCTTACAACTCGATGTTATAAGGGGCTTCTCGCTAGGAAATTTACCTGTAACCAGTCTAGTCTATATAAACAGGAATTCGGTTTTATTTTTTTCATTAATTTTCTTAACTTTGAAGAGATAGTAGAGTACTTATCCTAAAGAGTGCGTGAGAAGACCATTCAGTTAAAATGTCGTCTGACGAGGAGCCAAGCACAAGTGCGAGTGTAAGAAGAAAAAAATATCTACAATATTATAGAAAAGAATGGGAAAAAGAATTTCCAGGCTGGCTGCAAGATAGCGAAAAAAGCGAAAGCGAAAGCGAAAACGCGAAAACACGCGAAAGCTATGCCTATTGTAAGAGTTGTGATAAAGATATCAACATCACATCAGGAAAAGACGCTTTAAAGAAACATAGTTCTTCACAAACACACGCAGTATCATCAAAGAATATAAAATCTCAACCGAAGATATCATCATTTACAGTGACCAAAACTCAAAAAACTGATACACTGGTTAAGCAAGGTAATTTCTTTTTAATTATTTGTTAGGTACTATTTAGATTGTTATATTATTTTGTTTTCTAGTTACCGATAAATAGAAGCAGTGGATATAATTAGACCCAAATCGCTACTAGATAATACCTACATAATTTTTAATTCTTAAAATATGGTTTTCAATAAATAAACGAATTTGATTGAATACTGTTTGTTTTTTGTCAAATACCGATTTTGGGTACAAATATACCGATTTTAGCTGGCAACTCTACCGATCTTGCTCTATGACGTTCGAGACCACTGGCGCGAGGTAGGCTCCATACGCAGCGGTCGTGCGCGAAGTCTAATAATTTTCGTGCGCTGTCGTTAAAAGTTGGCACGCCGATAATGCTTCTCAGAAAAGCCCCCCCAACGTATATAATGGCACGAGACTTCTTATAAAGGAGCTAAATAATAATTTAATAGTAGCGAAGATTATCACCGGCCCTGCAGCTGGTGAATTAGCTCATATACCAAGAAAACCCATGATCCCTACTGATTTGCCTATACCCTTCAAAAGGCTCCAATTTCCAGTAAAAATTTCTTTCGCACTAACGATAAACAAATCCCAGGGCCAAACAAATTAGTAGGAATTGATTTACGAAAAGAATGTTTTACGCATGGGCAACTTTACGTTGCCCTATCACGGGTCGGGGCTCCCGACCATCAGTATAATATTTTGTTACCTGAAAATAATTTTACGTCAAATGTTGTTTATAGAGAAGCTCTACAATAATTGCTTTAGTTATCTATCCTAAAACAACGGGTTGCGCTCCGGGACTGCCACCAGAAGTGAAAACTTAGTACCGTGAAATATGCCAACATTGCCCCTAAGGGAAACTTTGCCCGAAGAACAATGTTTAAGCATATCTTTGATGTGCAAAAATATCTTAATACTATGACAACATTGATTGACTTTGGTGGAAAATAGGTTATATGTATGGCAATACTGACTATCGTGTTTGAGAGTTAAACTCGTTGAGTGAGGTGCGTGTTTTTGCGGGCAAATTTTAGTGCAAATTTCAAAGTGCATTCTGCGAGATGGTGAAAACACAGGTTAGTTTACTTTATGACATATTATAGAAAATCATTTGTGGAGTTTATTACTGTTAGTGTCGTTGCTCAGGTTCTCTTAAAACTAAAGTTATGATGATGGGCAAAGTTATCTGTTAATGTTCCGACCTACGATTGACAACATTGCCCGCCATCAAAAAAGGCTTAGGGTTGGCACTTTCCGAAAACTTCTATTTCCATTTTTTACTTTATGGCTACTGCTGAGCTTATTTAATTTTAAACATAATAGGTATTTAAGTAACAAAATTCAAAGATGACATTATTTATTGGGTACTGAGTGAGTACCTGCTTCACACTACCTTTAATTAAAACGTTTTTACTATCATTTTACTGGTCGGTCCCGTAGCCTTGTTGTTAGTATGACTGCCTCCGAAATACAGGATCGCGGGTTCAATTCCCGCCCAGCGCAAACATTCGTGTGATGAGCATTTGTGTTTGTCTTGTGTCTGGATGTTATTTATCTATATGGTGTGACTGGTAATTAGTGACCGATACTTAAACACATGATTGTACTCATGATAACAAACCACTTTTGCTATGGGACCAAATCAGAAAACGCGAAAAAAATCAGTCACATACATTCATGTTCGCATAACAACACATCAAAATGTAGGGGGCAGTTGTTTTTTTTTCCTGCGATTTCAGGTTTGGGCCTATAATAAAAGTTGTTTGTTATCATGAGTACAATTATGTGTTTATGTATCGGTAACTAATTACCAGTCTCCCTATATAAGTATCTATTTAATCTATATATGTATGCATAACAGCTGTCTAGTACTCATAGTACAGGCTCTGCTTAGTTTGAGGTCAGATGGCCGTGTGTGAGATGTCCCCACATATTTAAGTATTTATTTTATTGTATTATTATTTCTAATATTTTTTGTTAAGTTGCATGGTTTGTTTCAGAAAAATAAACATAAATCTCGAATTCGACAGAGGAAGTCAAGACGAATAATTGGATCCAGGGTTTATAAAAACAACACTGAAGAAAAAAAAAGAATAGACGTGACATGACTGAAATATAGACGATTACTACCATTTTTGATTTCGTGTCTTCTCCAGTTTTTAAGTTCAGACTTTAATTTGTGAATCAGTGAGACGTTATAATATTAATGAACAATTTTGATATAAATATGTGAGATATGTTCTTAAAAAACTGTTATTTGTAATTTCAAATTTAATTAAATACTAATAAGCGTAAAACATTTTTCTTTTTATTTACCTTAACTCTTTGAATCCCGCTAATGAGACACAATTGGTATTTTATTGTTGTCGGGCAGTTTGGCCACGCCCGGGGCTCAAGCGATTAACACATATTCTTTGTAGAAAAAAAAAAAATGAGTAAAATTTTTACAATGTACCAACCCTAGCACTTTTAAAAGGCGAAATGTACATTGTATGAAAAAGAGATAAAATGTCAGGGTAACATTGCCCAGTCAATTTAATAAGAAACTTTTCATAGTGTCGTTTACATTCCTAAAGTAAACGCCAACTTTACCAAAATTCTTTTACTGGTTTTTATGTCATCTGTATAAAGGCCATATTTGCGTCAGAAATCAATGTGGGCAAAGTTGGCTAAAAGTCCAGCTATCTTTGCCCGCCAACAAAATCGGACAAATATTGAATTAAATGTTGAATAATACAAAATTTAGAAATACTAACACATCCACATGATCTTACAGTTGTAGCTGATAAAGAAAAATACGTACGTCTCCATAGAAAAATCGTATTAAAATTGAAATTATTCGAAAAATCTGGGCAAAGTTGGCATGTTTCACGGTATTAATTACATTTGAATATTTTCATCATTTACAACTTTAACATACACAGAAAGACAATCTGTGCAGCCTGCGGATAATGACTGCGTCGTCGATGTTACTGTCAGAAATTGACTTAGCATCGCCATACAACGCGGTAATGCTGCCAGCCTTTTGGGCACTGTTCCTGTTGACAGCGATGCGGACGAATTTTTTGATGCCCTATGATTCTTTTTTCATACAATTGTACATATTATTATTTTAAATGTTAGCTTGTATTATGTAAATACACAATAATTATTAAATTAACTCCCTTGGTGGAGGAGTAATAAAGCCATTGGACAAATGGAAAAATGGAAGGCCTAGCCAAGTTACAAATGTTTCCTATTCAATAAAACCATAAGGCTTCTGGTGACAATGCGACAAATAGGAAAGTACTTGATTAGACAATTTCATAAGTTTTTATTTATATCTAAAATACTAGCCTAAGCTACGCCTTTTTTTTTTTTTTTTTTTTAGGATGGGAAATCATCAAGTGACCCCTCCCGCTCTGGGTGGAGCGGAAGGGAGTGTCAGACTCTTACTGACTAAAACCCATCTGTGTTCCTTCCTTAGCCCTTTATGTTCCGGGGCAGCGGTAACCCTTTCGGACAATCCCGCTGCCCCGGCAGGCTTCGGCCCTAACGGGCCCCTCCATGTCTGCTGACAACTCTTTGAGGCGCGCGTGGAACACATACGCGCCGTCCGGCACGGGCCTGGTCCTGATCGGACGGCGAGCTACCCATTACTCGCCGTCCGCAGGCCCGCGCCTACGGTGGCCGGGAGTCGTCACGCGGCTCCCGACGCCCGGAGCGTCTACCGCGGCGGCTGGGACGGGCGGCTCTCTCAGCTCTCTCCCTCGCCCATCCCGCCACCTCCTTCGCTAGCATGACTGCTTCGCAGAAGGAGGTGACTGCCTCCCACTACCTCTCGCCCCGGACCATGGCTTGGACCAGGGCTGGGCGCGAGAGGTCGCCGCCGCTGCCGATCGCCTCTACGAGGACACGGCGGTGCTCTGCCCAAGCGGGACAGACCTCCACCGTGTGCACCACCGTGTCCTCTGGGCGATCCTCGCAGTGGTGACACCCGGGCGTTTCCTCCCGCGTGATGATGTGCAGGAACCTCCCGAAACATCCGTGTCCGGTGAGGACCTGCGTCAGGCGGTAGGTGAGGGCGCCGTGACGCCTCTCTAGCCACTCCTCAAAGAGGGGCCTTACCGCCGCTATCGCGGCGTGCCCTGCGCTGGGTTGCGACAGTCGCGCTTTCCATGCCGCCATGAGATCGCGCCGGAGGTCCGTCCGCTCCGCAGCAATTTGCCGCGGAAGCGGGTTTTCCCCCCGGCGTAGTGCCTCCGCGCGCCACTCAAAGAGGCGCGCGAGGACTATCGCCTCCAGATCCCATGGCGGCAGTCCGGCATGGAGGCTTGCCGCCTCGCGCGAGATCGTGCGGTACCCCCGTATTAGCCGTATGGCTACCACCTTTTGGGGCGCGTTCAAGTAGTGGGCGGCTCGAAGCCGCAGTGAACGCGCCCACACCGGGGCGCCATACACGGCCATGGACCGCACGACCCCCGCGTAAAACCTCCGGCAGGAGGCGTTTGGCCCCCTCAGGTTGCGTAGCAAACTACGCTGACGCCATCAGGGAGGTCTGCCCGCAGCACCCAGTCGTAACCGATGTCCCACAGGAGCGGCCCCAGGACCGATCCCTGTGGGACACCGCACGACATCTCTCGCCGGTTCCATTCCCCATCGCGACCGGGGTAGATGACGGCTCTGTCCGTCAAATACGCCCCGACTACTCGACGGAGGTAGGTCGGCACTCGGTGATACCGGAGTGCCTCCCTAATGCAGCTCCAGGGCAGGGTGTTAAAGGCGTTAGCGATGTCTAGCGACACCGCCACGACCACCCCACCCCGAGACACCGCGTCCCCCGTCGTGAGGGCTCTCACGCGCATGATGGCGTCCACCGTCGAGCGCCCCTTGCGGAAGCCAAACTGGCTATCCGCAAGATCCGGCCCCGTCCTCACCAGGTGCCCGATGAGGCGGCCCGCCTAAGCTACGCCTAAGCCACACTTCTTCATATTAGCGCACCACAACATATTTAAAGTATGCATTGTATAAGCTAAATATATAGTCCAAAAATAAGGTAAATAAACAAAACACTACTCGGTCATAACACAGCTGTATCTTATTATGATCTTAGACGCCATTAGGGTCTCGGCGATCGCTTAGCTATCGTTCAAAAACTTCGACAGCGTTTCGTTAACGCTTGTCAAAACTGTAACTTGGCTACTAGAGTATTATATTATCTGTGACTTGGCTACCATTTGTATGGGATGTAGCGATCAACGTTGTAGAAACGATCACATTTCAATCTAACATTTTGAACGAGTAAACTTGTCTACGAAGTTTCTATTCGTTTGTTCTGACCACGTGTGCGGTGTGACATAACGTTGAGGCAGTGTACCGATTTTAGTAAAGCGTTCGACAAAGTAGACCACCATCTTTTAATACAAAGACTCGAGAGCTGCGGAATCTACGGTCCACTATTGCTATGGTTTCTCCGTAGGTGATAATATGTAGCCTATATGTTGACCCGACCTCTTAGTAATATTCATGCAAAATTTTAAGTAAATCCATGGAATAGTTTTTGAGTTTAGCCCAGATATACATACAGACAAACAGACAAAAATTCTAAAAACTATATTTTTGGCTTCGATATCGATTGTAGATCACGCCCCAAGTATTCTTTAAAAAAAATATTCAATATACAGTTTTGACTTTCCTACGATTTTATTATAATAATGTCTAAATTTAAAGCATGTAAATCTCATAATAGCACGTTAGTGTTTTTTTTTTGTTTTCATATATTTTTATTGCAATTATGTATTCAAAGCATGTGTCCTCCATAATGTGTAAGCTGTGGTTACCTGTAATTGAGTGTGCATTACAGGATAATGTATATTATACAAATTCTATAATGATTAAAGATACTCGTAAGTAATGTATCTCGTTGGTAATCCATAAATAAATAAATAAATCGTGAGGTTCCTCTGAGCTTCGGTCCCTCACAGCACCTATGGTGAAGAACGGGCAAGAAACTCTATGGACACTCTTTTTAAATTATAATTTTTACGAAAATATTAGTTACATCATTAATGTTGAATTTATAATTATATGTGAGAACGATGTAAAAAAAAGACGTACGTGTTAAAAGCGTCCAGAGTACAGCAAATAGTACTTAACAAAACAAAAATTCAAAAATAAGCCGAGGCAGCTATGTGATGACCAGCCCCAACTGACGGCGCCCGTTCACGAACATGACGCATAGATCATCATCATTCAGCTCAACCATTTTGAAGGGAGCTAAATGCGATCCAACACACACGCCACCGTCATCGTCAGCGAGACATTTTAGTGAGCATTACACACATACGGGTTATTGTCACTAATGTCACTGTGTGCGTAAATTAATGTGTCGGTCGGTCGGGTACTACGAATAGCAAACGCTAAACCACAGTATTACAAGGAAATATTGTAATACTGTGGCTAAACTGTCTGTGTACGTATGTTATACCCACATATATACCAATTTATAGTAATCATAATTGAATGAATTCCAATATTTCAACATATGTGTCTAATGTGTTCCATAGCCGGTCGGTGAAAGCACCTTTATGGTGAATGCGCTGTTGTAGCCCGCGAAATTAAATTTTTCTTACGTTTTTGCAATTTTTAGGACAGTGTCAAGTTGCATCTTGATCAAAATATGATTCGCGACTATAACAAGTACGTATTTACAGAATTATCGACTCGAAAAAAAATCTGCTGTTCCCTACATTTATGTTCGCATAACTCGTCAAAATGTAGGGAACAGCAGATTTTTTTTTTCGCGATTTCATATTTGGTCCCATAGTAAAAGTTGTTCATAATTATATGTACAATGACCCCATAAGAGGTTATCCATTAATTACGACACACCCTGTATATCCCTGAAGGGTTAGGCAGAGGTGTCTATAGCCTTTTACGAATCTCCATACAAAACTGTCATACAGATGAAATTGCGTGCTATGAATTGTTTTATGATTCTGCCAAAGTGGCCTTTTTAGGCCCCCAGATCAGTGGTCTAAACATTATGTTGTGTTTATTATTATTTTTTCTATAGGCTGTTTAGCGGTTTTGCCAGTGCCTTAATTTTTCCGTATATAAAAAAGCACTCTGTGTTTACAACTGCGCGCCTGCGCGCGCACCGCGGCTAGCGGTTATATTGACGATCAATGATATAAAGTAAAAAACTTTTTACAAAAAAAAACAACCGACTTCCAAAAAAAAAAACACCACAAAGTGCTAAATAACTTTAATTTCGGAAGTCGGTGTCAATAAACGAAAATGCAGAACCAACGACACCGACTTCCGAAATTAAAGTTATTTAGCACTTTGTAGTGTTTTTTTTTGGAAGTCGGTTGTTTTTTTTTGTAAAAAAGTTTTTATTTTGTACTTTTTAGTGGGAGAGTTTGTAATTTATCTAAGTTACAATAGCCTAATGTCAACTGCTGATCACCTTTTACAAAATATTGCTTTTGAATTTTTAGATTTTTGTTGATTTTTCAAAAACCGCTTGTCAGATTTCGAAAAAAAAATTCATTTGGGAAGTACACCCTTTCCAACAAAAAAAGATTTTTTCAAATCGGTTGGCAAGCGACGGAGTTATGCGCGAACAAACATAAAAAAAAAAACAAACATCCGAATTGAGAACCTCCTCCTTTCTTAGAAGTCGGTTAAAAAAGGTGTTGACGATAGAATGATTATATAAATTACTGAGTCGAGCTGGTTTATGCAGTACCGGAAGTCGATAGCAAACAACAGCTTCCGGCATGTAGTGGCCTGTGATGAAGATGGCCAGTACTAATGAATGAAATGATGACCAAGGAGAATCACTACGTCACAAATCTGCCACAGGCCATCTCATCGTCAGAGCCGTGTTTTTCTTTGGCCACCCTTAGCCAATGCCTAGGGCCTCGCGAGGGCCCCCTAGTTTCTGCCAGCCTCATAGGTAGGGGCTGTCAAAAGATAACCTAACTTATCCCAGGCGGGATGCTTTTTTTATATCCTTGCAGCCACAATTGGTCTCTCGTCTCTGATGCCGCCGTACACTGTAGGCACCGCCGTGGCTCCATGAGTACTCGAGTAGAAGGATGAGCATTGACTGACCAGTATAGATACTTCAACAACTTTACTTATAAAACACAAGTTAATTATGATAGAATAATGACCATATTGTATCGTAGGGTTGCTATCGTTTCCTTCCAGCGACGCGTCACAGTCGCGCGGTGGACGCGGCGCGCGGTGGTGACGATGACGCGGCGCTGCTGCCTAGAACTCAACCCGCTTTACAACACCGCCGCGCCCGCGCCGCGCCGCGCGCCGTGCCGCCCCAGGCGGGTGCGTCAGGCCGCGCCGCCCTGTGCGGGCGCCTCAGGTCGCGCCGTGGGATCCGTGGGGCCTGTGGAATAAATGAATGAAGCTGATTTATTAGATTTATTATTCGATTTTTTACTTGTAAGTAAATTAATCAATTAAATTATTTTCAAATTATTGTTTGATCAATTATCAAATTATTGTTTGATATGTATCAAACAATAATTTGATATTATTAATATTTTGCTGTGCCCTGACAGGGTCTTAGTTCTAATTAAATTATTTTCAAATTATTGTTTGATCAATTATCAAATTATTGTTTGATATGTATCAAACAATAATTTGATATTATTAATATTTGCTGTGCCCTGACAGGGTCTTAGCTCTAAGCCTTTTGTTGACATCTTGTTTTACTTTGTGGAACGCAAATAAATGAATACCTAATATGAATATGAAGTGTCATACCTCTTACTCGTTTTTGTTTGTAAAACGGCTGATAGAAAACGGGCACCGTGGAACGAGCTGTAAAAATCGTTCAGCCACTTATTAATATTAAACCGATTACACAAGCACCACGGCAGGTTTCCTGCTGCTCGTAGCGGGAAACGTAGGAGCGCAGCCCCCACCACGAGCAAGTTGTGGGAGAGCAGTCTCCACCACGGGCAAGTTGTGGGAGAGCTGTCCACGCCACGACAAAGTTGTGGGAGAGCAGTCTTCACCACGAGCAAGTCGTGGGAGAGTAATCCCCGCTACGAGCAAGTCGTGGGAGAGTTATTGTTATTAGTAAAATTCTATTTTGACATAAAACATATTATTATACAAAACTGTAGTACTTAATAATAAAGGACTAATATTATGAACAAACACTTCTACAGGCTAATAGTGATGGTTTCAAACTTATTACAACATGAGGCATTCAATAAATTTAGTCTTACACTAGCTTCTGCCCGCGGCTTCTCCGCGTGGAAGTCGGTTCATCGGTTATAATTTTTTTACGCGGTAATAAAATAACCTACGGTCACTACGTACACTATCAAATATACTACCTATACTTTAAAATTAAAATCTATACCTACGACTTATAAAAATAAAACTTAATAACTCTACCTTAAACTGTACTTAGTAAAAACTAAAAGGAATAAAAAGGTCGCACTGAAAAGCATACAATTTATAGAATGCTAATAATAAGAACGAACGCTCGCCACTCGACACGTCCGTTCAAATCAAAGTTCAAAAAATGTATGATGCGCCCGTTATTTTTTTAGAAATGTCATCTCGCAGTTCATCCTATATGAGGATGGCTACTGCTTAACCGGACTTTCCTGTGGATGCCTTAATTAAGGCCTCCAGCCAGGGCTAACAATAAACTTAAAAACTAAGCAACTGCGCTAAGGGCACCCCCCCACGGGGTTCGGACTTCGGCTTAGGGCGTCGCTGGAAGAGGACAGCAAGGGACAGGCTGGATCGGTATTATATGATGCGCGCGCTCAGACTCCGTCCTTATATACGGTAGCGATCCGTGGCGGCCGCGCGCCACGCGTTTGCTGCGAACGGTGCAAGCCAAATTCAACCTTCAGCACTACATTTACAGCATAACTTAGGGGCGTTGCACACGGCTAAGATACTATAATATCGCTCGCCATACAAATTCATCTTAAGATACGAAAATATGAAATATTATTTATTATCTTCGTCGTGTGTGATAGTCCATTGAATTGTATGTGTGCAGCGCTCCTTAGTGAACTTCACTGTGGGTGACGTAACCTACGACAAACTTATTATTTGCGGTTGGTACAGTAATCGGTTCTAGGGATCGAACCGCAAAATTAAGTTTGTTTCTTATTGTATATACTTTTCCGGGATAAAAAGTACCCAGTGTGGTGCCTAGGATATTAAAGAATAATTATACCAAGTTTCATTGTAATCGAACCGGTAGTTTTTGCGTGATGCCTGAACAAACAGACAGACAGACAAAAAATGTTTTAATCTCATTTTTGGGTTCGGTTTCGGTCTAGTAACACCCCCTGCCATATATATTTTGATATTTTCAATGTACACAATTTTCACTTCTACAGATTTATTATAAGTATAGATAGATATTAACTGATGAAATTATTGTGACTAATTTCATTTACTTATAGAAAATAAAACTAATAAAAAATGAGCGGGTAGCAGCAAAATACTTAACTACGCGCTCAGCCCGTTTAACTACTCAAGTGGCGTACTTGTGCGTGTGCGACCCGTGCAAGCGGTAGCTCATAGCTACACCTTGTCCCCGTCCATTGTGGTGTTTGTCTTGTCGATAGCATTTAAATCCTGGTGTCGTTAAGTGAGTATTACAAGTAAGTTTGGTTTCACAGACAGCTATTGTATCAATTGATAGGGTACATACAGCTAACTCAAGTAATTCATGTATTTTTGAGCGAACTCCATCGGAGTTCCAAGATAAAAGTCTTAACTCATTTCTGTTATACATAGTGACCAAGATGAGTTAGAACTCATCATCTGCCTAGCCTTTTCCCTACTATGTTGGGGTCGGCTTCCAGTCTAACCGGATGCAGCTGAATACCAGTATTTTACATGGATCGACTGCCTATCTGACCTCCACAACCCAGTTACTGGATAATACGATACCCCTTGGTAAGACTGGTGTCAGACTTTCGGGCTTCTGACGACCCGTAACGACTGTCAAAGATCTACGAATGACAGCCGGGACCAACGGCTTAAAGTGCTTTCCGAGACACGGAGGGGTCTCGTTATGAAAAGATGGTCACCCATCCACAGACCAACCCCGGCAAGCGTAACTTAACCTGATCGATCGACCTGTGCGGCTGTTATTATGTAGCCACTAGAACTAACATAACCTTATATAACATAGATTCACATGCAGAAAATTGTGGTTTAAGGTTTTTAACAAAGATAAGTATTTCCAGCATATCTTTTGTCACAGGGTCATCCGGGCTGTGTGAACTTGGCACCCGACTTTGGAAAAAGTAGTTTGTTGAAGGGTTTTTCGGAAGATTTCGGTTAGTAGTGGATAGTAGTGAACCTATTTTCGTTAGTAGTAAAACCAAAAAAAAAAAAAAAAAAAATGTCATCCCCCGAAATTCGAAAAATCCGTTTTTTTCGATTGATTCTCATAGGCAAACGTTAGTAGTGGATTGTAGTGAATTTTTTTTCGTTTGTAGTAAAACAGAAAAAATAAAAAAAAATAAAAATATTTTCGAGTATTTTTTCAAAACGATCTTATGACTTATATTCTGCTCTGAAAGCTTCTACGATTACTACAAACGCTAGAATTGACTGAGGAAGGTTCGTAGAGGTTTGTAGTAAAAAAAAATTTGATAGTAGGTAGTTGAAAAAAAAGTTGATTGAAAGTGATAAATTGAAGAGAAACTCGTTTTAACGTCTTTATAACTGAATATTTCTCGTTCAAAAAGATATAAGATTACTACAAACGCCTCAATTGACTGAGGAAGGTCCGTAGAGGTTTGTAGTGAAAAAAGTTTTGATAGTAGTTGAAAAAAAAGTTGATTAAAAGTGATAAATTGAAGAAAAACTCGTTTTAACGTCTTTATAACTGAATATTTCTCGTTCAAAAATATATACGATTACTACAAACGTTACAATTGACTGAGGAAGGTCCGTAGAGGTTTGTAGTGAAAAAAGTTTTGATAGTAGTTGTAAAAAAAATTGATTAGGAGTGATTTATCAAAAAAAAACTAGTTTGAGCGTAATTTTTATTGAATATTTCTCGTTCAAAAAGATATACGATTACTACAAACGCTACAATTGACTGAGGAAGGTCCGTAGAGGTTTGTAGTGAAAAAAGTTTTGATAGTAGTTTAAAAAAAAGTTGATTAAAAGGGATAAACTGAAGAAAAACTCGTTTTAACGTCTTTATTAGGGAATATTTCTCGTTCAAAAAGATATACGATTACTACAAACGCTACAATTGACTGAGGAAGGTCCGTAGAGGTTTGTAGTGAAAAAAGTTTAGATTGTAGTTGAAAAAAATTTTGATTAAAAGTGATAAATTGAAGAAAAACTCGTTTGAACGTCATTATTATTGAATAATTCTCATTCAAAAAGATAAACGATTACTACAAACGTTACAATTGACTGAGGAAGGTCCGTAGAGGTTTGTAGTGAAAAAAGTTTTGATAGTAGTTGTAAAAAAAATTGATTAGGAGTGATTTATCAAAAAAAAACTAGTTTGAGCGTAATTTTTATTGAATATTTCTCGTTCAAAAATATATACGATTACTACAAACGCTACAATTGACTGAGGAAGGTCCGTAGAGGTTTGTAGTGAAAAAAGTTTTGATAGTAGTTGTAAAAAAAATTGATTAGGAGTGATTTATCAAAAAAAAACTAGTTTGAGCGTAATTTTTATTGAATATTTCTCGTTCAAAAAGATATACGATTACTACAAACGCTACAATTGACTGAGGAAGGTCCGTAGAGGTTTGTAGTGAAAAAAGTTTTGATTGTAGTTGAAAAAAAAGTTGATTAAAAGTGATAAATTTAAGAAAAACTCGTTTTAACGTCTTTATTAGTGAATCTTTCTCGTTCAAAAAGATATACGATTACTACAAACGCCTCAGTTGACTGAGGAAGGTCCGTAGAGGTTTGTAGTGAAAAAAGTTTTGATAGTAGTTGAAATAAAAGTTGATTAAAAGTGATAAATTGAAGAAAAACTCGTTTTAACGTCTTTATAACTGAATATTTCTCGTTCAAAAATATATACGATTACTACAAACGTTACAATTGACTGAGGAAGGTCCGTAGAGGTTTGTAGTGAAAAAAGTTTTGATAGTAGTTGTAAAAAAAATTGATTAGGAGTGATTTATCAAAAAAAAACTAGTTTAAGCGTAATTTTTATTGAATATTTCTCGTTCAAAAAGATATACGATTACTACAAACGCTACAATTGACTGAGGAAGGTTCGTAGAGGTTTGTAGTGAAAAAATTTTTGATAGTAGTTGAAAAAAAGTTGATTAAAAGTGATAAATTGAAGAAAAACTCGTTTTAACGTCTTTATTAGTGAATCTTTCTCGTTCAAAAAGATATACGATTACTACAAACGCCTCAATTGACTGAGGAAGGTTCGTAGAGGTTTGTAGTGAAAAAATTTTTGATAGTAGTTGAAAAAAAGTTGATTAAAAGTGATAAATTGAAGAAAAACTCGTTTTAACGTCTTTATTAGTGAATCTTTCTCGTTCAAAAATATATACGATTACTACAAACGCCTCAATTGACTGAGGAAGGTCCGTAGAGGTTTGTAGTGAAAAAAGTTTTGATTGTAGTTGAAAAAAAAGTTGATTAAAAGTGATAAATTGAAGAAAAACTCGTTTTAACGTCTTTATTAGTGAATCTTTCTCGTTCAAAAAGATATACGATTACTACAAACGCCTCAATTGACTGAGGAAGGTCCGTAGAGGTTTGTAGTGAAAAAAGTTTTGATAGTAGTTGAAAAAAAAGTTGATTAAAAGTGATAAATTGAAGAAAAACTCGTCTTAACGTCTTTATAACTGAATATTTCTCGTTCAAAAAGATATACGATTACTACAAACGTTACAATTGACTGAGGAAGATCCGTAGAGGTTTGTAGTGAAAAAAGTTTTGATAGTAGTTGTAAAAAAAATTGATTAGGAGTGATTTATCAAAAAAAAAACTAGTTTGAGCGTAATTTTTATTGAATATTTCTCGTTCAAAAAGATATACGATTACTACAAACGCTACAATTGACTGAGGAAGGTCCGTAGAGGTTTGTAGTGAAAAAAGTTTTGATAGTAGTTTAAAAAAAAGTTGATTAAAAGGGATAAACTGAAGAAAAACTCGTTTTAACGTCTTTATTAGGGAATATTTCTCGTTCAAAAAGATATACGATTACTACAAACGCTACAATTGACTGAGGAAGGTCCGTAGAGGTTTGTAGTGAAAAAAGTTTTGATTGTAGTTGAAAAAAAAGTTGATTAAAAGTGATAAATTGAAGAAAAGAAAAAAGTCATCCCTGGGCGGGACAAAGTACGGCTCACCGTACTTTGTCCCGCCCAGGGATGACTGGGTGGAGGACCTGAGCGGCTCAGTGGCCATACTATCGTCGGCTGCCGCCGGTACCCCGTCCCTCGAAGGTGTCACGAAGGGACAGGGGTGCGTAGCAGCACGGTTCGGAGAGATAGTAGTAGTGGGAGTGTACTTCTCTCCGAGTTGAACTCTCGCCGAGTTCCACAACTCTCTATCAGAGTTGACTGTCGTCGTCCGAAACCAGTCCGACCCCGTGTTAGTGCTCGGGGACTTCAGCGCCAAAAATTTGGCCTGGGGTTCCCGTGCACGGACATGCGGGGAAGGATGGTGGAGGACTGGGCTCTGGAAACAGGCCTGGTCGTCCTAAATCGGGGTTCTGTTCCTACGTGTGTGCGGATGCGGCGGAGTCCGTGGTGGACATTTCGTTCGCCAGCCCCGCTCTGTCACAGCAGGTCATTGACTGGCGCGTCATGGAGGAGGTGGAGACCTATTCCGACCACCGGTATATCCGGATCGACGTCTCCGCCCAGACCTCCAGCGCGCCGGTCCAACAGGCCCCGAGTGGTCCGCGGTGGGCGCTGAAGCAGCTGGACCGGGAGCTTCTCCTGGAAGCCTCAATCGTGCAGGCCTGGGTGTCATCACCAGGCAGGCCTGCCGACATTGACAACGAGGCTGAGTGGTTCCGGGAGGCCATGTCCGAGATCTGTGACGTGGCAATGCCCCGAGTCCGGCCAGGATGCGCCCGACGTCAGGTGTACTGGTGGTCGCAGGAGGTAGAGGCGCTACGCAAGGCGTGCGTTGACACGCGACACCGGTACACCAGGCACCGCAGGCTCCGCATTCGCCCTCCGGATGCGGAAGCCACGGAGGCGGAGCTGTACGAGGGGTACAGAGCGGCGAAGACCGCCCTCCAAGAGGCTGTTCAGCGGGCCAAGAATTTGGCCCGCAAGGAGATGGTGGAGACTCTGAACAGAGATCCGTGGGGGCGCCCTTACAAAATGGTGCGGAATAAACTCCGCACCTGGGCCCCCCCGCTGACGCAGAGTCTCCGCCCCCAGCTGGTGGAGAAGGTGGTGAGCGCTCTGTTCCCTTCACGGGCGGAGCATACTCCCTCGCCCATGGCTCCGCCAATTGCGGTGTCCGAAGCGGACCACGCGGACGACGACGACATCCAAACCATACAAACCTCTACGGACCTTCCTCAGTCAATTGAGGCGTTTGTAGTAATCGTATATCTTTTTGAACGAGAAAGATTCACTAATAAAGACGTTAAAACGAGTTTTTCTTCAATTTATCACTTTTAATCAACTTTTTTTCAACTACTATCAAAAATTTTTTCACTACAAACCTCTACGAACCTTCCTCAGTCAATTGTAGCGTTTGTAGTAATCGTATATCTTTTTGAACGAGAAATATTCAGTAATAAAGACGTTAAAACGAGTTTTTCTTTAATTTATCACTTTTAATCAACTTTTTTTTCAACTACTATCAAAAAATTTTTCACTACAAACCTCTACGGACCTTCCTCAGTCAATTGTAGCGTTTGTAGTAATCGTTTATCTTTTTGAATGAGAATTATTCAATAATAATGACGTTCAAACGAGTTTTTCTTCAATTTATCACTATTAATCAACTTTTTTTTCAACTACAATCAAAACTTTTTTCACTACAAACCTCTACGGACCTTCCTCAGTCAATTGTAGCGTTTGTAGTAATCGTATATCTTTTTGAACGAGAAATATTCCCTAATAAAGACGTTAAAACGAGTTTTTCTTCAGTTTATCCCTTTTAATCAACTTTTTTTTCAACTACTATCAAAACTTTTTTCACTACAAACCTCTACGGACCTTCCTCAGTCAATTGTAGCGTTTGTAGTAATCGTATATCTTTTTGAACGAGAAATATTCAATAAAAATTACGCTCGAACTAGTTTTTTTTTGATAAATCACTCCTAATCAATTTTTTTTACAACTACTATCAAAACTTTTTTCACTACAAACCTCTACGGACCTTCCTCAGTCAATTGAGGCGTTTGTAGTAATCTTATATCTTTTTGAACGAGAAATATTCAGTTATAAAGACGTTAAAACGAGTTTCTCTTCAATTTATCACTTTCAATCAACTTTTTTTTCAACTACCTACTATCAAATTTTTTTTTACTACAAACCTCTACGAACCTTCCTCAGTCAATTCTAGCGTTTGTAGTAATCGTAGAAGCTTTCACAGCAGAATATAAGTCATAAGATCGTTTTGAAAAAATACTCGAAAATATTTTTATTTTTTTTTATTTTTTCTGTTTTACTACAAACGAAAAAAAATTCACTACAATCCACTACTAACGTTTGCCTATGAGAATCAATCGAAAAAAACGGATTTTTCGAATTTCGGGGGATGACATTTTTTAATTTTTTTTTTTTTTTGGTTTTACTACTAACGAAAATAGGTTCACTACTATCCACTACTAACCGAAATCTTCCGAAAAACCCTTCAACAAACTACTTTTTCCAAAGTCGGGTGCCAAGTTCACACAGCCGGTCATCCGGTGGTAAATCCAAGTGCTCGTTAGGAGCAGAATTATGATTGGTGTGGGTTTTGACAGTAGCAGCATACGAAAGTTTCATAGATGAGGGTGGTACAATAGTAAAAGGTGCAGCCGCGTATTGCACCGTGGCATGAATCGGCCTAGGCTTCTCACACCTGGCTTGGGCTCGTTTCAAGTAGGCAAGAGGAGTCTCGCATTTGTGAAAATTAGCAGGGTGGTTCTCGTCACAATTACAGCAGCGCGCAGGTTCAATGCGGTCTTTTTTAGGACATTCATTCGATGCATGAGGTTTTGTACATTTAACACACATAGCGGGCATATTGCAATTCCTCGAAGCGTGTCCGAAGCTTTGACATCTGTAGCATTGAGTCCCAGCAGTCTTTTTGGGCATGAATTTTTGGATGGTAACCACGCAGTTAAATAAATATTTAATATTGCGAAACTTAGCTATGTCTGCTCCAGCAGGAAGCACTACTAAAAATGGTGGGCAAGACAATGTACTCACTGATTGAGTCTTCATTTGTGAGACTGTTGCTCTTGGAAATCCAAGTTTTTCGAGCTCGGCAGATAACTCATCTTGAACGTAGGACGGTAAACCTTTTATCACCATTAAAAAAAAAAAACATACAAAAAAAGTCCATAGGCAAGGCAAGGTTTGTTAGTAACAAGAACTGGGGACTTTTTCGTCTTTGCGTGTGTAGGTTAGGAAAGCTGCATTTTCTTTGCGGAGACCTTCCTTCACAAGTTGGTGAGATTCTGTTGAGTGGCAATTTACTGAAACTTTGTTGTTGGCTTTATACTGAAGATGAAACTTGATGGTTGGTTTCATGTGTCCAATCTTTCTGTATCTCCAATATTAGGGGTGGAATATGTCCATTTTTCTTCACTCCAGTTGATGCATCTCTGTAGTGGTTATTCCTTGATGACTCACACTTGTCGTCCACAGTAAGAACATTAAACTGATTATGCAAGGGTAATCTTCGCGCTTCATCAAACTTTTCAGAATTTCTCGAGACCGCAGGACGTTTGACAGGCTGCCATGGACCGGATATATCTTCACCAGGTCTTTTGGAATTGAGATTGCCGGTGGATTCCGACCTCACTAGGAATCTTTCCATTCTGGTGATACCATAATATTGAAAATCGATAGTGTTTCGATACGGTGGCGTGGCATCACTAGCGATGGTGGCGGGGTTAAGGTAACTACGCGTGCGTGCAAACTGTCCCTATATTTATTGTAGTCTTTGGTGCGAACAGGACGCGCGACGAACGCGCAATGAAACTTGGGACAGTAATGTAATCCTCGCCACAAGCAAGTCGTGGGAGAGTAATCCCCGCTACGAGTAAGTCGTGGGAGAACAGTCCCCACCACGGGAAATGTGAGAGAGCTGTCGACTTTTAAATGATGTGACTTTATAGAAAGCTAGCGGTCGCCCGCGGCTCCGCCCGCGTGGATGTCGGTTACCGCTGCAAAAAGCCTACCCAGGAAAGACACGGTCAGCAAAATGATTTCCAGGTCAATTCACAGACACCGACAGTAACATTGACGACGCAGTCATTATCCGCAGGCTGCACAGATTGTATTTCTGTGTATGTTAAAGTTGTTAATGATGAAAATATTCAAATGTAATTAATACTAAGTTTTCACTTCTGGTGGCAGTCCCGGAGCGCAACCCGTTGTTTTAGGATAGATACTCGTAACTAAAGCGATTATTGTAGAGCTTCTCTATAAACAACATTTGACGTAAAATTATTTTCAGGTAACAAAATATACTGATGGTCGGGAGCCCCGACCCGTGATAGGGCAACGTACTCGTAAAGTTGCCCATGCGTAAAACATTCTTTTCATAAATCAATTCCTACTAATTTGAATGTTTGGCCCTGGGATTTGTTTATCGTTAGTGCGAAAGAAATGTTTACTGGAAATTGGAGCCTTTTGAAGGGTATAGGCAAATCAGTAGGGATCATGGGTTTTCTTGGTATATGAGCTAATTCACCAGCTGCAGGGCCGGTGATAATCTTCGCTACTATTAAATTATTTTTTAGCTCCTTTATAAGAAGTCTCGTGCCATTATACACGTTGGGGGGGCTTTTCTGAGAAGCATTATCGGCGTGCCAACTTTTAACGACAGCGCACGAAAATTATTAGACTTCGCGCACGACCGCTGCGTATGGAGCATATCTTATCTGTGATGGAGCCTACCTCTGCCTACCTCGCTCCTGAGCCGCGCGGGTACCTTACTCATAGATCTAAACTCCCCTCCCGCATGTGCACCCCCCGCCTTGGTGACACCCACTTCGCAACGGGCCGTGCAGCAGAAATCGTAATATTTTAATTTCGCCCTAACTTCAAAACCAAACGTCCAATTTAATCATTCAAGGACCAAATATTATCTACATAAACTGTACTTAGTGATGAAATAATTTATTTTGATATGGATTAATTAGCATGAGTAAAATAAACGCGTTTAAATGTAGTCCAAAAAAATTTAAAGATTTTTAGAAAGAAAAATAGGTTTATTTGTCACAGAAACACGTGCACACAAAAAGATAAAAAAAAAAAAAAAAAATGGTTGTTGTGCCTCACTCGACATACATAGGTATAGTGTGTCGCGGACTTTTTGTAGATATTTATAAGATCTAGTTACAATTAATTAGAACATTTTATGGTTCTATCTTTTATAGTTTAGGCAGCGTACGCAAAATAAGTAACTTTTCTGGTTGATTTTTTACACCTTGTGTCCGAAAAACCCAAATATCTTACGGAACCCTATTTTTTTCCAAAATAAAATATAGCCTATGTTACTCGTGGATAATGTAGCTTTCGAATGGTGGAAGAATTTTTAGTATCGGAGTAGCTTTTGAGCCTATTCATTACAAACAAACAAACAAAGTTTTCCTCTTTATAATATTAGTGTAATACCTAATACAACCGACTACCGACTTATAATTACCTAGTACACGCATAATTATTGCAAATGTACAGAGGCCAGCACATCACAACCTACCCCAATCTGTCAAATTTCTTTGATAGAATTTCAAGTTTACCTCAAAGGAATAAGGTTCATATTATTGGGAAAATTTGACAGATTTGGGTAGCTTGATGTGCTGGCCTCTGTACATCATATTAGCTAAATGACATGAAATAAATTATTAATGTTTCCACAAAAACGCAAACTCAATTTCACAATTATTCAGCTGTATCTGAGGTTACAAGTACAAAATTTATAGATTCTATCTAATATGTCATGGAAAACACATGTAAATAGTGTATGTAATTCTCTTATACCCTCTACCTACATGCTTAAAAAAACCGGGCAAGAGCGAGTCGGCACACTCGGATGACGAAGTGGAGGAAATGTTCGAGGACATCTCCAAGGCCTTGCATTCCACCACTAAGGCCCACTACAACGTTCTCATGGGAGATTTTAACGCTAAAGTGGCAGTACAGAATTGCAGCGAATCGGTAGTAGGATCCTACGGGTTTGGTAACAGAAATCATAGGGGGCAATGCTTGTCAACTTCCTTGAGAAGGAGGGGCTTTTGTTGATGAATTCCTTCTTTGAGAAACAGCCCCAAAGGAAGTGGACGTGGCGAAGTCCCGACACTATGACGAAAAATGAGATAGCCTTCATCACGACGGATAAAAAACATTTATTCAGAGATGTCTCGGTGATCAACAGGTTTAATACCGGCAGTGATCACAGACTTGTCCGAGGCTCTTTGAATATCAACTTTAAGCTAGAGCGATCTCGTTTGATGAAGTCTAGGCTCCGTCCAAATAATATATGTTCCAAACTATGCTAGGATCTGAAGCGTTCCAGTCAGACCTGGAGAACCAATTCGCTGACGTGGAAACCACAAATGACGTTGACCAGGAGCTCGACCAAATGGTGGACATTCGCAGGGAGGAAGGTACGCGATTTTGCAAAATGCGGCGTTCGGGCAGGAAGTCCAAACTTTCGGAAGAGACTCTGGAGCTTATGATTGAACGACGTGAAAACCCACCTGTCACTTCGTCAGAACAACGGGCACTCAAAAAAAGATTACAGCATTGGTATGACGCGACCTCCGACTCTCCAATACACGCTCTATAGAGAAAGCGATTGGGGAAATTGGAAAGTGTTCGTCCAATCACTAGGGAGGTGCCACCTGACGAAGTTGACCAAATCTAGTGGGGATATCGTTGTTTCGAAGCCGGAGATCCATTCAGAAGTCGAAAACTTCTATGGCCAATTATACGCATCGCAACCATCTCGGCCTGATCCCGAAAATGAGAATTCCAGAGCCACCCTAACCCGCCACTTCACTGAAGACCTGCCAGAATTCAGCCAAGACGAAATCGAGGCGGCTCTTAAACAGCTTAAAAATGGAAAAGTCCCTGGTGAGAACGGGATTACGACCGAGCTCCTGAAAGCGGGAGGAAGTCCTGTGCTGAAAGAGCTTTAGGAGCTCTTCAACTCTGTCCTGTTCTCTGAGAGAACTCCAGAAGCGTAGTTCTTTTCTTTAAGAAGGGTAATAAGACCCTTCTAAAGAACTACAGGCCCATTTCGCTCCTTAGCCACGTATATAAGTTGTTTTCAAGAGTCGTCACGAATCGTCTAGCGCGAAGTATCGACGAGTGTCAGTCACCGGAGCAGGCCGAGTTTCGAGGAGGATTTAGAACCATAGACCACATCCACACTGTGCGACAAATTATACAGAAGTTAGAAGAGTATAATCTGCCCCTATGTCATGCCTTTGTGGACTATGAGAAAGCTTTAGACTCTATCGAGACCTGGTCTGTTTTGGAGTCTCTGCAGCGATGCCAAGTTGACTGGCGATTCATCCAAGTGCTGAGATGTCTTTATGAAAACGCGACAAAGACCGTCCAAACTCAGGATCAGCGAACTGAACATATCCCACTGCGTCGAGGGGTAAGACAAGGGGACGTAATTTCCCCGAAATTGTTCTCTAACGCATTGGAGGATGTGTTTAGGACGTTGAACTGGGAAGAACACACCATTAACATCAACGGCGAGTAGGTACATCTCACACTTGAGATTTCCAGATGACATCGTCATACTGGCTGAATCGGTGCAGGACCTGCAGCAGATTCTGGACGGCCTAGTTGATTTCTGTACGCATTGGTCTCCGGATGATTTTTCAAACAGCTTGTCATATTATATTATAATATTGACCAACATAATTATCAGACAGCATACCATAGCTATGACTCGAGTGGCGTGATGGGTGAACTTTTACTTATAGTATACCTACAGGTTTGTACGGAACCCTCGCGCGCCTCAGTGCGCGAGTCCGACTCGCACTTGGCCGGTTTTTTTTTCACAAGGCCGCCATGTTGTATTTTATTTCGCACCTCGTAAATAATAGTTATTGTCCGGTTTACACGAGGGCGAGGGTAGTGTTTTAAACTAGGATATCAAGATTGTACTAGTAAGCTAGTCACTCTAACCTGGTGAATAGGTACAGACCTATCCTCATTTTTAGGCTATGCTAGTGAGTTGCTCTCAAAAACGGTGAAGGAAAACATAGCTGTGACGAAACCGGCATGTCCTAGAACCAAAAATTCAAGAAAAGACATGTGACATCTACCAACCCGCACTGAGCAATGAACAGAGATCACTAATTTACCTTTTTATAGAAAACAACTTTTTAACCAAAAAAAACCGACTTCCAAAAAAATAAACAGTACATAGTGAAATGTCGTTGGTACCGCATTTTCCGCATGTCAAAAAAACTTTTTAACAAAAAAATAAAACCGCCGACAAAACTGAAAAGCAAAAAATAAGACATAAACCTTTTTAACTAAGTTCTTAAACTAATGTAAAATATCTAAGTAATTCTGAGACGATACCAAAGTGATTTAGTGATCTTTGTTCATTGATTGTTTGCGCCGACTTAAAATTACTTAAATACTTTACATTAGTTTAAGAACTTAGTTAAAAAGGTTTGTCTTATTTTTTGCTTTTCAGTTATTTCGGCGGTTTAATTTTTTTTTGTTAAAAAGTTTTTATTTTATAATTTTTTGTGGCTATAATTTACTAATTAGTTACTACATTTTGATTACTTTTATAATAGCTACCTACCTTACTTTAGCTATTAATTGTTATGTATAATCCTATTTTTACTATTATTAAAATTTGTTGTATAGGTAATACTTAAAAAAAACAGGCTTTATATACCAACATGGGTAGGCCTACAAAAAATGCTGCTCGAATGAGAAAAAGATATTTAGAAGAACCTAATAATGAGAAAAAAAAAATGGTTCGTAGCAAATAGAAAGAGAATTAGATAAGCACGTCCACAGGAAAGTTTAGATGCGTGGAAGAAATGCAAAGACTGAGAGGTCCACACACAAAAGACTGACAGGTCTAAAGCTCATTCATCGTGAGGTTTTTTTATTTAATTGTAATGCACAACTTAGCATTAAAATCTGTGAGTGAACAATAAATCACCCCTTTTTTCCAACCCTTAGGGTAGGTCTTTTTTCTTGTTTGGGAGCAACTTCTAGGTATACCCTATCCAATAAAATAAGAATTATCAAAATCGGACTATTCTGTAAAAAGTTATTGTTGTATACTGAGATAAACACTTTTATTAATTAAAGTTGAATTTATTTTTCCACACATTTACAACATGCGTCTTACAAGATGGCTTCGGTAGCGAGAGAGCGAGACAGCAAAAACAATGAGTAGTCCAGACATACTTAAAGCTACGTTCGGATACCACATTATCCACCACCTTAAACTGTGAAAAACTTAAAATGAGATGGCACTAAACTTATATAAACCTTATATATCTATAAGTAGCGTATCGAAAGTTTTTTTTTTTTGCATGAAAGTCGTTTAATTTTACCATATTTGTAAATATGTGAGCACCATGTATCTATCAGATAATTAATTTATATGTCATGGTTTCATTTTTAATTCTTTTACCTATTGTGGTATAGTAATTTTATTTTAGGTGCATCGTCTTCACATATTATTTTATTATATAAATTGATGTACCTACCTATGCAAAATATTGTAAAACATTTTAAAAGAGTAACGGTGGAGTTTCTTGCCCATTCTTCTCCATACGAAAACTACCTTTTGGAAGGGGCGACTAGAATCAAATCTATTTCATAATAATTTTTGACGTTCAAAAGTGCCTTTTCTGTGCCTATTTGAAATAAATGCTTTGACTTTGACTTTATAAATAAAACTTTATAAATAATAAAACTTTATTGCTCAAAAACATTACAGAGATTTTACATTGGCCCCAAACTAGGCAAGCCTGTATCTTGGGCACCAATATGGAGGGTTTACCATTTAAACATTTATTTTAAAAACATGTTCGGTAATAAAAGTAAAATAATGTTTGCTTCAAATGACTAAGAAAAATAATAAAAAAAAATTACTAAAAAAAACTTAATAAAATCTGAGAATCATAATTAAAATTAAAGAAAACATAACATAAAATCGAGAATTGAGAGAAAATAATAATAAAACTACAAAAAGAAAAACGCTATTATTATGTTAATGAATGTGTGTGTGTTGTAACTGTGCGTGAGTGTGTGGGATCATGTGTTGTGAGTGAGTGTGGGTGTGTGTGATGATGAGTTTGAGAGTGTTTAAGTGTGAGTAAGAGTATGTGTATGTGAGACAAACGAAGGAATTGTATGTGTGAATAAACTATTTAACCACTGTAATAACCTTTTCTGCTTCGTCATATGACAGGTTTAGTAACCAGGATGTTAGGGTATTTTTTATTTGTTTGCGAGTGCAATTTCTTATATTGCACTGTTTGATCACTGCGTTATAGACGTGTACATGCAAAAAATGTGGAAGTCTTTGTGCGTATACTGATTTTACTGGAGGATTTGGAACTCTGAATTTGCGTTTGGCCTGTAAACTACTTAAATCACTCCTTTTCGAAGTGTTGATGTGGGTTTTCGTTGTTACGTTCAAAATATACAATTTTCTTACGCTCAGCAGGGAAGCTTCTGCGAACAGGATTTCTGTAGGAAAACGGTATGGTTTATGTAACAGAGTTTTGAGAGGACTGCGCGTTGTGCTCTTTCGAGGGTTATTAGATGAGATTTAGACGCTCCTCCCCAGATTACAATACAATATTGTATTAGCGACTGACATAAAGCTATATAGACGAGTTTTTTTACGTCCACCGAAGCACAGTCTCGTATCATTTTCATTATGTAAATTTGCTTCCGAACGCGTTTAACAAGTTCCCTGATCTGTGGTTTGAAAGAAAGGTGTTGGTCTATAATAACTCCTAGGTATCTTATTTAATCTACTCTGTCGATGTCATTGCATGAACATTGAGTATTATTGTTAATAACTGTGTTATGGCAATCTTCTCCATGAATCTTTAAATTCCATAATGGTACCTTGGTAGCCAGAGTTTTCCTGAAGGTTATGTATTTAGTCTTTTTGACATTTAGTGTCAGCAAATTTCTGTTGAGCCAATTAGCGATCTTGATCATTCCTGCTTCTGCTTTCTTGTATAAGTCTTCCCAATCGGTTCCGTGAAAGAGTATCACAGTGTCGTCTGCGTAGCAAATGAGGTCAGCGTTTGGGACGGTAATTTTGAGTATATCGTCCATGTATATAGTAAATAGTGTTGGGCCTAGTATACTCCCCTGTGGAACTCCAAAGCTGATTACCAGTTCATCGCTGACTAGATTATCAATTCTGACACATTGCCGCCTGTTGCTCAGGTAACTACGAAGCCAGTCAAGTGTTGTTCCTCTTATTCCTAACCTTTCGAGTTTTCTAAGAAGGATAGGAATAGAGATGGTGTCGAACGCCTTAGCAAGGTCTAAGAATACTCCTAGACAACGTTCCCCATCATCTGTATGTTTGGAAGTTATGTTCGTCAGTAGTTCGATCGCATCAGTGGTCGATTTTCCTTTTCTGAACCCAAATTGCCTTTCTGAGAGAAGTGAGTTACTGTCTAGGTAATTAACTAAGCGGTTATTCATTAATTTCTCCAGGACTTTTGAGAAAGTGCAAAGCAGAGATATAGGTCTGTAATTTTCCGGGGAGTTCTTAGGACCGGCTTTATGAATCGGAGAGACTAGAGCTACTTTCCAATGTTCTGGGAAAACTCCTGACGACATACTCAGGTTGCAAATGTAAGTGAAAGGTTCCAAAATAATGGTCCTTATCACTTTGATTAGACTTTGACTTCTACATTATTTATAAGTTAACTATTATACATATTTACTCGTCCAACAATTGGTCACATGTCCGAATTTGGTTTAGATGTCTTTTCCATTTTAAACCCTCCACGTCGATGTAATAGGTTACCCTTGGACAGGACTCATTAATTATAGTTCCTAAAATCCAAGGTTTATGCCCCTTTCTGTAGTCTCTAACCATTACTTTCTGTCCTAATTCTAATGTAGGTGTATTTCTACTACCCTTATAATAAAGTTTTGATTTTTCTTGCATTACATATAATTTCTCAGTTATAGGTGGTGGCCTTAGTAGCGTAAATCTATTTCTAAGCTCTCCGCCCAGCATTAACTTGGCTGGTGTAACCCCAGTAGCACTGTGGGGTAAATTTCTGTAATCAAACAAAAATAGGTTTACAGCTGAACTGAGTGGGCTACCACTTTCCTTAATTTTAGTCACATGAGTTTTAAAAGTCTCCACAAATCGCTCAGCTGCCCCATTTGTTGCTGGGTGATATGGTGGTGAAAATGTATGTTTTATATTTGTTTGTTCACAGAAATTTTTAAATTCAGTACTAGTAAAAGTAGGGCCGTTATCTGTTACTAAATGAACTGGAAAACCAAAGCTAGTAAATATTTTTTTTAATTTTTCAATTGTACATGTGGACTGAACGTGTCGGACCACGCACAATGTAGGGTTCCGTAGTTGGAATGAATTTATCCCAAGAACAAACTTAACATTGTAGTTGAAAAACATGTTCTCCCATACATTCCAACTGAAAATGTAAGTTTGTTCGCACAATATTGAGAGATTTACCATGTTGTTTCAAGATCATAGACTTCTTATTAATTTTCCTGTAATCTATAGGTATAGAACTATTTTCTGTATTTTTTTCAAAATTTTAGGCTCAGTAGTTTCGGAGATAAGTGGGGGGGGGGGAATGGTAAATTTCCGTCTATTGTCTTAAATAACTTTAACACAATTTATTTTAAAATTATGAAAAAAAAAAAATTGAGATCCTCACGATAAGCCCTTTCATTTTATATGTCACACGGTACAGATTGCGAATCTTTTTTTTTAAATTGTCTATTTACCCCTCAAAAATGACTCCCATTTTCAAAACTCATTTATTTACGTTACACGTCTGTGTTTGGGTCACAGAGATTCATATGTATACAGGGTGGCAGGGACATCGACGCGCAACCGCTTACCATGGATTCAGTACATGATTCTGACCCCCCTGCGTTGAAATTTTTCGTCGGCTTTTTCTTAATTTTTACGTTTTTTTCTGCATTTTTTTTTATTGTAAACCGTATGGGGGACCGTGGGGGGGCCGTGTCGGTTGTACCGTACCGTTGTAACCGTCAGGTCCAGTTGAAAACCAGCGTCAGGCACTAGTTGTCTGGCATTTTTGCTGAACTGGGCCTATTTGGCGCAGCCGTGAGGCACACTCTCCTGCAAATTTCTTTTATTGATTTTATTTTTTATCTGATGTATGTATTTGGTGTATTGTGTGTCTTTTAGTCTGTGCTAAATAAACGTATTTTCTTTCTTTCTTTCTTTCTATAAAATCATTATTTCTATCTAACCCAATGAGATTTTTAATTAAAAAATAGTAAATTCACTTATTTCACTTAAAACAGCAATGTAAATAAAACTCGAAAGGGCTGTCTGATCAGCTGTTTGCAAAAGTTCATTTGCGAGGTCAACACTGGCTTAGTACCTTGACGCTATTCGTTTTCAAATGCCGACAAAGGGACCGCGGCGGCGGCGGCGGCGGCGGCGCGGCGGCGGCGAGCGGTCTCGTAAGAAGCTATGCGACGTATCCCAATGAATCTAACAGACGCGTCACATGAGGCATTTTAATCATCTACATAAATGAACGACCCATTTACTACTTTTATTTTAGATTCATTATGGGGATAATTATTTTTCTAATGCTTCATCGATTTAAGTAAAGAAGATTAAAAAAAAAACGTGTAGAAGTGTATTGATAGTCACGTAATTTTTCAAACTTTTTTTATTATCAACATTAATTTTAGTTTTGAATGCAATTCAACAATGTAATTTACTGTTTCATTAAAAAATAATACATCCATTTTCGCAATTAATTTCGTGAGTAGGTAAAACACATTTAGTTGTACCTAGGTGTACAACTAAATGTGTTTGTACACTCTATCATTTTGTTGATCTGTGTTCGGTGTAGGCACTGTATTCACAGAAAAAATGCAAGTACTAACTGTCGGCAGCAAGTGCGGCAAATTGAAAGAAAGATCAGCTAAGTACATTTCTTTTGATTTCGCCGATTTTATCGGATTTTTGCCATTTCGTAGATTTCGTTGATCGCAAACGGGCGTGCTGTTTGTCGCGAATTTGTGATCTTAGCGTAGTTTTTAAAATCAAAAGTAATTTTCTTTCTCTGTGTGTGTGTGTGTCGTGTGTGTTTGAGAGTGACGTTCAAAATGCCTTCCAGACCTGAACAATTCTTCAGGCACCAAACCCGATGGTCGGTAAATGTGTGGGCCGGTATTTATAAAGACCGCGTGATTGGACCCATTTTCTCCCTGAACGACTAAACGGGCCACGATATCACGAGTTCCTAAAAACAACTCTCAAGGAAATAATCGAGGAGGTGCCTGTGCTCCAGTTCCGCGAGAAATGGTTCCAACACGACGGCGCGCGCGGCGCTCCCCCACACGTGACCCTTCCTGTCCGAAGCTGCCTCACCGTATCTTTTAGAGACCGGTGCATTGGAAGATTCGGTCCACAACCATGGTCAGCTCGCTCACCGGACTTGACTCCATTAGATTTTTTTCATTGGAGTTACGTCAAGGATAAGGTGTTTATGACCGAGTGCGATACCGCAGCAGAAATGAGAAATCGCATTGTGAATGTGTTTGCGACGCTGCGTGAAGAGTGTGTCCAGGATCCCACTTTTTTGTCCCGTGTCCACGCTGAAACTGCGCCGCGCTCAGATCTGCGAGCGGGTTGGTGGCGGCCACTTCGAACCCTACCTACCCCCTATCTCATTAGGAATAAGCGAGATTAAGGTAAGTTCATCAATTAAACATTACTGGATCGCTAAGTTCTTATCAAGCATCTTTTTTGTTATCAATCCTCATCGGTATCGCTATTTTATGGGAATAAGCTTATTGTTATCGGTTATCAAGACTAATTAAACATGATTTAATGTTGTAGGTACCTATCAATGTTGTCGTTAGGCGATATTTCGTAGGTACGTTCACGTTCGTCCGGTCGCGGCGGGCGGCGGTGGCGGCGCGGCGGCTGCGGGGCGGGCGACCGCGCCACAGATTTGTATGTGTGTGTAGGTTAGGCAGCGCGCGCGCGCTCGCCATCCGCGGAGCGTTTTAATCGCATTGTTTGCAATACATTGCGCGCTCAAAAATGTAAATTTTTTTAACCGGTCATTTCCGAGATGAATGACTTTCGTAATTTAATTTATGGCATCAGGTGTAATCTTTTGACAACGTTTGCGCGTCGATGTCCCTGCCACCCTGTATATGTACCAAATTTCAACTTAATCGGTCCATAAGATTCGGAGCAAATTGGCTGTGACAGACGGACAGACAGACAGACAGACAGACACACGAGTGATCCTATAAGGGTTCCGTTTTTTCCTTTTGAGGTACGGAACCCTAAAAACTGAAAATTACAAGGAAAAAAGTAATTTTGATTGATTTTTGTGTAAAAGCGACAGTTATTCTGGGATTTTTAAGGGTTGTGGTGGATAGCAGTGCTACTTATGTTGCCGATACAATAAAAAAACAGAAATATTTGAAAAATTGTGTTTTCAAAAAAGTTTCTTTTTTTTCCTCGAGTAGTCATGAGCAGATCCACCCTTTGGTGCCCGCTTATCGTTGAATTTTGGGACACGTTGTATAAATATACAGGTTGAAATTGAATACATGCGACAAATCGAAATGTGAGATTGTACTCATCATTATGAACAACTTTTACTATGGGACCAAACCTGAACTGGCGAAAAAAAAAAAAAACAGCTGTTCCCTACGATTTCAGGTTTGGTTCCATAGTAAAAGTTGTTATTAATGATGAGTACAATCTCCCATTTCGATAAATTGTCGCATGTTTTCAATTTCACCCTGTATATACAGGCTGAAATTAAGTTCATGGGCATCCTTTAAAGGGGTCATTGTACTCATCGTTATGAACAACTTTTACTAAAGGACTAAACCTGAAATCGCGAAAAAAATCTGCTGTTCCTTGCATTTATGTTCACATAAGTCTTAATAATAATGTAGGGAAGAGCCGATTTTTTTTTCGCGATTGCGGGTTTGTTGCCATAGTAAAAGCTCAGACCAAATAAAAAACCAAGACAGAGCGCTAAGAACGATGCAGTGAGGCATGCCAAAATTACGTCTCCGCTCTGTGCATACACGCCCACACGCACACATTTACAACTATTTACAATCAAACTACGTCTCACTAAGTGCACACATATTTACGAAACCGGCTTCACTGTACTGTTGACAGCCCTCTGTCTTGGTTTTTTATTTGGTCTGAGAGTAAAAGTTGTTCATAATGATGATTACAATGACCCCTTAAAAGGATGCCCATGAATTCAATTTCACCCTGTATACGCGTCGAGTTGTGAGGGGCCCGTGGCTAAATAATAACAGCCGCACAGGTCGATCGATCAGGTTAAGCTACGCTTGCCGCGGTTGGTCTGTGGATGGGTGACCATCTTTACATATCGAGACCCCTCCGTGCCTCGGAAAGCACGTTAAGCCGTTGGTACCGGCTGCCATAAGTGGATCTTTGACAGTCGTTACGGTTAGTCAGAAGCCCGAAAGCCTGACAACCAGTCTTACCAAGGGGTATCGTATTACCCAGTAACTGGGTTGTGGAGGTCAGATAGGCAGTCGCTCCATGTAAAATACTGGTATTCAGCTGCATCCGGCTAGACTGGAAGCCGACCCCGACATAGTTGGGAAAAGGCTAGCCGGCCAAGTACGTGTCGGACCACGCACAATGAAGGGTTCCGTAGTTGGAATGAATTTATCCCAAGAACAAACTTAACATTGTAGTTGAAAAACATGTTCTCCCATACATTCCAACTGAAAATGTAAGTTTGTACGCACAATATTGAGAGATTTACCATGTTGTTTCAAGATCATAGACTTCTTATTAATGTTCCTGTAATCTATAGGTATAAAACTATTTTCTGTATTTTTTTTCAAAATTTTAGGCTCAGTAGTTTCGGAGATAAGTGGGGGGGGGGGGGGAATGGTAAATTTCCGTCTATTGTCTTAAATAACTTTAGTACAGTTTACTTTAAAATTATGAAAAAAAAATATTTGTGATCCTCACGGTAAGCCCTTTCATTTGATATGTCACACGGTACATATTGCGAAACTTTTTTTTAAATTGTCTATTTAACCCTCAAAAATGACTCCCATTTTCAAAACTCATTTATTTACGTTACACGTCTGTATTTGGGTCACAGAGATTCATATGTGTACCAAATTTCAACTTAATCGGTCCATAAGATTCGGAGCAAATTGGCTGTGACAGACGGACAGACAGACAGACAGACGGACAGACAGACAGACAGACAGACACAGACAAACAGACACACGAGTGATCCTATAAGGGTTCCGTTTTATCCTTTTGAGGTACGGAACCCTAAAAAGGATAAATTTTTTGCTTTTCAGTTTTTTCGGCAGTTAATTTTTTTTGTTAAAAAGGTTTTATTAATACCACACTATACTCTTTCACAATCCAACAATGACTAGCTTGGCTTTGCACTACATTTTACCATTTAAGCTAAAAAAAAAATCGGTAGGTCCTAGGTACACACTGCCAATTAGTTCGGTTTACATCCCACACACGGATAGCTGTGTCGGTATGAATAGTTACGCACACAAACGTTAAATAAAACGAGCGCGCGAGCGAGCTCTGTTTTTTATTAGTGTGCGTATGTCACACCACTAGGCAATAACTCAATAACTATATAGGAATAATTAATTTATGTAATTGAATGAGTTATAATATTTCGCACTTATTCATAGTAACAGATTTGGCACAATGGCTAACGTCTTTGGTTAGTGAACAAGAAGTCTCAAGTACAAACCTCGGGTGCGCAATCATTATTTTCGTTTTGTAATCATAATTTTCCTAAAACATCATTACCTAGTTGAATTCCTAACGATTCAATCCCGTTTATAGATGAGTAATTTACAACGTTTGAGATGTGAGCACGGAATTCTCAGCTAATTTATTTTGACGGCTTAGGTTATAACTACCCACAATTTTTGTATATAATTTTTAACCTTGCACTTTAATTTATAAAAAACATAAAAATTGAGAGGATAATGTGATTATTTTTAGTGATGGAATTTTTTTAAAGTAATTAAGTATGAAGTGTAAGTAATGTAATTGTTATGCAGTTAGAAATTGTCATAATTTCTTACTATCTAGCATGTTGATTCTCTTCACTTTCAATTTCACTTTTTTTTAAATTTGTATACTTTGAAAAAATATTTACGTCCGTTCTTATTGAACGAAAAACCTTGTCTTGTCTTATAAACTGGTAAAGAAGTTACCAGCAGTGTTCTACTCATCCAAAAGTTTGGGAATAATAGTTTGCATTACTTACTGTATTAGCCACACGTAGTTTTTTATTTGCTAACATTATAGCCCATGCCAAATTGAACCTTAAGCCAATTATTGTAAGAAACATAATTGTCGAAACGAGTTGGCTCATTCACTAATGACACAAGCGATATGGAACAATAGACGCCCGCATTCCAACGCCTAGTTTATTTAATAAAATATTTCAATTTATTTTATTAGTTTTATTTGATTACCTTTAATTTTTTTGTTTCATTATTTTATTCGACACAAAATTGATGTCTTATTTTAAGACAAAAAATTAAAACGGGTACGTATTTGAATATCGAAGATTAAAATACCTACTGTTAAGATTAAAATACCTACTGTTAAAATATCGATGTTCAAAACATCGAAAACGGAAATATCGAATGACCATAAAATCGAAAATTTAAATAACGAAAGTTTATATTATCTAATGGTTAAATATCCTACGTCCAATATATCTAAAATCTAAATATCTACAAATGTTACATCGAAAGATCTAAATATCGAAATACAGATTATCGAATGTCCTAAATATCGAAGTACAAACTATCGAACGTCCTAAATATCGATAGGTACATATATTATTTGAACATTACCTACGTGTAAAAATGGGTTAATTTTCAACATTTAATACATTCATTAATTCACCCGAAAAATACGTACAAGTTAAAATATCGAACAATTTTTTATATAAGAGTATGAGTGGAAAAAGGTTCCTTCTGCAACGTCTCCGGCGCTACGGGAAGTGCAACCCCTTCGCCCTTGCGTAACAAAGGATAGGCACCCATGTTCACCTCCACAGGGGGTTGCCCTCCCTTCGCGCCTCCGGATTTTTATATACACTCTAGGGGTAACAGCCAAAAGACTACGTAAATTCGGGGTGCCCCAATTCGGTTTTGGAACAATTTCGACCTCTCTTATCCATGAAAATCAGTGTCCAGTGGACAAGCAATCGGTTAATCGTGAAGGTATTATTTAGGTCTTTAAATTAAAATATTTTCTTGAAAGTCAATATGTTGTGCTACTAAAGTTAGTGACAGAAACGTATCGCTGCAAAACCGACCCCACGTAGTCTTGTCTGCCCTACCCCTAGAGTGTAATTTAGAATCGCGTAGGCGCGGAGGGGCGAGGCAGCCCGCGAGCTGAGGAGCAGGTGGTCTTAACACCCACCGCAGCTGAGGCTGGCCTGCTCGTTTAGACCATCTGCGACGTTAAGCTCGCGTGGGACTGCCGGATCCCTGCAGCGCCGGCGCCGTGACAGAAACCATGCTTGCTTGCATGTTGCATGATTGCTGCATGCTTGTTTGCTAGATGGTAATCAGTTACTAGGTGGGTTAAAAAAAAACAAGGAAAACCTCATGTAATGTACTTTAATTATTTTTACATAATAAAAACCCAAAATAAAACACATTTGTACGCAAATGTACAATATAATCAGTGATAATAATACAAAATATTAAACAATTTCACATCTACCTACATTTATGAATACACTCATACTGCTTTTTTTTTCGGTATTTTAACTAGTAGGTATTTTTAACTCAAACTTAAACTCAAACCATTTATTTCAATTAAACCATTTACAGGCACTTTTGAATTGTCAAAAAGTCGGTCAGTCAGAAAATATGAAGCTAGTTGCCATTCCAAAGCGTAGGTACCTATGGAGAAGAACGGGCAAGAAACTCCATGAACACTCTTTTAAAATATATTTTTACAAAAATATTAGTTACATCATTAATGTTGAATTTATAATTATATGTGAGAACGATGTAATAAAATTAAAAAAACGTACGTGTTAAGAGCGTCCAGAGTACAGCAAATAGTACTTAACAAAACAAAAATCCAAAAAAAAAAAGCAATTAAATAAGCTGAGGCAGCCAATTGATGACCAGCCCCAACTGACGGCGCCCGTTCACGAACATGACGCATAGATCATCACCATTCAGCTCAATCATTTTGAAGGGAGCTAAATGATCCAACACACACGCCACCGTCAGCGAGATATTTTAGTGAGCATGACATACTATCAGCCGCCAGGGCACATTCAAGTCAATGAAAGACATACTCGTATTATTACCCGGTAAATGGTAGCTCACATAACGTAGATATTATGAACTTAGATGTATTAAATGTTGATATTTTGAATAATTCGAAATTTTAATCACTCAGCATTTCAATCTTCGACGTTTTAAGCGTAGATATAACAATTTTCGACATTTTGATATAATCGATATAATACATTTTCGATGTTTTGAACATCGGTATTTTAAGCGTAGGTATTTTAATCTTCGATATTCAAATACGTACTCATAAAAACCTTTAAAACAATATTCCTCTGCCGGGGTTTGAACTTACAACACGAAGTTTAAGTCGTTATCTATGTCAGGTGCTTTCACCGACCGTCTATGGAACACATATTTATAACGTTATAATATTGGGTTTCCTTCAATTATGATTACTATACATTGGTATATTAGTTATTGGTATATGTGTCTATATCATACGCACACATACAGTTTAGCGTTTGCTATCCATACCCGACCGACCGACTCATTAATTTACGCACACTGTGACAATAACCCGTACTTATGTGTGAAATGTAAACCGAACTTCTTGACTGTGTGTACCAGTCATCACACCACTTTCCTCATCAATCTAGAGGGCATTGATCAGACAAAAATAAAATCGTGGGGCGTAGCGTAACCTGAGTAAAAATGTAAATAGCATTTGCATTTGAAGAATGAAGCGAAGAAATAAAATTTAATCTAATGTTGCTCTTAATGTGTGGCATTACTTTTAAATTCTATGGGGTACAAACAGGACACGGAATGAATGAAGTTTGATCTGTCCCCTCGTTGCTAACAGGGGGACAGATCAACTTTTTAGGGTTCTGTACCAAAATGGTAAAAAGGAACACTTATGGTCCGACTCAGTCTGTCTGTCTGTCCATCTGTCACAGCTGGATATCTCAAGAACTACTAATGCTATCAATTTCAACAACAACTGACTGACTGACTGGACAGGTCCGCTCAATCTGTGTGGTTCTTTCCTCAAAAGACCATTTCAGACACCAATCTACATGGTCTTCACTTGATGTAACAAAGGTTTTGTCTGGACTTTAAAAGAGACTGTGACCTCTGAGTTTGTTTCGGCCTTTCTCAGAATAGTCAGATAGGAAACGCCGACCTCATCTAGTTTAAAAAAATATGAATGACGTGTAAAAGTTTGTACAAACCTGCTTATAGAAATATAAGTATATATACTTATACCTAAGTGTCCTTCGTTTTTGTATTTATTTATATAATAAGTTAGTACCTATATACCTATATATATTAAATAGAATATTATGTACATTTAGAACTTCATAATGCAATAAGTATATAAAGAAACTAATAACAAAAAAAAAAAACTTATAGAAAATAAATCATTTAACATTTTATACGACGTTTGCCCGACTATTTTTAAAATAAGAAAGTTTTTTATATTTTTTTGCAACAGTGAATAGGACTAGGGCTATTAGGGCATGTGGGATATCATATGAAAGAGCGCAGTTTGCACATTCTTAAACATTTTTAATTTTTTTTGTATAATAGTTTTCGAATTTTGATAAAGTAAAAAAAAAAAAACCGTTCCCCCCCAATCTCCGAAGTTTGCAAGAAAAATCTGAAATAAATGTGATAGAAGTTTATGTAAAGATTACAGGAAAAATAAAACGATGTCTCTAAATAGCACACTTTTTCAGAAATCATAAACAAAAGTTACATTACTTCCACTATCGGTCAAGAGATGGCGCTGACCTAAAACTGCAATATTATACACCGCAGCGCGCAATGTTAAAATTGGGATTACTGGGTCACAGGACTCACAGGCCACCTCTCTGTGAGAGGGAGTGGGCCGTAATCCACCACGCGGGCCGAAGTGCAGGTTGGTAGATGTCACATGTCTTCGAATTTTTGGTTCTAGCACATGCCGGTTTCCTCACGATGTTTTCCTTCAACGTTTGGAGAGCAAGGGTGATGAAATAATTTATACAAATGAAGCGCCTGTCTGGGTTCGCACCTGCGACCTACAACATGTAAGTCGCGGCCGTTACCTCTGGGCCCAATGCTCTCAATATAGGCCTCGCCGATGAAAATTTATTTAAAAACATCTCTCTCTCACGCTCTTGACCGGGTTTTTAACCGACTTCCAAAAAGGAGGAGGTTATATGTTCGACTTTATGTATGTTTTTTTTTTTTTTTTGTATGTTCACCGATTTCTCCGTCATTTGTGGATCGATTTCGAAAATAATTTTTTTGTTTGTAAGGGTATACTCCCAAGGTGGTCCCATTGTCAGCAAGTTGGAATCTGATGAGAGGATCCCATGGAAATCGAGGGAAACCCTCAAATTTTATTGGCAAACCTATAGCGTTTGGATATTTTTTAGAGTAACTTGAGCATTTGCTCTCGGAAATCATCTTTTGGTAAAGTGGAGCTGATGATGAAGACTACAGACGGCCATCGGAACTAATTAATGATAAATATTTCACGGGTTGCGATTCGATTACTTTAATATGGTTGCTAAGCAATTTATGCTCGTCACAATGCGTGTGGTGGTGGAGTGGAGTTCTCCAGGTTCTTACCAGAAGAACTCCTCAACAATTAACGTCCCAGCATCGGGAAAAGCAATATTTTCTAAAAGGTGATGAGCAGTTGACGTTAGGCTATTGTAACTTAGATAAATTACAAACTCACTCACTAAAAAGTGAAAACTAAAAATAACTTTTATTTCGGAAGTCGGTGTCAATAAACGAAAATGCAGAACCAACGACACGGACTTCCGAAATAAAAGTTATTTATCACTTTGTAGTTTTTTTTGGAAGTCGGTTGTTTTTTTTTTGTAAAAAAGTCCCCCTAAGGGGACAAAGCAGGGTGACAGATCGGAATAATTCCCCTTCGGGGATTACAGGCGCGATATTATGTTGTTATCATCATACTCACTCACTAGATGATACGCATCGCAGAGGCAGCCCTGTATCGCCCGGTGGAACGGCGGACAGCCGCACTTTTTGGAGTAGCCGGTGCCAACGGCGGGGAGCGTCATGTTGTACACGGGGCTTCCAAGTTTAGTATGAAATGACATGTAGCATCGCAAGTATGAGCTCTGCAACACAATGACACTACACGTACAGAACAGCTGTTGGACGGAGCTTGTCGTATGATCATCCACTCAGTCTGTGTCTTCCGACTCACTCATATAGTAGCGTAGCGAGCGAGGCAGGAAACATTGCGCTATTCAACCTAGAAGCACGACGTACAGACATGTTGAATTGAGATACGGGCAGGAGAATGATGAGCTCACAATATGTAGGGAACAGCTGATGTTTGTTTTCAGGAATGCTCCCCTTGTAAGAGTTACAATAATAATAATATAACCACACATCCAACATCTTCGGGTTCGTCGCTCTGCTCCGCCTCGCAGTTGTCGGAACCTGCTCGACAAGTGAGTCCAGAGACACCGGCCGCTGCAGTTGCGTCGAGCTCGAGCGACGAATATTTTGCTCCGCCGACGTCGCCAACACCCGTACATCGGCAGGGGAGAGGCCGGCCACCGAGAAGCTTGGGACTTAGGGGCCAACCGGCCCCGAGCCGGGTCCCCGCTACCGGTGGTTGTGCGCAGCGCATGAGATGGACTCAGTCTATGAACGAGAACGTCATGCGCGCATATTACGGGTCTACAGAAGGGGGAACTGACCTCACTGCGTACCGCGATAGGATGTTGACTCTGTTCCAGGAACTGGAACCAACTGTCAACGTCTCGGCCCAACGACTGTCGGATCAGGTGCGGGTCATCCAACTCAATCACAGGTTGGATGATATCGCACTTGATATGCTGCGCTCAGAGGTACTGAGCAACTTATTGTCTCGGTTCCGACACAAACCGCGGCACAAGCGTCAACTGTTGATGCCATCCCGCCGCGGTCCAATCATGTTGAAGAAGAGGATGATAGGGTTACCGCAGTAAGTAGCCAGTGCAACGTCCGACTGAGGAGCGCACTGGAGGATGCATTTCGCGAGTATAGGTCCACTGTAACCGAACTTAGACCACGATTACCTCGGTTACCTATGCACAAAAAAAATAGGTCGTTGGTGTGTGCCTTGGACTCGCAGTTCAAGAATTTCTTCGAGAGCAGCGAGGATCTTGTTGATACACACTCGATCCTGTATTGCGCAGCTGTTGCGGCATGTCGTTTAGCCAACGTCAAGTTCCCATGTTATGACGGAGCTACTCGACCAAAATAAACCGTACCAGTCTGGCAGCACAGGATCGAGGGTCGTATCGATGGAGCCAGGGTACTCATCGGCAAACTATACAGCTTCAGGGAGGGTAATACACGACCACGTGTGATGCGCTTTGTATGGCGGGCATTCTCGGGGACTGGAATCAGCCCTCGAGAATACATGTCCCACGTCACAGAGCGCATCGACTTCCTGAAGCAGAAAGTTTGTGCATGGGCGAGCCGAATTCGGCGGTATAAGCGGCGGGTTGATCGATACACGCAGAATCGCATGTTCCAGAGCGATGAGAGGTGGGTGTATAGAGCTTGGGAGCGACCTGAACAAAATGTGACAGATGTATGCCGCCCGGATGATGCCGACACGAGTGCATTCTGGCGCAACATCTGGTCGGTACCCGTCTGTCATATTGAGGCTGGCTGGAATCGAGATGTCGAGCGAGTGTGTGAAACTATACCAGAAATGGATGCAGTCCTAATTACGCCATCAGACGTTGCCAAAGCGGTCCGTCCGTTACCGATTTGGAAATCACCGGGACCGGACGGACTGCACAACTTTTGGTTGAAATGGCTAATTAGTTCACACACTGGCCTGGCATCTCAGTTCCAGTCATCTTTAGAGTCTGGGTTGCTACCGCAGTTTCTAACAACAGACATCACCCACCTGCTTCATAAGTCAGGTAGTCCCGCGAAACCCAAGAATTATAGACCGATCACGTGTTTGTCGACGGTTTATAAACTTCTTACATCCATTTTGAGAGTGAAAATTAATACGCATATTTACAGTAATTCGATTATGTCTGCCTCTCAAAATGGATGTAGGAATGGGTCCCGCGGTACTAAGGAGCTACTCCTCATAGACATGGCCATTAGCCAACAGGTTCGTCGTACCCGCAAGGATCTGTCGACATGTTGGATAGATTACAATTAAGAAGGCCTACGACTCGGTGGCACACATACATGGCTCATGAAGGTGCTGGAGTTGTAAAAGATAGATACAACTCTACGCACCTTTCTTGAGTCGTGTATGGGACAATGGAAGACAGTCCTTCGTTATCCAGGCTGTTGACAGAACCAGGGGAATGATGAACATTTATGGATTAAACGGGGAATATTTCAGGGCGACAGTTGGAGTCCACTTTGGTTCTGCTTAGCCCTGAATTCTCTAAGCACACTATTGGAGGATTCAGGTTTAGGCTATCGGTTGAAGAGAGGTGGTCAGGTCATACCTCACCTCCTCTACATGGATCATTTGAAATTCTTTGCCCCCAACAAATTGCGTCTGATGGAGCTACTAAAGGTAACTGAAACTTTCAGTAGCACCATCAGGATGGAATTTGGTGTGGACAAATGTGCAGTCATGCATATAAAGAGAGGGGAGATTGTGGAATCTGAGGGAATTCAACTCTTGGATTCCATAAACCTCAGATCCCTCTCTTCATCCGAAAGCTATAAGTATTTGGGTATGTCCGAAGCGTTAGGCATCAACGATACTGACATGAAGCAATCGTTGAAGGAGCGCTTCTTTTATCGCCTGAAGAAGGTATTAAGTAGTCTTCTTTTGGGCGGAAATAAGGTGCGCGCCTTCAACGGTTGGGTCATGCCGGTTTTGATGTACTCTTTCGGCATACTCAAATGGACTCAGACCGAACTTGACGCCCTGGATAGAAGGGTCGGTACACTGTTGACCGCAAACCGGATGCATCAACCACGATCATCGGTGATGAGACTGTATATTATCCCGCGGAAGTGCGAGGGTCGAGTCTTTTTAAATGCGAAGACACTCCACAACCGCGAGGTGTGCAGTTTCAGGGAATATTTTTTAAAAGCTGAAGTGGATATGCACCGTGATGTGGTTGTAGTGGACAAGGGGCTCACCCCGCTCTCCATGGCTAAAGAGAACTGGCGCAAACCTGTAGTAACTACTTACTACCGATTACCGCCAGAAGATATAGCAAAGCAAGGAGCTTCACGGGCGCTTCTATCGGGCTCTTCATGAGCCCGGTGTAGATTTGTAGTGACCTATTTGGGGAAACTGAAGGTTTCGTCTGTGCAATTATGGACGAAGTTATCTTGACGAATAACTATCAGAGACATATTATGAAGGACGGGACGGTTGACATGTGTCAGGCATATATGCCACCGTCCGGGTGAGTCTATCAGACATATTATCTCTCTCTATCTGGTTGTTCTCGTCTGGCTAACGGCGAGTACTTGCACCTGTGCCTGCATAACCAAGTAGCCAGGATTATTCACCAGCAACTTGCTTTGAAGTATAAACTTGTGGATTCTGAGGTACCGTATTAAAGTATGTGCCCGACCCAGTTCTTGAAAATGACCATGTCACGTTGTAATGGGATCGGTCTATCATTACTGACAGGACTCACGCTTTTTCTCGCACTTTTCACGCTTTCTCAGCTTTCATGAGGTTCTCCTCGTGAAAGCTGAGAAAGGGAAACAAATGAAATATCTCGACTTAGCACACGAGGTTGTTGACATGTGGAATGTGAGCTCGGCTGTCATTGTGCCGATTGTCGTAGCGGCCAATGGCCTCATGGCCGAAAACCTCGATCAACATCTATCGAGGCTCTCGTTAGGCGGCTGGATCAAGGGCCTGATTCAGAAGGCAGTACTCCTCGATACGGCTCGCATTGTGTCCTCACAATGCGAGCCGTATTGAGGAGTACCGTTAGGGCTCCTGTCTCTGGAGCCCTAACGGTAGCTTGGACCCTGCTCCCGACACCGCCGGATAGCTATTTTTTTTAAATATTTTTAAATGTTTTTTATACTTATTTTTATATTTTAAGAAATATTTAAAAATGTAAGAAAATGAGATATGTAAATAAATAAACGAAATAGTAATAATAATATTAATAAGCCCCCTAAACAACCACACGTCCTGATTGACCATCTACTCACGTGGGGGGCGGACACACGAATGAAAAATTACTGGCGTGGCTAACGTGGCTCTGGAAACCCACTTAAAAATGGAGACTCGTTCAAAAAGAAAACGTATAGGACCGCTTCCCGGGGGCGATCGCCGGGGCACACTTGGAGCTGACGCTGAGTGTCTCAGCATGCGAACCGTCAGCGGTGAGGAGTTGAACAGGCGGGCTCCCACTGACAAAGATGCTACAGCCGAAGTTATTGATGATGGTGATAGACTGACAAACAGGACAGACACCCCTGTAGAACCATATAGTCCAAGTACAGTATCGTACGCACCTTCAAGAACATCATCAACATCAATACCATCATCACCACCCATACCAAGGTTTAATACAGTTTCACCTACTCCGGCCTTGAATGTTGCACGGGAGGAATCTACCTTCTTACTCGCGTCCACCAAGACTGGGAAAACAAGAGTTCGCATGAGATGGAGCAAAGAAGTTAACCTATTCATCATGCGAACTTATCTATACATAACTAAACTAGAGACCGACATGACCACCTACAGACAACAACTGCATGAACGTTTTTCACGTCAATTTCCTGAGATATTAGTTTCAGAACAACGGATTTCAGATCAACGAAGAACTATAGTTAGGAATAAACTTTTGTCACAAGTCGAATTAGATCAGTTAAAAGAAGAAGTGCGCACACAATTACAACAAGAATCAGAAAACTATGCAGACACTAACACGATCATACTAACACAAAACACAAACGTAAATATTCTGCAAGAACAACCACAATCGCTCACTCAATTACATCCTAATAGTCAATCTCTAACATACAACCATTCGCACGCTTACACACAACACCTTAATTGTCGCAGATCAAAACCTAACCACAGATACGTATAACCAAGAAATACATGACAAAAAAACAACAATAACACAATATTTTGGAATGGATCCAGCGGCCCGACCTAAACTACATAAACTCAAATATAGTCCCAACCTTTTCCGCTTAGTTAATTTATTTAATGAAGATATACTAAAACAGTTCACAACTAATGACACACAACTGATTGACATACACACCCTTATTTATTGCACAGCGGTTGTTATTTCTGAAGAACTCAACTTTAAAATCACTGAACACGCGAGAAACACAATACAAAGAGACACTGCCAAACAACCATGGTAACTGAGGCTAGAAAAGGACATTGAAAATTAAGAGCAGATTGTGGCAGACTATCACATTACATCAACGGTAGCAGATCACATAAACTAGTTAGAAGAGTAGAAGCAATTTTTAAAAACAATTTTACACACACTAGACACGAAAATAACAATAAGAAACATGAAGAGTTTTTAGACACATTAAAACAGAAATTGGCACTTAAAGCCCACAGACTTAGGAGATATTAGAAGGCACAACAGCGCAAAAAAGATAATGCCATATTTGCTACAAATGAAAAAATATTTTATAGGAATATACAGACACCACACACTTTCAACAACAGAGGACGACACAGACACACCCTCAAAAGAACACTTGGAAACATTTTGGTCTAACATATGGGAAGAGCAAGTACATGACAATGATAAAGCAACTACGATTACAGAAGAAGCAACAAAATGGAGAGCAATAGATGAAATGGAATTTATAGAGATAACAGAGTCTGAACTTACATATATATAACATCTAGATTACATAATTGGAAGTCACCGGGTATCGATAAAATACAAAATTTCTGGTATAAAAAGTTAACGGTAGTAGTACCGTTAACTTTTTATAAGTTTTTTTTTTTTACTGTATCTGTTAAATTTTTTGTTAATTGTTTGTTGTTTGTGTTTGTTATGTTTTGTTTTTTGTTGTTGTGTGTTTTTGTTTAATTTTTTTTAATTAACACACACACACACACCAGAGCCACCACCACCACCACCTAACACTAAATACACATCAGAGCCTTCCCAATACAGACCAATCACATGCCTACCCACAATTTATAAAATACTAACATCAGCAATAACTAATAAAATTAACTCACACATTGAACACCACAATATGATAGCAGAAGAGCAGAAGGGATGCAGGAGAGGCCACATGTGATGCAAAGAACAGTTAGTTATAGACTCTACTATCCATAAACATGCCACCACAAAAAATAGAAACTTACACTGTACTTATATAGATTACCAAAAAGCTTACGATAGCATCCCACACTCTTGGCTAATACAAATCCTACAAATATACAAAATTAATTCCAAAATAATAGACTTCTTGCGCATTGTAATGACACGTTGGAAAACCACACTGCAGATAAATAATCGACTCAGCACTCTAATAACTCGACAGATACATATTAGGAAGGGTATCTACCAAGGGGATTCATTGAGCCCTCTGTGGTTCGGTCTCGCCCTGAACCCCTTGTCTCATTTACTCAATCGGTGTCGGGCTGGATATAATTTTAAAAACAATACCGAAGAAACTACTATGTCGCATCTCATATATATGGATGACATTAAATTATATACTAAAATCGAAAAAGAAATGAAAACTCTAATAGAAGTAACAACAACAATTAGTCATTATATTAATATTAAATTTGGATTAGATAAGTGTAAGACATTGCATATTATAAAAGGAAAAGTAAAGCCCGGTAACTATGCAGTCAGAGACACCGACACAATAGAGGCTATGGAACCGTCAGATCTATACAAATATTTAGGATACAAGCAACTTACAGGACTCGACCACACAGCAATTAAACAGATACTAAATACAGAATATCGGAGAAGAATTAACGCAATTTGTAAAACACAGCTATCTGGAAAGCATCTTATAAAAGCCTTGAATACCTTTGCCATACCCAATATTGACCTACTCATTTGGAGTAATAAAATGGTCAAAAACTGACATTGAACAGTTAGAAAGAACTACACGCACAACACTCACAAAACACAACAACCTACATCCTAAATCTGCGATCGAAAGACTCACCATTAAATGGCAAAATGGAGGGAGAGGCCTAATCGACATACATCACCTTTGGCAGAAACAAATCACTAGGCTAAAAACAGTTTTATAGGTACACAAAATCTCGTACAAGTAACATACACAAAGCTATTAGTTACCTTAAATGATTTTAATTACACCCCGCTGAACTTAAATGAACAAAATATACAAGACATTGACATCACAGACCCGCAAAACCAAAAAATTGAAAACTGGAAAAAGAAAGTCCTTCACGGTAGACACCCTCATGGCCTAGAGCAGCGCCACATAAACAAATTAGCATCAAACAAGTGGCTTCAAATAGGAAACCTTTTCCCTGAAACAGAAGGCTTTGTCATGGCTATACAAGATCAAATCATCAACACCAAAAACTACAGAACCCAACTATCACAAACGACAAATGCCGCAGATGCCACATTCAATCAGAAACAATACCCTCACACAGACATACTACACTCACAGGCACAACTAGGTTTCAAACATCGTCCATCAAAAACTAGCACTCAAACACGGTCTCATACAAAACACTCTAAATAAGAAAAATCACTTACCTTAAGTATAGATATTGCAGTTCCCAACACCCATAACCTACAAAAAACAATCGCTGAAAAAATAAGCAAATACGCTGAGCTTAAAGAAGAAGTTATTAGAATTTGGAGACAAGACAAAGTTTATGTTGTTCCTATCGTTCTCTCCATGACTGGTGTTATCCCCAACCATCTCCTCCGTAGCCTGAAACTGATAGATTTAGAAGAATCCCTTTACATCAATCTGCAGAAAGCAGTCATCCTAAACACATGCAGAATCGTTATGAAATTCATGCAGCTAGACGAAAGTACACTTTCATCATAAAATTCACCACACGCTGCATTTAATTGGCTTTGGCCCGTAAATGTAGCTAAACCAGCCTTAGAGCTGAGAAAAAGAACGCTCCTGATATTAATAATAATATAGGAAAACTTGTTCAATAGGAGAATTTTGGAAAAAAAATATAACCGGTAATAAAAAATTAGGCGTTTCAAAAACAGAACACAGTGAAGGACGTGCCAAAGAGCTTAGATTTTTGACCTTTGATATTTATTATAAATATCTTGTACAGAGGCCAGCACATCAACCTACCCCAATCTGTCAAATTTCTTTGATAGATTTTCAACTTTATGTCAAAAGTATAAGGTTCATATTCAATTGGGACAATTTGACAGATTGGAGTAGCTTGATGTGCTGGCCTCTGTACATTGTATTCGAAAAACTGTCATTTTTATTAATGGCAATACTGGTTTTCAGAATGAACTTTAACCAAAAAAAAACTTGACCGCAACTAACCTAATCTGACATGGGTGGACAAGTGCGAAACACGAAATCTGATATTCACCCCCCTCTCGTAGTAGTGAAGCTGTGTGCATTGACGACTGATGTACCGTGTGGTATAGTGTAGTCCGCGTGGCAACACTCTCGTTAGAGAGTATTATGTTCTGTTGGCAACACTTACTATGAGCACGTGCGTTCGATTACCGTCTTGGACGCTATTAAACTGTTTCTGTCCACAGCCAATGTGCGTCGCTTGGCCTTGAACTACGTAAATGTAACGGTTATCAGTCTCCCTGAAAATAAAACAAAAATTTAACGAAAAATGATCCTTATCTACATCTCAGCCTCGCCATGGCTGCAGTGTACCGGGGGAGGAGCAGCGGCGTGCAGCCGGTCGCCAGCCGGGTGAGTCAGTTCACTTTAGCTTCTTTAGCGCACAAACTTCAGAATCGGATGGTTGAATGTGTTTGTATAAGAAGCTGAACACTATTAGATCATGTTGTATATAGTAGGGGAGGTACCTACTGCTCAATTTTTGCGTTTTTTTGCTAGTAGTTGTTAATTATTCAATTGTCATCAGAATGAGAGTCCGTCGCCCAAGGGGGAACACAAAGTTACAGCATGTCAAAGTTGTAAAAAAAACATGAAAAAAAAAATAATTTCATACCGCTCCAAAACCATAAGGAACGACGACTTATAAGCATTTTTTACTTTTTATTATTTGTCATGATGGCGGCTGGCGGCCCAGGAACACGTGAGTATGTCATCGCTAATATTTATTTCGAAGAAAAAATAAACAATTTGTAAAAAAGAAAGTTTTTTCAATCAAAGACATTAAATTATTATCAGCTATACTCGGTAGGTGGCCAGTGTTGCCAGATCCGATTTTTAATCGGTGGATTAAGCCTGAAAAACCTAATATACTAGATCCAATCAGGGGTCCATGTAGGGCCCGGAAAAAGCGTCCTTTTTTTAAATTATTATTTCTAGAAGAGATCTTCTTGTAAGAAACCAAAATCAGCCATAATAAATGTGGCAATATCATCATCATCTGCCTAGCCTTTTTCCAACTATATTGGGGTCGGCTTCCAGTCTAACCGGATGCAGCTGAATACCAGTATTTTGTGCCATATAATGTGGCAATATAATAATAATATTTATCCTTGGACATTTCACACAACGCCATTTTAGTCCCAAGCTAAGCAACCTAATGCTTGTGTTATGGTAACGAGATGGCTGATAAACTACTTATATACATTTTATTTTTGTAAATACATACATATTATACCTAGATAAAACACCCAGGACCCGGAACAAATACTTGTAGGTCGTACAAATATTTGTTCCGTGCGGGAATCGAAACAGCGACATGCTGCGCAGCAGTCGGCCGCTCAACCACTGCGCCATCCGTGTTGTCCAACCACCAACCAATACACGGCCTATATATATGTTGATCTAGTGTATTTTTTTGTCAAACAAGAGCTATTTAGAATCCTAGCTACTGACTGGACAGCTAATTATAATTTAATATAAAAAAACTCTTTCGCGGTGGATTTACACTTACTGCCATAGAATGAAAATATAATGTTAACGCCAAGAGCTTTCATAGGACATACATTTCATCTCTGTTGCACAACTTTGAAAAGTGGGCCCAGTGTTCATACAAAAGTGCCCATGCTGGTCCTTTGGTTAGGTAGTCAGCTACGAAATTAGAAGTGGGTTGTAACAGGTAAAATCACATATCTGTTCCGCCTGTTCCTGTTCAGCTCCAAGAACCTGTTACACAACAACAGGCTGTTATTTCATACTAGGTGGGCTATTGCATGTAGCTATTGTATGTTCTCTGTTACCACAGCTGATACACGTAGGTACTTCTCTTTCTAACTAAGGTGTTACACCTATGCAAGAAAAGGAAAGAGCTTGTGACGGACGATATAACAGGGTGTCACGGTGTATCAGTAACATTTATTGTCTTATTCTAAGGTACGTAACTGTCATAAGCATGAATAGAGAAATAGAGAAAAGCTTGTGACTTGGATGGGTTCTGTTATCTCGTCATGGAACAGAAGCTGTTTTTTTAACCGACTTCCAAAAAGGAGGAGGTTATACAGGGTGGCAGGGACATCGACGCGCAAACGTTGTCAAAAGGTTACACCTGATGCCATAAATTAAATTACGAAAGTCATTCATCTCGGAAATGACCGGTTAAAAAAATTTACATTTTTGAGCGCGCAATGTATTGCAAACAACGCGATTAAAACGCTCCGCGGATGGCGAGCGCGCGCGCGCTGCCTAACCTACACACACATACAAATCTGTGGCGCGGCCGCCCGCCCCGCAGCCGCCGCGACCGGACGAACGTGAACGTACCTACGAAATATCGCCTAACGACAACATTGATAGGTACCTACCACATAAAATCATGTTTAATTAGTCTTGATAACCGATAACAATAAGCTTATTCCCATAAAATAGCGATACCGATGAGGATTGATAACAAAAAAGATGCTTGATAAGAACTTAGCGATCCAGTAATGTTTAATTGATGAACTTACCTTAATCTCGCTCATTCCTAATGAGATAGGGGGTAGGTAGGGTTCGAAGTGGCCGCCACCAACCCGCTCGCAGATCTGAGCGCGGCGCAGTTTCAGCGTGGACACGGGACAAAAAAGTGGGATCCTGGACACACTCTTCACGCAGCGTCGCAAACACATTCACAATGCGATCTCTCATTTCTGCTGCGGTATCGCACTCGGTCATAAACACCTTATCCTTGACGTAACCCCAATGAAAAAAATCTAATGGAATCAAGTTCGGTGAGCGAGCTGACCATGGTTGTGGACCGAATCTTCCAATGCACCGGTCTCTAAAAGATACGGTGAGGCAACTTCGGACAGGAAGGGTCACGTGTGGGGGAGCGCCGCGCGCGCCATCGTGTTGGAACCATGTCTCGCGGAACTGGAGCACAGGCACCTCCTCGATTATTTCCTTGAGAGTTGTTTTTAGGAACTCGTGAACACGTGATATCGTGGCCCGTTTAGTCGTTCAGGGAGAAAAATGGGTCCAATCACGCGGTCTTTATAAATACCGGCCCACACATTTACCGACCATCGGGTTTGGTGCCTGAAGAATTGTTCAGGTCTGGAAGGTATTTTGAACGTCACTCTCAAACACACACGACACACACACAGAGAAAGAAAATTACTTTTGATTTTAAAACTACGCTAAGATCACAAATTCGCGACAAACAGCACGCCCGTTTGCGATCAACGAAATCTAGGAACTGGCAAAAATCCGATAAAATCGGCGAAATCAAAAGAAATGTACTTAGCTGATCTTTCTTTCAATTTGCCGCACTTGCTGCCGACAGTTAGTACTTGCATTTTTTCTGTGAATACAGTGCCTACACCGAACACAGATCAACAAAATGATAGAGTGTACAAACACATTTAGTTGTACCTAGGTACCTACTCACGAAATTAATTGCGAAAATGGATGTATTATTTTTTTGTGAAACAGTAAATTACATTGTTGAATTGCATTCAAAACTAAAATTAATGTTGATAATAAAAAAAGTATGAAAAATTACGTGACTATCAATACATTTCTACTCGTTTTTTTTTTAAATCTTCTTTACTTAAATCGATGAAGCATTAGAAAAATAATTATCCCCATAATGAAACTAAAATAAAAGTAGTAAATGGGTCATTCATTTATGTAGATGATTAAAATGCCTCATGTGACGCGTCTGTTAGATTCATTGGGATACGTCGCATAGCTTCTTACGAGACCGCTCGCCGCCGCCGCGCCGGCGCCGCCGCCGCCGCGGTCCCTTTGTCGGCATTTGAAAACGAATAGCGTCAAGGTACTAAGCCAGTGTTGACCTCGCAAATGAACTTTTGCAAACAGCTGATCAGGTAGCCCTTACGAGTTTTATTTACATTGCTGTTTTAAGTGAAATAAGTGAATTTACTATTTTTTTATTAAAAATCTCATTGGGTTAGATAGAAATAATGATTTTATACGATTTACAATAAAAAAAATTGCAGAAAAAAACGTAAAAATTAAGAAAAAGCCGACGAAAAATTTCAACGCAGGGGCGTCCAGAATCATGTACTGAATCCATGGTAAGCGGTTGCGCGTCGATGTCCCTGCCAGCCTGTATGTTCGACTTTATGTATGTTTTTTTTTTTTTTTTTGTATGTTCACCGATTTCTCCGTCATTTGTGGATCGATTTCGAAAATAATTTTTTTGTTTGTAAGGGTATACTCCCAAGGTGGTCCCATTGTCAGCAAGTTGGAATCTGATGAGAGGATCCCATGGAAATCGAGGGAAACCCTCAACTTTTTTTGGCAAAGCTATAGCGATTTGGATATTTTTTAGAGTAACTTGAAGGGTATACTCCCAAGGTAATCCCATTGTCAGCAAGTTGGAATCTGATGAGAGGATCCCATGGAAATCGAGGGAAACCCTCAAATTTTATTGGCAAACCTATAGCGATTTGGATATTTTTTAGAGTAACTTGAGCATTTGCTCTCGGAAATCATCATTTGATAAAGTGGAGCTGATAATGAAGACTACAGACGGCCATCGGAACTACTCAATGATAAATATTTCACGGGTTGCGATTCGATTACTTTAATATGGTTGCTAAGCAATTTATGCTCGTCACAATGCGTGTGGCGGTGGAGTGGAGTTCTTCAGGTTCTTACCAGGAGAACTCCTCAAAAATTAACGTCCCAGCATCGGGAAAAGCAATATTTGGTAAAAGGTGATGAGCAGTTGACGTTAGGCTATTGTAACTTAGATAAATTAAAAACTCTCTCACTAAAAAGTGAAAAATAAAAACTTTTTTACAAAAAAAAACAACCGACTTCCAAAAAAAACTACAAAGTGATAAATAACTTTTATTTCGGAAGTCGGTGTCAATAAACGAAAATGCAGAACCAACGACACCGACTTCCGAAATAAAAGTTATTTATCACTTTGTAGTTTTTTTTGGAAGTCGGTTGTTTTTTTATTGTAAAAAAGTTTTTTTTTCATTTTGTTTGTCACAGTTACAGTCTGTTATCTGGTGATACTTGTTATATTATTTAGCTGTTACGATATATACGCCTCACTCCTACGATTTTTTTACATAATTACATAATTAAGAAAAATGCTGCGGTCTTGTGAGTGTATAAACAGCCAGTGTGAATTAAAAAAAACATACCTTAAGGTGAATGTGCAGTTTTTGCCCGCGAAATTAAATTTTTGTTTTTTTGCTATTTTCAGGTCAGTGTCAGGTTGTATCTTGATCAAAATAATAATATGGTTCGCGACTATAACAGGTAGGTACGTATTTACAGAATTATAATCATTAATACAGCTTTCTTCTTTTTTTTCCTTTTTTTTTCCTACGGAAAAACGCCGACCGCGCAGTGGCGCCCTCATCGTTTGTTTGGTTATTTCTTTTATTTTAGAATTAAAATGCAGAAGTTGTACTCCACAAGATTATACGTTAATATTATTATAAACGGTAGTTTTTTTTTTATGATTATAATACAACTAAACAATATTTTCTGCATATATTCATTCAAAAAAAAAGAAATAACCAAACAAACGATGAGGGCGCCACTAGTGGGTCGGCGCCCCCTTAAGTTACAAATCTAACTCGTAGAGATAAATATTAATAATTGTAATGACTATAATTCTGTAAATACATATCTATTATAGTCGCGAACTATATTTTGATCAAGATACAACCTAACACTGACATGCAAATTGCAAAAAACGTAAATTTGAATTTCGCGGTCTACCAATTTGGATTTCGCGGTCGTTTCTTTAATATTTATAACCATTTAAATTGCAATGCCTTAACAGGCAACTAGGTTCTAAGAACCTACCTATTGTTAACATCTTCAAAATTATGTACACTTAGTTCGCAATAAAGGATTTGTATTTACCACTGTGCATTCACCTTAAGCGCTTTAGAGCTATCTAACTGACAGGAGGTTTGAAGTTAAGTATAAGTTTTCAGTGGGGAATCTTAGTGGTTTAAAGTATATGACCTTTAGTAAAGCCCTCTGAGCCCTCTCTAGTTCTAAAAACTTTGTTTTTGATGCTCCACCCCGTATTGGTAAACAGTTTGTCAATATGGATTGACCCAGAGAAACGTGCTGGATAAGATCTTTAGCAGCTACGTTATTGACGTCGTCAAAATTTGTATCACGTCTATTTACCTTAAAAATTAAGGAAGTGTCATCAGCAAGTAACACCATTTGTGGTTGATTTATTAATAAATGGAGTAGATCATTAATTTACACTAAAAAGAGGAAACCGTTTACTTACGAATGAGGAGTTAGCAGGTGTGGGCAGTTTTTGATCTTCTCAACCGTTACTTCCGCTAGCGACTGGTTTATCAAGACCGGCAGAATCTTTAGAACAGAGGGCACATCCAAAATTACGGAAGCCGCCTGAGATTTTGTGACGGATACTGCTCTTGCGAAGTATATGGGAAGAGTATTTGGAAATTTATCTAAAATAGATAAAATTATATCAATATCTATGTATGGCATGAATTGGCATGCCTACGACTAGTTGGAGGCGCGCGGTGCCTGAGGTGGCGCGCGGGCTGCGGCTTCAGCATCGGGAGACGGCGGCGGCGGTTGAGGGGCTCAAGGGCGGCGCGGGCGCTCTCGCCCGTCCTCCCCCTCCGAGCGTCGCGTCACTTGAAATTCTTGAAATCTTATCACGATCAATGCACTGCGTTTGCTTTAACTTGTATTCATGTATTACACCAGATTGATTATGAGTCCACGTATTTTCTTTATTCGCTCCTTGAGTAGTCGACGTAGAATCGTCAACATTTATGGTTCTTCTTCTTCGAGCCGGATTCTTTTAAAAACTGTCTTTGCAAGCCCTTTCTTCCGAAGAAAGGGAGTGCTTTTCAGACACTGTATCTAGTTCCCAAAATTTTGATAAATCTGTACTGGGCTTAGTTTTAGCAATATTACAAAAATCTGAATGGGACGCACGTGAGTGACAGCTTACTGAGTCTGAAACTAATCATCCTAATCTACTCCCAGATAGCAGATCATTTTGCTGCAAACTTGATTTTTACTTGAATTTAATTTGTCACCTCAAATATGATAAAATAAAGTTATAGAAATATTGCTGCAAGCTTGTTAATTTAAAAGATGATAGTATCAAACTTGTTTAAAACTTGTACAAACTTGCGTTTTCCGTTATAGGCATTAGACACAGGAAGGTAGGAAGGAGTAGCGGGGTAAGAGGTGGGCGCAAAAAAACATGATTGGTCACCGCTTGCACGTACGAGTGCAGCACGCTATGATTGGCTAATAAGTGTGACGTTGTCAATCGCATTGGTGATACTTTTTGACGCATCGCATCTCGCGTTCGGACTCTGGGTGCGTTCCGAATTGGGAAAATAATCGATGTAATCGATTTGAGAAATGTGTAGTGTTTATGCAAAGAAATATTGCTGTAATATCGTTTTGACATCGAGTAAGCACTGTGCGCGTTCGCGCGTGTTCCGAATTGTTGACAGCTCTTCATAATCGTAATATCCAATACGGAATGCATGTGAGACGATTTGAGTGCTGTGAGCGATTATAGCCAATTCGAAATGCGGCCTCTGCATTCGAGTTCAGACTTGTTTATTTGGTTTGGTGTGACGCCATGATGGCATAATTTTGTAAAAATAAGTGCTTCTGTTGTTTTGTAGGTGTATTTCTAGCTGATGTTTCATAATAAATCCATACACTTGCACTGTTCGACTCCGTTGTTTTTGTTTAGCAGCGCCTCAGATGGTACAAAATAGAAGTAGTTAAATCAATTCGCAGCATGCTCGTCGCGGTCAGGACGTCCGCGTCGCCGCGTCGCGTCGGCTCGTCTACTCGTCAGCTAGGGATTATGTTCTGTGGTCGCACAACTCGCACATGTGTCGCCGTGTGGTAGAGCCGGCGAAACCGATGTTCGCGATACAAGACATCCTAAGCGCGAGGGCATGCTGCAGACCGCAGATCGCAGACGGCAACAGATTTGTGATTGACAACGCTGGCGGTGGTGTCGCTGCAGACTTGATACTGAACGTGACGACATATGTACGACTGCAGCGGCACTTCTCTACTTCAATTTCGCGAAACTCATTTTTCAAACAAAAAATACGTCTTGTCGTTCTATGAGTAACAGCCACTGACAGAACTTCTGGTATGCCGTCTGCAGTTTGCAGTCGCCCTTCGACCTCAGCAGCAGGCGGCAGTGTCGCCATCTACGGAAACGTTTTCGTAGAAATACATAGAAAACAGTAATGTTGCTGCGGTCCGTGTTACGGTTGGGCGGCACTGCTGCTGCCGTATGCAGTGTGCCGTAGCCTTCGGAATTGTACCTTCAGCCATAAATATACAGAGTGGCAGGAAATTGCCGCGTAAACTGTAACCATGCATTTAGCACGTGACTCTAGTGCAGAAATGTTACGTAGGTTATTAAAAAAAAAAGTTTTCATAGAAAAATGCATAAGTAAGTACCTACGCCGTCCAAACATATGTAACAGCATATAATTTCGGTTCTGAGTGTTCAGACTCATGTGCTGATAAAAGGTTATATTCTCTGTGTGCTGTCCCATGGTTACAGTTTGCGCATCGGCGTCCTGCCGCCCTGTGAAAACAACTCGTTGTTTTTCCATTATTTTTCATTTTAAGCACACTGCTCATATTAAGCAGTTATTCACTGGCTTGTCATAATCACAGGGCGGAGAGTTGAAGCCCAGCACCCCCCAACCCCCAGCCCCCCCAGCCCCCCGGGACTCCGAAACGGAAATACCTTCATTATTGATGCTACCAAGGTTTTCCTTAAAGGAACATACATTACTTGCATTTTTTTTCTAAACTAAGTACTTAAACATTAAATTCTTGAAAAAATCGATTGCCTAATCCGAAAATTTAACAGAGACAAGTGCGACAAAATAGCACGTGCATTGTGATGGACACCATCGATAGGTTCAGTCTTAAGGATAGCATCTCTCCGACATGTCACACACGTTATGGAATCTATGCTTAGACAAACTTAAAGCGGAACACTACTTGACCACAGCGCACTGTGTCCTACGCAAATCTAAAGTAAAAAAAACTTTTTTAAAAACAAGCTTTTATTTATATGCGCTAAAAAGAATAAGATAAACTTTTCCTTTAAAGGAATAAGTACATAATGTATTGTAGGGACAATGTAAGTGTGTAAATATAGTAAGGAGGAGCAGGCGCACCGTCAGGAACAGCAGATGCTCCTCCCAAGCTTCAGGAAAGACATGAGGAGGTGAAGGAGAAGGTTGCCTAGCATGACAACCGCCTGTCAGAAGCTGAAACTCAGATCAGCAAGTTTAATGAAGTCATGGCTGATGTGAAGAAAACTGTGATGGATGACGTGAAGAAAACGCTGGATTACCTTAAAGTTGGGGATGGAATCGCAGCTCCCGTAGCTATAACACCTTTGCTACGTGGATTCAAAGTGCCACTGTTCGACGGAACCTGTTCCTGGTCGGCCTACAAAATCCAGTTTGAGGCTGTCATGAAGGCGAACGGGTGGAATAAAAGTCAGGCCATGACTGCCCTCACCCTAGGTCTGCGCGACCAGGCCTTAACTGTTCTGGAAGCTCTCGGTAAGGAAGTGACTTACGAGCAGCTCCTTGAGGCATTGGAGGCTCTGTATGGCGACGCCCACCTAGAACACGTATTTTGTGCGCAGCTCAAGGATCGCGTGCAACGCAGTAACGAAAACCTGCAGCAGTGGGCCCTTGAAGTGAAGAAGCTGGTTCGCAAAGCTTACCAGTCCGTACCTGCGCTTATTGATGGGAACCTGGTGCAGGCATTCATCGACGGCATCCGCGACCTTGAAGTAAGAGCTGTTGTGAGGCTCGGTCACCACGAGACGCTTAAGAACGCCTTGGCCCATGCACTGGAGGTGGAAGCTGTGCGGCAGGATCATCGTTTTCATCGCGCACAGTACATCGCGTCAGGGAGGTTGCAGCGGCTACAGTTCGCGATCGTAATAAAGGATACAGCCCTAGGTACTACGGCTGTGGGGAAAGGGGCCATCTTCGATCCAGTTGCCCTAAGCAAACTGCAGGAAGAGAAGAATGGCCTATCCGTCAGCGTCCAAAGGGATTGCCGGTAGCACGTGAAAAAGAAATGGAAACCATGATTGAGGGAATGGTGAAGGATGGTGTTATTGAACGTTCATCTAGGCCATGGTGTTCACCTGTAGTGCTGGTAAGGAAGAAAGACTGCAAGCATTGTATTAGGTAAGAGGGTAAGGAAGTGGTACCTGTGAGGATGCTCAGGACGGACCTCAGCAACGAGTGGAAGGAAAGCCTACAACGTGCACAGCAGGAAGATTTGGACATCAAGCCGATTCTGGAGTGGATGAAGACCAGAGCTCCTAAGCTAAGGTGGAGCGACGTCTCAGCGATGAGTTCGGTCACAAAAAGCTATTAGGCCCAATGGGACAGCTTGGTGATTCAGGATCCATCCTGAGCATTTTCCCATTTACGGCACAGGACTCTAGTCCTGTGCCGTAAATGGGAAAATGCTCAGGGAGACAGCTGTCATTTGCAAATGGTTGTCCCTAAAGCTCAAGTACCGGATGTTCTACAGCTGTACCATAATGCTTGCTTAGGAGGTCATCTGGGAGTAAAACGGACTCTACTGAAGATACGAGAACGGTTTTATCGGGTCCACTGTCGGGACGATGTCGAGGAGTGGTGTCGCAAATGTACAAGATGTGCGGCTGTAAAGGGATCTCAGACATGTAGTAGAGGTGCATTGAAATTGTACAATGTTGGTGCACCATGGGAGAGGATAGCCCTAGATGTTGCTGGACCATTCCCGGAAAGTGAAAGTGGTAACAAGTATTTCATGGTTGTGATGGATTATTTCACTAAGTGGCCGGAAGTCTTCGCCATTCCAAACCAAGAATCTTCAACAGTTGCAGATAAACTGGTTCATGAAGTCTTCTGCCGTTTTGGAGTACCCTTGGACATTCACAGTGATCAAGGAAGGAATTTTGAGTACCAAATATTCCAGGAAACTTTTCGAGTTATGGGTACTCATAAAACAAGAACAACTTCTTACCACCTACAATCGGATGGAATATTGGAACGCTTTAATCAGACATTGGAGAGATACCTGGCAAAAGTTGTGGAAAATCGGCAACGAGATTGGGACAAGCACATACAACCGTTTTTGTTGTCATATCGAAGCGCTGTTCACGAAAGTACATCGGTGACACCAGCTTTCGCAAACTTTGGAAGAGAATTACGACTGCCTGCAGACCTGATCACCGGAATACCACCTGATGCCCCGCGCAGTTTAACCGATTATGCGAATGACTTGCGGAACAAAATGAATGACATTTATGAGCACGTCAGACAATCGGGCCAGCAAATGTCTGATAAGATGGAAACCCGTTATGACAGCAAAATGAACAACAAAGGGTTCGACGAAGGTTCACTAGTGTGGTTGCACATCCAGTTGGCAGCAAAGGGAAATCTCCTAAGCTTCAAGCTAAATGGGACGGACCGTACCGGATTGTGACAAAGATCAATGACGTAACCTAAAGGATACAGAAAGTTGCAAGAGGTACTCCTAAGATCGTCCACGTGGATCGACTGGCGCGTTATTATGGGGCTGATAATGCTCGTGACGAGCTGTCTTAGGAGGGGGCTGTGTTGCGCGCCACAATTGATATTCGTTACCACTAGCGCCATCTAATATCGAGTAGAAGAACTAGTAGAGTCAAGAACCTTCTAGAAATTTCGATGCTAGAACTTTCTAGAACTATCGACATCTGGTCCGTCGGGGACCGGTATGTACTCGAACATTCTAGATGTTTCTACAGTAGAAGGTTCTGGAACTATCTGAGACATATAAGGCGGGTATGGGCCGCGAGCCGACACACTTGGTTAAGCGATACATGCGAATACATCGAAAGCGATCTACAAGTGCAACTTAGAAGTGATCAGTAGTGCAATTGTGTTTTATAATTAGTGTGTTAAAGTTGTAAAGTCAAAGTCTAAGCATTTATTTCAAATAGGCACATAAAAGGCACTTTTGAACGTCAAAAATTACAATGAAATAGAATTGATTCTAGTCGCCCCTTCCAAAAGGTAGTTTTCGTATGGAGAAGAATGGGCAAGAAACTCCACCGTTACTCTTTTAAAATGTTTTACAATATTTTGCATAGGTAGGTACATCAATTATATAATAAAATAATATGTGAAGAAGATGCACCTAAAATAAAATTACTATACCACAATAGGTAAAAGAATTAAAAATGAAACCATGACATATAAATTAATAATCTGATAGATACATGGTGCTCAACTATTTACAAAAATGGAAAAAGTAAAAGATTTTCATTAAAAAAAAAAACATAAAAACAATTTTAACAAGTAATAAGTCAGTGTGTGAGTTAGAGTAATTACAGAATGTAAACAAAGTAAAAAAAAGAATAAATTTACAATTAAATTAGCAACCAGTTTGATTTTGTCTAGACTCTAGATTGTCCTATGGAGCAGGACCAGCATGTTTCCAAGCGTTCTTATATATGATCAAACGAACTTCCAAGTGAAGTTCGATCATTATTATGATGAGTTGCTTCATTTGAAGATATGATTATAACAATGTAGTTTCCCTACTTACTTGGTAACTTCGCACATATTTTAAAGATTTTTAAAACTAATTGACGTAATTCCGGTCTGACTGTACCTCGGTTGACACTGTGACGGTTAGCTCATTTTTTAGAGTCCTGTAACTTTATGAGTATGATATAAAACTTTCTCTACATCTGGGAATCTTCAAGCGTCGGGGAGGGAGGGTGATCATATCTTCAAATGAAGCAACTCATCATAATAATGATCGAACTTCACTTGGAAGTTCGTTTGATCATATATTATAACTCGTTGCTTCATTTTTCAGATATGATTATAACAATGTAGATGTTAAGAGTCAGAAAGTTTTGAAATGGAAAATAAACAATAAGGTTTTAAACATTATGGTTTTATTTAAAGACAAATCAGCTTTATAGTAATACTTATGTTTCCGTAACGGTACGTTACATTTACTTATTTCGAATTAACTTCAACGAATTAAACGTAAAGATCTTATCGATAACATGAACACATAAATAAACATTTCTGTAGTGTAATTGTATAATCTTATAATTAATTAATAGGAATTAATAATCAGTCTGGATGTCTGAGCATAGGTAGGCAAACAGATCTGGCAAATTCGCCTTAAAACGAGCAAATGAGTTAGATGAACTAGTCCACCCTACGGTTTTGCGAATGGTTTCTATATTAACTCCTGCTAAGTTTGCGGCCGAGGTTGACGCGTGCCGTGTACTGTGTGCGGCGAATACACTGGTGTCAATGCCGCTTTCTGAAAAGACTTGTTTGATCCATCTACTGATGGTTTGCGTGGTGGCAGGTTTGTGTGGCCGTTTATACGTCAACAACAGATTATTTGTATTCTCAGGTCTTATGTTTTTAGTTATAGAAATATAATCTGAGAGCACCGTAGCTGGACATATACGCGTATTTTCCCTGAAGTATGGCAGGAACAATATTGGCTGGTCTCTGCCAGGTGCGGATGTCTTTATGATGTCTGTTATGACGATTTTGATGCCACTATCAGAGAAAAGTATGTTCTCGAGTTTAATTAAAGACAGCGTCTGTACCCTGTGAGCTGTGCAAATTGCAAGTAGGATCACTAAATTTTTTTTTTTTTTTTTTAATTTTTTCGAATGTTAGTTCGCTATTAGGGAACCATGTTGAAACATGGTTTAAAACCAATTGGGGATTCCAGGTGGTAGAATACTTGGGTTTTATGGGTCTCAATTTATACGCCCCTTTAAGGAGCCGTTATATAGATTCATTTGAACCAATATTATTGCCTACAAAGGTTGACAGGGCAGAACGATGAGAATTTAGACTGCCATATGCACACCCGTTATTAAATTGTGACGCTAAGAATGACATTAAAGCAGATTTCGAAGGGTCAAATACATTCATGCTGTTGATTGTACAATATTGCCACCACAGCTTAAGTGAGGTATTGTGCAAAGGGTGGTACTCCCTGAAATGAGATTGCAAGAGGTTTTTATTGGGGTTTAAGTAAACGACGTCGGAAACTATAAGATCTTGCAATAGTGGAAACCATGGCTGTGATGGCCAGTTGGGATAAACTAATATGCCGTGTGCATTGTCATCGATAATTTTTCTAAGACATTTTAATACCAAAGAAAATGGAGGAAAAGCGTAGAAGAAATATCTTTGCCAGTCTACCGTAAATGCGTCTACGGATACTGCGTCAGGGTCTTGTTTCCATGAGGTGAATGTGGCTTACTTCGCATTATCGCGAGACGCGAATAAGTCTACTTCAGGTTGACCAAAATATTTTATAATGTCTTGGAATGCTTCATCGGAAAGTGACCATTCAGTATCCGGATTGACTACTCTAGACGCGGCGTCTGCTCGGTTTTCTTTGGTATTTACGTATGATGCATAAACCCAAAGGTTGCGCTGTTCACACCATTTCCAAAGGGACCTAGCCAAGTCGTTTAAGTGGGGGTATTGAATACTCCCCATACGATTTACATAACTGATCGCAGTGGTGTTGTCCATGCGCAGTAATATTGTGCAGTTGGTTGCATTACTGGCGAAGGACTTCAAACCCAAGAAAGCTGCCATCAGCTCTAAGTAATTGATATGACGATCATTTTCTGAAGACTTCCATTTGCCATGTACTTGAGCGTTGTTGCAAACAGAACCCCAGCCTGACCTCGACGCATCGGTTTAGATTTCAATATCAAAATTTGGCTGCCGCATAAAGTTGCGAGCTGTATTAACGGTTGCTAGCCACCAGTTTAGATCCTCTAATATAATATTAGGTAGTTTAATTTTAGCTTCGTAATTATTGTTATGCTTAAGTAACGCTAGAAACTTCTGACGGTCTAAAATCTTAGTGTATACCCAAGCGTACTTAACGGCTGGGCTAGCGGCGACTAGAATACCGATAAAGCGAGCTAATTCACGGATGGAACATGACTGTAGTTTAGTAAATTTTATAACTAATTCGATAATGTTACGTCGCTTATCGGCTGGCAATTCTATACTGAGACTCCTGGTATCGTAACAAAATCCTAAATACTTGCAGAATTGTCACGGTTTTAACATACTTTTATCGTAATTGACAACAAACCCTAGAAACTCGAGTATATAGTTTCAAAGTTTCATTTACATTATTAAGACAATTTTCGTAAGTATTTCCAATACATAAAATATCATCTAAATAACAAACTGACTGATAACCGCGATGTCTGAGGTAAGCTATGACTTCCTTCATAACCTTAATGAATACCCGTGGGGCAACGCATAATCCAAACGGCATGCAATTAAAGCCATATGTGTGAGTTTTTGCGTGCTGTTCGGTAGTCCTCTATTTTAAAATGTTCGCTCTTGATTAGCTTGTTTAAGGTTTTTAGGTTTAATATAAAGCGGCTTTCGCCATTAGGTTTTAGTGTGAGGAATATTTTAGAAATAAATTGATCTTTAGTCACATTGCACTCTGAGATAGCCCCTAAAGATTTGAGTTTCATAATGGTTTTCATCATATCTGATTTCTCAGTATATGATAGGTTGTTTTTAGGTATTATTGATTGTTTTACATGTGTATTGGATAACCATTTTTTAACCAATCAAGAACAACATTGTTATTTGTTATTTTTAGCCATCGGTCATAAAAGTGGGTAAGTCTACCCGCATGTACCTGCGTTAACGGTGACTGAGCGGGAGCCCGAGGTTTGTCCTGCGAGGCCGGGCGTTGTGACGGCTGTGCTGACGACGTCGTGTATGGACGGCGATTCCCCGTCGTCGTTGGCCTTCTGTATGCACCCCGCCCCCCCCCCTGTTCGCCGGGTATCGAGGAGGCGGGTTCCAGTTTCCCTGGTAGGACTGACGGGTACTAGGGAGTTGAGGCGGTTTCGAAGCCTTTGCCGTCTTTTTTATGGAAAGACCTTGCTTTTCAATGGCCTTGGCGGCTTTAATTTTTTCTGATAAGGACGAGCCAAACAGTGATTCATCCCCTTCCGACTCGTTGATGATGTTTATGAATGCCTTGTCCAAGCTAGGAGTGATTAATTTCACTCGAGCCTGCGTTGCCAAGTAGTGCGAGTCGCAATGTAAACTGCAACCATTGCTCAAGTGTTTCATAGCTTGAACCTTGTTTTCACTTTTTAGCACACATGCCTCTGTTGATGGCAGTGATTCCCGTACCTAACTGTTGTTGATACGCTGTGAGTGTCATGTCGCGGTTGCGAACCGTGTCCGGTACTGCTGCCGAGATTTCAGCATTCAACTTGGGCGCTTGAAGGAGCCTACAATTGTCTGGTACAAGGTACTCTTTCAGTACCTTGTCCTTGTTTTCTTTAGGCATTCCTTTTCTTAGCAAAGGAAGCCACAATTGCGATAGATTATCGTGAATGTTATCGCCGTGGTAGATCGGTTGGCACGGGTACTGCTCCATAATGGCTTCATTATCATTGCCTGGGACCACATCAGGATCTTCGCTACCTAAAATTACAATTTGTAATCAAGGTTGTGAAGATAACAATTTTGAGGGTAGTGTAAAAATATAATTAATTGATTTTGCACGTTAACGTTACATCTGTTTTAGATTGTACGTATTTTGTGCTTGTTTGTCATCGTTAAAGACTCGCAGTCAATCCCGATGCAATATTAAAGTTTAAGTTTTATAATTTAGATATAAAAATATAATTAATTGATTTTGCACGTTAACGTTACATCTGTTTTAGATTGTACGTATTTTGTGCTTGTTTGTCATCGTTAAAGACTCGCAGTCAATCCCGATGCAATATTGAAGTTTAAGTTTTATAATTTAGATATAAAAATATAATTAATTGATTTTGCACGTTAACGTTACATCTGTTTTAGATTGTACGTATTTTGTGCTTGTTTGTCATCGTTAAAGACTCGCAGTCAATCCCGATGCAATATTGAAGTTTAAGTTTTATAATTTAGTTTTGAACAATGTCAAAGTTATTGACTCGCAGTCAATCCCAGAGCATTAACAAAACTGATATTTTCACTATTCACTTCTAGATCACCAACGAATTAAATATACCTTTGCTTACCTTCATCATCCGATGACGATTGTAACGGTCTTATTATTCGTCTTTCTTTCTCTTCAATTTTTCTAATTTTCTTGGCGTAGTGATCAATTTTTGATTGCGCGCTTCTTTTTGGCATGTTTGCTGAGAGGGCGCGTGCGATAGTTACCGCGCACGAAAAAGGAATGAGCTAACCGTCACAGTGTCAACCGAGGTACAGTCAGACCGGAATTACGTCAATTAGTTTTAAAAATCTTTAAAATATGTGCGAAGTTACCAAGTAAGTAGGGAAACTACATTGTTATAATCATATCTGAAAAATGAAGCAACGAGTTATAATCCTGGATATAATCTTTTAATTTATAGAATGCTTGTTTACTAAGTGTACGTTTAATGCAAGTTTTAAATTTTCTTTCATTTAATTGCAATATATCACAAGGTATTTTATTGTAACATTTAACACCACAGTACCCAATAAAAGATGTATGTACTTTGGCTAACCTGAAAAATGGTTGATGTATTTTATCTTTATTTCTAGTATTAAAATTATGTCTATCGCTTATTTTATTAAAAAGATGTAGATTTTTTCTTACATACACAATATTATCATAAATGAATTGGCAAGGTACCGGCTTATTATTAATCCCTTTAAAAAATTCCCTGAGAGATTCGCGGCGACGTAGAAAACGACGTAAATGGCTCTGACAGCTCTCTTTTGCAAAATAAATATGGATTCAATGTCAGCAGCTCGACCCCATAGTAAAATGACGTACATAATGCTGTGAACGTAGCTAAAATAGACTAAACGCGCAGTTTCTACATCTGTTAACTGTCTTATCTTTCTAACAGCATAAGCGGCCGAGCTAAGCCGCCCCGCAAGAGATGTTATGTGAGGTCCCCATTGTAATTTCTCGTCTAGCGTGATTCCCAGAAAAACCGTTTGATCAACAAATTCCAGTTTTTCTCCATTCAGTATGATGTCACAGTCGCTACTGCTAACATTAGGCAATTAAAATCTAATGCATTTGGTTTTCTTTTCATTTAGTACCAAATTATTTACCGTAAACCAATCTTGGACCTGAAGAGTAGAGTTATTCACGTCGTCAAGATTTTGTGCCCGTCTGTCTATCTTAAAGATCAATGAGGTGTCATCTGCAAATAACACCATCTTCGGTTGATTTTGAAGTAATTGGGGTAAATCATTAATGTAAACTAAAAAGAGGAATGGACCCAATATCGAACCTTGAGGAACACCCATTGTCATTTCAGACCCTAATGAGTTTACGCCATTTACTTGAACTTTAAGCTTTCTATCTTTTAGGTATGACTTTAGTAAATCAAGAGCTAAACTCCTAACTCCATAGTGCTCAAGTTTCAGCAGAAGTGTCTCATGGTTTACGAAATCGAACGCCTTAGAGAGGTAGCAAAAGATTCCAATGGCATCTTGTGCTTCTTCCCAGGCGTTAAAAATGTTCTTTATTAGAGTGACACCAGCGTTAGTCGTACAGACGCCAGCACATCAAGCTACACGAAACTGTCCACAATCAACTTTGTACCTTACGTTTTAGCGATAAAGTTGAAAATCTATTAAAGAAATTTGACAGTTTTTAGTAGCTTGATGTGCTGGCGTCTGTACAACGCCCTTTGGTGAAACCGTACTGTTGTTCATGAAAAATGGAATTTTTATTAAAGAGACGTAACATTTGATTGAGCATCAACTTTTCAAACACCTTACTAAGAACTGGCAGAATTGACACAGGCCTATAATTGTTGGGTTCTTTACTATCACAGGCTTTAAACAAAGGAACTACTTTACTGTGTTTCATGAGATCCGGAAAGACTCCTTGGTCTACACTGATGTTAAATATGAAAGCTAAATAGGGCGCAATTGTTTCGATGATAGATCTACAAATTTTTACAGAGATTCCCCAGAGATCTTCTGTTGATTTAATTTTAAGATCCTTAAAAGCTTTTATAACAGCCTGGGGGTTTGTATGTTGAAACCTAAACTCCGAAGGGCATGCCTTAACATTCTTTCTAAGTAAGTCAGCAAAAAGCGCAGGTGAGGAATTTAAAGCTTCTGTAGTTTTAATGGGAATATTAGCAAAAAAGTTTTCGAATTCCTGAGCAATTTCCAGATCTGAATTGATGGGGCCATGTGCAGTCTCTAAATTAAATTCAGTATTAAGCTGTTTTTTCCTACCTGTTTCATTATTTATTATTTGCCAGGTAGTTTTTATTTTATCATCGGCTGATTTTATTTTATTGCTAATTATAAAAAGCTTTAGCTGTTTTGCATACACTTTTAAAAGTCTTAGAATATGTTGCAACATACTGATCAAAGCTTGTGTTATTCATATGTTGCTTCAGGCCATAAAGTTCAAAAAGGTTTTCCTTGCTTTTACGAATCAAAATCAAAATCAAAAGTCATTTATTCAAACTAGGCTGAGAATCAGCACTTTTCGAACGTCAAAATTACATAAGACAGTCCCCCAAAACGCCCGCCCTTCACCACTTCCTAGTGCTTTCGCTGGGGAGAAGAAGTGGCGCAACAAACTCCCCAGCAGCACAGCTGTCTGTTCAGTTAAAAAATACTCGACTGTATACAAAACTAGATCTGCAAAGTATCTAATTAACATTACAGGACACAGAACATTCGATAAAATTATTTGCCATATGTTAGCTAGCCACGCCAATATACCAACAAATACCATAAAAATCTATACGTACTCAAGCTAAAATAAAAATACTAAATCAAAAGTAATAACTACCTAAATAAAAGCCTCCAGGTATAAAGGGCGTGACAACTTACATATTTATGCAATGCTGGGTATACCTGGGTATACCAGGAATACCTGGAGACGCCCAATCACTAAATAAGAACTTTGTGTAAATACTTTTAGTCTTTAGTGGGAAAGTGTCATTAAATTGCGTGTTTAATATTGAAAAGAACTCGGCGTAGAACTCATTTGGATCATATAAATTATTAAAAGACTGAGCACTTAATTTACTGGCCAAAGAATTATTTAATTTTTCTAAATTTTTACTTGTAATTGGCCTAAACCTTATTAAGTTTTTTTGTAAAGGCATGTAGGCGCAAAATGTTATTGTTTGTCCACTGTGATCAGATGGCATCTTATTTACAATTTGTTTGTGTAAATAATCACAGTTACAGAAAACATTATCTATACAAGTGGCAGAGGAAGCTGTCACTCGGGTCGGTTCAATAAAAACATTTGACAATCAAATGACCTAAAAAGACTTAATAATCTGAGAGTATTAGAGTTATTTTCTAGTAAATTAATATTAAAATCACCACAAATTATTATTGACTTACTACTAGCAGAAAGTTTCTTTAGCACATCTTCCATTACAGAATCAAACACAGCTAGATTCTGGTAACTTGGAGGTCTGTATACGCATACTATTACATGCTTATCGAGCTCAACACAGGACAATTCAATGGTGTGTTCAACAGACAGCCCGATGATGTCTTTTCGTTCCTTTGATTTAATAGAATCTTTAACTAGTATTAATGATCCGCCGGCAGACATGGCAGACCGGCCGGCCTGCCGTAGACATTGTTTCAGTTTTAGTTGAGTTACACAATTCTTTAACTTCTGCATATAAACTCTGAAATCTCTCGATATACTTATAAATTAATTCTGACTCACTACCCGTCACTTTCCCTTTTTGTATATCACTTGTAATTTGGACTACATAATCAGAGTTTTTCATAATAATATCATTTGTCTCAGTGAGTTTCTTAGTCAATACATTGCCTGTTCTACGACCAGGACCAATTTTAATAAGATACACTCTTATGTCTTTAATGTCATTACACAATTGTTCTAAACTAGTTGCCATAACTTACCATAACAGAAGATAAATTTTCTTTTGCACACATTATTCTATGTTTAACTGTAATTAATTATAATTAAGTAAAGCCATGCCAGATTAGATATCTTAAAGTCCCAAAAAAAAAGTTTCATCATCATACCGATTTCTTCTCTTTTACGATATTAAGTGTCATATTAACTGAAATGATAATCACACTAGACCGCACTTGTATCTTATAATGTAGCACTGCACCAACACTATATTTTCGACGTTACACTACTCCGTTGTCCACGCCTACGGTCGGTTTTTGTAGCCTGCGAAGAAACGAGCGTCGCATAGTATGCTGTTGAATCTGCTGGTCAATCCATTGAAGGTGACATCTTCTATAAATTCTGTAGATGGCGTATACCGACGCCAGCGATACCAAAGTGAGGATCAGCAACAAGATTATGTTCGTGACTCCAACATGCGTCTTTAATTCTTCTATTGAAGCCTGATTATTGCCCGCAGCGGCGTTCTGGGCAAGGATCACCTCCTCCTTGGAGTTATTGGTACCCATCTCCTCTGGTAATAATTATAACTCTTACAGCCGAAGTACTAATTATTACAAATTAACACATTCACACATCAACACATTTTACGTTCCTTCTAAGTCCCACTCGCACTAAATATGGTCATGGTATTTTAAAACAAATCAAGTCATTGCGCTTTGGCAGGGTCGCCATGTAAGGCGGGATCTCGAGGAGATATTGAAACACCGAGAGCTGAGTCTAAACTGTCTTTATTATAATGATTAAACGATTAATCAGATTACATCTAGGTACATATATGATATAAGGCGGGTTACAATCCAGTAAGGTTGCTTACACACTACAGTATCATACGTGTTCGGCTGAAATGGCTAACTACACAATAATTTTCATAGTTAATTGACATTGCTTGATGAGCTTTTAACCAATGTTCTGTTAAACAAACGACATCAAACTTGGTATTTTCTAAAAACAATTCTATTTCCAGTAATTTAGAAGAGCAACCTTGGATATTTTGGTTTAATAGTTTTAAAATATGTTGCTCTCCCTTTAGTTTGTTATTATTCTGAGTAATATTGCCAGAAGATACCTTTTTATTATTCTCTAATAGTAATTGGTTATTTGTAGGAGTAACTTCTGTTGTCTGACTAACTAGCTTAAAGATTTATCCGGAGTGACCTCCACAACTACGACTGAAGTATCTAGAAAGCCCGTATGAGTTCCAGCAGGAAGAGAATACCCTATCTGACTGGTAGTGGCCTCCAATGATGTTGGTGTTATGGGTGGACCCTCCTTTGTACAACATGATTGATAATTATTCCTCACTATGTTGTTAGTATAACTAGACAACACAGGCTCGTCCCTAATACTACATTTTGTTATATTAGCTATAACCCCATTAATATTATTAATGTAATTGGTGTTTTTAATTAAAGTGTCAATTTTTTGGTTATTCAATCGGCAGTTTTTATTGTCACGAACCCCAAGCTCGTAACAGTATTCTCTATAAACCGACGCACCTCCCAGGCCAGCACCGCACTGTATTTATGAATATGCGTTGCACTGCGGCCTGAAGGCTAACATTACGATTGAGGATCGCAGGACAATGTCTGTGAGAGAGATATGATCCGTCAGGCTGACCCATGCCCCCATGGGGGTCTTGGAATGTGTCATCAGAATGCGGATATAGATTGTCGTCTCCAAGCGAGCTACCGCTGACAAAATGTTTGAATGCAGATCTACTCACTTTTGAAAAAAATATATTTTAGAGTAAGAATTGGTAGCATCAGTATTGAGGTCAGATCCCCTGCAGGGCCCGCGTCTCCTGTCCGCCCGGCACGTGGCGCTAGGACCTGGTGCGGCGGCGGTGCCACACTACACGCTATAGCTCGGACGCGGACTCACTGGTGCTGGCGCACGTGAAGTCTTCGAGCCTGATGCAATCGTCCGCCAGGAACTGCGCCAGGCCCGCCAGCTCGCTGTCCCACTGCTGCAACACACTGCGCTCAGTTACCGCGGGCGACGACACAACTAGACATACTGCTATTTGTAAAGAAACCATATCCGTACAGGCGTACACCTTCCAAACCCATGCTAGTAAACACGCATGAGTACGACTTTTACGCCCCTCTGTCGCGCCGAGTGAAGCTAACACGAGTGACACGTGACAGGCGCATTATTCAGGAGGAAGGTTGTACGTTACACTAACAACAGACGCTCCTGTGTCGCGCCGAGTGAAGATAACACGACTCACACGTACCAGGCGCATTATCGCCCCTCTTACGCGCCGAGTGAAGCTAACACGAGTGACACGTACCAGGCGCATTATCGCCCCTCTGTCGCGCCGAGTGAAGATAACACGAGTGACACGTACCAGGCGCATTATCGCCCCTCTGTCGCGCCGAGTGAAGCTAACACGAGTGACACGTACCAGGAGCATTATTCCATAGCCTCTCGGTAATTGTTCCGCTCCCACCGCCCTGCCGCTGGCGACGTCCATTCTATAGCTGCAACAGTTTCTTATGTTAGTATTGTATTATATTATCTGTGGTATTGTGCTTCTGTCAGACGTCCACCGAGTCACGAGTTGCCAGTGCTGCCAGTTTTGGCCAGTGCCACCGCGAGTGGCGAGCCAGCGCGTGCGCAGACGTGTCGGTACGCACGAGGTCAGTGGCGACTGTTACGGCTAGAGCAGATAGCTGCGGGCCGCCCCGCAACGCAACGCATTACAATAATCCACCTTCATCACTTCGTCGATACATTTTCTATGAAGTAATGCACCCTACAGGCACCGCCACCGCACCGCACTGTTTTGTATGAAAATGTTATGCACTGCGGCCCTGTGCGTGCGGCTCTACAGGCACGCGTTCACAGTTCTTTCCGTATGGCACGCATCGGGCGGCTTATCGTAACAAGCAGATTAAGATATGCGCGCACCACGCAATAATGTATAATTGTTGCGGAAAATAATCGCCAATCTATACCAATAAAAAAACATAAAACACTAGAGTCTGCGCACTGCGGTAAATAATCGCTAATCTACAAACAATACTAATATACTTACTAGCGTCTGTGCACTGCGGCACAGATAATATAATACTCTCTTAAAGGTAAGTTCGTTTAGTCATTAATGATTACACCATTCGAGCACAAATCGAGTGTCGCTATTATGAATCGAATTCTGGGAAGTAATGACCACGGAGTAAATACATATGGCAAACTAAAGAAAAGAGCTCATTTTAAAATAGTTTATTTTTATTTTCTACTGTATGGTTACCTACCTATTAAACCTTAACTGATTAATTTCAATACATAGCTGAATTCGACGTCTCAAGGATTGTACTGCATTCAAAATTTGAATTTAGAACAATATGTTGTGAAGGTGACTGCGACAGTGAACGTTTCGTTCACTGCTCTGCGGGGTATTTCAAACAAGGCTATAGGTATGAATGCTCTAAAATAAGAAGCAGTTTATTAAAGTGCAACATTTACCTTTAGTTTGCCATACCTTTGTCAATTACTTTCCAGAATTTGATCCATTAGGGACACTATCGAGTTGTGTACGTAATACAGTGTCTTTTTAAATCAAAATCAACTGGTTCGATTCATGGCTATAAATAATGATTTCTCAAAAATAAAAAAACGTGATATATGAGTTACTCGTCTAGTTCCAAAACGATATGTCTTCAATGGTTTCCAAAACGGTATATCTTACCTGTTCAGTTGGCGTAGTAGCACTGTGACATCCGCGGCAGTAATCTTGTGCTCTACAGAGTGCACGCATCTCTTTTTGTGACGCTGTAAAGAAATATCGTATTATCCATACTAATATTATAAATTCGAAAGTAACTCTGTCTGTCTGTCTGTCTGTATGTTACCTTTTCACGCCTAAACCACTGAACGGATTTCGATAAAATTTGGCAGAGAGATAGATTGCATCCCGGGGAAGGACATAGGCTACTTTTTGTCTCAATAATATCCCTAAAGGGGGGGGGGGGGGGATATAGTGGATGAATTTTTGTGTAAATATTTAAAGAGATTTTTAAGGGATTGGAAAGTAGTCATAGTCTGCATCTGGAGGTGACATTTAGTCTTTATTTCATTAAAATCGGTTAACTCGGTCAAAAGTTATCAATAATTGCAATGGCCTGGAACGGACAGCTTAGGTTTACCAGTGTGCTCGATAGATGGCGTTGTGCAAATGACACGATTCAATACTTGCAATGGCCTGGAACGGAGAGCTTAGGTTTACCAGTGTGCTCGATAGATGGCGTTGTGCAAATGACACGATTTTCTGAATCGCAGTGTTAAGTCTTTCCGCAGGTGACGATAGTGACCTCCCGTATTATCATTATACTCTTTGATAGTGACCCATGCGCGGTCCGAGGGGGGGGGGTCGTGGGGGTCATGACCCCCCCCAAAATCATTCAAGCTGTCGAGAGTCTGAATGATTTTACTTGCCTTACTAACTTCAAACTGGACTTGAGCCACGTAAACCCCGATGTGCATATTCAAAAACATTAAGAACATAGGCAGACATGGGGACAGCGACTGAAGTAAAAACTTAAAATTAAAACTATGAAATGACAGTCAGTTTTTTAACTCGCCTTATAAAGTTTTTCCTTTAAAAAGCCTGTTATAAAATATAGAATCTAGGATGAAAGAGCGAGCGAAGCAAATTCGGGATATTGGGCACCCAGCACGTACGTAAGGTTCGTAAGGTTCGAAAAGCTTAGGTTATGGTCAGATTCCAAAACCTAAACTGCTGTAAATCGAGTGTATGCTTTTCGTCATAATTCGATAAAGTAAGTTCTCTTTTTTTGTATGATGTTTAAAAGAAAACAGAAACAATTCAAGGTGGGGTGCTAAAATTTTCGGGCTCGCTACGCTCGCTCTTGCAATCTACATTCTGTTGATTCTTGAGTTTTTCTTCATAAGTCGACAAAGCAAGTAATTCCTAGTTCTTTTGGAATGATCAAAAGAAAATCGATCCTATCCGTGAGTGTGCAAAATTTTCGAGCTCGCTTCGCTCGCTCTTGCATTTTACTTTCTGTTAGTTGCTTGGGGTTGCCTGCTTAGGCCGTTAATGTAATCTCTACCGTTCTAACATATACGACCAATTTGGCAGCATTAGTTAGGCTCTGTGCTTAAAGTACTTACACCCACATTTCGCCAGTTATTAAGTGAAATGTCATAGGGGGCGAGCCTGCTGCCGCCAACTGGGCATAAATCCAGACTTTCTAATGGAAAAACCCAATAATACTTTACCCGACCTAGGAATCGAACCCAGCTAGGACCTCATGCTCAGCAGTAACGCTTGCGACCACTAGACCAACGAAGAGATGTACCTCCCTTAAAATATTCTTCGGCACCCATGGTGACCCCCCCCCCAAAATGTTGGGCTGCGACCGCGCCTGTAGTGACCCTTATTCATGCAACGTATTGGAGACGTGTTAGTTTGGTCGTTCGTTTCTAAAAAAATCGTTGTTAGTTCGTAGATAATTGAAATAATAATATTGAATTTAATTGTTTCTTCTCTTCGCTTCGTTGTGGGTTGTGTACATTTCTCGATTTTCACGGAAAAAAATTCGATCGAACTGGTCGAAGTTTTGTTCTGGTTCGATCGGATTATTGAAGTGGATACTTCTCTAGGCGCGTTGGGCATTTTTTGAGATGGGCTGTCCTCGGGATGTACTCGGTTTTAATGTATATCGAGTGGTGGCAAAGTATTCTGTTTGTTTTGTTTTAACTTCAGTCGGCACTCCCGGAGTGACACTGTTTTTTTTTTAGTTCTTGGTGGTGCGAGGCACTACGAGGTCGGGAGTAGGAGATCTCGCTTATCGGTTGAGTGTTTTCTAAATCTCTACTCTATCTAACTTCCGTTGATCGCAGTTGACGAGAGTGTCAATATTGCATTCACGATCTCAAAAGTTGTTAGTTGTCTCCGTTGACTCTATTATTTTAGAAGTTATTAATTCTTATTAATATGTTGTTTTATAATTAGTGTATTCAATAAAACGTATTTTTAGTTAGTTCATTAGGTTTCAAAAATATTTTCTTTTGCACTTAGTGTGCTTTGTTGTAGGTAAGGTTGTCTAAATTGTAGTTGTATTGTATCTTTATTGTTAACCATTAGTACGAGTACTGTATAATTTAAGTTCATTAAGTTTGTTTGATATGCCTCGCAAGCGTAAATCGGATTTAGCGCGTAGCTCCAGCAGAGCTCGAGCCGTGAAAGTTACTAGAACGCAAGAATCTGAAGAGCAGTGCCACGCATCTCTTAGGGATGCCGAGACCTTGGAGCAGACTCAAGCTCGGCAGATTTTAGATGCGGAGCGCCACGCATCTCTTAGGGATGCCGAGACCTTGGAGCAGACTCAAGCTCGGCAGATTTTAGATGCGGAGCGCTACGCATCTCTTAGGGATGCCGAAACCTTGGAGCAGACTCAAGCTCGGCAGATTTTAGATGCAGAGCGCCACGCGTCTCTCAGGGCGGCTGAAACCGAAGAGCACACTCAGGTCCGCCGGACTTTAGGATGCAGGGCGTCTATTTTTCCCATGGGCAATAAATTGTATGTGGCGTGCTTACGAGTATCCAGCCTACAAAATATTCATGTTCTAGCAAAGGATGACAATACCAAAAATGTTGTTTACAAAAATATTTTAACATACATATTCCAGTTTTATTAAAATTACTTTGCATATTGTTATATTACATAGGATACTTTTTATCCCGATAGTACGTTCCCGTGGGATAATTTCCGATTTCCGCGCGGGCGAAGCCGCGGGCAAAAGCTAGTGATATATATTGTTTTATTTATGTCCGTGCTGGACCATACTTGTATGGGAACGTTATCCATCTCCTTTATAATTATTACCTCAAAAATCTGTTTTATTACAAACTAGATACCTACTTACATTAATTATATACTTACGTACATTTTAAGGCTTTCAAAATCTACATAGTTTTCTTGATCTCGAGGACAGAGCAGAGTGTAATTGATGATTAAACGAACTTACCTGAAGTGAAGTTCAATCCCAATTACACGAAGGCTCTGTCCGAAGAGATCAACTCCCACCCAATCCCATACACTCATGATCATTTGTCTTAATCAATGAGTCCCTCTATGCGTTATGTATGTAAGTATGTCAACAAGGGATCCCGTTCCTTTTACTTTAAACTAAATGAGTAAACCGAGAGGGGGCGCCTCCAGCAATCAAATTCTTTTTTTTTTCTTTCAAATTTAGTGGTTTGGATAGCAGCACCTAGCGCGTTAGTACATAGTTTTCTTGATCTCTTCGGACAGAGCAGAGTGTAATTGGGATTGAACTTCACTTCAGGTAAGTTCGTTTAATCATCAAGAACTGCTAAGTAGTTTCTGTCAACATATTGCCGTATCTCCTAACTCCTAACAGTGAAGGTCTGCTGTGGCTACCATCGACGGCTCGGTAGCATTATAGTCGGACTTTTACTTAGCTGCAGTAAAACGGTAGGTAAGTGATGACTCTCAGACTCAAACACTTGAATCATTAATAGGTTTCATTTGATTTGAGAGAGTTCAACTAACACACTGTACAACACTGTACCTACCAAAGAGGATTTTCCGCGACTCTCATGGGATCCCTTCATCAGACTCTGACTTGGAGACAATGGGACCACCTCGAGAGCATACCGTTTCAAACCCTAATGTCAACTGCTCATCACCTGTTACAAAATATTGATTTTCCCGATGCTGGGACGTTAATTGTTGAGGAGTTCTCCTGGTAAGAACTAGAAGAACTTGAGCTGATGGTGAAGTCACCATCAGCTCCACTTCACCATACGCATTGTGACGAACATAAATTGCTTAGCAACCATATTAAAGCAATCGAATCGCTACCCGTGAAATATTTGTCATTGAGTAGTTCCGATGGCCATCTGTGGTCTTCATCATCAGTTCCACTTCACCAAATTATACTTTCTGAATGCAAATGCTTGAGTTGTTAATAAAAATACCAAAATTGCTATATGTATGTCTATAATATTTGAGGAGTTCCCTCAATTCCTCATGGATCCCATCATCAGAACTGGATTTTGACAAAAATGGGACCAATCTGGAAGTATTTATCCTTTCAAATAAAAAAAATATTTTCCAAATCGGTTCATAAATGACGGCGTACTGAGGTAACAAACATAAAAAAAAACACAACCGAATTGAGAACCTCCTCCTTTTTTTGAAGTCGGTTAAAAACAGTAGAAAAGGCATTTGACTGTAAACCGCCTCGAAGTTTTGTAGTCATGTCAAATCTAAAATCAAATCTTGGATTAAGATCGACAAATGAACAAATTAATAAAATTAATTATGTGAAAAAAAAAAAAAATAGCATCATGTGACTCTGAATCAAATTTAAGATTAACTATGATCTCAGCATTCACTACAAAATGTTATCAAAACTTAACGTTATTGTATTCTTAACAGCCTTCAATCTCTTTTGCAAAAAAAACGGGCACTTTAGATTTTTTCTCTATTTCAATGAAGAAGAACAAGAAAGAGGTTTTATTAATTTGTCGATCTATTGGCATGTTATTTGAACATCCTGGCATGTATATTTACGTTCCAAATTTAAATTTAGAAATTAACAAAAGAAAAATAACGAATTGCTTAATGGCGCGAATGGCTGAAACGATTTTTTTACTGATTACTAAAATTTTTAAACTTTTTGGATATTTTCTGCAAATTAAACAATTTAATCTTTCATTTTACATTAAATACCACTTTTTGATATGAGTGATAAAGCGATAAGGGCCGGTAAAATTATAGCCCTACTTGAAGAAGGTTGTTCGCAAACTTACGTGTCTCAGCGGCTAAATGTGAGTCGTTCAACTGTCCAGAGGACTTGGCAACGGTATCAAGAGACCGGTTCGGTCAAAAGAAGACCCAGTTCGGGAAGAAAACGATGCACAGAACCAAGAGATGACCGCTTTTTGGTGAGTCAGGCGTTGCGGAATCGTAAGGCGTCAAGTGTAGACCTGAAGAAGAGCCTTGAAGAAATAGGAGGAGTAGAAGTTAGCGTGTGGACGGTCAGGAGGAGGCTTTTGGCTGCCAATATCAGGAGTTACCGCCCGGCTCGGTTCCCTAAATTACTCCGTGAGCACCGTGTTGCTCGGCTTCAGTTAGCTCGAAACTTTGCTTCATGGACTCTGGAGGACTGGAATAAAGTATTGTTTTCTGATGAAGCTAGAATCTCTTTGTGTGGAGAGGACCGACGCCGGCGAGTGCTGCGAAGGCCACGGGAACGCTATGCGGAAGTGTGTTTCGAAGAAATCACTCCTTATGGCGGAGGCTCCGTTATTTTTTGGGCAGCAATTAATTCGACGGAGCGTACGGAGTTAATTTTCATAGAAAATGGAACATTAAATGCACACCGGTACATAATGGAAGTCTTAATTCCATATGCACAACCCGCATTGACTGCACTTGGGGAAGATTCCATTTTTATGGACGACAATGCTCGCCCGCACCGTTCTGGCGACGTGGAAGCGTACATGCAAGAAGTTGGGATCCGTCGTTTAGATTGGCCAGCTCGAAGTCCTGACCTCAATCCAATAGAGCATGTCTGGTATGATCTAAAGAGACGGGTTAGATCAGTGCAACCTGCTCCACAAAACATCAGGGAGCTAAAAAGAGTAATTGCAGAAGAGTAGGAACGTATTCCTCAGGTCACACTCGTTATTAGGTTTTTACATTTGTAACTTTATTTAATTAAACAAGTAAAAAAATCTTCTTGTCTTTATTGCCGACCACTTCTTATTGTTTGGCCGTGTACATCGGTTTTAAAGAATTCATCGAAAATTTAAAAAAAAATTGCCAGATTTCACTTCACGCGTATTAATTTACACAAATATAAGTATACAGACTACGTCAAACAATTAAATTTCATTTAATTAACTCAAATCAACCGTAGAACGTAAATTTTCTTAGGTGCCCGTTTTTTTTGCAAAAGAGTGTATAATATAATAAAGCTTTTGTATAATCAAAGATAATAAAGCTTATATTATTTTAAATCTGTATGTTTATTATGGAATACTATAATGTCTATTAAATAACATTATATGTTTACTTGAAAATAAATACCAAATAAAAAAACATGTAGTAAGGGGTCCGTCGTCCTGAAGTGACCGGGGTAGATCTGAGAGTGGCGGTAGGTAGGCTGAAGGCCAAAAATACCGCCCCAGGGCCCGACGGCTTGCCGGGTAAAGCCTGGGCCCTGGCCTCGACGGCTCTCGGACCCCGACTGGAGGCGCTCTTAAGCGCATGTATGAAGAGGGGCCAGTTTCCACTCCGTTGGAAGACGGGGAAGCTGGTCCTCATTCGGAAGCCAGGGCGCCCTGCGGACTCTCCGTCCGCATTCCGGCCCATCGTGCTGCTCGACGAGGTCGGCAAGCTCTTTGAAAGAGTGATTGCGGGCCGCCTCGTCGTGCACCTGGTGAGGACGGGGCCGGATCTTGCGGATAGCCAGTTTGGCTTCCGCAAGGGGCGCTCGACGGTGGACGCCATCATGCGCGTGAGAGCCCTCACGACGGGGGACGCCATGTCTCGGGGTGGGGTGGTCGTGGCGGTGTCGCTAGACATCGCTAACGCCTTTAACACCCTGCCCTGGAGCTGCATTAGGGAGGCACTCCGGTATCACCGAGTGCCGACCTACCTCCGTCGAGTAGTCGGGGCGTATTTGACGGACAGAGCCGTCATCTACCCCGGTCGCGATGGGGAATGGAACCGGCGAGAGATGTCGTGCGGTGTCCCACAGGGATCGGTCTTGGGGCCGCTCCTGTGGGACATCGGTTACGACTGGGTGCTGCGGGCAGACCTCCCTGATGGCGTCAGCGTAGTTTGCTACGCTGACGACACGCTGGTCCTGGCGCAGGGGAGGTCGCATCAGGCGGCGGCCGACGTAATGACACGCGGGGTTGCGATAGTCGTGGAGAGGATCCGGCAGTTGGGTCTCGAGGTGGCTCTGCACAAGTCCGAGGCCATGACATTTCATGGGCTTCGGAACGGGCCACCATCGGGATCCCAACTGACGGTAGGAGGGGTTCACATCAGCGTCTAGACGACGATGAAATACCTGGGTCTCGTCCTCAACAGCCGGTGGAACTTCGTGGAGCACTTCCGACGTTTGGCCCCCAAACTGGAACGGGCTGGGGCCGCTTTCAAGCGGCTCCTGCCCAACCTGAGGGGGCCAAACGCCTCCTGCCGGAGGCTTTACGCGGGGGTCGTGCGGTCCATGGCCGTGTATGGCGCCCCGGTGTGGGCGCGTTCACTGCGGCTTCGAGCCGCCCACTACTTGAACGCGCCCCAAAAGGTGGTAGCCATACGGCTGATACGGGGGTACCGCACGATCTCGCGCGAGGCGGCAAGCCTCCTTGCCGGACTGCCGCCATGGGATCTGGAGGCGATAGTCCTCGCGCGCCTCTTTGAGTGGCGCGCGGAGGCACTACGCCGGGGGGAAAACCCGCTTCCGCGGCAAATTGCTGCGGAGCGGACGGACCTCCGGCGCGATCTCATGGCGGCATGGAAAGCGCGACTGTCGCAACCCAGCGCAGGGCACGCCGCGATAGCGGCGGTAAGGCCCCTCTTTGAGGAGTGGCTAGAGAGGCGTCACGGCGCCCTCACCTACCGCCTGACGCAGGTCCTCACCGGACACGGATGTTTCGGGAGGTTCCTGCACATCATCAGGCGGGAGGAAACGCCCGGGTGTCACCACTCTGAGGATCGCCCAGAGGACACGGTAGTGCACACGGTGGAGGTCTGTCCCGCTTGGGCAGAGCACCGCCGTGTCCTCGTAGAGGCGATCGGCAGCGGCGGCGACCTCTCGCGCCCGGCCCTGGTCCAAGCCATGGTCCGGGGCGAGAGGGAGTGGGGGGCAGTCACCTCCTTTTGCGAAGCAGTCATGCTAGCGAAGGAGGTGGCGGGATGGGCGAGGGAGAGAGCGGAGAGAGCCGCCCGTCCCAGCCGCCGCGGTAGACGCTCCGGGCGTCGGGAGCCGCGTGACGACTCCCGGCCACCGTAGGCGCGGGCCTGCGGACGGCGAGTAATGGGTAGCTCGCCGTCCGATCAGGACCAGGCCCGTGCCGGACGGCGCGTATGTGTTCCACGCGCGCCTCAAAGAGATGTCAGCAGACATGGAGGGGCCCGTTAGGGCCGAAGCCTGCCGGGGCAGCGGGATTGTCCGAAAGGTTACCGCTGCCCCGGAACATAAAGGGCTAAGGAAGGAACACGGATGGGTTTTAGTCAGTAAGAGTCTGACACTCCCTTCCGCTCCACCCAGAGCGGGAGGGGTCATTGGATGATTTCACATCCTTAAAAAAAAAAAAAAAGGGGGTCCGTCGTAAATGTACAAGTAGATCGGTAATAGGTTTTCTTAAAGGAAATCGTATAACCTATTACCGACCCAAGGGAATGTGTATGAATTGTGTAAATACATCTGTTTTTGTACATGTATATGATTTTAAGTGGGTCGGTTGCTAAAAATATTTAATAATAATGATATTTCAACTATAAAAATACACTATTTAAAAATTATACCTCTTTTATTCATCAAAATATTTACAAAAGAACAAAGTTAGTGTATACGGCTACTAAAGCTCTTGAATATATGGCGTTAATAGCTCAAATATAAGTTAACATACTAAGACAAGTACTTATCAGCGACATGGGTCGACAATAGGAATAAAATTGTGATTTTTGTTCCTATTACCGCCTATTTTTAACCGACTTCAAAAAAGGAGGAGGTTCTAAATTCGGATGTATGTTTTTTTTTTATGTTTGTTACCTCAGTACGCTGTCATTTATGAACCGATTTGGAAAATATTTTTTTTATTTGAAAGGATATACTTCCAGATTGGTCCCATTTTTGTCAAAATCCAGTTCTGATAATGGGATCCATGAGGAATTGAGGGAACTCCTCAAATATTATAGGCATACATATAGCCATTTTGGTATTTTTATTAACAACTCAAGCATTTGCATTCAGAAAGTATAATTTGGTGAAGTGGAAGTTATGATGAAGACCACAGATGGCCATCGGAACTACTCAATGACAAATATTTCACGGGTAGCGATTCGATTGCTTTATATTAAAGCAATCGAATCGCTACCATATGGTTGCAAAGCAATTTATGTTCGTCACAATGCGTATGGTGAAGTGGAGCTGATGGTGACTTCACCATCAGTTCAAGTTCTTCTAGTTCTTACCAGGAGAACTACTCAACAATTAACGTCCCAGCATCGGGAAAATCAATATTTTGTAACAGGTGATAAGCAGTTGACATTAGGGTTTGAAACGGTATGCTCTCGAGGTGGTCCCATTGTCACCAAGTCAGAGTCTGATGAAGGGATCTATGAGAGTCGCGGAAAATCCTCTTTGGTAGGTACAGTGTTGTACAGTGTGTTAGTTGAACTCTCTCAAATCAAATGAAACCTATTGATGATTCAAGTGTTTGAGTCTGAGAGTCATCACTTACCTACCGTTTTACTGCAGCTAAGTAAAAGTCCGACTATAATGCTACCGAGCCGTCGATGGTAGCCACAGCAGACCTTCACTGTTAGGAGTTAGGAGATACGGCAATATGTCGACAGAAAATACTTAGCAGTTCTTGGATAGACGTGGACTTGAAAACAATCGTCTTCATCATTCCATTTCTCGTAATGATGTAACGGGACGAACAGGTCCCGCATCTGATGATGGTAAGGGCTTGTAATTGTCGAAAGAGCTTGTAATAGGCCTAATTGAATAAAAGTATTTGACTTTCACTTATCATCGGCTCAGCAGCATGAAGTGATGACTCAGACAACACCTATTAAAATTATTAAATTCGGAGAAAATCGGATGTGACAGACGGACAGACAGACAGACACTCGAGTGATCCTATAACAGTTCCGATTTTTTCTTTTGAGGTAAGGAACCCTAAAAAGTGAAAAATAAAAAGCTTTTTTACAAAAAAAAAAACAACCGACTTCCAACAAAACACTACAAAGTGAAAAATAACTTTAATTTCAGAAGTCGGTGTCAAAAAACGTAAATGCAGAACCAACGACACCGACTTCTGAAATTAAAGTTATTTTTCACTTTGTAGTGTTTTGTTGGAAATCGGTTGTTTTTTTTTGTAAAAATTTTTTTTATAATAGACCACATTTTGTATTTTTTATTCTATTTACGAGTTATGATACCTACTTTTTCAATTAGCGGCGCAAGTGGACGGTAAACCGCCTCATAAATGTTATTGTAATTTTATATGACTATGTTACATTTTTAGTAAGATTCATTGCCATTTACTCTTGTACAATACCAAATGCCCCCATTGGTTATATATTATAGTAGTTATAATCAATGCTGGCCTTTGGTAATTTGTTAGATATAAGTACATAATTCGTATAAATATGATATTTTTTATTGATTTAACGCTGTTAAGAATATACTATTATAAGAATACAGATAATTGTTAAGTGTTGGTAGCATTCTGTACTGTGTTGGAGCATATATACAGTTCAATATACACGAGCATTTTTATTTAACTTTAACGGTTCCATTTATTTAGTGGTCGGTATTAGGTGTCACATAAACGGTATTAGGCACACACCCGATTTTTTGAGTCGGTAATAGGGACATAACCCTTTTTCCTTTTATTTAATTTTTAATTTTTTAAGCAATTCTTTAATTAAGTATCTGTTCTTATACATAACTAAAAAATCGATAATTTCAGTACTTGAAAAATTATTTTTGTTGAAGCCACATATTAAGAATGTGCTTATTTTTTGGATATCAATCTGAACTCCGCTTAAACTGGCGGTAATGTAAACGTACATTAATGCATCAAAAAAATCTTCAAATACACCTCTGACATTTCTTTAAAAGCAGTTTATCCCTTCATTAACAATTTTAATCTTCTATTCTATATCTTCTTCTTCTATCTTCTATCTATCTTCTATCTTCTATCTATCTATCTATATTCTATATATATATATATATATATATATATATATATATATATACATATAATAAATCTGTAGACGAGACGTTTCTGTACATTGAAAATATTTCCAAAAAAAATAGTTGGGGTGTTAAAGGATAACCAACAGATGCCATTTCATAAATTTTTGGAATTTTTGTCTGTTTGTCTGTTTGTCGGTTTGTCGGTTTGTCTGTTTGTCTGTTTGGATGTGACAGATTATTGATTTGAACAGGGTCAACGTAAAAAGTACCAAACCAATACGGTTACTTTTTATACTTAAATATGGTGTAGAACTCGGAGCAGTGATTAGTTTTTGTTTCATCGCAATCGGTTCACTCTATCAAAAGATATAATCAATTTAAAGTATTCTAGGAACAACTTTTTACGTTTTTTAGTAACACGTAACGACATCTATTGGCGCGATATAGTACCTACTAACGAAAACATATTATTGTGGTTGTGATGTGAATAATCACGTCCTAACAGATACCTACTAATGTCTATGTTATTTTAAAAAGTAATGATAATGATAATAAAGATATTAAAAAAATCGCTTTCCATTGATGGTTTATTTAGTGGCGCCTGTGGCGCTAAAAGAATTTTAAACAAAAAGTGAGGATAATGTAAGATAATAATAATTAATGTGGTGTTCTGAGCGATAAAGAAGTTAGATAATTATTGATATAGAAAGTTGAGTAACGCAGAGCGTTTTTTAACGAAGTTCTTATATGGAGCTTGCGGTAGGAGTTCTAAGGGAGAAATCGTCAAATTACGAAAAAGCGTTATGCCTCATTTTTCATAGTAATAGATAGATAGAGACACACACAGAGAGAGCTATTTTTCATGGATCCTGACCCCGGTAAGTGAGGTCAAAAAGAAAATCAAAGATGGCGGTTGTCTAAATTTTTAACTTTTTCGTCATGGGTGTCGTTTTCATGGTTTTCGAGGGTGCTGAAGTCGATAGTCAGGTCAAAATGAAAATCCAAGATGGTTGCTGCAATTTTTTTTTGTCATGTTTGTCGTTTTCATGGTTTTTGAGGGTGCTGAAGTCGATAGTCAGGTCAAAATGAAAACCCAAGATGGCGGCTCCATTTTTTTTAAATGTTTTGTCATGGGTGTCGTTTTGATAGTTTTCGAGGGTGCTGAAGCCGATAGTCAGGTCATAATGAAAATCCAAGATGGCGGCTGCAATTTTGTTTTGATTTTTATCGTTCCGTACCTCAAAAGGAAAAAACGGAACCCTTATAGGATCACTCGTGTGTCTGTCTGTCTGTCTGTCTGTCCGTCTGTCACAGCCAATTTGCTCCGAATCTTATGGACCGATTAAGTTGAAATTTGGTACACATATGAATCTCTGTGACCCAAACACAGACGTGTAACGTAAATAAATGAGTTTTGAAAATGGGAGTCATTTTTGAGGGGTAAATCGACAATAAAAAAAAAAAAATCGCAATCTGTACCGTGTGACATATCAAATGAAAGGGCTTATCGTGAGGATCTCAAATATATTTTTTTCATAATTTTAAAATAAATTGTATTAAAGTTATTTAAGACAATAGACGGAAATTTACCATTCCCCCCCCCTTATCTCCGAAACTACTGAGCCTAAAATTTTGAAAAAAATACAGAATATAGTTCTGTACCTATAGATTACAGGAAAATTAATAAGAAGTCTATGATCTTGAAACAACATGGTAAATCTCTCAATATTGTGCGTACAAACTTACATTTTCAGTTGGAATGTATGGGAGAACATGTTTTTCAACTACAATTTTAAGTTTGTACTTGGGATAAATTCATTCCAACTACGGAACCCTTCATTGTGCGTGGTCCGACACGTACTTGGCCGGTTTTTTTGTCATGGATGTCGTTTTCATAGATTTCAAAGGTGCTGAAGCCGATAGGCAGGTCAAAACGAAAATCCAAGATGGAGGTTGCAATTATTTTTTATGGGTTTCGTTTTATTGGTTTTTGAGAGTGCTGAAGCCAATAGTGAGGTTAAAATGAAACTGTAACGGCTTACCCACCGTCGATTGGCCCATGAACAGATGGTGAACATTATCTTTAAACCATTAACTTTTTTCCAAAGGACTTCACCCACGAACGTTTTGCCAACATAACTCTACGTCAGTGAATGCTTTACCCACAGAATGTTTTGACCAATAACTTTTCTCCCAAAGAACAAGGCCAACAGACGCCGGGAAAGGTGAAAGTAAAATAATAATTAATTGCTTGCCAATGCCCAACGTCTTCCCAAACTAAGGTTATTTTGCACTTTGTAGGGTTTTTTATGGAAGTCGGTTATATTTTTTTGTAATTAGCTTTACAATACTTTTTCTGGTTTTCGGCAGTATAAGGTCTAAATCAAAATCATGTCTAAAGTTTTCATGGGTTTCATCTTCGTAGTTTAAATGGCGGCCTGTGTCAAATATAACCAAAGTTTAATGGGTTGCTTTTTACACGGGCAACTTTATATAGAAGCTCTTACCATTAATGTATTCTTCCTTTTATCATCTATATATCTCGATGCTTATAAGGCATAATATTGGTAGATATATATGATATCTTCAATACCAAGTTAAGAAATTCAAAATTTACCACAGAGAAGAAAACAAGACTTAGAAAAACTAACTTCAAACTTCACCTACTAATCTCAGATATACTTTAGATAAAATGGTGATATGATTTTACAAGTTGGTATTCTAAGACAGACGCAAAATAAAATGGACATAATTATGGCTGTTTGGTTAGATAATCAGCTTCGAGCAGGCGCTTTTATTTTAATTTATTCTCAAAAATCAAAGTGACACTTCGTCGCTTTGTCATTATGAACCATGAAGACGCAGTGATTGCAGTCGAAAGGGCCGTGGTAGAGAACCATCATCATCATCTGCCTAGCCTTTTCCCAACTATGTTGGGGTGGTAGAGAACCCTAGGTAAGGAAAGCGTTACAAGGCAAGATCTGATGATTCTTCCTTTCCAATGAAGGAGTAGTGGCAATTACACCTTTCCTAAGCGACATATTACCTATTGTTTTCCGACATCCACGCGAACGAAGTCGCGGGCACAGCTAGTTATAATTAAAAATATACCATTAAATTGCTAATGCCAAACTACATTCAGTGATGGATTATTTATTATTAAGTAGTTTGTAAATAGATGATTGTTTCATATTTTGCTATAAATCAGTGCCTCCAGTAGAAAGGGCACAACTCAAATTCGTTACTTTTCAGGAGAGGCAAAAACAACACTTAATGTTTTTTAGTATTATTTTAGCAAAGACAATTATTACTTTTTTCGTATTTACATTGTAGATAAAAAATAGCCCTTTAATTTAATGGGAATCAATTCCACATTGAGTTACGCTTACAATATTTTTTTAAAGTTTTTCTTGAGTTGTCTTGTTAACGAAGTAATAATGGCGTAACATTATTTATATTAGTCAGTTTGGTCGTATGTAAAGTAATATTACGAGTTATTATTCCCTTATTTTATAAATAACTAAGACAAATAATATTGACTTATGTCCTTCTGCTATCGATGTCGAGGATTTAAAGTAACTAACAAGAAATCTATAATTAAAACAATAATATATGAAATCTTACATTTATTTAGTTAAGCAACAATTCAATTATCCTCGCTGTTCTCTTCATTGCCCGGTACAAAACTTAAGTCAGGATCGTCTTCTGTTCTTTCAGCAAATTCTTATAAAAATCGTGACATTCTGTGTCTATAAATGGTAGAAGTGTCATTATATCACGTTTTTTCTCTACGCTTATTGAGAGAGGTGTATCGGAGATGACACTCAATGAAATGCTTGTATTTCTGGCGTTTCCATGTCTTTGGAATGAAAGTTCTATAAAATCATGAATTTCACAATTTAGATTGGTTTTATAGTTGACCATAGCTGATCGGTTTGTGAGTATCTGAACCAGCTTATACCCGGCCAGTGTACCTTTTCTTTGTTGGTAGGTACCTTCCTTAAATCATTGGTCCTTTCAGCATTTTTCAAAATTATAAAAATTGTGTATAGTCATCACTCTAACAGTAAATTGACCTTTTCTGCCAGCAGATCTTACATCTGGTAATAATCTCTCGGAAGATGAATAGTTTCAATTTTCTATTTTGCTTTTTCGATAATCGAGTGATCATAGTCGCACTCCATATGCGTATGTCCGGGAACAAGGAACTTGTGATCTATGCATTGAATATGTTGGCATTCTTGCATGATTGTCAAAAACAGATGAATTTTTTTTTTGCCTACCACAAAGTGTCCGAATACAGTGTAATTTTGTTGATTGTCACTGGTAGTTTTTTTATATACTTAATCGTACAAACATGAAGCTATTTGGTTTCCGCCACGTTTACCAGGAGCTTCGTGCCACATGTAGCAAGTGGCTTTCTTTTCTTTCTTTCAAATTTCGAACAACAACGTGTCAAATCTTATTAAGTTACAAGTCTTATTAACGGTATAATTGAATAAGTAAGTAGTTTAAAAAATGTGATATCACTTTTAAAAGTTTGTCTAGATAATATAAATTTAATACGCTTATCACTAATAAAATTTAATTATTACAAAATAAACTAGAAAATTTCAAATTAAGGAATGTAACGACTTATTCCAAGACCACGCGGCAATCCACCAATAGCGATACAGTGCTAAGCGGAGAACAGTTATCAATAACTAAAGCAAAGGCAATAAATGCAGCTGTGCCCTTTCAAACATGCTTACCTAAAGGATTATCTGCATTAATTTCTATCTGTGTTTAGAAAAACTTTGAAACTACATGGGTTGTGTCTTTTTGTAATTAAATTAACTGCATTTATGCCTTTTAGTTCGATTGTCTTTTGGGATTTCTTGTAATTATTTTACTTGATATCGATAGATGTGCCTTTACACGCAGTCGAGTTATGCCTTTGATATAAAAAAATATGTTGGGATGCAGCTAGAGTTAAGTCCTTTTGATATGTTATGTAACAGAACACGTAGATTACAATGGTGCTATAAAAACTAAAGGGCATAAGTCAACTTATGCCGTTTTTTACTGGAGGCACTGAAATTACCAGCGTTGTGTCATCGCGCTTCTCTTTCTTTTCTATGCAGTCCGATAGTGACCGCGCTTTAGGTCATGTAGTCGCCTTAAGTAGGAATCCCATAGAAAGGGCACGCCGCGATAGCGGCGCGGCGGTAAGACCCTTGTTTGAAGTGCAAATTCAAATGGTTTACATAATCAAAATATATTTTTTTTGTATGCCATAAAAGGCAAAACATATTTTTAAGACCATGCAAATCCTATTGTAGTACTCATGGTTTACAAAAAATAAATATCTTATCTTCCTTTTGTGGTACGGACCCCGGAAAAATGCAATTTTTATGGTTGAGTTGACATTTGGTGAGACGGAAAAAACAATACTTGCTTCATAATATACGCAAACAACGTGTTCGCGTTGTGGTGCACAGGTAGTTTTGTTCGGGCAGTATTTATCGAATTCAATTGGATCTTGTAGTACATCAGGCGAACTCGTGAACTGCTCCATGAAGATGACCGTGACAACCTGGAACATGATAGTACTCAATTATTACGACTGCACAGCAACAGAAACTTTCGCGACGGCGCGGCGCTGTAAGTGCCCCGCCAGTCTCCACACGCGAGGCACGGGGCACCACTCCCGCGACCACGTTGTGAGTGCCCCGCTAGTGTCAACACGCGGGGCACGGGGCACCACTCCCGCGACCACGTTGTGAGTGCCCCGCTAGTGTCAACACGCGGGGCACGGGGCACCACTCCCGCGACCACGTTGTGAGTGCCCCGCTAGTGTCAACACGCGGGGCACGGGGCACCACTCCCGCGACCACGTTGTGAGTGCCCCGCTAGTGTCAACACGCGGGGCACGGGGCACCACTCCCGCGACCACGTTGTGAGTGCCCCGCTAGTGTCAACACGCGGGGCACGGGGCACCACTCCCGCGACCACGTTGTGAGTGCCCCGCTAGTGTCAACACGCGGGGCACGGGGCACCACTCCCGCGACCACGTTGTGAGTGCCCCGCTAGTGTCAACACGCGGGGCACGGGGCACCACTCCCGCGACCACGTTGTGAGTGCCCCGCTAGTGTCAACACGCGGGGCACGGGGCACCACTCCCGCGACCACGTTGTGAGTGCCCCGCTAGTGTCAACACGCGGGGCACGGGGCACCACTCCCGCGACCACGTTGTGAGTGCCCCGCTAGTGTCAACACGCGGAGCACGGGGCACCACTCCCGCGACCACGTTGTGAGTGCCCCGCTAGTGTCAACACGCGGGGCACGTGGCACCACTCCCGCAACCACGTTGTGAGTGCCCCGCTGGTGTCAACACGCGGGGCACGGGGCACCACTCCCGCGACCACGTTGTGAGTGCCCCGCTAGTGTCAACACGCGGGGCACGGGGCACCACTCCCGCGACCATGTTGTGAGTGCCCCGCTAGTGTCAACACGCGGGGCACGGGGCACCACTCCCGCGACCACGTTGTGAGTGCCCCGCTAGTGTCAACACGCGGGGCACGGGGCACCACTCCCGCGACCACGTTGTGAGTGCCCCGCTAGTGTCAACACGCGGGGCACGGGGCACCACTCCCGCGACCACGTTGTGAGTGCCCCGCTAGTGTCAACACGCGGGGCACGGGGCACCACTCCCGCTACCACGTTGTGAGTGCCCCGCTAGTGTCAACACGCGGGGCACGGGGCACCACTCCCGCGACCACGTTGTGAGTGCCCCGCTAGTGTCAACACGCGGGGCACGGGGCACCACTCCCGCGACCACGTTGTGAGTGCCCCGCTAGTGTCAACACGCGGGGCACGGGGCACCACTCCCGCGACCACGTTGTGAGTGCCCCGCTAGTGTCAACACGCGGGGCACGGGGCACCACTCCCGCGACCACGTTGTGAGTGCCCCGCTAGTGTCAACACGCGGGGCACGGGGCACCACTCCCGCGACCACGTTGTGAGTGCCCCGCTAGTGTCAACACGCGGGGCACGGGGCACCACTCCCGCGACCACGGTGTGAGTGCCCCGCTAGTGTCAACACGCGGGGCACGGGGCACCACTCCCGCAACCACGTTGTGAGTGCCCCGCTGGTGTCAACACGCGGGGCACGGGGCACCACTCCCGCGACCACGTTGTGAGTGCCCCGCTAGTGTCAACACGCGGGGCACGGGGCACCACTCCCGCGTCCACGTTGTGAGTGCCCCGCTAGTGTCAACACGCGGGGCACGGGGCACCACTCCCGCGACCACGTTGTGAGTGCCCCGCTAGTGTCAACACGCGGGGCACGGGGCACCACTCCCGCGACCACGTTGTGAGTGCCCCGCTAGTGTCAACACGCGGGGCACGGGGCACCACTCCCGCGACCACGTTGTGAGTGCCCCGCTAGTGTCAACACGCGGGGCACGGGGCACCACTCCCGCTACCACGTTGTGAGTGCCCCGCTAGTGTCAACACGCGGGGCACGGGGCACCACTCCCGCGACCACGTTGTGAGTGCCCCGCTAGTGTCAACACGCGGGGCACGGGGCACCACTCCCGCGACCACGTTGTGAGTGCCCCGCTAGTGTCAACACGCGGGGCACGGGGCACCACTCCCGCGACCACGTTGTGAGTGCCCCGCTAGTGTCAACACGCGGGGCACGGGGCACCACTCCCGCGACCACGTTGTGAGTGCCCCGCTAGTGTCAACACGCGGGGCACGGGGCACCACTCCCGCGACCACGTTGTGAGTGCCCCGTTAGTGTCAACACGCGGGGCACGGGGCACCACTCCCGCGACCACGTTGTGAGTGCCCCGCTAGTGTCAACACGCGGGGCACGGGGCACCACTCCCGCGACCACGTTGTGAGTGCCCCGCTAGTGTCAACACGCGGGGCACGGGGCACCACTCCCGCGACCACGTTGTGAGTGCCCCGCTAGTGTCAACACGCGGGGCAAGGGGCACTAACGGGCCTCTTATCAGTAAGAATTTCAGGTTGTGGATAATATTATACGAGTAGTGTCTATAAGAGTAGGAGTGTATATTTGCTAACATACTTAGAACTTGGGGACCCCATATCATTGATACGGCTGATGTGGCGGTAGCTAGAGCTACCCAGCCAGTGGCCCATGGAGTAGTAGGTACTTACAAGTGAAATAAGAGTTTTCATTATTTCCATTATAATGATGCCCACGCAGCCAGGAACGCGCAACCGGCTACAATGTTATCGTTCAATGATACCTATCAAAACAACAATAAATAATTTACAGTTCATACAATAAATAATAATAATAATATCCTTGGACATAAAAGTGTTATGATTATATTTTACGGCTGCGCTGTGTCGAAATGTTTGTTGCTTCAGCACGCGTATGGGCCACGTATGGAGCACGTATGGACCGCGTAGAGGTTGGCTGATGTTTTATCTATTACATTTTAAAACACCTTGCTTGACGTCAATCTCGCAACAATTCTTCATCAAAAAGTCAAGGCCCAGGATGCACTCGTCCATTATATCAGCCACGATGACATTATGCAGGTAGATTCTCTTGCCTAGCTTCAACTCGATCTTCTCTCCATGGACGGTATGCGCTGACCGGTGGCTGTTACCAAATTAATGCGTTCTCGGTTGTACGCGGAGTCCCCAAGGAACTGACTTATAAGTTGGGAACTGACAACCGTACGAGAGGCTCCAGTATCTATGGTCAGCTTACAAGGCGTTCCGTTGACCTCGCCCTTGATGATTAAGCTGTTCCCGTCATGGGTTTGTGTGATCAAAATCTTTGGGGCTTTTTGAACATCAGCCATCACAACACACACAAGACCGAAGCCGTGTGGTTCCACGGGCCTTGGCAGCGCCCCCCGCCTGACACCCACATCTTCGTGGAGGTCAAGGCCCAGATGAAATATCTGGGCCTTGTGATCGACAGCAGGTGGCCCGCATTTTAGCGGGCTGTCGTCGCGGGGGCGCTGTCGTGGCTTCTCCCCAATTTGGGGGGGCCCAGCGCACGATGCCGGCAACTCTACGCCGGCATCCTGAAGAGCATGGCCCTGTACGGGGCCCCCATCTGGGAGGACTCCCTCCGAAGGAGGGAGAACACCGCCGCGTTGCGGGCCCCCAGAGGGCCATAGCTCAGCGGGTTGCGCGGGCCTACCGCACGGTCGGCTGTGCAGCGGCGTGCGCTCTGGCCGGCACCCCGCCTTGAGAACTCGAGGCGTGGGTGCTCGCCAGAGTGCACGAATGGACGACGGGGCGGAGGGCGAGAGGAGAACGCCCCGCCCCGGAAGAGTGGGAGGCCGTCCGGCGGGAGGCGAGGGACGCCATCGTCGTCCATTGGACGGCGGACCTCGCCACCGCAGCCTTCGGCCACCGAACCCTCGACGCGCTCGGGCCGGTCCTGCGGGACTGGCTCGAGCGTCGGCACGGGTTCCTCTCGATCCGTCTGGTGCAGGTGCTGTCCGGGCACAGTTGTTTCGGATCGTACCTGCACCGGATCGGACGGGAGGAGACGCCGCTCCGAAGGCGGAGGAGGGGTCGAAGAAGACGTCAGTATGACGGTCATCTCCGACTCCTCCCAGGTGGAGGCCAGCAGGCGACGGGTGCGGGGGCACCCTCGCTTGCATCGCACGCGCCTCCACCAGTGTCGGACGGGAATGACCAGGTGTTCCCGGCCATTCCCGTCGCCCCCCAGCTCCCGCTCGGGGGGGCACGCGGGGCCCGCCAGCTAGACGGGTATGCGCCGGGAGGGTCGTGGAAGTAAAGGCTGAGCCGGTTTCCCATGACCCTCGCATCACGGCGACGAAGGAACACCGCTGAGTTTTAGTGGGTATACTGCCACTCTGGCAGGGAGTCCCACATACTCCGTCTCGTCCCCCGATGAGCGGAGATGCATAAAGCATTTATCAGCGACAAAAAAAAAAAAAAAGGTTAGGTTGGGGGGTCCACCCCACAGTGCTTACGTCCTCGTCGTGACCCCCGGGCAACGCCGTGTCTGACCACCGTAACGGAGTGGCGGACCGGCGGCTAAAGTGCACTGTGCTTCGCAGCTATTGATGTGCGCTGCGAAAATGCCGAAGAAGCAAACCCGTGACGCCTCCGGGCGGTTTTTAACCCATCGCCCCTCCCAGGGCGATTCAAACGGCCCTTCTCAGGGCCAATCCAACGGCCCTTCTCAGGGCCTCGCCGGCGACGCTTTGGCGTTGGAGGCTGACCGCGCACCCTCTGCGGCCAGCCTGTTCGGCACGCCGGACTTGCTGTCGGATACCGACAGCTTCGTCGTCGACACGTCGGCGGCCGAGACAGACCGGCTCAATAGAAAGCGGGCCTACTTGAGGCTCGGGTGCGGGGGCTCCTCCGGATCGGTGGGCAAGTCGGGGAAGAAGCCGAAGTCTAAGAGGGCTTCGACTTCTGCTCCGGCTCCCACCCACGATGTGGGCCTGGTAGACGCCGAGCGTCAGTTAGGCCTGGCAAGGAGGGAGCAGCTTCAGCAGGACCTGGAGGAGCGGGTCGCTGCGAAGGAGCGACATGACGCTCCAGGACAAGGAGGAAGTTCTGAAGGTCGCTTCCAAGTCGTCCAACTTGAAGGGGACCTTCCAGAAGGCCCTCAAATGCCGGGCAGCTAGTCTGCACGGCATAGTCCTGGAGCTGGTGCAGCGGACGGCCACGAAACGCGGCAGCTGCAGGCGAAGGTGGATCGCCTGCAGGCGGAGGTCAGCCAGCTTCACCAGAAGCTGGCTGAGGCCACGGCTCGGCCTGCCCAGCCTGCCCAGCCTGCCCGGTGCCGGTGGTAGGAGGCTCCTCTTCCCGTTCCGACCTTGAGGAATTATTCCAAAAGGTCGTAATGGAGGAGAGGGCCTTCACCAGAGCCTGTTTCGCAGGCATTGAGGACCGGCTCTTGCCGGAAAGGCGGCTTCGCCCGCCGCTAGCGGCGGATAAGCCGCCACCGCGGGAGCCGGAACCTGCGCCTGTAGCAGGCCTGGCATCGGGAGCGCAGCCCCAGGCCCAGAAGCCCTCCAAGGGCAAGGGCAAGGAGAAAGGCAAGAGGACCAAGGCGGCTCCTCAAACCCCCCCCACCACGGGCACGGAGGGTACGTCTGGGGCGACTGCGTCGTCTGCTCCTCCAGCAGCAGCCCCCCAGACTTCGCAGGCGGAGGACGCCCTTCTTCCCTCCACCACCCCGACCAACATGTCGTGGTCGGAAGTGGTTAGGAGGGGAAAAAAGAAGGCAGGGGGAAAGGCGGCCCCCAAGCCCGCTGCGACCGCGCCTGCAGCCAAAGCGGCCCCAGCCAAAGCCGGCGGGAGAAAGTTAATTCCTCCCAAAATCGCGGACGTCGTGGTGACCATCACCCCGGAGGCCTCGGAGCGCGGCGAGACGTACGAGTCCGTCCTAAGACGGGCTCGTACGAATGCTGATCCCTCCCGGCTGGGGATCGGCGGCATTACGTGCCACCGAACCCAGGCCGGAGCTCGAATTTTCGAGTTTTCGGGGAGAAGCGCGGCGCTAACGTGGACCTCTTCGCAACAAAGTTGCAAGAGGTCATCCCGGATGTGGCGACGGTCGTCAAGCCCGTCAAGACCGCATCCCTGGAGGTGACCGAGCTGGACGACTCGGTCACCAAGGAGGATGTGGTGGCGGCTGTCGCCACGGCTGGAGGCTGCGTCGCTGGCGCAGTGAGGGCCGGAGCCGTCGGGGTCGGTCGCCGCGGCATGGGCATCGTCCGCGTCGAGTGCCCTGTTGCCGCGGCTGCGGCCGTCCTTGCTGCGACCAAGAGACAGCTGGTCGTGGGGCTCAGCTCGGCTGTGGTCCGAGCGCTTGAAGACCAGCCTATGCGCTGCTTCAAGGGCTGCGCCTTCGGCCACACCTGAGCTACATGTCCCTCCAAGTCCGATTGGGGAGCCTCGTGCTACCGATGCGGACAGGAGGGAGACAAGAGTGCCACTTGCCACGTCACCACGCCTCACTGCAGGCCGCCCCGCGGACCACACAATGGCGAGCCGGGGCTGCAAGCCCCCTGTCAAAAAGGGCATAGTGCGGGCGCAGGTTCGCCCCGTCGCCACCACCGCTGCCGTCGTCGCCGCTGCTGCAGCTCCAGCGGCGGCAGCCGATGAGGATCGTGCGATGTCGGAGTAATGGGCTCCGAATACCGCATCCTCCAGGCAAACGCCAACCACTGCAGAGCGGCCCAGGACCTGGTAGTGAAGGTCATGGCCGAGTGGTTAGGTTAGCTCAGGTTAGGTTTAGCTCGTATCGGCGGTGGCGCTCAGCCGCCAAGTTATGGATGGCGTGGATGTCGTCCTGAAGGTTGCCACCAAATCGGGCAGCCTGAAGGGCACGTTCACGCGCGCCCTAAAGGAGGCGGCTGACGGCATTAAGGAGGCAGTTGGGGTCCTCCTTAATAGTACGAGCACGGAGGAGACGGCGAAGTTATGGGAGGAGAACGGCCGTCTCCGATCCGAGTTGGAGGACCTCAAAAGGGAGCTTGCCGCACAGAGGGCGGAATGGCAGCTGAGGCGTCCTGCGGCCACCGGTTCCGCTCCCGTCACTGCCCCGCCGTCGTCAGCCCCACCGTCTACCCCACCGTCGGCCCCATCGTCGGTCCCTACCCCTGCACCTGCGGATGAGATCGAGAAGATCGTTCGCATCTGCATGCTGCAGTGTGGGGGTATGGTGAATGCCCGTCTACAGGGCCTGGAGTCGAGGCTCCTCCCGGCAGAGACTCTCCGGCCGCCGCTCGCTGCGGATAGGCGGAGGAAGGAGGAGCCCACAAAATCGGGCCCGACAGCCGGTAACTCCAAGGGGGCCAAAAAGCCCGCGGAGGGGCCCAGAAAGCCTGTGGAACCATACCGGGCCGCGCCCCCGCCAACCGCACCCCCGGCGATCACACCCTCGGCGATCGCACCCGGGGCCACCACTGAGACCTGGACGACGGTGGTCAAGAAGGGCCGCCGTAAGAGGAAGACGGCGCCGCCGCCACCGGTACCCGCTAGAGCACCGGCACCCAAGAAGGCTCAGGGGCCGCCTAGGGTCAGAGCCCCACGCTCCGCGGCTGTAGTGATTACGCTGCAGCCCGGAGCCGTCGAAAGGGGCGTCTCCTATAAGGCGGTCCTTACGGAGGCGAAGGCCAAAGTCGCGTTCCCCGACATTGGCATACCGTCCGGCCTCAGAGTGAGGCCTGCCATTACGGGGGCGCGACTGCTCGAGGTGTCGGGCGCCTCTAGCGGCGAAAAGGCGGACGTCTTGGCCGCCAAGCTGCGGGAGGTCCTCAACCCGGAGGACGTTCGGGTGTCCAGGCCGATGAAGACTGCTGAACTGCGCGTCGATGGACTGGACGACTCGACGACTCCGGCTGAGGTCGTGGAGGCCGTCGCCCGAGCCGGTGGATGTCCGCCCGCGGACGTGCGGACGGGCGAGATTCGCGTCGATGCCTCAGGGCTCGGCGCGATCTGGGTGCGGTGCCCGGTGGCGGCGGCGAACAAAGTCGCCGACGCTGGGCGTCTGTTGGTGGGGTGGGTGGCAGCGAGGGTGAAGCTGCTGCAACCCAGAGCCTTGCGGTGCTACCGCTGCCTTGACATTGGGCATGTCAGGGCACGGTGCACCTCCGTAGACCGCAGCGAGCAGTGCTATCGCTGCGGTCAGGCCGGCCACAAGGCGGCCCAGTGCTCCGCGGCGAAAAACTGCAGCCTCTGTACAGCTGCAGGAAGGCCCGCTGGGCACAGAGCGGGCGGAAAGGCCTGTGGCGCGACCGCCCAAAAAAAGAAGAGAGGGGCTGCCAAGGCTGCCGGGGGCTCTTTACCCCCCCTCAGCCTGGCTGTCCTTCGGCCGACTCCCGGCCTAGGAATGGTGCGGAGGGAATGGATTGCGCATAATGGCACTCTACCATTTCCTCCAGGGCAATATCAACCACTCTGCCAGAGCTCAGGATCTCTTGCTCCAGAGCATGGCAGAGTGGTCGATTCACGTGGCTGTGGTCGCCGAACCGTATTTTGTCCCCCCCAGGGATAACTGGGTGGGAGACCTGGACGGTTTGGTGGCCATCATTGGCGGGGCCCTTGTCAACCCGTCCCGAGGTCACGGCTGGGTGGCCGCCCTCGCGGACGGCATTGGCACGGTTGGGGCGTATTTTTCGCCCAACAAGAGTCTCGCCGACTTCGAGAGGTTCCTTGTCGAGTTGGGTGCCGTCGTGGGCCGACTCCACCCTCGCCCGGTGCTGTTGCTGGGGGATCTCAACGCCAAATCTGCGGCGTGGGGATCTCCTGTGACCGATGCTAGGGGCGAGGTGCTGGAGGAGTGGGCGGTCACGACTGGCTTGACCGTCCTAAATCGGGGCTCGGTGCACACGTGCGTGCGACAGCGGGGTGGGTCTATAGTGGACGTCTCGTTCGCTAGCCCCGCTGTTGCGAGCCGTGTCCGCGACTGGCGTGTCGCTGCGGAGGTGGAGACGTTGTCGGATCACCGATACATCCGTTTCGACGTCTCCGCCCAGACCGCCGGCGGCCGTGGTCCACTGGCCCCGCGAACGGACGGTCCGCGCTGGGCGCGTAAGCGCATCGACAGGGAGCTTCTCGAGGAGGCCGCTATTGTCCAGGCCTGGGTACGGGAGTCGGCAACGGATGGACCCGTTGACGTCGAGCAGGACACGCTGTGGTTCCGCGGGGCGATGACGCAAATCAGCGACGCGTCCATGCCCCGGGTTCACACACAGTCAGCAAGGCGCCAGGTGTACTGGTGGACCGCCGAGATCGCGCAGCTGCGCGTCGCGTGCGTGGCGGTCAGGCGCCAGTACACCCGATACCGGAGAAGACGTCGTCGGGTCCCTGACGAAGAAGCCGCGCTGTATGAGGTGTACCGCGCGGCGAAGGGGACTCTGTGGCTGGCCATCGGCGAGGCGAGGACGCGAGCCAGGGAGGAGATGTTGGAGACTCTAGACGGGGATCCGTGGGGGCGCCCTTATCGCGCGGTTCGAGGGAAACTTCGAGCCGCGGCACCCCCACTCACGGAGAGTCTCCAACCCGAGCTGCTGGAGGAGGTAGTCGCAGCCCTCTTCCCGGCTAGAGCGGAGCACACTCCGCCGCCGATGGCTTTGCCCACAGCCGCAGAGTCTACAGAAGAGAACGCCATCAGCGTCCCAGAGGTGACACAGGCAGAGACAGGGGCAGCCGTGATGCGGCTCCGGGCCAAGAACGTGGCTCCGGGGCCCGACGGGATCCACGGCTGCGTGTTAGCCCACGCTCTGAAGGAACTTGAGCCCCAACTGAGAGGACTCTACACGGCGTGTCTTGAGCGGGGCCAGTTTCCCACTTTGTGGAAATCTGGTCGTCTGGTCCTGCTCAGGAAGCCGGGGCGCCCTGCGGACTCGCCGTCCGCGTACCGGCCCATAGTGCTGCTGGACGAGGTGGGTAAGCTGTTTGAGCGGATAATCGCAGCCCGCCTCGTCGGCCACTTGTGCAGAGAGGGGCCGGACCTGGACGACAGCCAGTTCGGCTTTCGGCATGGGCGCTCTACCATCCACGCTGTGTCGCGGGTGAGAGTCCTGGCGGAGGAAGCAGTGTCTCGGGGCGGGGTGATGTTGGCGGTGTCCTTGGACATATCCAACGCCTTCAACACCCTGCCCTGGAGTTGTATTCGGGAGGCACTGCAGTATCATCGCGTGCCTCCCTACCTCCGCCATATCGTTGGGGCTTATCTGTCGGAGAGGAGTGTCACCTACGTGGGACGTGATGGCGAAAACCAGCACCGCATGTCGTGCGGTGTTCCACAGGGCTCGGTTGTAGGCCCGCTCCTGTGGAACATCGGGTGCTGAGGGGCGAGCTCCAACCGGGCGTGGACCTGACGTGTTATGCTGATGACACGCTGGTCACTGCCCGGGGGAGCTCGTACAGGGAGGCAGCGTTGCTGGCGACGGCTGCGGTCTCACAGGTGGTGAGCTGCATACGACGCCTGGGCCTGGAGGTGGCCCTCAACAAGTCGGAGGCCGTGGTGTTTCACGGCCCCCGGCGGGCGCCGCCACCTGGCTCACACATCGTGGTCGGGGGGGCTCGGATCGCTGTCGAGTCTACCATGAAGTACCTGGGATTGGTGCTCGACAGCCGGTGGGATTTCGGCCCCCACTTTCGGCGGCTGGCGCCCAAGTTGTTGGGCGCGGCTGGGGCGCTGTCAACGCTGCTTCCCAATCTGGGGGGCCCGAGCGCCGCATGTAGGCGGCTCTACGTGGGGATCGTGCGATCGATGGCCCTGTATGGGGCCCCGATCTGGGCGGCTGACCTGACGGCCGGCAGCATCGCAGTTCTGCGAAAGCCGCAAAGAGCGATGGCCGTCAGAGTCGTCCGGGGGTATCGCACGATCTCCTACGAGGCGGCTTGCGTACTGGCCGGATCCCCGCCCTGGGACCTCGAGGCGAAAGTACTCGCGTCATTGTATCGGTGGCGCGAGGAAGCGCGGGCGCGAGGCGAGTGGCTGATGCAGCGCCATATGGAGCTGCGTCGGTCTCAGCTTCGCGAGGTCCTGGTGGCGGATTGGCGGGACAGGCTTTCACGCCCTACCGCCGGCCTCGTCACTATCGAGGCGGTCCGGCCGGTGCTCGAGCGCTGGCTCGGGAGGAGGCACGGCTCCCTGTCGTTTCGGGTGACACAGGTGCTCTCGGGGCATGGTTGCTTCGGGAAGTACCTGTGTCGCATAAACAGGGAGCCGGACGCCCGGTGTCACCACTGCGTCGACTGCCGGGAGGACACGGCGTGGCATACGCTGGCAGAGTGTGCCGCTTGGGAGGAGCCGCGCCGTGTCCTCATCTCAGAAGTAGGCAGTGACTTATCGCTGCCAGCCGTGGTCGAGTCGATGGTCGACAGCGAGGAGTCCTGGGACGCGGTGGTTTCCTTTTGCGAAACAGTCGTGTCGCTGAAGGAGGCTGCGGAACGGGAGAGGGAGATCTCGTCCACTCACCCGGCCCGCAGCAGGCGCACCGGGCGTCGGCGGAGGGCGGACAACGCCCTCTTCCAGCCCCCCTAGGGTCCAGGGGTGACGGACTCGGGGACGTCCGTCGCCCCCCACACATCAGGACCCGAGGTGGCGGCGCGTAGTGTTCCACGCGCGCCCCTCTTAGACGTCACGGGGGGAGTTAAACACCTCACTCCCCCCCCCTTGACCAGACCCTTGTCAGTAAGAGTCTGACACACCCCGCCGCCCGCCCCAGGGCGGCGGACATCCATGAGGATTTTCCACCCCGGAACAAAAAAAAAAAAAAAAAAGGTTAGGTTAGCTCAGATTAGGTTTTTTTTTTTTTTTTTTTTTTTTTTTTTTTTTTTTTTTTTTTTTTTTTTTGTTTTGCTTTTCCCCGTTCATGGTGGAACAGGACCTTACTACTCTAACTTTCTCATTCATTCAATTTCTCGCATTTATGCCTCTCGCACTGTTATGCTTCATACTTTGTCTTTCTTTTACTCTGCTCTTATATTCTTTGCCGGGTGGGACTCCCGCTATCCAAACTATTCTCTACTTTTTATTTTTATTTCTCATTTAGGGATTTAGGGTTCTATCTCTACACACTTTATTTTATTCTCATGACAATTTTTCATATAGCTATGTTGATTTTACATTTTTCCAGTTTTAATACATTTACTTTCAACATATAATCTTACGCCTTATTTACTAACATTACATATTTTATTTACCTATTGACATGACAATTTCTTTTATAACTATGTTGGTTCTACATTTTCCCAATTGTAATACATTTACTTTCTAGATATATGTTCTTACACCTTATTTACTAACATTAGTTATTTTATTTACCTATTTACATGACAATTTCTTTTATAACTATGTTGGTTCTACATTTTCCAATTTTAATACGTTTACTTTCTAGTTATATTTTACACCTTATTTACTAATTTACTAACATTATTTATTTTCTGGTTTATTCTAGTTCTTACATTAGTTGTTTACATGTCTATTTTATTCTATATTTCCTATTGTGCGATCTTATGATAATTACTATGTTTATTCTACCTCAAAATGTTTATTACTATACTTAATACATTTAAATACTTCCATTACACTTATGTTTTGAGATTTCTGGGTGCTTGTATCTGCTCATTTGGCTTACAGGCTTAAATTTTTTGGACCTTCTTACTGATATAATGATATATAATGATAATGATGATAGTAACAATACTAAACAAGGGAAGGGGGGAAGGGTAAAGGGGGGGATGGGAAGAGGGGAGGGGGGGGATGAGGAGGGGGGTAAGTTCCTATCTTGTTGTTGCTTTATTTATATTCAACTTTTGCGGCAATAATATATATAATACTTAAATATTAATATTTATTCGCCTTTCTTGGTCTTACTTATTTGTTCTGAAGTTTTTTAGGGGGCTTTGGATCGTGCGATATGTTTTTATATATTTATTATATAATTGTATATCTGGGGGGGGGGTTGTTTAGGGGGTTGTTTAGGTGTAAGCCGTTGTCGTCCGAGCCAGGTAGTCCCATTTCTTGCGGACCGGGCACTCCGCACTGAAGGCGTTGTGCTCGGTCCTCTGGAGCTTCGAGTGCAGACAGTTGCAGCACTGCGGTTCACTGCCCGCCACAAACTCCGCGCACTTTTCGCGGAGGTGCGGTCCTCCGCAGTGGCTGCACCTGTCCACACTTTCCGTGCAGAATTTCCGGCCATGCCCAAATGCTAAGCATTTCGTGCATTGGATGAGCGGTGACTGGTCCTCTACCCTGACCCTTTGCATGTCTAGGTAGAGGGCTCCGGCCTCCGTCATCCTCTGCCATACTCGGGGACTGACCTGGAGGACTACGTGTGCTGTGTTAGGGTTCCTGGTCCTTTTTTTATACTTTACTATTATGTTTATCTCCTCTTTGCTCATGTCCCTGAATATACACTCGTTTTGGGTGTGTAGCGCCTGCACCATCTCGTCGTCATCGCCGTCTAGGAAGACGTCTTTTAGGACGACGAGTGGGTTTTTGTTCTTCATAGACGCCACAATCAGCCCTCTCCCCCGGCTCTCTATTCTTTCTCTCACCTTTCTGAGTTCTGCTTCCGAGTCACAGCCCAGTATTACCGTCTGGTTTTTGGCTTTGCGGCATTTGTTAATTTTCAGGCCAGCTCCCCTGGCATCGACCGCCTTCTTCACTCTGGCGAGCACCTCGTCGGCGGTATCCAGACCGCTCTCGTAGGTGACCGCCATCGAGTGAAGTGCCGGTCGGTGCACGGGTTTGGCTGCCGCAGCGCTGGCGTATGTTTCTGGGCTGGTTTTTGGCTCGCTGGCCACCTGCCTCAGGGCCTCCTTTATGGAATCGGTGTTGGCGGCGATTTCGCCGGCGACTTCACCGATCTTGCCCTCTAGGTCGACCACAGCACGACTGTTGTGCGTTACCCCGTCGGTCACGTGACTCAAGGTCTTACTGACCTCGTCGATCTTGTCACCGACCTCGAAGACCTTTTCAACGATGTCGGCGCCGCTGTCAGAGACGTAGCTCTCCATCTCCTTGAACCCATTTGCCACCTTTGTTTCAATTTCTCTAAGTTGTGCTTTGAGATTCGTCTCCGCCTTTTCTAGCCTCTCTATTAAGTACTCCGACGATGATTCGGGTGGCGTAGGCATGGTGTTAGTTTTGGCGGATGGGACTGCTTTAGACGCAAGTTCCAGATCCTTCATCCGTTTGCTGAGCTCGAATAGGGTCCGTAGGCAATTGTCCGACTTCATCTCCAGGAAGGTCTTTATGTCCTTCCTCATTTGAGGGTACTCCTTGACTTTATCTGGAATTTCTTCAAAAGTCCTCATGACCTCCTGGAGAAGCTTGTCGTTTGTCATGGCGGCATAGGTGTCGGTCCGCGTTTTGTAGATCTCCATATTGTCTATGGATCTCCTCTTTCGCTCCGGCCTCCGGATGAAGGTCCTGGCGGCGTCCAGCGCCTGTCCAGACGGTCTTACTGGACTGGGGGTGCGAGTGGGGGCGATAGTGCCAGAGGTCCCCGCCGACGAGGACGATGGCGTCGACGTCGATTTTTGTGATCAGTGAAAGTATGTGAAAACTATCACCAAAAAAGTGACAGTTCGGGAACGCGTCCCACAAAAAGTGTTATAACTTTAAACCTAAAGCGGCGACATAGGGTTTTTAATTAATCATCGGTACACCCTCCTCGAGCCCCACGATCCGGAGAAAACTCCAGAATTTTTCCGCGCAGGCGCGCGGAAATACAAGGAAAACTTGTTGTCAGCAAGACGACGTCCCTTCATAGGGGTATAAAGCTACCCCCAACCTACATCCAGGACATCTGACAACTTCCCAAGAAGGTGCACGAGCAGGCGAGCCTGGAGGTACCACGGAACCCAAATTCCACCTTGGGAAAGCCAGTTTATTGACAATACAACATTTAGTGCGGTCGTGAAAAAGTTGGTACAATTTTCCAAACACGAAAAATCAGGATTTTCAGTGACGACCTAGTGCGAATTTTCTGTGGAGGACAGCCTGGATATCCCTCAACCGCAACCGGTAAAAAGAAAAATTTTTTGGACAATTATTTTAGGATTTAAGTAGTTATTATTGAACATCTAATTTTGACTCGACCGCAAAGTAAATTGTTTCCGGTCGTATTTAGTACAAAGAATCTTGGTGAAACAGTGGTGATATCGACGAACTACTGATTGGGAAAGTAGCCTGCAGACAACAGCTAGTGGCCAAAAAATTTCCAGGGAAATCCGATCAGTGGTTCTGGAGATATAGTCTGTTTCTGGATTGCGACTTTTCCCCGATTTTGCCTGTTTGCAGGCCGTGTAGAAACAGGCTATATCTAGGTGACGGGAGGTCGTAGAGGGAAAATTGCAGCTGGACATATAGTTTTCCATAGCTGGGACTCCTACGCACTTTGTCCCATTCCCCTGCGACGTCCCTGGAAAAAGCTCGGGGAAAAATCGTTATCGTAAGTGTAGTTTCCCCACATTTGCTTGCTTCTCCCCACTGTTTTACCCATACAACTGGTTGTTCGCTTTTTTATATAATAAGAATCTCGACCTTATTGCTGTTGCAATAAGGGTCAAAGTTGCTTGGGGAAACTCGGTGGTGTCGAGTGGCGTGACCTGCTGGCGATAATACGTCATCGTGGCCCTGCCAAGTCCGAACCCCGGTGCCGCCCGTGCGTACCTTCCACAGCTAGCCACAGTCTCATACATTTACGTACATTTATTTATTTCCCGTACATTTAATCACAACCCAATATATTTACTTCCATTAATATCATTACACAAGTACCATTCCATTACATTTGGATCATTACATTTAGTTTATTTATACAAACCCAGACCGGATCCCCTAAAATTCCCAAAAATCCCTCATATCTCAAAAACGGCTGGGAATTTCGCAATTTTGACAAAATTTCCCCCCCCCCTATAACCCCCCTCTCAAATAGTACTCAGATTTGGATAAGACCCCCAGCCCCCTTTTTTGACCCCCTTCGCTATTGACCCCAATCACACAATATCTTCCATATACTACCCATAATCACCCTTTTATCTATTATATATACATAAATATACACTCCAAGTGTGTGTCCCCCCTCCCCCATTTAACCCTTCAGGTTGCCTCACCCCCCGGGACCTAACGTCGTAACCAGAGGTCACAGACCTACCGAGTTTGGGGTCTCCGGAAGCGGGAGAAAAAGACCTTTCGTTTGGCCGCGACAAAATCGCGGAAAAACACTCCCCCTTCGAGGTAACATAAAATATATATATTTATTCTTCCGAGCTGTGAGCTGAACTCAACCACCTAGGACCCTCCGCATCTATGGTCAAAATTTCAACCCCCTAGGACGAAGTCACCCCTGGGACTTAGAAAAATTTTGACAAAAAATTTTTTGTGCTAGAATTAGTTATTTAGTAAGTGGCCCTTAGACACGCAACGACACCTAATTTGTTCACCGGGATACCAACCCCTCCCCCGTAAACCAGAACCAACAAATACATCCACCCATTTCTCTCCCCTCAATACACCTTACCTTTTGCTCACCCTTTAAGTCAGATACCCTCCCACCCCATCCTCACCCCCTTAATCCTTGGAAGGTGGCTATCTTTTGAACAAGAGGAGTTAGGCACTTTTCGACCTCTGATTCAGACCCCTACTGAGGCATCCATCCCCCCCCTCTCCTCCCCTTTTTCCCCCCTTTCGTATTAAACTCATAACTTCCCTTCCCTACCCTTCCAGATCACGTGACGGGCCATAACTCGGAAACCAAGGGAGATACAGTAAAACCGACCTCAAATTCAGCCTTTGTGGTGTCATAGACACCACGGCAAAAGTCACATAAGAGGAACCCTCCCCCCTGGTTTGGACCCTCCCCCACCCCCTTTTACATAAAAAATTGATATCTCTGAACCTAAGATAGATAAAAAATTTCTGATCGCGGATTTGTATTGTTCTACTTTGACTCCCCATTTACAGGACCGAGGCTGAGCAATACAGGACGCGACGAAATATAGGGTCATTATATTATTTTATTATCTATTTTATTTTATTATCTATTTTATTTTAATTAGTTATTTTAAGCTATTTTTACCTGACTTCGTTGACGTGAATTTTCCCCGTTCCCTTCACTGTGCCTTTACACACAAGTGAAGGAAGAAATCACAAGCAGATATAAGAATGGTGCTAGGACACACCCCTGCAAGAGGAAAAGGGCCAGGAGCAGGTGCCAGCGGACCTCAAGAGCTCAGATTAGGTTAGCTCAGGTTAGGTTAGCTCAGGTTAGGTTAGCTCAGGTTAGGTTAGCTCAGGTTGGGGGAACCCCCACAGCGCATACTTCCACGTAGTTTCCCCCGGGCAACGCCGTGTCTGACCACCGTAACGGAGTGGCAGACCGGCGGCTAAAGTGCGCTGTAACTTGCAGGCTAACGCGGACGTCTGCAAGGAAAAGATGACAAAACCAAGACGAGACGCCTCCGGGCGGTTTTTAACCCATCGCCCCTCCCAGGGCGATTCAAACGGCCCTTCTCAGGGCCAACCCAACGGCCCTTCTCAGGGCCAATCCATCGGCCCTTCCCAGGGCCTCGCTGGCGACGCTTCGGCGTCGGAGGCTGATCGCGCACCCTCTGCGGCCAGCCTGTTCGGAGCGCCAGACTTGATGTCGGACTCTGACAGCTCCGTCGTCGATACGTCGGCGGCCGAGACGGACCGGCTCAAGAGAAAGCGGGCCTACCTGAGGCTCGGGTCCGGCGGCTCTTCGGAGTCAAGCAAGGCGAAGAAGAAGTCGAAGTCGAAGAAGGCTTCGACTTCTGCTTCGGCTCCCACCCACGATGTGGGCCTGTCGGACGCCGAGCGTCAGTTGGGCCTGGCGAGGAGGGAGCAGCTCCAGCAGGACCTGGAGGAGCGGGTCGCTGCGAAGGAGCAGCAGGCGCGGGCCGCCAGGTCGAGGGCTGGCTACGGCACGTCCACCGTGCTGTACGCCGACCACTCCCTGGCGGAGCTGGAGCGCATGGCGCTCCAGGACAAGGAGGAAGTTCTGGAGGTCGCCTCCAAGTCCTCCAACTTGAAGGGGACCTTCCAGAAGGCCCTCAAATGCCGTGCAGCCAGCATGCACGGCATTGTCCTGGAGCTGGTGCGGCGGACGGCCAGCGACGAGACGCGGCAGCTGCAGGCGAGGGTGGATCGCCTGCAGGCGGAAGTCAGCCAGCTTCACCAGAAGCTGGCTGAGGCCACGGCTCGGCCTGTCCAGTCTGCCCAGCCTGCCCAGCCTGCCCAGCCTGCCCAGCCTGCCCCGGTGTCGGTGGTAGGAGGCTCCTCTTCCCGTTCCGACCTTGAGGAATTATTCCGAAAGGTCGTAATGGAGGAGAGGGCCTTCACCAGAGCCTGTTTCGCAGGCATTGAGGACCGGCTCTTGCCGGAAAGGCGGCTTCGCCCGCCGCTAGCGGCGGATAAGCCGCCACCGCGGGAGCCGGAACCTGCGCCTGTGGCAGGCCCGGCATCGGGGGCGCAGCCCCAGGCCCAGAAGCCCTCCAAGGGTAAGGGGAAGGGCAAGAGGAGCAAGGCGGCTCCTCAAACCCCCCCCACCACGGGCACGGAGGGTGCGTCTGGGGCGGCTGCGTCGGCTGCTCCTCCAGCAGCAGCCCCCCAGACCTCGCAGGCGGAGGACGTCCTCCTTCCCTCCACCACCCCGGCCAACATGTCGTGGTCGGAAGTGGTCAGGAGGGGAAGGAAGAAGGCAGGGGGAAAGGCGGCCCCCAAGCCTGCTGCGACTGCGCCTGCAGCGGCAGCGAAAGCGGCTCCAGCCAAAGCCGGCGGGAGGAAGTTAATTCCTCCCAAAACCGCGGCCGTCGTGGTGACCATCACCCCGGAGGCCGCGGAGCGCGGCGAGACGTACGAGTCCGTCCTAAGACGGGCTCGTACGAATGCTGATCCCTCCCGGCTGGGGATCGGCGGCATTACGTGCCGCCGAACCCAGGCCGGAGCTCGAATTTTCGAGTTCTCGGGGGAGAAGCGCGGCGCTAACGCGGACCTCTTCGCAACAAAGTTGCAAGAGGTCATCGCGGATGTGGCGACGGTCGTCAAGCCCGTCAAGACCGCATCCCTGGAGGTGACCGAGCTGGACGACTCGGTCACCAAGGAGGATGTGGTGGCGGCTGTCGCCACGGCTGGAGGCTGCGTCGCTGCCGCAGTGAGGGCCGGAGCCATCGGGGTTGGTCGCCGCGGCATGGGCATCGTCCGCGTCGAGTGCCCTGTTGCCGCGGCTGCGGCCGTCCTTGCTGCGACCAAGGGACGGCTGCTCGTGGGGCTCAGCTCGGCTGTGGTCCGGGCGCTTGAAGACCAGCCTATGCGCTGCTTCAAGTGCTGCGCCTTCGGCCACACCCGAGCCACGTGTCCCTCCAAGTCCGATTGGGGAGCCTCGTGCTACCGATGCGGACAGGAGGGACACAAGAGTGCCGCTTGCAGCGCCACCACGCCTCACTGCAAGGCGTGCGCTGCAAGTGGCCGCCCCGCGGACCACAGGATGGCGGGCCGGGGCTGCAAGCCCCCCGTCAAGAAGGGCATAGTGCCGGCGCAGGTTCGCCCTGTCGCCACCACCGCTGCCGTCGTCGCCGCCGCTGCAGCTCCAGCGGCGGCAGCCGAGGAGGATCGTGCGATGTCGGAGTAATGGGCTCCGACTACCACATCCTCCAGGCGAACACCAACCACTGCAGAGCGGCCCAGGACCTGGCAGTGCAGGTCATGGCCGAGTGGTTGGTGAACGTAGCGGTGGTCGCCGAGCCGTACTCGATCCCCAGCACCTGGCTGGGTGACGAGGACGGCTCGGTGGCACTAGCGGCGCGGTCTTCCACGGACTCCCCTCCCCTCTCGCTATTAGAGAGGGGACCGGGATACGTGGCCGCCGCGTGGGGAGAGGTGGCGCTCGTGGGCGTCTACTTCTCCCCAAACCGTCCTCTCCAGGACTTTGAGAATTTTCTCGGAGTCCTGGCCGCAGTGGTCGGCAGGGCGGTTCCGCGTCAGGTCTCCGTGCTGGGAGACCTGAATGCCAAGTCGGTGACCTGGGGTAACCCGGCCACCGACGCCCGTGGGCGGGCGGTCGAGATGTGGGCAGCCTCCTCTGGACTCTCCCTCTTGAACAGGGGGAGCGTCCAGACATGCGTGCGGCGGCAGGGTGGCTCGATAGTGGACGTCACTTTCGCCACCCCTGCGTTGGCCACGCGCGTGCTGAACTGGCGGGTGGACCCGGTGGAGACCATGTCGGACCACCGCTACGTGCGGTTCGACATCTCCGCCGGTGGCCCCGGCGGGAGGCGGCCCCTCTCGGGGCGATCGCCGTTTCCGCGGTGGGCCCTGACCCGCCTGGACAGGGAGGCAGCGGGGGAGGCGGCGTTCATCCAGGACTGGCTGTCGCCGCCTACAGCCGGCCTGGATGTGGACGCCGCAGCGGGGCAGCTGCGCCAGTCTCTGACCGAGGTATGCAACTCCAGCATGCCTCGGTCTGGCCGGCCGCCAGACGGACGCGCCGTGTACTGGTGGTCGGCGGAGCTGGCGGGGCTCCGAGCAGCTTGCGTGGAGGCAAGGAGGGCCTACACGCGGAGTCGACGGCGGCGTCGACGGGACCCGGCCAACGAGGACCACCTCTACGAGGTGTACTCGGAGGCGAGACTGGTCCTCGATCGGGCCATCGCCGCCGCCAGAGACTCGGCGAGAGCCGAGCTGCTGGAGGGTCTCGACAACGACCCCTACGGGAGGCCATATAAGGCGGCGCGCAACAAGCTGCGCCCCTTTGGCCCCCCGGTTGCCGAGACCCTGGAGCCCTCGTTTCTGGACGGGGTGGTTCGGTCCCTGTTCCCGCGCAGGGACAGCTTCACCCCGCCAGAGATGCGCGGAGCCCCGCTGGAGGACGAGGAGGCTGAGGAGGCCCCTCCGGTCACGGAGTCGGAACTTGGCGCGGCGGTTTTCCACGTCCGCGCCAAGAAGACGGCTCCGGGACCCGACGGCGTCCCCGCCAGGGTGGTGGCGATCGCCGCCACTCTGATGGAGGAGCGGTTTCGGGACCTCTTCAGCGCATGCCTTGCGTCTGGGAGGTTCCCGAAACCGTGGAAGGAGGGGCAGCTGTGCCTCCTCCGTAAGGAGGGCCGCCCAGCAGACTCCCCCTCGGCATACCGGCCCATCGTTCTCCTCGATGAGGTCGGAAAGATGTTCGAGGGGATAATAGCTGCTCGCGTGAAGAGCCATCTGCGGGATGTCGGGCCGGACTTGTCGGACGCTCAGTTCGGCTTTCGGGCTGAGCGTTCGACGGTGGACGCGCTGGCCTGCCTCAAGGGGCAGGTGCAGGGGGCGATGGAGGCGGGGGACGGAGTGTTGGCGGTGTCGTTCGACATCGCCAACGCCTTCAACTCTGTTCCTCACTCCACCATCCTAGAGGCGCTCCGGTTCCACGGAGTGCCTCGATACCTGCGCAGTCTGCTGGCCAGCTACCTGGAGGACCGGGCGATCCTCCTGGTGGACAGAACTGGCCAGGTCCGGCGATATCCCGCCGAGGCCGGCGTTCCACAGGGGTCAGTCTTAGGACCTCTCCTCTGGAACGTCGGCTTCGATTGGCTCTTGCGGGGAACTCTCCTCCGAGGCACGAGTGTCGTCTGCTACGCGGACGACACTCTCCTCACCGCCCGGGGGGAGAGTTTCAGGGAGGCGGCCAACCTGGCCTCGGCGGGCGGATCCTTGGTCGCAGCGAGGATCCGCCGCCTAGGTCTGAAGGTGGCGCTGCACAAGACCGAGGCCGTGTGGTTCCACGGGCCTCGGCAGCGCCCCCCGCCTGACGCCCACATCTTCGTGGAGGGCGTCAGGATCGAGATCAAGGCCCAGATGAAATATCTGGGCCTCGTGATCGACAGCAGGTGGCGCTTCGGCCCGCATTTTAGCGGGCTGTCGGCGCGCCTGCTGAAGACAGCGGGGGCGCTGTCGTGGCTTCTCCCCAATTTGGGGGGGCCCAGCGCACGATGCCGGCAACTCTACGCCGGCATCCTGAAGAGCATGGCCCTGTACGGGGCCCCCATCTGGGAGGACTCCCTCCGACGGAGGGAGAACGCCGCCGCGTTGCGGGCGCCCCAGAGGGCCATTGCTCAGCGGGTTGCGCGGGCCTACCGCACGGTCGGCTGTGCAGCGGCGTGCGCTCTGGCCGGCACCCCGCCTTGGGAGCTCGAGGCGTGGGTGCTCGCCAGAGTGCACGAATGGACGGCGGGGCGGAGGGCGAGAGGAGAACGCCCCGCCCCGGAAGAGCGGGAGGCCGTCCGGCGGGAGGCGAGGGACGCCACCGTCGTCCATTGGACGGCGGACCTCGCCACCGCAGCCTTCGGCCGCCGAACCCTCGACGCGCTCGGGCCGGTCCTGCGGGACTGGCTCGAGCGGCGGCACGGGTTCCTCTCGTTCCGTCTGGTGCAGGTGCTGTCCGGGCACGGCTGTTTCGGATCGTACCTGCACCGGATCGGACGGGAGGAGACGCCGTCGTGTCACGACTGTGGCGCGGCGGAGGACACGGCGCAGCACACTCTCGCGGTGTGCCCGTCGTGGTCCGAGCCGCGCCGCAGTCTCACGGCGGCGATCGGAACGGACCTCTCGCTCCCCGGCGTGGTCAACGCCATGCTGAGGGACGAGGGGTCCTGGGCGGCAGTCGCCTCCTTCTGCGAACATGTCATGTCCCAGAAGGAGGCGGCGGAGCGCGCGCGGGAGGAAGACCCTCTCGCGGCGCCGCTCCGAAGGCGGAGGAGGGGTCGGAGAAGACGTCAGTATGACGGTCATCTCCGACTCCTCCCAGGTGGAGGCCAGCAGGCGACGGGTGCGGGGGCACCCTCGCTTGCATCGCACGCGCCTCCACCAGTGTCGGACGGGAATGGCCAGGTGTTCTCGGCCATTCCCGTCGCCCCCCAGCTCCCGCTCGGGGGGCACGCGGGGCCCGCCAGCTAGGCGGGCATGCGCCGGGAGGGTCGTGGAAGTAAAGGCTGAGCCGGTTTCCCATGACCCTCCCATCACGGCGCCGAGGGAACACCGCTGAGTTTTAGTGGGTATACTGCCACTCTGGCAGGGAGTCCCACATACTCCGTCTCGTCCCCCGACGAGCGGAGATGCGTAATGTCATTTCTCAGCGACAAAAAAAAAAAAAAAAAACAAAAAAAAAAAAAAAAAAAAAGGTTAGGTTAGGTTAGGTTTTTTTTTTTTTTTTTTTTTTTGTTTTGGCAGGAGTGGGAAATCCTCATGGACGCCCAGACTGTCTCACTGGTGAGGCAGTCTGGGCAGTGCCGGACTCTTACCGGCTAAAACCACACTCCTGCCCTTGCTCAGTGACCTCTGACATGATCAGAGCCATTCTTTACTTTGGGTTTTCCATTCGCACTCGTGTTTTTTTTTTTTTTTTTTTTGAACAGTCGTGATCGCGAACTCGACAGACAATAAATGTACTAATCCCGCTTTACACAAATGTAACATACATCAAATTTTATACAGTTTTATTTCAAATATTTTTATTTCTTTTTCTAGTTTTCTTTTTTGGTTTTACAATACATAGATAATATTTTTTTTTTTTTTTTTTTTTTTTTTTTTTTTTTCCTTATCGTTTTAGGTACTTAAGCTATATATATTATTATATAAGTAAGTATCCTAGGTTGCTTACGCTATCTTGTTCCTATTATTAACTATAACAGCTATTTTTACACTATACTCTAAAAACTTATGTCTATTTCTACCATTTATTATACTAGGCAAATTGTCTAATGTTAATTTCTGTTCGAGGTCTTGCTCGGCCTCGTACCGCGCTTTTCCTGTTATCGGACACTCCAAAAGGACATGCAACACTGTTTCTTCCGTGCCCGGCTCACAGGCGCACGATGCGTTCTCCTTACACTTGAAGCGTTTCAGGTATGCAGAGAACCCACCGTGCCCTGTGAGAATTTGTGTTGTGTGGTTTGTGGGCTTTATTTTACGCACCACTTTGTACGCCGCGACTGCGTCGGGGAAGAAGATTTTTGTGCCGGAGGCTGTTTCCCCGGACTTATATCTCCTGTTCCATTCGTCAAGTGACCCCATACGGATCTGCCGCTTGACGAATGAAACAGGGCACAGGTCGTAGTCCGGCTTCTTCTTCAACCCCAGGGCGGCTTCCTTTGCGAGTTGGTCGGCTCGCTCGTTTCCCCCCAATCCTGCGTGGGCCTTAATCCAAAACAAGGACACCCTCTTGTTCTGTAGTTCACAACGGCGAAGGGTGTCTCTTGTTTTCACTGCCAGGGGATGGGGGGAACTCGCACTAACCACCGACTGGAGAGCCGCCATGGAGTCGCTGAAGATGCCGAACGAGTCTTCCTTCCGTTTGAGCGCTTCCCCAGCCGCTCTTTGTAGGGCCAATAGTTCCGCCTGATAGACGGTGCAAAAAGACGGCAGGGCAAGTTTGAGGGCCTTTAGTTCGGTGGCGCTATTCCACAGAGACAGCGCCGCTCCGACTTTGCCCTCAATCTTGCTGCCGTCTGTGAAGATACGCACAGCGAAATCGCTGTGGTTCTGATACTGTTCCTCGTCTATCAGGCTGCCGAACTGCAATGTGGTCTGCTCCGCGGGGTGCGGGGATTCCAAAGCTGGAGCCATCCGCTCAATCTCCCTATCTCCTAGTACTGACTGGGACACTCCCCTCTTGGCCTCGTATAGCGCTGCCGTCTCGCGAATGCGCAGATCGATTGGGAGTATCCCGGCCAGCAACAGTGCCGAGTTTAGGGAGACTGTGCGGTAGGCTCTACACAGCTTTTGTGCGAACCCTCTTTGGACCACGTTTAGTTGCTTTTGGATTCCTAGCTTCATTGCGGCTGGCGCCCACGCACTCGCGGCATACAAAAGCGTCGGCTCAACCGCTGCGGTATAAATGACCCGGATAACCTCCGGGCTCAAGCCCCAGCTCACCCGGGCAGCTCTGGCCAGTTGTTTGTAGATACCTATCGCCTTTTTACAGGCGATAGTTACGTGTTTATTGAAGGTGAGCTTATTATCAATTGTGACGCCCAGGATTTTGATATCTTGGGACATGCCGATGTCGATCCCCCCCATGGTCAAGCGCGGTGTGTCGTACTTCAGCCTCCGCGTTAGCACCATCGCACAGGTTTTGTGCGGTGCGAATTTTAGCTTGTTTCTGACACCCCACGCTCGAACATGTTCGAGAGCGGCACCGGCCCGTCCCTCGATTTCCGCTGCCGACTCGCCGACGAACACCATTACGACGTCGTCGGCGAATGCCTGGCAGTAGTGGCCTCTATCCTCCAGCTGCTTTAGTAGTGGGTCCAGCAGCAGATTCCAGAAGATAGGGCCACCTATGGAACCCTGGACGCACCCTTTGCTGGTTTGCTTCCTGCACTCTTCCCCCGCGTATCTGACGCTGACCTCCCTGTCGCTGAGATAACTGTCGACTACTCGTCTCAAGTTTACAGGACACTTTTCCTCAGCCAATCGTACCTTGATAGCGGGCCACCACGCGCTGTCGAATGCTCCCTCTATATCCAGTGACACAAGCGTTACGATCTTTTTCTGTGCTATCTTTGTGCGGATGTAGTGCACGAGAGTATAGAGGGAGTCTTCGGTGCTCTTTTGGGGCATAAAGCCGTATTGGCGAGTACTAATCCTGGGAAGCAGGTAAAACTTGAGACGAGCAACCAGCATCCTCTCGTACACCTTCCCTAACACAGGCAAAAGCCCAATCGGCCTGTAGGATTTCGGGACGGTGTACGAGTCTTTGCCTGGCTTCCTGAGCACGACCACCGTTGCTTCCTTCCAGGACTTCGGGAAGTATTGGTGTGCCAGGCATTTGTTTAACAGCGACAGGAAGAATTCAGGGTTGCAGGAAATGGCCTGAGAGCAGATGTCGGCAGTGAAACCATCAGCTCCCGGGGCCTTTTTTGGGTTGAACGACCCAATGGACCTATCTAGCTCACTTTGGGTAAACGGTGGGTCATGTTGTTCATCATGGCTCCACTCGTTTACCCTTTCTGCTAAAAGCCGGGTTTGGCGATGGTCCAAGGTGTCGTCTTCCTCACGGTCCTCGGGGTAAAACGTGTCGGCCAACAGCTTCACCGAACCCTTCGCATCCAGCACCTCACCTGCCGACCACAGCGGCGGATCCTCTTCTCTTTTCGCGACCCTTCCCATGACTCTATATATCCCTTCCCAGATGCCCTCCTTGTCCTGCTTTCCGCAAAAATGTCTCCAGCTCTCCTCGATTGCCTTTCTGACAGCCTCCTCATACTTTTCTTTTTCTTCCAGGTACAGCCTGACCACCATCTCTCTCCGGACCGGCGCTGCGTTCCTGACTCTGCGTTTCCTGGTGGCGACCAGCATCTTCATCCCCGCGAGCTCCTCAGACCACCACGGCAAGGTAAGTGTTTCGTGTTTCTTTTTTGTTTTTAAAGTGTGTGTACATGTTTCAGTTACGGCTTGTGTGTATGTGTTTATCGTGTGTTCTAGTTTATCTGTGGTGTTTATGTTTGTGAGCTCCGTAACTGTTAGATTTTTGGCTTGCATAATCTGAGACAGTTTCTCATGAAACCGTCTCCAATTTGCGTCCTTTGTGTTGTATTTTCTGGTGGTGCGCTCGATACTTAATCCTTTAGATTTTTTGAGGTGAATGCCGAAAAATATGCCGTTATGGTCGGAGCCCGTGAGTCCTTCCATGACTCGCCAGCCGTCCACCAGGTCCAGCATGTCCGCCGAACAGGCCGTTACGTCCACGTGGCTGCTGTACCTGATACCTCCCCTGATGGTGTCGAATGTTGGGATGTCGCCCGTGTTTAGGATCTGCATACCCATTTCCCCTAGCGTTCCACACATGTGCTCCCCTCTCGAGTCCTCGTTGCCGCTACCCCACCAAGTACTCTTCGCATTTGCGTCTCCTCCAATGACCAACCTACTAGGGCCCGCCACTTGCTCCACTCGTTTGAGCTGCTCCAGGTATGGCTCCATGGGTTTGTCGGGCTCGAAGTAGAAGGACACCAGCGTGATCGTCCAGGCTCTGGTTCGGACTCCCACCACAACGATGTTATTTGTGGTGAGTTGCGGGTACTGTATGATGTCCAGGCTTTGGTCGAAGACAGCTACTGCTGCCTTCACAGTCCCTTCTCCTCCCTCAGAGCTCTGGAAGACCCTTACGCCCCGGTAGCCCTTCATTCTTCTCACCCCACCCACATAGGGCTCCTGGAGCAGCGCTACGGCAAGTTTGCGCTTGTCAGCCTCCAGCAACAGCTCGTTTGTGGCCAGCTGACTCCGTTGCAGGTTGGCCTGGACTATTTTGTACTGGTGGGTATCAGGGGCAACTTTAGCAGTACGCTATTGAGGCTCGAGCGAGGGCATCCCACTTTCGCCTTACAGGGCATTCAGTACTGAATGCATTGTGCTCAGTGTCTCCCAATTTTTCTTTGGTGCAGTTTACGCACACCGCTGCTTCGCCCGTTTTCCTGTCCGGGCAGTCCGCTCTGAGGTGTGGACCGCTGCAGTGGCTGCACAGATCGGCTGGGTGGCTACAGAACCGCTTACTGTGTCCGTAGCCCAAGCAGCGAGTGCACTGCACCAGTGGCGTCTGATCTTCGACGCGCACAATCTGGAGGTCGATTCGAAGTTTGCCACCTTCGATGGCCCTCCTCCAGATTAATGGAGACACACTCAGCACAATGTGGTTCAGATGGGGGTTGCGCGACTTCCTTCGGAATTTTATGACGATCCTTTGGTCCTCGTCTCCGAGGCCGTGGAAGAGTTCCCGGTTCTGATTTCTAAGGGCCCTCATAACTTCTTCGTCACTATGGACAAGCAGTACGTCCCTCAAAATCAGAAGCGGGTCCCGGTTCGTCACTTCCTCGACGACGAGGCCCAATCCAGCTGCTTCGATCCTCTCCTTTACTTTAGTCCTCTCTTCCTTTGAGCTACACCCCATTATAACCTTCCTGTCCTTCGCCTTTCTGACCCTCTCCACCTTCACCCATCCCTCCTTCGCATCGACTGCCTTCCTCACCCTTTCCAGAACCTCTTCTCCCGTTTCAGTTTCTTCTGTTGAGGAGACGACCACGGAGTGCAGCGTTGCCCGCCCCAGGGCTTGAGCTCCGGTCTGGCTGTTGTGCGCAGCAGCCACAGTCGCGTATGTCCTCTCCTCAACATAGTCCCTTTTCGCTAGAGCGTCTCGCAGCGACTCCATTTTAGTGAGGTTTTCTTTCAGCAGAGCGCTATTTTCCTCCAGCTGTTTTACGAGGTCCGTAGTGACCCCGGTTTCCACGTTTGGAGAGGACGTGCCGGTCTGGTTGACCGTCGGAGTGGAGGCAGCAGTGACAGGGGGTCTCGACTTCTCCGATTCCTTAACTATTTCGTAGAGCCGAGTGATGGCCCCCAAAACCTCCGTCTTTATCTCCGTCTTAAGGTTTTTTGAGTTGCCCAGGTGCAGCTTTGCTTTATTTAGGCAAGCTCTCGCCTCCGCTGTCAGGTTCGGGTACCTCGACTCGGACTTTTTAGCGGGTTCCGCGGCAACCGCGGAGGCCCGCCGCGTCGCCAGAGAGAAGGGGATTTTTTGTGCAGCCGGCGGAGTTTTTTCGGGTTTTGGATTGGCTGGGGACTTTGCCTTGGGCTCTGTTTTCCCAGCCTCCCATTCCCCGATACTGCGTCTCACGCTCGGCTGCGAAGTCTCAGCCTGCTCTGCAGATCGCGGCGAGCCCCCGAAGATTTGCGAGCTCGCGGTTTCCTTAGCTGGCGTGCGGAACATGGCGGTGTCCTTGGTAAAGGTGAGGTTCATAAGCCGACTGTCAGAGGTCACTACGTCGTCTTCTGCGTCCCTGTAAAAGGGGGATCAGCAGAAGAGATTTTTTCTTTTAAAATGCGAGCCCTCTAAGCAAGGACTCGGTCAGTAAGTAATAAATGTAAATATTAATGTAGATAATGTGCCTACAAAGGCACTATATTCGTCTAAACCGCTTGCTTTCCCAGCGACACGATATAAAGGTATTTATGTAACGGGAAAAGCACAAAAAACAGAACAAAATTTTTTAGAAAAACTGAAAAGTTTACCTGGCTGAACGCAATTGGGTGGGTGGGAGGGCAAATTTTGAATTTCTATGTTAGCTAGGCTCACGTGCGAGGTGTCAAAAGAAGCGTCTCGGCGCGGGCTAGCCAACTATAACGTTTTCAGAATTTACGCTGAAGAAAAATTTTGAAAAATGCTGAAAAAACGTGTTTTAGTGCCAAAATGTATGTAAAAACCTCTAATAACACCCACCAAACGGGACTCAAGCTCGCGGAACGCGCACCGGAGTACAGGTAAGGCAGGTAGGTACGATTTAAATTATTAACAACGTGGATTAGACTGTAAATTTTGAAAGAAAAAATTTTTTAAAGGAATTTTACTGAAAATTTTGCAAAGTCAATTTACGAAAAATGTTTTTCGCGTTTTCGTCAGTTTTCACCAGAGGGAAAGTTAGATGGAGCCTAAAAACGATAAATGCAGCTGAAAAAAGCTTGAAATTGCGTCACCGGGATGCAAAGTTATAGCGGTTTGATGTATTTGTACTATCCCTTAGGTAGATTTCGTCTGTTGGTGGAAAAACGAATGCAAAAAATTTTTGAATTTCTATGTTAGCTAGGCTCACGTGCGAGGTGTCAAAAGAAGCGTCTCGGCGCGGGCTAGCCAACTATAACGTTTTCAGAATTTACGCTGAAGAAAAATTTTGAAAAATGCTGAAAAAACGTGTTTTAGTGCCAAAATGTATGTAAAAACCTCTAATAACACCCACCAAACGGGACTCAAGCTCGCGGAACGCGCACCGGAGTACAGGTAAGGCAGGTAGGTACGATTTAAATTATTAACAACGTGGATTAGACTGTAAATTTTGAAAGAAAAAATTTTTTAAAGGAATTTTACTGAAAATTTTGCAAAGTCAATTTACGAAAAATGTTTTTCGCGTTTTCGTCAGTTTTCACCAGAGGGAAAGTTAGATGGAGCCTAAAAACGATAAATGCAGCTGAAAAAAGCTTGAAATTGCGTCACCGGGATGCAAAGTTATAGCGGTTTGATGTATTTGTACTATCCCTTAGGTAGATTTCGTCTGTTGGTGGAAAAACGAATGCAAAAAATTTTTGAATTTCTATGTTAGCTAGGCTCACGTGCGAGGTGTCAAAAGAAGCGTCTCGGCGCGGGCTAGCCAACTATAACGTTTTCAGAATTTACGCTGAAGAAAAATTTTGAAAAATGCTGAAAAAACGTGTTTTAGTGCCAAAATGTATGTAAAAACCTCTAATAACACCCACCAAACGGGACTCAAGCTCGCGGAACGCGCACCGGAGTACAGGTAAGGCAGGTAGGTACGATTTAAATTATTAACAACGTGGATTAGACTGTAAATTTTGAAAGAAAAAATTTTTTAAAGGAATTTTACTGAAAATTTTGCAAAGTCAATTTACGAAAAATGTTTTTCGCGTTTTCGTCAGTTTTCACCAGAGGGAAAGTTAGATGGAGCCTAAAAACGATAAATGCAGCTGAAAAAAGCTTGAAATTGCGTCACCGGGATGCAAAGTTATAGCGGTTTGATGTATTTGTACTATCCCTTAGGTAGATTTCGTCTGTTGGTGGAAAAACGAATGCAAAAATTTTTTGAATTTCTATGTTAGCTAGGCTCACGTGCGAGGTGTCAAAAGAAGCGTCTCGGCGCGGGCTAGCCAACTATAACGTTTTCAGAATTTACGCTGAAGAAAAATTTTGAAAAATGCTGAAAAAACGTGTTTTAGTGCCAAAATGTATGTAAAAACCTCTAATAACACCCACCAAACGGGACTCAAGCTCGCGGAACGCGCACCGGAGTACAGGTAAGGCAGGTAGGTACGATTTAAATTATTAACAACGTGGATTAGACTGTAAATTTTGAAAGAAAAAATTTTTTAAAGGAATTTTACTGAAAATTTTGCAAAGTCAATTTACGAAAAATGTTTTTCGCGTTTTCGTCAGTTTTCACCAGAGGGAAAGTTAGATGGAGCCTAAAAACGATAAATGCAGCTGAAAAAAGCTTGAAATTGCGTCACCGGGATGCAAAGTTATAGCGGTTTGATGTATTTGTACTATCCCTTAGGTAGATTTCGTCTGTTGGTGGAAAAACGAATGCAAAAATTTTTTGAATTTCTATGTTAGCTAGGCTCACGTGCGAGGTGTCAAAAGAAGCGTCTCGGCGCGGGCTAGCCAACTATAACGTTTTCAGAATTTACGCTGAAGAAAAATTTTGAAAAATGCTGAAAAAACGTGTTTTAGTGCCAAAATGTATGTAAAAACCTCTAATAACACCCACCAAACGGGACTCAAGCTCGCGGAACGCGCACCGGAGTACAGGTAAGGCAGGTAGGTACGATTTAAATTATTAACAACGTGGATTAGACTGTAAATTTTGAAAGAAAAAATTTTTTAAAGGAATTTTACTGAAAATTTTGCAAAGTCAATTTACGAAAAATGTTTTTCGCGTTTTCGTCAGTTTTCACCAGAGGGAAAGTTAGATGGAGCCTAAAAACGATAAATGCAGCTGAAAAAAGCTTGAAATTGCGTCACCGGGATGCAAAGTTATAGCGGTTTGATGTATTTGTACTATCCCTTTTTTTTTTTTTTTTTTTTAAGGATGGGAAATCATCAAATGACCCCTCCCGCTCTGGGTGGAGCGGAAGGGAGTGTCAGACTCTTACTGACTAAAACCCATCCGTGTTCCTTCCTTAGCCCTTTATATTCCGGGGCAGCGGTAACCCTTTCGGACAATCCCGCTGCCCCGGCAGGCTTCGGCCCTGACGGGCCCCTCCGTTCAATGCTGACATCTCTTTGAGGCGCGCGTGGAACACATACGCGCCGTCCGGCACGGGCCTGGTCCTGATCGGACGGCGAGCTACCCATTACTCGCCGTCCGCAGGCCCGCGCCTACGGTGGCCGGGAGTCGTCACGCGGCTCCCGACGCCCGGAGCGTCTACCGCGGCGGCTGGGACGGGCGGCCCTCTCGGCTCTCTCCCTCTCCCATCCCGCCACCTCCTTCGCTAGCATGACTGCTTCGCAGAAGGAGGTGACTGCCTCCCACTCCCTCTCGCCCCGGACCATGGCTTGGACCAGGGCCGGGCGCGAGAGGTCGCCGCCGCTGCCGATCGCCTCTACGAGGACACGGCGGTGCTCTGCCCAAGCGGGACAGACCTCCACCGTGTGCTCCACCGTGTCCTCTGGGCGATCCTCGCAGTGGTGACACCCGGGCGTTTCCTCCCGCCTGATGATGTGCAGGAACCTCCCGAAACATCCGTGTCCGGTGAGGACCTGCGTCAGGCGGTAGGTGAGGGCGCCGTGACGCCTCTCTAGCCACTCCTCAAAGAGGGGCCTTACCGCCGCTATCGCGGCGTGCCCTGCGCTGGGTTGCGACAGTCGCGCTTTCCATGCCGCCATGAGATCACGCCGGAGGTCTGTCCGCTCCGCAGCAATTTGCCGCGAAAGCGGGTTTCCCCCCCGGCGTAGTGCCTCCGCGCGCCACTCATACAGGCGCGCAAGGACTATCGCCTCCAGATCCCATGGCGGCAGTCCGGCCAGGAGGCTTGCCGCCTCGCGCGAGATCGTGCGGTACCCCCGTATCAGCCGTATGGCGACCACCTTTTGGGGCGCGTTCAGGTAGTGGGCGGCTCGAAGCCGCAGTGAACGCGCCCACACCGGGGCGCCATATACGGCCATGGACCGCACGACCCCCGCGTAAAGCCTCCGGCAGGAGGCGTTTGGCCCCCTCAGGTTGGGCAGGAGCCGCTTGAAAGCGGCCCCAGCCCGTTCCAGTTTGGGGGCCAAACGTCGGAAATGCTCGACGAAGTTCCACCGGCTGTCGAGGACGAGACCCAGGTATTTCATCGTCGTCTCGACGCCGATGCGAACCCCTCCTACCGTCAGTTGAGATCCCGATGGTGGCCCGTTCCGAAGCCCATGAAAAGACATGGCCTCGGATTTGTGCAGAGCCACCTCGAGACCCAACTGCCGGATCCTCTCCACGACTATCGCAACCCCGCGTGTCATTGTGTCGGCCGCCGCCTGATGCGACCTCCCCTGCGCCAGGACCAGCGTGTCGTCAGCGTAGCAAACTACGCTGACGCCATCAGGGAGGTCTGCCCGCAGCACCCAGTCGTAACCGATGTCCCACAGGAGCGGCCCCAAGACCGATCCCTGTGGGACACCGCACGACATCTCTCGCCGGTTCCATTCCCCATCGCGACCGGGGTAGATGACGGCTCTGTCCGTCAAATACGCCCCGACTATTCGACGGAGGTAGGTCGGCACCCGGTGATACCGGAGTGCCTCCCCAATGCAGCTCCAGGGCAGGGTGTTAAACGCGTTGGCGATGTCGAGTGACACCGCCACGACCACCCCACCCCGGGACACCGCGTCCCCCGTCGTGACTTTGTACTATCCCTTAGGTAGATTTCGTCTGTTGGTGGAAAAACGAATGCAAAAAATTTTTGAATTTCTATGTTAGCTAGGCTCACGTGCGAGGTGTCAAAAGAAGCGTCTCGGCGCGGGCTAGCCAACTATAACGTTTTCAGAATTTACGCTGAAGAAAAATTTTGAAAAATGCTGAAAAAACGTGTTTTAGTGCCAAAATGTATGTAAAAACCTCTAATAACACCCACCAAACGGGACTCAAGCTCGCGGAACGCGCACCGGAGTACAGGTAAGGCAGGTAGGTACGATTTAAATTATTAACAACGTGGATTAGACTGTAAATTTTGAAAGAAAAAATTTTTTAAAGGAATTTTACTGAAAATTTTGCAAAGTCAATTTACGAAAAATGTTTTTCGCGTTTTCGTCAGTTTTCACCAGAGGGAAAGTTAGATGGAGCCTAAAAACGATAAATGCAGCTGAAAAAAGCTTGAAATTGCGTCACCGGGATGCAAAGTTATAGCGGTTTGATGTATTTGTACTATCCCTTAGGTAGATTTCGTCTGTTGGTGGAAAAACGAATGCAAAAAATTTTTGAATTTCTATGTTAGCTAGGCTCACGTGCGAGGTGTCAAAAGAAGCGTCTCGGCGCGGGCTAGCCAACTATAACGTTTTCAGAATTTACGCTGAAGAAAAATTTTGAAAAATGCTGAAAAAACGTGTTTTAGTGCCAAAATGTATGTAAAAACCTCTAATAACACCCACCAAACGGGACTCAAGCTCGCGGAACGCGCACCGGAGTACAGGTAAGGCAGGTAGGTACGATTTAAATTATTAACAACGTGGATTAGACTGTAAATTTTGAAAGAAAAAATTTTTTAAAGGAATTTTACTGAAAATTTTGCAAAGTCAATTTACGAAAAATGTTTTTCGCGTTTTCGTCAGTTTTCACCAGAGGGAAAGTTAGATGGAGCCTAAAAACGATAAATGCAGCTGAAAAAAGCTTGAAATTGCGTCACCGGGATGCAAAGTTATAGCGGTTTGATGTATTTGTACTATCCCTTAGGTAGATTTCGTCTGTTGGTGGAAAAACGAATGCAAAAAATTTTTGAATTTCTATGTTAGCTAGGCTCACGTGCGAGGTGTCAAAAGAAGCGTCTCGGCGCGGGCTAGCCAACTATAACGTTTTCAGAATTTACGCTGAAGAAAAATTTTGAAAAATGCTGAAAAAACGTGTTTTAGTGCCAAAATGTATGTAAAAACCTCTAATAACACCCACCAAACGGGACTCAAGCTCGCGGAACGCGCACCGGAGTACAGGTAAGGCAGGTAGGTACGATTTAAATTATTAACAACGTGGATTAGACTGTAAATTTTGAAAGAAAAAATTTTTTAAAGGAATTTTACTGAAAATTTTGCAAAGTCAATTTACGAAAAATGTTTTTCGCGTTTTCGTCAGTTTTCACCAGAGGGAAAGTTAGATGGAGCCTAAAAACGATAAATGCAGCTGAAAAAAGCTTGAAATTGCGTCACCGGGATGCAAAGTTATAGCGGTTTGATGTATTTGTACTATCCCTTAGGTAGATTTCGTCTGTTGGTGGAAAAACGAATGCAAAAAATTTTTGAATTTCTATGTTAGCTAGGCTCACGTGCGAGGTGTCAAAAGAAGCGTCTCGGCGCGGGCTAGCCAACTATAACGTTTTCAGAATTTACGCTGAAGAAAAATTTTGAAAAATGCTGAAAAAACGTGTTTTAGTGCCAAAATGTATGTAAAAACCTCTAATAACACCCACCAAACGGGACTCAAGCTCGCGGAACGCGCACCGGAGTACAGGTAAGGCAGGTAGGTACGATTTAAATTATTAACAACGTGGATTAGACTGTAAATTTTGAAAGAAAAAATTTTTTAAAGGAATTTTACTGAAAATTTTGCAAAGTCAATTTACGAAAAATGTTTTTCGCGTTTTCGTCAGTTTTCACCAGAGGGAAAGTTAGATGGAGCCTAAAAACGATAAATGCAGCTGAAAAAAGCTTGAAATTGCGTCACCGGGATGCAAAGTTATAGCGGTTTGATGTATTTGTACTATCCCTTAGGTAGATTTCGTCTGTTGGTGGAAAAACGAATGCAAAAAATTTTTGAATTTCTATGTTAGCTAGGCTCACGTGCGAGGTGTCAAAAGAAGCGTCTCGGCGCGGGCTAGCCAACTATAACGTTTTCAGAATTTACGCTGAAGAAAAATTTTGAAAAATGCTGAAAAAACGTGTTTTAGTGCCAAAATGTATGTAAAAACCTCTAATAACACCCACCAAACGGGACTCAAGCTCGCGGAACGCGCACCGGAGTACAGGTAAGGCAGGTAGGTACGATTTAAATTATTAACAACGTGGATTAGACTGTAAATTTTGAAAGAAAAAATTTTTTAAAGGAATTTTACTGAAAATTTTGCAAAGTCAATTTACGAAAAATGTTTTTCGCGTTTTCGTCAGTTTTCACCAGAGGGAAAGTTAGATGGAGCCTAAAAACGATAAATGCAGCTGAAAAAAGCTTGAAATTGCGTCACCGGGATGCAAAGTTATAGCGGTTTGATGTATTTGTACTATCCCTTAGGTAGATTTCGTCTGTTGGTGGAAAAACGAATGCAAAAAATTTTTGAATTTCTATGTTAGCTAGGCTCACGTGCGAGGTGTCAAAAGAAGCGTCTCGGCGCGGGCTAGCCAACTATAACGTTTTCAGAATTTACGCTGAAGAAAAATTTTGAAAAATGCTGAAAAAACGTGTTTTAGTGCCAAAATGTATGTAAAAACCTCTAATAACACCCACCAAACGGGACTCAAGCTCGCGGAACGCGCACCGGAGTACAGGTAAGGCAGGTAGGTACGATTTAAATTATTAACAACGTGGATTAGACTGTAAATTTTGAAAGAAAAAATTTTTTAAAGGAATTTTACTGAAAATTTTGCAAAGTCAATTTACGAAAAATGTTTTTCGCGTTTTCGTCAGTTTTCACCAGAGGGAAAGTTAGATGGAGCCTAAAAACGATAAATGCAGCTGAAAAAAGCTTGAAATTGCGTCACCGGGATGCAAAGTTATAGCGGTTTGATGTATTTGTACTATCCCTTTTTTTTTTTTTTTTTTTTAAGGATGGGAAATCATCAAATGACCCCTCCCGCTCTGGGTGGAGCGGAAGGGAGTGTCAGACTCTTACTGACTAAAACCCATCCGTGTTCCTTCCTTAGCCCTTTATATTCCGGGGCAGCGGTAACCCTTTCGGACAATCCCGCTGCCCCGGCAGGCTTCGGCCCTGACGGGCCCCTCCGTTCAATGCTGACATCTCTTTGAGGCGCGCGTGGAACACATACGCGCCGTCCGGCACGGGCCTGGTCCTGATCGGACGGCGAGCTACCCATTACTCGCCGTCCGCAGGCCCGCGCCTACGGTGGCCGGGAGTCGTCACGCGGCTCCCGACGCCCGGAGCGTCTACCGCGGCGGCTGGGACGGGCGGCCCTCTCGGCTCTCTCCCTCTCCCATCCCGCCACCTCCTTCGCTAGCATGACTGCTTCGCAGAAGGAGGTGACTGCCTCCCACTCCCTCTCGCCCCGGACCATGGCTTGGACCAGGGCCGGGCGCGAGAGGTCGCCGCCGCTGCCGATCGCCTCTACGAGGACACGGCGGTGCTCTGCCCAAGCGGGACAGACCTCCACCGTGTGCTCCACCGTGTCCTCTGGGCGATCCTCGCAGTGGTGACACCCGGGCGTTTCCTCCCGCCTGATGATGTGCAGGAACCTCCCGAAACATCCGTGTCCGGTGAGGACCTGCGTCAGGCGGTAGGTGAGGGCGCCGTGACGCCTCTCTAGCCACTCCTCAAAGAGGGGCCTTACCGCCGCTATCGCGGCGTGCCCTGCGCTGGGTTGCGACAGTCGCGCTTTCCATGCCGCCATGAGATCACGCCGGAGGTCTGTCCGCTCCGCAGCAATTTGCCGCGAAAGCGGGTTTCCCCCCCGGCGTAGTGCCTCCGCGCGCCACTCATACAGGCGCGCAAGGACTATCGCCTCCAGATCCCATGGCGGCAGTCCGGCCAGGAGGCTTGCCGCCTCGCGCGAGATCGTGCGGTACCCCCGTATCAGCCGTATGGCGACCACCTTTTGGGGCGCGTTCAGGTAGTGGGCGGCTCGAAGCCGCAGTGAACGCGCCCACACCGGGGCGCCATATACGGCCATGGACCGCACGACCCCCGCGTAAAGCCTCCGGCAGGAGGCGTTTGGCCCCCTCAGGTTGGGCAGGAGCCGCTTGAAAGCGGCCCCAGCCCGTTCCAGTTTGGGGGCCAAACGTCGGAAATGCTCGACGAAGTTCCACCGGCTGTCGAGGACGAGACCCAGGTATTTCATCGTCGTCTCGACGCCGATGCGAACCCCTCCTACCGTCAGTTGAGATCCCGATGGTGGCCCGTTCCGAAGCCCATGAAAAGACATGGCCTCGGATTTGTGCAGAGCCACCTCGAGACCCAACTGCCGGATCCTCTCCACGACTATCGCAACCCCGCGTGTCATTGTGTCGGCCGCCGCCTGATGCGACCTCCCCTGCGCCAGGACCAGCGTGTCGTCAGCGTAGCAAACTACGCTGACGCCATCAGGGAGGTCTGCCCGCAGCACCCAGTCGTAACCGATGTCCCACAGGAGCGGCCCCAAGACCGATCCCTGTGGGACACCGCACGACATCTCTCGCCGGTTCCATTCCCCATCGCGACCGGGGTAGATGACGGCTCTGTCCGTCAAATACGCCCCGACTATTCGACGGAGGTAGGTCGGCACCCGGTGATACCGGAGTGCCTCCCCAATGCAGCTCCAGGGCAGGGTGTTAAACGCGTTGGCGATGTCGAGTGACACCGCCACGACCACCCCACCCCGGGACACCGCGTCCCCCGTCGTGACTTTGTACTATCCCTTAGGTAGATTTCGTCTGTTGGTGGAAAAACGAATGCAAAAAATTTTTGAATTTCTATGTTAGCTAGGCTCACGTGCGAGGTGTCAAAAGAAGCGTCTCGGCGCGGGCTAGCCAACTATAACGTTTTCAGAATTTACGCTGAAGAAAAATTTTGAAAAATGCTGAAAAAACGTGTTTTAGTGCCAAAATGTATGTAAAAACCTCTAATAACACCCACCAAACGGGACTCAAGCTCGCGGAACGCGCACCGGAGTACAGGTAAGGCAGGTAGGTACGATTTAAATTATTAACAACGTGGATTAGACTGTAAATTTTGAAAGAAAAAATTTTTTAAAGGAATTTTACTGAAAATTTTGCAAAGTCAATTTACGAAAAATGTTTTTCGCGTTTTCGTCAGTTTTCACCAGAGGGAAAGTTAGATGGAGCCTAAAAACGATAAATGCAGCTGAAAAAAGCTTGAAATTGCGTCACCGGGATGCAAAGTTATAGCGGTTTGATGTATTTGTACTATCCCTTAGGTAGATTTCGTCTGTTGGTGGAAAAACGAATGCAAAAAATTTTTGAATTTCTATGTTAGCTAGGCTCACGTGCGAGGTGTCAAAAGAAGCGTCTCGGCGCGGGCTAGCCAACTATAACGTTTTCAGAATTTACGCTGAAGAAAAATTTTGAAAAATGCTGAAAAAACGTGTTTTAGTGCCAAAATGTATGTAAAAACCTCTAATAACACCCACCAAACGGGACTCAAGCTCGCGGAACGCGCACCGGAGTACAGGTAAGGCAGGTAGGTACGATTTAAATTATTAACAACGTGGATTAGACTGTAAATTTTGAAAGAAAAAATTTTTTAAAGGAATTTTACTGAAAATTTTGCAAAGTCAATTTACGAAAAATGTTTTTCGCGTTTTCGTCAGTTTTCACCAGAGGGAAAGTTAGATGGAGCCTAAAAACGATAAATGCAGCTGAAAAAAGCTTGAAATTGCGTCACCGGGATGCAAAGTTATAGCGGTTTGATGTATTTGTACTATCCCTTAGGTAGATTTCGTCTGTTGGTGGAAAAACGAATGCAAAAAATTTTTGAATTTCTATGTTAGCTAGGCTCACGTGCGAGGTGTCAAAAGAAGCGTCTCGGCGCGGGCTAGCCAACTATAACGTTTTCAGAATTTACGCTGAAGAAAAATTTTGAAAAATGCTGAAAAAACGTGTTTTAGTGCCAAAATGTATGTAAAAACCTCTAATAACACCCACCAAACGGGACTCAAGCTCGCGGAACGCGCACCGGAGTACAGGTAAGGCAGGTAGGTACGATTTAAATTATTAACAACGTGGATTAGACTGTAAATTTTGAAAGAAAAAATTTTTTAAAGGAATTTTACTGAAAATTTTGCAAAGTCAATTTACGAAAAATGTTTTTCGCGTTTTCGTCAGTTTTCACCAGAGGGAAAGTTAGATGGAGCCTAAAAACGATAAATGCAGCTGAAAAAAGCTTGAAATTGCGTCACCGGGATGCAAAGTTATAGCGGTTTGATGTATTTGTACTATCCCTTAGGTAGATTTCGTCTGTTGGTGGAAAAACGAATGCAAAAAATTTTTGAATTTCTATGTTAGCTAGGCTCACGTGCGAGGTGTCAAAAGAAGCGTCTCGGCGCGGGCTAGCCAACTATAACGTTTTCAGAATTTACGCTGAAGAAAAATTTTGAAAAATGCTGAAAAAACGTGTTTTAGTGCCAAAATGTATGTAAAAACCTCTAATAACACCCACCAAACGGGACTCAAGCTCGCGGAACGCGCACCGGAGTACAGGTAAGGCAGGTAGGTACGATTTAAATTATTAACAACGTGGATTAGACTGTAAATTTTGAAAGAAAAAATTTTTTAAAGGAATTTTACTGAAAATTTTGCAAAGTCAATTTACGAAAAATGTTTTTCGCGTTTTCGTCAGTTTTCACCAGAGGGAAAGTTAGATGGAGCCTAAAAACGATAAATGCAGCTGAAAAAAGCTTGAAATTGCGTCACCGGGATGCAAAGTTATAGCGGTTTGATGTATTTGTACTATCCCTTAGGTAGATTTCGTCTGTTGGTGGAAAAACGAATGCAAAAAATTTTTGAATTTCTATGTTAGCTAGGCTCACGTGCGAGGTGTCAAAAGAAGCGTCTCGGCGCGGGCTAGCCAACTATAACGTTTTCAGAATTTACGCTGAAGAAAAATTTTGAAAAATGCTGAAAAAACGTGTTTTAGTGCCAAAATGTATGTAAAAACCTCTAATAACACCCACCAAACGGGACTCAAGCTCGCGGAACGCGCACCGGAGTACAGGTAAGGCAGGTAGGTACGATTTAAATTATTAACAACGTGGATTAGACTGTAAATTTTGAAAGAAAAAATTTTTTAAAGGAATTTTACTGAAAATTTTGCAAAGTCAATTTACGAAAAATGTTTTTCGCGTTTTCGTCAGTTTTCACCAGAGGGAAAGTTAGATGGAGCCTAAAAACGATAAATGCAGCTGAAAAAAGCTTGAAATTGCGTCACCGGGATGCAAAGTTATAGCGGTTTGATGTATTTGTACTATCCCTTAGGTAGATTTCGTCTGTTGGTGGAAAAACGAATGCAAAAAATTTTTGAATTTCTATGTTAGCTAGGCTCACGTGCGAGGTGTCAAAAGAAGCGTCTCGGCGCGGGCTAGCCAACTATAACGTTTTCAGAATTTACGCTGAAGAAAAATTTTGAAAAATGCTGAAAAAACGTGTTTTAGTGCCAAAATGTATGTAAAAACCTCTAATAACACCCACCAAACGGGACTCAAGCTCGCGGAACGCGCACCGGAGTACAGGTAAGGCAGGTAGGTACGATTTAAATTATTAACAACGTGGATTAGACTGTAAATTTTGAAAGAAAAAATTTTTTAAAGGAATTTTACTGAAAATTTTGCAAAGTCAATTTACGAAAAATGTTTTTCGCGTTTTCGTCAGTTTTCACCAGAGGGAAAGTTAGATGGAGCCTAAAAACGATAAATGCAGCTGAAAAAAGCTTGAAATTGCGTCACCGGGATGCAAAGTTATAGCGGTTTGATGTATTTGTACTATCCCTTAGGTAGATTTCGTCTGTTGGTGGAAAAACGAATGCAAAAAATTTTTGAATTTCTATGTTAGCTAGGCTCACGTGCGAGGTGTCAAAAGAAGCGTCTCGGCGCGGGCTAGCCAACTATAACGTTTTCAGAATTTACGCTGAAGAAAAATTTTGAAAAATGCTGAAAAAACGTGTTTTAGTGCCAAAATGTATGTAAAAACCTCTAATAACACCCACCAAACGGGACTCAAGCTCGCGGAACGCGCACCGGAGTACAGGTAAGGCAGGTAGGTACGATTTAAATTATTAACAACGTGGATTAGACTGTAAATTTTGAAAGAAAAAATTTTTTAAAGGAATTTTACTGAAAATTTTGCAAAGTCAATTTACGAAAAATGTTTTTCGCGTTTTCGTCAGTTTTCACCAGAGGGAAAGTTAGATGGAGCCTAAAAACGATAAATGCAGCTGAAAAAAGCTTGAAATTGCGTCACCGGGATGCAAAGTTATAGCGGTTTGATGTATTTGTACTATCCCTTAGGTAGATTTCGTCTGTTGGTGGAAAAACGAATGCAAAAAATTTTTGAATTTCTATGTTAGCTAGGCTCACGTGCGAGGTGTCAAAAGAAGCGTCTCGGCGCGGGCTAGCCAACTATAACGTTTTCAGAATTTACGCTGAAGAAAAATTTTGAAAAATGCTGAAAAAACGTGTTTTAGTGCCAAAATGTATGTAAAAACCTCTAATAACACCCACCAAACGGGACTCAAGCTCGCGGAACGCGCACCGGAGTACAGGTAAGGCAGGTAGGTACGATTTAAATTATTAACAACGTGGATTAGACTGTAAATTTTGAAAGAAAAAATTTTTTAAAGGAATTTTACTGAAAATTTTGCAAAGTCAATTTACGAAAAATGTTTTTCGCGTTTTCGTCAGTTTTCACCAGAGGGAAAGTTAGATGGAGCCTAAAAACGATAAATGCAGCTGAAAAAAGCTTGAAATTGCGTCACCGGGATGCAAAGTTATAGCGGTTTGATGTATTTGTACTATCCCTTAGGTAGATTTCGTCTGTTGGTGGAAAAACGAATGCAAAAAATTTTTGAATTTCTATGTTAGCTAGGCTCACGTGCGAGGTGTCAAAAGAAGCGTCTCGGCGCGGGCTAGCCAACTATAACGTTTTCAGAATTTACGCTGAAGAAAAATTTTGAAAAATGCTGAAAAAACGTGTTTTAGTGCCAAAATGTATGTAAAAACCTCTAATAACACCCACCAAACGGGACTCAAGCTCGCGGAACGCGCACCGGAGTACAGGTAAGGCAGGTAGGTACGATTTAAATTATTAACAACGTGGATTAGACTGTAAATTTTGAAAGAAAAAATTTTTTAAAGGAATTTTACTGAAAATTTTGCAAAGTCAATTTACGAAAAATGTTTTTCGCGTTTTCGTCAGTTTTCACCAGAGGGAAAGTTAGATGGAGCCTAAAAACGATAAATGCAGCTGAAAAAAGCTTGAAATTGCGTCACCGGGATGCAAAGTTATAGCGGTTTGATGTATTTGTACTATCCCTTAGGTAGATTTCGTCTGTTGGTGGAAAAACGAATGCAAAAAATTTTTGAATTTCTATGTTAGCTAGGCTCACGTGCGAGGTGTCAAAAGAAGCGTCTCGGCGCGGGCTAGCCAACTATAACGTTTTCAGAATTTACGCTGAAGAAAAATTTTGAAAAATGCTGAAAAAACGTGTTTTAGTGCCAAAATGTATGTAAAAACCTCTAATAACACCCACCAAACGGGACTCAAGCTCGCGGAACGCGCACCGGAGTACAGGTAAGGCAGGTAGGTACGATTTAAATTATTAACAACGTGGATTAGACTGTAAATTTTGAAAGAAAAAATTTTTTAAAGGAATTTTACTGAAAATTTTGCAAAGTCAATTTACGAAAAATGTTTTTCGCGTTTTCGTCAGTTTTCACCAGAGGGAAAGTTAGATGGAGCCTAAAAACGATAAATGCAGCTGAAAAAAGCTTGAAATTGCGTCACCGGGATGCAAAGTTATAGCGGTTTGATGTATTTGTACTATCCCTTAGGTAGATTTCGTCTGTTGGTGGAAAAACGAATGCAAAAAATTTTTGAATTTCTATGTTAGCTAGGCTCACGTGCGAGGTGTCAAAAGAAGCGTCTCGGCGCGGGCTAGCCAACTATAACGTTTTCAGAATTTACGCTGAAGAAAAATTTTGAAAAATGCTGAAAAAACGTGTTTTAGTGCCAAAATGTATGTAAAAACCTCTAATAACACCCACCAAACGGGACTCAAGCTCGCGGAACGCGCACCGGAGTACAGGTAAGGCAGGTAGGTACGATTTAAATTATTAACAACGTGGATTAGACTGTAAATTTTGAAAGAAAAAATTTTTTAAAGGAATTTTACTGAAAATTTTGCAAAGTCAATTTACGAAAAATGTTTTTCGCGTTTTCGTCAGTTTTCACCAGAGGGAAAGTTAGATGGAGCCTAAAAACGATAAATGCAGCTGAAAAAAGCTTGAAATTGCGTCACCGGGATGCAAAGTTATAGCGGTTTGATGTATTTGTACTATCCCTTAGGTAGATTTCGTCTGTTGGTGGAAAAACGAATGCAAAAAATTTTTGAATTTCTATGTTAGCTAGGCTCACGTGCGAGGTGTCAAAAGAAGCGTCTCGGCGCGGGCTAGCCAACTATAACGTTTTCAGAATTTACGCTGAAGAAAAATTTTGAAAAATGCTGAAAAAACGTGTTTTAGTGCCAAAATGTATGTAAAAACCTCTAATAACACCCACCAAACGGGACTCAAGCTCGCGGAACGCGCACCGGAGTACAGGTAAGGCAGGTAGGTACGATTTAAATTATTAACAACGTGGATTAGACTGTAAATTTTGAAAGAAAAAATTTTTTAAAGGAATTTTACTGAAAATTTTGCAAAGTCAATTTACGAAAAATGTTTTTCGCGTTTTCGTCAGTTTTCACCAGAGGGAAAGTTAGATGGAGCCTAAAAACGATAAATGCAGCTGAAAAAAGCTTGAAATTGCGTCACCGGGATGCAAAGTTATAGCGGTTTGATGTATTTGTACTATCCCTTAGGTAGATTTCGTCTGTTGGTGGAAAAACGAATGCAAAAAATTTTTGAATTTCTATGTTAGCTAGGCTCACGTGCGAGGTGTCAAAAGAAGCGTCTCGGCGCGGGCTAGCCAACTATAACGTTTTCAGAATTTACGCTGAAGAAAAATTTTGAAAAATGCTGAAAAAACGTGTTTTAGTGCCAAAATGTATGTAAAAACCTCTAATAACACCCACCAAACGGGACTCAAGCTCGCGGAACGCGCACCGGAGTACAGGTAAGGCAGGTAGGTACGATTTAAATTATTAACAACGTGGATTAGACTGTAAATTTTGAAAGAAAAAATTTTTTAAAGGAATTTTACTGAAAATTTTGCAAAGTCAATTTACGAAAAATGTTTTTCGCGTTTTCGTCAGTTTTCACCAGAGGGAAAGTTAGATGGAGCCTAAAAACGATAAATGCAGCTGAAAAAAGCTTGAAATTGCGTCACCGGGATGCAAAGTTATAGCGGTTTGATGTATTTGTACTATCCCTTAGGTAGATTTCGTCTGTTGGTGGAAAAACGAATGCAAAAAATTTTTGAATTTCTATGTTAGCTAGGCTCACGTGCGAGGTGTCAAAAGAAGCGTCTCGGCGCGGGCTAGCCAACTATAACGTTTTCAGAATTTACGCTGAAGAAAAATTTTGAAAAATGCTGAAAAAACGTGTTTTAGTGCCAAAATGTATGTAAAAACCTCTAATAACACCCACCAAACGGGACTCAAGCTCGCGGAACGCGCACCGGAGTACAGGTAAGGCAGGTAGGTACGATTTAAATTATTAACAACGTGGATTAGACTGTAAATTTTGAAAGAAAAAATTTTTTAAAGGAATTTTACTGAAAATTTTGCAAAGTCAATTTACGAAAAATGTTTTTCGCGTTTTCGTCAGTTTTCACCAGAGGGAAAGTTAGATGGAGCCTAAAAACGATAAATGCAGCTGAAAAAAGCTTGAAATTGCGTCACCGGGATGCAAAGTTATAGCGGTTTGATGTATTTGTACTATCCCTTAGGTAGATTTCGTCTGTTGGTGGAAAAACGAATGCAAAAATTTTTTGAATTTCTATGTTAGCTAGGCTCACGTGCGAGGTGTCAAAAGAAGCGTCTCGGCGCGGGCTAGCCAACTATAACGTTTTCAGAATTTACGCTGAAGAAAAATTTTGAAAAATGCTGAAAAAACGTGTTTTAGTGCCAAAATGTATGTAAAAACCTCTAATAACACCCACCAAACGGGACTCAAGCTCGCGGAACGCGCACCGGAGTACAGGTAAGGCAGGTAGGTACGATTTAAATTATTAACAACGTGGATTAGACTGTAAATTTTGAAAGAAAAAATTTTTTAAAGGAATTTTACTGAAAATTTTGCAAAGTCAATTTACGAAAAATGTTTTTCGCGTTTTCGTCAGTTTTCACCAGAGGGAAAGTTAGATGGAGCCTAAAAACGATAAATGCAGCTGAAAAAAGCTTGAAATTGCGTCACCGGGATGCAAAGTTATAGCGGTTTGATGTATTTGTACTATCCCTTAGGTAGATTTCGTCTGTTGGTGGAAAAACGAATGCAAAAATTTTTTGAATTTCTATGTTAGCTAGGCTCACGTGCGAGGTGTCAAAAGAAGCGTCTCGGCGCGGGCTAGCCAACTATAACGTTTTCAGAATTTACGCTGAAGAAAAATTTTGAAAAATGCTGAAAAAACGTGTTTTAGTGCCAAAATGTATGTAAAAACCTCTAATAACACCCACCAAACGGGACTCAAGCTCGCGGAACGCGCACCGGAGTACAGGTAAGGCAGGTAGGTACGATTTAAATTATTAACAACGTGGATTAGACTGTAAATTTTGAAAGAAAAAATTTTTTAAAGGAATTTTACTGAAAATTTTGCAAAGTCAATTTACGAAAAATGTTTTTCGCGTTTTCGTCAGTTTTCACCAGAGGGAAAGTTAGATGGAGCCTAAAAACGATAAATGCAGCTGAAAAAAGCTTGAAATTGCGTCACCGGGATGCAAAGTTATAGCGGTTTGATGTATTTGTACTATCCCTTAGGTAGATTTCGTCTGTTGGTGGAAAAACGAATGCAAAAATTTTTTGAATTTCTATGTTAGCTAGGCTCACGTGCGAGGTGTCAAAAGAAGCGTCTCGGCGCGGGCTAGCCAACTATAACGTTTTCAGAATTTACGCTGAAGAAAAATTTTGAAAAATGCTGAAAAAACGTGTTTTAGTGCCAAAATGTATGTAAAAACCTCTAATAACACCCACCAAACGGGACTCAAGCTCGCGGAACGCGCACCGGAGTACAGGTAAGGCAGGTAGGTACGATTTAAATTATTAACAACGTGGATTAGACTGTAAATTTTGAAAGAAAAAATTTTTTAAAGGAATTTTACTGAAAATTTTGCAAAGTCAATTTACGAAAAATGTTTTTCGCGTTTTCGTCAGTTTTCACCAGAGGGAAAGTTAGATGGAGCCTAAAAACGATAAATGCAGCTGAAAAAAGCTTGAAATTGCGTCACCGGGATGCAAAGTTATAGCGGTTTGATGTATTTGTACTATCCCTTAGGTAGATTTCGTCTGTTGGTGGAAAAACGAATGCAAAAATTTTTTGAATTTCTATGTTAGCTAGGCTCACGTGCGAGGTGTCAAAAGAAGCGTCTCGGCGCGGGCTAGCCAACTATAACGTTTTCAGAATTTACGCTGAAGAAAAATTTTGAAAAATGCTGAAAAAACGTGTTTTAGTGCCAAAATGTATGTAAAAACCTCTAATAACACCCACCAAACGGGACTCAAGCTCGCGGAACGCGCACCGGAGTACAGGTAAGGCAGGTAGGTACGATTTAAATTATTAACAACGTGGATTAGACTGTAAATTTTGAAAGAAAAAATTTTTTAAAGGAATTTTACTGAAAATTTTGCAAAGTCAATTTACGAAAAATGTTTTTCGCGTTTTCGTCAGTTTTCACCAGAGGGAAAGTTAGATGGAGCCTAAAAACGATAAATGCAGCTGAAAAAAGCTTGAAATTGCGTCACCGGGATGCAAAGTTATAGCGGTTTGATGTATTTGTACTATCCCTTAGGTAGATTTCGTCTGTTGGTGGAAAAACGAATGCAAAAAATTTTTGAATTTCTATGTTAGCTAGGCTCACGTGCGAGGTGTCAAAAGAAGCGTCTCGGCGCGGGCTAGCCAACTATAACGTTTTCAGAATTTACGCTGAAGAAAAATTTTGAAAAATGCTGAAAAAACGTGTTTTAGTGCCAAAATGTATGTAAAAACCTCTAATAACACCCACCAAACGGGACTCAAGCTCGCGGAACGCGCACCGGAGTACAGGTAAGGCAGGTAGGTACGATTTAAATTATTAACAACGTGGATTAGACTGTAAATTTTGAAAGAAAAAATTTTTTAAAGGAATTTTACTGAAAATTTTGCAAAGTCAATTTACGAAAAATGTTTTTCGCGTTTTCGTCAGTTTTCACCAGAGGGAAAGTTAGATGGAGCCTAAAAACGATAAATGCAGCTGAAAAAAGCTTGAAATTGCGTCACCGGGATGCAAAGTTATAGCGGTTTGATGTATTTGTACTATCCCTTAGGTAGATTTCGTCTGTTGGTGGAAAAACGAATGCAAAAAATTTTTGAATTTCTATGTTAGCTAGGCTCACGTGCGAGGTGTCAAAAGAAGCGTCTCGGCGCGGGCTAGCCAACTATAACGTTTTCAGAATTTACGCTGAAGAAAAATTTTGAAAAATGCTGAAAAAACGTGTTTTAGTGCCAAAATGTATGTAAAAACCTCTAATAACACCCACCAAACGGGACTCAAGCTCGCGGAACGCGCACCGGAGTACAGGTAAGGCAGGTAGGTACGATTTAAATTATTAACAACGTGGATTAGACTGTAAATTTTGAAAGAAAAATTTTTTAAAGGAATTTTACTGAAAATTTTGCAAAGTCAATTTACGAAAAATGTTTTTCGCGTTTTCGTCAGTTTTCACCAGAGGGAAAGTTAGATGGAGCCTAAAAACGATAAATGCAGCTGAAAAAAGCTTGAAATTGCGTCACCGGGATGCAAAGTTATAGCGGTTTGATGTATTTGTACTATCCCTTAGGTAGATTTCGTCTGTTGGTGGAAAAACGAATGCAAAAAATTTTTGAATTTCTATGTTAGCTAGGCTCACGTGCGAGGTGTCAAAAGAAGCGTCTCGGCGCGGGCTAGCCAACTATAACGTTTTCAGAATTTACGCTGAAGAAAAATTTTGAAAAATGCTGAAAAAACGTGTTTTAGTGCCAAAATGTATGTAAAAACCTCTAATAACACCCACCAAACGGGACTCAAGCTCGCGGAACGCGCACCGGAGTACAGGTAAGGCAGGTAGGTACGATTTAAATTATTAACAACGTGGATTAGACTGTAAATTTTGAAAGAAAAAATTTTTTAAAGGAATTTTACTGAAAATTTTGCAAAGTCAATTTACGAAAAATGTTTTTCGCGTTTTCGTCAGTTTTCACCAGAGGGAAAGTTAGATGGAGCCTAAAAACGATAAATGCAGCTGAAAAAAGCTTGAAATTGCGTCACCGGGATGCAAAGTTATAGCGGTTTGATGTATTTGTACTATCCCTTAGGTAGATTTCGTCTGTTGGTGGAAAAACGAATGCAAAAAATTTTTGAATTTCTATGTTAGCTAGGCTCACGTGCGAGGTGTCAAAAGAAGCGTCTCGGCGCGGGCTAGCCAACTATAACGTTTTCAGAATTTACGCTGAAGAAAAATTTTGAAAAATGCTGAAAAAACGTGTTTTAGTGCCAAAATGTATGTAAAAACCTCTAATAACACCCACCAAACGGGACTCAAGCTCGCGGAACGCGCACCGGAGTACAGGTAAGGCAGGTAGGTACGATTTAAATTATTAACAACGTGGATTAGACTGTAAATTTTGAAAGAAAAAATTTTTTAAAGGAATTTTACTGAAAATTTTGCAAAGTCAATTTACGAAAAATGTTTTTCGCGTTTTCGTCAGTTTTCACCAGAGGGAAAGTTAGATGGAGCCTAAAAACGATAAATGCAGCTGAAAAAAGCTTGAAATTGCGTCACCGGGATGCAAAGTTATGGTTAGGTTAGGTTAGGTTAGGTTAGGTTAGGTTAGGTTAGGTTAGGTTAGGTTAGGTTGGCCCTTCTCAGGGCCAATCCAAAGGCCCTTCTCAGGGCCTCGCCGGCGACGTTTCGGCGTCGGAGGCTGACCGCGCACCCTCTGCGGCCAGCCTGTTCGGCACGCCGGACTTGCTGTCGGACACCGACAGCTCCGTCGTCGACACGTCGGCGGCCGAGACAGACCGGCTCAATCGAAAGCGGGCCTACCTGAGGCTCGGGTCCGGGGGCTCCTCCGGATCGGTGGGCAAGTCGGGGAAGAAGCCGAGGTCCAAAAGGGCCTCGACTTCTGCTCCGGCTCCCACTCACGATGTGGGCCTGGTGGACGCCGAGCGTCAGTTGGGCCTGGCGAGGAGGGAGCAGCTCCAGCAGGACCTGGAGGAGCGGGTCGCTGCGAAGGAGCAGCAGGCGCGGGCCGCCAGGTCGAGGGCTGGCTACGGCACGTCCACCGTGCTGTACGCCGACCACTCCCTGGCGGAGCTGGAGCGCATGGCGCTCCAGGACAAGGAGGAAGTTCTGGAGGTCGCCTCAAAGTCCTCCAATTTGAAGGGGACCTTCCAGAAGGCCCTCAAATGCCGTGCAGCCAGCATGCACGGCATTGTCCTGGAGCTGGTGCGGCGGACGGCCAGCGACGAGACGCGGCAGCTGCAGGCGAGGGTGGATCGCCTGCAGGCGGAGGTCAGCCAGCTTCACCAGAAGCTGGCTGAGGCCACGGCTCGGCCTGCCCAGTCTGCCCAGCCTGCCCAGCCTGTCCAGCCTGCCCCGGTGCCGGTGGTAGAAGGCTCCTCCTCCCCTAGTAACCTTGAGGAATTATTCCGAAAGGTTATATCGGAGGAGAGGGCCTTCACCAGAGCCTGTTTCGCAGGCATTGAGGACCGGCTCTTGCCGGAAAGGCGGCTTCGCCCGCCGCTAGCGGCGGATAAGCCGCCACCGCGGGAGCCGGAACTTGCGCCTGTGGCAGGCCCGGCATCGGGAGCGCAGCCCCAGGCCCAGAAGCCCTCCAAGGGCAAGGGGAAGGGCAAGAGGAGCAAGGCGGCTCCTCAAACCCCCCCCACCACGGGCACGGAGGGTGCGTCTGGGACGGCTGCGTCGGCTGCTCCTCCAGCAGCAGCCCCCCAGACCTCGCAGGCGGAGGACGTCCTCCTTCCCTCCACCACCCCGGCCAACATGTCGTGGTCGGAAGTGGTCAGGAGGGGAGGGAAGAAGGCAGGGGGAAAGGCGGCCCCCAAGCCTGCTGCGACTGCGCCTGCAGCGGCAGCGAAAGCGGCTCCAGCCAAAGCCGGCGGGAGGAAGTTAATTCCTCCCAAAACCGCGGCCGTCGTGGTGACCATCACCCCGGAGGCCGCGGAGCGCGGCGAGACGTACGAGTCCGTCCTTAGACGGGCTCGTACGAATGCTGATCCCTCCCGGCTGGGGATCGGCGGCATTACGTGCCGCCGAACCCAGGCCGGAGCTCGAATTTTCGAGTTCTCGGGGGAGAAGCGCGGCGCTAACGCGGACCTCTTCGCAACAAAGTTGCAAGAGGTCATCGCGGATGTGGCGACGGTCGTCAAGCCCGTCAAGACCGCATCCCTGGAGGTGACCGAGCTGGACGACTCGGTCACCAAGGAGGATGTGGTGGCGGCTGTCGCCACGGCTGGAGGCTGCGTCGCTGCCGCAGTGAGGGCCGGAGCCATCGGGGTTGGTCGCCGCGGCATGGGCATCGTCCGCGTCGAGTGCCCTGTTGCCGCGGCTGCGGCCGTCCTTGCTGCGACCAAGGGACGGCTGCTCGTGGGGCTCAGCTCGGCTGTGGTCCGAGCGCTTGAAGACCAGCCTATGCGCTGCTTCAAGTGCTGCGCCTTCGGCCACACCCGAGCTACGTGTCCCTCCAAGTCCGATTGGGGAGCTTCGTGCTACCGATGCGGACAGGAGGGGCACAAGAGTGCCGCTTGCAGCGCCACCACGCCTCACTGCAAGGCGTGCGCCGCAAGCGGCCGCCCCGCGGACCATAGGATGGCGGGCAGGGGCTGCAAGCCCCCCGTCAAAAAGGGCATAGTGCCGGCGCAGGTTCGCCCTGTCGCCACCACCGCTGCCGTCGTCGCCGCCGCTGCAGCTCCAGCGGCGGCAGCCGAGGAGGATCGTGCGATGTCGGAGTAATGTGCTCCGACTACCACATCCTCCAGGCGAACACCAACCACTGCAGAGCGGCCCAGGACCTGGCAGTGCAGGTCATGGCCGAGTGGTTGGTGAACGTAGCGGTGGTCGCCGAGCCGTACTCGATCCCCAGCACCTGGCTGGGTGACGAGGACGGCTCGGTGGCACTAGCGGCGCGGTCTTCCACGGACTCCCCTCCCCTCTCGCTATTAGAGAGGGGACCGGGATACGTGGCCGCCGCGTGGGGAGAGGTGGCGCTCGTGGGCGTCTACTTCTCCCCAAACCGTCCTCTCCAGGACTTTGAGAATTTTCTCGGAGTCCTGGCCGCAGTGGTCGGCAGGGCGGTTCCGCGTCAGGTCTCCGTGCTGGGAGACCTGAATGCCAAGTCGATGACCTGGGGCAACCCGGCCACCGACGCCCGCGGGCGGGCGGTCGAGATGTGGGCAGCCTCCTCTGGACTCTCCCTCTTGAACAGGGGGAGCGTCCAGACATGCGTGCGGCGGCAGGGTGGCTCGATAGTGGACGTCACTTTCGCCACCCCTGCGTTGGCCGCGCGCGTGCTGAACTGGCGGGTGGACCCGGTGGAGACCATGTCGGACCACCGCTACGTGCGGTTCGACATCTCCGCCGGTGGCCCCGGCGGGAGGCGGCCCCTCTCGGGGCGATCGCCGTTTCCGCGGTGGGCCCTGACCCGCCTGGACAGGGAGGCAGCGGGGGAGGCGGCGTTCATCCAGGACTGGCTGTCGCCGCCTACAGCCGGCCTGGATGTGGACGCCGCAGCGGGGCAGCTGCGCCAGTCTCTGACCGAGGTATGCAACTCCAGCATGCCTCGGTCTGGCCGGCCGCCAGACGGACGCGCCGTGTACTGGTGGTCGGCGGAGCTGGCGGGGCTCCGAGCAGCTTGCGTGGAGGCAAGGAGGGCCTACACGCGGAGTCGACGGCGGCGTCGACGGGACCTGGCCGACGAGGACCACCTCTACGAGGTGTACTCGGAGGCGAGGCTGGTCCTCGATCGGGCCATCGCCGCCGCCAGAGACTCGGCGAGAGCCGAGCTGCTGGAGGGTCTCGACAACGACCCCTACGGGAGGCCATATAAGGCGGCGCGCAACAAGCTGCGCCCCTTTGGCCCCCCGGTTGCCGAGACCCTGGAGCCCTCGTTTCTGGACGGGGTGGTTCGGTCCCTGTTCCCGCGCAGGGACAGCTTCACCCCGCCAGAGATGCGCGGAGCCCCGCTGGAGGACGAGGAGGCAGAGGAGGCCCCTCCGGTCACGGAGTCGGAACTTGGCGCGGCGGTTTTCCACGTCCGCGCCAAGAAGACGGCTCCGGGACCCGACGGCGTCCCCGCCAGGGTGGTGGCGATCGCCGCCACTCTGATGGAGGAGCGGTTTCGGGACCTCTTCAGCGCATGCCTTGCGTCTGGGAGGTTCCCGAAACCGTGGAAGGAGGGGCAGCTGTGCCTCCTCCGCAAGGAGGGCCGCCCAGCAGACTCCCCCTCGGCATACCGGCCCATCGTTCTCCTCGATGAGGTCGGAAAGATGTTCGAGGGGATAATAGCTGCTCGCGTGAAGAGCCATCTGCGGGATGTCGGGCCGGACTTGTCGGACGCTCAGTTCGGCTTTCGGGCTGAGCGTTCGACGGTGGACGCGCTGGCCTGCCTCAAGGGGCAGGTGCAGGGGGCGATGGAGGCGGGGGACGGAGTGTTGGCGGTGTCGTTCGACATCGCCAACGCCTTCAACTCTGTTCCTCACTCCACCATCCTAGAGGCGCTCCGGTTCCACGGAGTGCCTCGATACCTGCGCAGTCTGCTGGCCAGCTACCTGGAGGACCGGGCGATCCTCCTGGTGGACAGAACTGGCCAGGTCCGGCGATATCCCGCCGAGGCCGGCGTTCCACAGGGGTCAGTCTTAGGACCTCTCCTCTGGAACGTCGGCTTCGATTGGCTCTTGCGGGGAACTCTCCTCCGAGGCACGAGTGTCGTCTGCTACGCGGACGACACTCTCCTCACCGCCCGGGGGGAGAGTTTCAGGGAGGCGGCCAACCTGGCCTCGGCGGGCGGATCCTTGGTCGCAGCGAGGATCCGCCGCCTAGGTCTGAAGGTGGCGCTGCACAAGACCGAGGCCGTGTGGTTCCACGGGCCTCGGCAGCGCCCCCCGCCTGACGCCCACATCTTCGTGGAGGGCGTCAGGATCGAGATCAAGGCCCAGATGAAATATCTGGGCCTCGTGATCGACAGCAGGTGGCGCTTCGGCCCGCATTTTAGCGGGCTGTCGGCGCGCCTGCTGAAGACAGCGGGGGCGCTGTCGTGGCTTCTCCCCAATTTGGGGGGGCCCAGCGCACGATGCCGGCAACTCTACGCCGGCATCCTGAAGAGCATGGCCCTGTACGGGGCCCCCATCTGGGAGGACTCCCTCCGACGGAGGGAGAACGCCGCCGCGTTGCGGGCGCCCCAGAGGGCCATTGCTCAGCGGGTTGCGCGGGCCTACCGCACGGTCGGCTGTGCAGCGGCGTGCGCTCTGGCCGGCACCCCGCCTTGGGAGCTCGAGGCGTGGGTGCTCGCCAGAGTGCACGAATGGACGGCGGGGCGGAGGGCGAGAGGAGAACGCCCCGCCCCGGAAGAGCGGGAGGCCGTCCGGCGGGAAGCGAGGGACGCCATCGTCGTCCATTGGACGGCGGACCTCGCCACCGCAGCCTTCGGCCGCCGAACCCTCGACGCGCTCGGGCCGGTCCTGCGGGACTGGCTCGAGCGGCGGCACGGGTTCCTCTCGTTCCGTCTGGTGCAGGTGCTGTCCGGGCACGGCTGTTTCGGATCGTACCTGCACCGGATCGGACGGGAGGAGACGCCGTCGTGTCACGACTGTGGCGCGGCGGAGGACACGGCGCAGCACACTCTCGCGGTGTGCCCGTCGTGGTCCGAGCCGCGCCGCAGTCTCACGGCGGCGATCGGAACGGACCTCTCGCTCCCCGGCGTGGTCAACGCCATGCTGAGGGACGAGGGGTCCTGGGCGGCAGTCGCCTCCTTCTGCGAACACGTCATGTCCCAGAAGGAGGCGGCGGAGCGCGCGCGGGAGGAAGACCCTCTCGCGGCGCCGCTCCGAAGGCGGAGGAGGGGTCGGAGAAGACGTCAGTATGACGGTCATCTCCGACTCCTCCCAGGTGGAGGCCAGCAGGCGACGGGTGCGGGGGCACCCTCGCTTGCATCGCACGCGCCTCCACCAGTGTCGGACGGGAATGGCCAGGTGTTCCCGGCCATTCCCGTCGCCCCCCAGCTCCCGCTCGGGGGGCACGCGGGGCCCGCCAGGTAGGCGGGCATGCGCCGGGAGGGTCGTGGAAGTAAAGGCTGAGCCAGTTTCCCATGACCCTCCCATCACGGCGACGAGGGAACACCGCTGAGTTTTAGTGGGTATACTGCCACTCTGGCAGGGAGTCCCACATACTCCGTCTCGTCCCCCGACGAGCGGAGATGCGTAATGTCATTTCTCAGCGACAAAAAAAAAAAAAAAGGTTAGGTTAGGTTAGGTTAGGTTAGGTTAGGTTGGGGGACCACCCCACAGTGCTTGCGTCCACGTCGCGTCCCCTGGAAACGGCCCAGTTCTGACCACCGTAACGGAGTGGCAGACTGGGTACGGCCAAAGTGCACTGTGCCTTCGCAGCGAATTTTATTGCCTTGTTGTCTGCGAACCTGCGGGAAATATTTTAATTTTTATCATGTCGGCAAAACCCACGCGGGACGCCTACGGGCGGTTTTTAAAACAAAAAGGCCCTTCTCAGGGCCAACCAAAAGGCCCTTCTCAGGGCCACTCCGAAGCTGACCGCGCACCATCCGCGGCCAGCTTGTCCAGTCTGCGGGCGGAGTCTTCGGACTCCGACGAGTCCGTCATGGACACATCAGCGGCCGAAAATGACCGCCTCCAGCGGAAGCGGGCCTACCTGAGGCACGGGTCCGAGGGCTCCTCGGAGTCGGTGGACAAGGCGAGGAAGAAGCCGAAGTCCAAAAAGGCTTCGGCTTCTTCTTCGACTCCCTCCCACGACGTGGGCCTGGTTGACGCCGTGCGTCAGTTGGGCCTGGCGAAGAGGGAGCAAGTACAGCAGGACCTCGAGGAGAAGGTTGCTGCCAGGGAGCAGCAGGCGCAGGCCGCCAGGTCGAGGGCTGGCTATGGCACAAGTACAGTGCTGTACGCCGACCACTCCCTGGCGGAGCTGGAGCGCATGGCGCTCCAGGACAAGGCGGAGGTAATGGAGGTCGCCTCAAAGTCCTCCAATTTGAAGGGGACCTTCCAAAAGGCCCTCAAATGCCGGGCCGTCAGTTTACACGGCATCGTCACCGAGCTGGTGCAGCGCACGGCTACTGACGAGACGCGGCAGCTGCAGGCGAAAGTGGATCGCCTGCAGCTGGAGGTCAGCCAGCTGCACCAGAAGCTGGCTGAGGCCACGGCCCGGCACGCCCAACCTGCGCCTGCGCCTGCGCCTGCGCCTGCGCCTGCGCCTGCTCAGGCTGCCCCTGGTCCGGCGGAGGGAGGCTCCTCCTCCCCTGGCAGCCTCGTGGAAATAATCCGCGGGGTTGTCATGGAGGAGAGGGCCTTCATCAGGGCCTGCATCGCGGGCATAGAGGACCGGCTCCTGCCGGAAAAGCGGCTCCGCCCGCCGTTAGCGGCGGATAAGAGTCCGCCACCGACGGAGCCGGTGCCTGTACCTGCGCGGCCCACCCAGGATGTGCAGCCCCAGGCCCCGAAGCCCTCCAAGGGCAAAGGCAAGGGCAAGAGGACCAAGGTGGCTCCTCAAACCCCCCCCACCACAGGCGCGGAGGGAGCGTCTGGGTCGACTGCCACTCCAGCGGCCCCCCAGAGCTCGCGGGAGGAGGACGCCCTTCTTCCCTCCACCACCCCGTCCAACCAGTCGTGGACGGAAGTGGTCAGGAGAGGAAAAGGGAAGGGAGGGAAAGGGAAGTCCGCTGCGACTGCTTCGGCAGCCCAGAAGGCTCCGGCGGCTGGGAGGAAGTTGGTTCCTCCCAAAACTGCGGCGGTCGTGGTGACCATCACCCCGGAGGCCGCGGAGCGGGGTGAGACGTACGAGTCCGTCCTAAGACGGGCTCGTGCTAACGCGGACCCCTCCCGGCTGGGGATCGGCAACATCACGTGCCGCCGCACCCAGGCCGGAGCCCGAATTTTTGAGTTCGGGGGGGAGCAGCGCGGCGCAAACGCGGACCTCTTTGCAACAAAGTTGCAAGAGGTCATCGCGGATGTGGCGACGGTCGCCAGACCCGTCAGGACCGCATCTTTGGAGGTGATCGACATGGACGATTCGGTCACCAAAGAGGATGTGGTGGCGGCCGTTGCCGCTGCCGGAGGCTGCAGCGCCAGCGCGGTGAGAGGGGGAGCCATCAAGCCCGGCCGCCGCGGCATGGGCGCCATCCGCGTCGAGTGCCCAGTCGCCGCGGCGGTGGCCGCACTTAAGGCGACCAAGGGACGGCTGCTCGTGGGCTTCGGCTCGGCTGTGGTCCGGGCGCTTGAGGACAAGCCTGCGCGTTGTTTCAAGTGCTTCGCGCCGGGCCACACCCGATCCACGTGTCCCTCCAAGTCCGACTGGGGAGAGTCTTGCTTCCGGTGCGGACAGGAGGGACACAGGAGTGCCACGTGCAGCGCCGCCACGCCACACTGCCCGGCGTGTGCTGCCAGCGGCCGCCCCGCGGGGCACAGGATGGGGGGCAGGAGCTGCCAGCCCCCCGCGAGGAAGGGCATAGTGCCGGCGCAGGTTCGCCCTGTCGCCGCCACCGCCGCTGTCGCCGCTGCTGTAACTACAGCTCAAGCGGCGGCAGCTGAGGAGGGGGGTGCGATGTCGGAATAATTTCCAATCACCGCATCCTCCAGGCGAACACCAACCACTGCAGGGCGGCCCAGGACCTACTGGTGCAGGCCATGGCTGAGTGGTTGGTGAACGTAGCGGTGGTCGCCGAGCCCTACTCGATCCCCGGCAGCTGGCTGGGTGACGAGGACGGCTTGGTGGCACTAGCGGCGCGGTCTTCCACAGACTCCCCTCCCCTCTCGCTATTAGAGAGGGGACCGGGATACGTGGCCGCCGCGTGGGGAGAGGTAGCCCTCGTGGGCGTCTACTTCTCCCCAAACCGCCCTCTCCAGGACTTCGAGAACTATCTCGGAGTCCTGGCCGCCGTGGTCGGCAGGGTGGCGCCGCGTCAGGTCTCCGTATTGGGAGACCTGAATGCCAAGTCCGTGACCTGGGGCAATCCGGCCACCGACCATCGCGGGCGGGCAGTGGAGCTGTGGGCAGCCTCCTCTGGGCTCTCCCTCCTCAACAGAGGGAACGTCCAGACATGCGTGCGGCGGCAGGGTGGCTCGATAGTGGACGTCACTTTTGCCACCCCTGCGTTGGCCGCGCGCGTGCTGAACTGGCGGGTGGATCTGGTGGAGACCATGTCGGACCACCGCTACGTGCGGTTCGACATCTCCACCGGTGTCCCCGGAGGGACGCGGCCCCCCTCGGGGCGGCCAGCGTTCCCACGGTGGGCTGTCACCCGCCTGGACAGGGAGGCGGCGGCAGAGGCGGCGTTTGTCCAGGACTGGCTTTCGCCGCCTTCCGCTGACTCGGACGTAGACACGGTGGCGGGACACCTGAGGGAGTCTCTGACCGAGGTGTGCAATGCTAGCATGCCTCGGTCTGGCCGACCACTGCCCAATCGGGCGGTGTACTGGTGGTCGGTGGAGCTGGAGGGGCTCCGAGCGGCGTGCGTGGGGGCCAGGAGGGCCTACGCGCGCAGCCGGCGGCGGCGTCGTCGAGACCACGCCCACGACGACCACCTCTATGCGGTGTACATGGAGGCTAAACTGGTACTCGGGCGGGCTATCGCTGACGCCAGGGACTCGGCGAGAGCGGAGATGCTGGAGGGTCTCGACAGGGATCCCTACGGGAGGCCATACAAGGCGGCGCGCAACAAGCTGCGCCCCTTTGGCCCCCCGGTGGTCGAGACCCTGGAGCCCTCATTTCTGGATGGGGTGGTTCAGTCCCTGTTTCCGTGCAGGGACAACTTCACCCCACCAGTGATGGACCCTCCAGGGGGGACAGCTCCGCCAGCCGAGGAGGACGAGGAAGCCCCTCCGGTCACGGAGTCGGAACTCAGCGCGGCGATTGTGCATATCCGCGCCAAGAAGACGGCTCCGGGCCCCGACGGTGTCCCGGCAAGGGTGGTGGCAATTACCGCCACCCAGATGGAGGAGCGGTTTCGGGACCTCTTTAGCGCATGTCTTGCGTCTGGGAGGTTCCCGAAACCGTGGAAGGAGGGGCAGTTGTGCCTCCTTCGCAAGGAGGGCCGTCCGGCAGACTCCCCCTCGGCATACCGACCCATCGTCCTGCTCGATGAGGTCGGCAAGATGTTCGAGGGGATAATCGCTGCCCGCCTAAAGAGCCACCTGCGGAATGTGGGGCCGGACTTGTCGGACGCTCAGTTCGGTTTTCGGGCTGAGCGTTCGACGGTAGACGCGCTGGCCCGCCTTAAGGGCCAGGTCAAGGAGGCGATGGAGGTGGGGGACGGATTGTTGGCGGTGTCATTCGACATTGCCAACGCCTTCAATTCTGTTCCCCACAGCACCATCCTGGAGGCGCTCCGTTTCCACGGGGTGCCTCTATACTTGCGGCGTCTACTGGCCAGCTACCTGGAGGATCGTTCGATCGTCCTCGTAAACAAGGCTGGCCAAGTCCGGCGGTACGCAGTCGGGGCCGGCGTTCCACAGGGGTCAGTCTTAGGACCTCCCCTCTGGAACGTCGGCTACGACTGGCTCTTGCGGGGAACTCTCCTCCGGGGCACGAGGGTCGTCTGCTACGCGGACGACACTCTCCTCACCGCCCGGGGGGAGAGTTTCAGGGAGGCGGCCAACTTGGCATCGGCGGGCGGATCCTTGGTCGCAGGGAGGATCCGCCGACTGGGATTGACGGTGGCGCTGCACAAGACCGAGGCCGTGTTCTTCCACGGGCCTCGGCAGCGCCAGCCACAGGATGCCCACATCTTTGTGGAGGGCGTCCGCATTGAGGTAAAGGCCCAGATGAAATATCTGGGCCTGGTACTCGACAGCAGGTGGCGTTTCGGCCCGCATTTTAGCGGGCTGTCGACGCGCCTGCTGAAGACTGCGGGCGCCCTCTCGTGGCTGCTCCCCAACTTGGGGGGGCCCAGTGCGAGATGCCGGCAACTCTATGCCGGCATCTTGAGGAGTATGGCCCTTTACGGGGCCCCTATTTGGGAGGACTCCCTCCGCAGGAGGGAGAACGCCGCCGCATTGCGGGCCCCCCAAAGGGCCATAGCCCAGCGGGTGGCGAGGTCCTACCGCACGGTCGGCTTCTCCGCGGCGTGTGCTCTGGCCGGCACCCCGCCTTGGGAACTCGAGGCGTGGGTGCTCGCCAGAGTGCACGAATGGACAGCGGGGCGGAGGGCGAGAGGAGAACGCCCCGCCCCGGAAGAGCGGGAGGCCGTCCGGCGGGAGGCGAAGGACGCCATAGTCGTCCACTGGACGCGGGACCTCGCCGCCGCAGCCTTCGGCCGCCGAACCCTCGACGCGATTGGGCCGGTCCTGCGAGACTGGCTCGAGCGGTCGCACGGGTTCCTCTCCTTCCGTCTGGTGCAGGTGCTGTCCGGGCACGGTTGCTTCGGATCGTACCTGCACCGTATCGGGCGGGAGGAGACGCCGTCGTGCCACGACTGTGGTGCGGCGGAGGACACGGCGCAGCACACTCTCGCGGTGTGCCCGTCGTGGTCCGGGCCGCGCCGCAGTCTCACGGCGGCGATCGGAACGGACCTCTCGCTCCCCGGCGTGGTCAACGCCATGCTGAGGGACGAGGGGTCCTGGGCGGCAGTCGCCTCCTTCTGCGAACATGTCATGTCCCAGAAGGAGGCGGCGGAGCGCGCGCGGGAGGAAGACCCTCTCGCGGCGCCGCTCCGAAGGCGGAGGAGGGGTCGGAGAAGACGTCAGTATGACGGTCATCTCCGACTCCTCCCAGGTGGAGGCCAGCAGGCGACGGGTGCGGGGGCACCCTCGCCTGTATTGCACAGGCTTCCACCAGTGCAGGACGGGAATGGCCAGGTGTTCCCGGCCATTCCCGTAGCCCTCCAGACGGGGGGACATGCGGGGCCCGCCAGCTAGGCGGGCATGCGCCGGGGGGGTTGTGGACGCAAAGGCTGAGCCAGATTCCCATGACCCCCTCACCAAGGCGATGAGGGAACACCGCTGAGTTTTAGTGGGTATACTGCCACCCTGGCAGGGAGTCCCACATACTCCGTCTCGTCCCCCGACGAGCGGAGATGCGTAATGTCATTTCTCAGCGACAAAAAAAAAAAAAAAAAAAAAAAAAAAAAAAAAAAAAAAAAAAAAAAAAAAAAAAAAAGGTTAGGTTAGGTTAGGTTAGGTTAGGTTAGGTTAGGTTAGGTTAGGTTAGGTTAGGTTAGGTTGGGGGTCCACCCCACAGTGCTTACGTCCTCGTCGTGACCCCCGGGCAACGCCGTGTCTGACCACCGTAACGGAGTGGCAGACCGGCGGCTAAAGTGCACTGTGCTTCGCAGCTATTGATGCGCGCTGCGAAAATGACGAAGAAACCATCTCGCGACGCCTCCGGGCGCTTTTTAACCCATCGCCCCCCCCAGGGCGATTCAAACGGCCCTTCTCAGGGCCAATCCAAAGGCCCTTCTCAGGGCCTCGCCGGCGACGTTTCGGCGTCGGAGGCTGACCGCGCACCCTCTGCGGCCAGCCTGTTCGGCACGCCGGACTTGCTGTCGGACACCGACAGCTCCGTCGTCGACACGTCGGCGGCCGAGACAGACCGGCTCAATAGGAAGCGGGCCTACCTGAGGCTCGGGTCCGGGGGCTCCTCCGGATCGGTGGGCAAGTCGGGGAAGAAGGCGAAGTCTAAGAGGGCTTCGACTTCTGCTCCGGCTCCCACCCACGATGTGGGCCTGGTGGACGCCGAGCGTCAGCTAGGCCTGAAGAGGAGGGAGCAGCTCCAGCAGGACCTGGAGGAGCGGGTCGCTGCGAAGGAGCAGCAGGCGCGGGCCGCCAGGTCGAGGGCTGGCTACGGCACGTCCACCGTGCTGTACGCCGACCACTCCCTGGCGGAGCTGGAGCGCATGGCGCTCCAGGACAAGGAGGAAGTTCTGGAGGTCGCCTCCAAGTCCTCCAACTTGAAGGGGACCTTCCAGAAGGCCCTCAAATGCCGTGCAGCCAGCATGCACGGCATTGTCCTGGAGCTGGTGCGGCGGACGGCCAGCGACGAGACGCGGCAGCTGCAGGCGAGGGTGGATCGCCTGCAGGCGGAAGTCAGCCAGCTTCACCAGAAGCTGGCTGAGGCCACGGCTCGGCCTGTCCAGTCTGCCCAGCCTGCCCAGCCTGCCCAGCCTGCCCAGCCTGCCCCGGTGTCGGTGGTAGGAGGCTCCTCTTCCCGTTCCGACCTTGAGGAATTATTCCGAAAGGTCGTAATGGAGGAGAGGGCCTTCACCAGAGCCTGTTTCGCAGGCATTGAGGACCGGCTCCTGCCGGAAAGGCGGCTTCGCCCGCCGCTAGCGGCGGATAAGCCGCCACCGCGGGAGCCGGAACCTGCGCCTGTGGCAGGCCCGGCATCGGGGGCGCAGCCCCAGGCCCAGAAGCCCTCCAAGGGCAAGGGGAAGGGCAAGAGGAGCAAGGCGGCTCCTCAAACCCCCCCCACCACGGGCACGGAGGGTGCGTCTGGGGCGGCTGCGTCGGCTGCTCCTCCAGCAGCAGCCCCCCAGACCTCGCAGGCGGAGGACGTCCTCCTTCCCTCCACCACCCCGGCCAACATGTCGTGGTCGGAAGTGGTCAGGAGGGGAAGGAAGAAGGCAGGGGGAAAGGCGGCCCCCAAGCCTGCTGCGACTGCGCCTGCAGCGGCAGCGAAAGCGGCTCCAGCCAAAGCCGGCGGGAGGAAGTTAATTCCTCCCAAAACCGCGGCCGTCGTGGTGACCATCACCCCGGAGGCCGCGGAGCGCGGCGAGACGTACGAGTCCGTCCTTAGACGGGCTCGTACGAATGCTGATCCCTCCCGGCTGGGGATCGGCGGCATTACGTGCCGCCGAACCCAGGCCGGAGCTCGAATCTTCGAGTTTTCGGGGGAGAAGCGCGGCGCTAACGCGGACCTCTTCGCAACAAAGTTGCAAGAGGTCATCGCGGATGTGGCGACGGTCGTCAAGCCCGTCAAGACCGCATCCCTGGAGGTGACCGAGCTGGACGACTCGGTCACCAAGGAGGATGTGGTGGCGGCTGTCGCCACGGCTGGAGGCTGCGTCGCTGCCGCAGTGAGGGCCGGAGCCATCGGAGTTGGTCGCCGCGGCATGGGCATCGTCCGCGTCGAGTGCCCTGTTGCCGCGGCTGCGGCCGTCCTTGCTGCGACCAAGGGACGGCTGCTCGTGGGGCTCAGCTCGGCTGTGGTCCGAGCGCTTGAAGACCAGCCTATGCGCTGCTTCAAGTGCTGCGCCCTCGGCCACACCCGAGCCACGTGTCCCTCCAAGTCCGATTGGGGAGCCTCGTGCTACCGATGCGGACAGGAGGGACACAAGAGTGCCGCTTGCAGCGCCACCACGCCTCACTGCAAGGCGTGCGCTGCAAGTGGCCGCCCCGCGGACCACAGGATGGCGGGCCGGGGCTGCAAGCCCCCCGTCAAAAAGGGCATAGTGCCGGCGCAGGTTCGCCCTGTCGCCACCACCGCTGCCGTCGTCGCCGCCGCTGCAGCTCCAGCGGCGGCAGCCGAGGAGGATCGTGCGATGTCGGAGTAATGTGCTCCGACTACCACATCCTCCAGGCGAACGCCAACCACTGCAGAGCGGCCCAGGACCTGGTAGTGCAGGTCATGGCCGAGTGGTTGGTGAACGTAGCGGTGGTCGCCGAGCCGTACTCGATCCCCAGCAGCTGGCTGGGTGACGAGGACGGCCTGGTGGCACTAGCGGCGCGGTCTTCCACGGACTCCCCTCCCCTCTCGCTATTAGAGAGGGGACCGGGATACGTGGCCGCCGCGTGGGGAGAGGTGGCGCTCGTGGGCGTCTACTTCTCCCCAAACCGTCCTCTCCAGGACTTTGAGAATTTTCTCGGAGTCCTGGCCGCAGTGGTCGGCAGGGCGGTTCCGCGTCAGGTCTCCGTGCTGGGAGACCTGAATGCCAAGTCGGTGACCTGGGGCAACCCGGCCACCGACGCCCGCGGGCGGGCGGTCGAGATGTGGGCAGCCTCCTCTGGACTCTCCCTCTTGAACAGGGGGAGCGTCCAGACATGCGTGCGGCGGCAGGGTGGCTCGATAGTGGACGTCACTTTCGCCACCCCTGCGTTGGCCGCGCGCGTGCTGAACTGGCGGGTGGACCCGGTGGAGACCATGTCGGACCACCGCTACGTGCGGTTCGACATCTCCGCCGGTGGCCCCGGCGGGAGGCGGCCCCTCTCGGGGCGATCGCCGTTTCCGCGGTGGGCCCTGACCCGCCTGGACAGGGAGGCAGCGGGGGAGGCGGCGTTCATCCAGGACTGGCTGTCGCCGCCTACAGCCGGCCTGGATGTGGACGCCGCAGCGGGGCAGCTGCGCCAGTCTCTGACCGAGGTATGCAACTCCAGCATGCCTCGGTCTGGCCGGCCGCCAGACGGACGCGCCGTGTACTGGTGGTCGGCGGAGCTGGCGGGGCTCCGAGCAGCTTGCGTGGAGGCAAGGAGGGCCTACACGCGGAGTCGACGGCGGCGTCGACGGGACCTGGCCGACGAGGACCACCTCTACGAGGTGTACTCGGAGGCGAGGCTGGTCCTCGATCGGGCCATCGCCGCCGCCAGAGACTCGGCGAGAGCCGAGCTGCTGGAGGGTCTCGACAACGACCCCTACGGGAGGCCATATAAGGCGGCGCGCAACAAGCTGCGCCCCTTTGGCCCCCCGGTTGCCGAGACCCTGGAGCCCTCGTTTCTGGACGGGGTGGTTCGGTCCCTGTTCCCGCGCAGGGACAGCTTCACCCCGCCAGAGATGCGCGGAGCCCCGCTGGAGGAAGAGGAGGCAGAGGAGGCCCCTCCGTCGGTCACGGAGTCGGAGCTTGGCGCGGCGGTTTTCCACGTCCGCGCCAAGAAGACGGCTCCGGGGCCCGACGGCGTCCCCGCCAGGGTGGTGGCGATCGCCGCCACTCTGATGGAGGAGCGGTTTCGGGACCTGTTCAGCGCATGCCTTGCGTCTGGGAGGTTCCCGAAACCGTGGAAGGAGGGGCAGCTGTGCCTCCTCCGCAAGGAGGGCCGCCCAGCAGACTCCCCCTCGGCATACCGGCCCATCGTTCTCCTCGATGAGGTCGGTAAAATGTTCGAGGGGATAATAGCTGCTCGAGTCAAGAGCCATCTGCGGGATGTCGGGCCGGACTTGTCGGACGCTCAGTTCGGCTTTCGGGCTGAGCGTTCGACGGTGGACGCGCTGGCCTGCCTCAAGGGGCGGGTGCAGGGGGCGATGGAGGCGGGGGACGGAGTGTTGGCGGTGTCGTTCGACATCGCCAACGCCTTCAACTCTGTTCCTCACTCCACCATCCTAGAGGCGCTCCGGTTCCACGGAGTGCCTCGATACCTGCGCAGTCTGCTGGCCAGCTACCTGGAGGACCGGGCGATCCTCCTGGTGGACAGAACTGGCCAGGTCCGGCGATATCCCGCCGAGGCCGGCGTTCCGCAGGGGTCAGTCTTAGGACCTCTCCTCTGGAACGTCGGCTTCGATTGGCTCTTGCGGGGAACTCTCCTCCGAGGCACGAGTGTCATCTGTTACGCGGACGACACTCTCCTCACCGCCCGGGGGGAGAGTTTCAGGGAGGCGGCCAACCTGGCCTCGGCGGGCGGATCCTTGGTCGCAGCGAGGATCCGCCGCCTAGGTCTGAAGGTGGCGCTGCACAAGACCGAGGCCGTGTGGTTCCACGGGCCTCGGCAGCGCCCCCCGCCTGACGCCCACATCTTCGTGGAGGGCGTCAGGATCGAGATCAAGGCCCAGATGAAATATCTGGGCCTCGTGATCGACAGCAGGTGGCGCTTTGGCCCGCATTTTAGCGGGCTGTCGGCGCGCCTGCTGAAGACAGCGGGGGCGCTGTCGTGGCTTCTCCCCAATTTGGGGGGGCCCAGCGCACGATGCCGGCAACTCTACGCCGGCATCCTGAAGAGCATGGCCCTGTACGGGGCCCCCATCTGGGAGGACTCCCTCCGACGGAGGGAGAACGCCGCCGCGTTGCGGGCGCCCCAGAGGGCCATTGCTCAGCGGGTTGCGCGGGCCTACCGCACGGTCGGCTGTGCAGCGGCGTGCGCTCTGGCCGGCACCCCGCCTTGGGAGCTCGAGGCGTGGGTGCTCGCCAGAGTGCACGAATGGACGGCGGGGCGGAGGGCGAGAGGAGAACGCCCCGCCCCGGAAGAGCGGGAGGCCGTCCGGCGGGAGGCGAGGGACGCCATCGTCGTCCATTGGACGGCGGACCTCGCCACCGCAGCCTTCGGCCGCCGAACCCTCGACGCGCTCGGGCCGGTCCTGCGGGACTGGCTCGAGCGGCGGCACGGGTTCCTCTCGTTCCGTCTGGTGCAGGTGCTGTCCGGGCACGGCTGTTTCGGATCGTACCTGCACCGGATCGGACGGGAGGAGACGCCGTCGTGTCACGACTGTGGCGCGGCGGAGGACACGGCGCAGCACACTCTCGCGGTGTGCCCGTCGTGGTCCGAGCCGCGCCGCAGTCTCACGGCGGCGATCGGAACGGACCTCTCGCTCCCCGGCGTGGTCAACGCCATGCTGGGGGACGAGGGGTCCTGGGCGGCAGTCGCCTCCTTCTGCGAACACGTCATGTCCCAGAAGGAGGCGGCGGAGCGCGCGCGGGAGGAAGACCCTCTCGCGGCGCCGCTCCGAAGGCGGAGAAGGGGTCGAAGAAGACGTCAGTATGACGGTCATCTCCGACTCCTCCCAGGTGGAGGGCAGCAGGCGACGGGTGCGGGGGCACCCTCGCTTGCATCGCACGCGCCTCCACCAGTGTCGGACGGGAATGGCCAGGTGTTCTCGGCCATTCCCGTCGCCCCCCAGCTCCCGCTCGGGGGGCACGCGGGGCCCGCCAGCTAGGCGGGCATGCGCCGGGAGGGTCGTGGAAGTAAAGGCTGAGCCGGTTTCCCATGACCCTCCCATCACGGCGCCGAGGGAACACCGCTGAGTTTTAGTGGGTATACTGCCACTCTGGCAGGGAGTCCCACATACTCCGTCTCGTCCCCCGACGAGCGGAGATGCGTAATGTCATTTCTCAGCGACAAAAAAAAAAAAAAAAAAAAAAAAAAAAAAAAAGGTTAGGTTAGGTTAGGTTAGGTTAGGTTAGGTTAGGTTAGGTTAGGTTAGGTTAGGTTAGGTTAGGTTAGGTTAGGTTAGGTTAGGTTAGGTTAGGTTAGGTTAGGTTAGGTTAGGTTAGGTTAGGTTAGGTTAGGTTAGGTTAGGTTAGGTTAGGTTAGGTTAGGTTAGGTTAGGTTAGGTTAGGTTAGGTTAGGTTAGGTTAGGTTAGGTTAGGTTAGGTTAGGTTAGGTTAGGTTAGGTTAGGTTAGGTTAGGTTAGGTTAGGTTGGGGGAACCCCCACAGCGCATACTTCCACGTAGTTTCCCCCGGGCAACGCCGTGTCTGACCACCGTAACGGAGTGGCAGACCGGCGGCTAAAGTGCGCTGTGACTCGCAGCTATAGATGCGCGCTGCGTTTAAGATGCCTAAAAAGTTACCTCGCGACGCCTCCGGGCGATTTTTAACCCGTCGCCCCTCCCAGGGCGATTCAAACGGCCCTTCTCAGGGCCCCGCCGGCGACGCTTCGGCGTCGGAGGCTGACCGCGCACCGTCTGCGGCCAGCTTGTTCGGCGCGCCGGAGTTGGTGTCGGACTCCGACAGCTCCGTCGTCGACACGTCGGCGGCCGAGACGGACCGGCTCAATCGGAAGCGGGCCTACCTGAGGCTCGGGTCCGGGGGCTCCTCCGGATCGGTGGGCAAGTCGGGGAAGAAGCCGAAGTCTAAAAGGGCTTCGACTTCTGCTCCGGCTCCCACTCACGATGTGGGCCTGGTGGACGCCGAGCGTCAGTTGGGCCTGGCGAGGAGGGAGCAGCTCCAGCAGGACCTGGAGGAGCGGGTCGCTGCGAAGGAGCAGCAGGCGCGGGCCGCCAGGTCGAGGGCTGGCTACGGCACGTCCACCGTGCTGTACGCCGACCACTCCCTGGCGGAGCTGGAGCGCATGGCGCTCCAGGACAAGGAGGAAGTTCTGGAGGTCGCCTCCAAGTCGTCCAACTTGAAGGGGACCTTCCAGAAGGCCCTCAAATGCCGTGCAGCCAGCATGCACGGCATTGTCCTGGAGCTGGTGCGGCGGACGGCCAGCGATGAGACGCGGCAGCTGCAGGCGAGGGTGGATCGCCTGCAGGCGGAGGTCAGCCAGCTTCACCAGAAGCTGGCTGAGGCCACGGCTCGGCCTGCCCAGTCTGCCCAACCTGCCCAGCCTGTCCAGCCTGCCCCGGTGCCGGTGGTAGAAGGCTCCTCCTCCCCTACTAACCTTGAGGAATTATTCCGAAAGGTTATATTGGAGGAGAGGGCCTTCACCAGAGCCTGTTTCGCAGGCATAGAGGACCGGCTCTTGCCGGAAAGGCGGCTTCGCCCGCCGCTAGCGGCGGATAAGCAGCCACCGCGGGAGCCGGAACCTGCGCCTGTGGCAGGCCCGGCATCGGGAGCGCAGCCCCAGGCCCAGAAGCCCTCCAAGGGCAAGGGCAAGGGGAAGGGCAAGAGGAGCAAGGCGGCTCCTCAAACCCCCCCCACCACGGGCACGGAGGGTGCGTCTGGGGCGGCTGCGTCGGCTGCTCCTCCAGCAGCAGCCCCCCAGACCTCGCAGGCGGAGGACGTCCTCCTTCCCTCCACCACCCCGGCCAACATGTCGTGGTCGGAAGTGGTCAGGAGGGGAAGGAAGAAGGCAGGGGGAAAGGCGGCCCCCAAGCCTGCTGCGACTGCGCCTGCAGCGGCAGCGAAAGCGGCTCCAGCCAAAGCCGGCGGGAGGAAGTTAATTCCTCCCAAAACCGCGGCCGTCGTGGTGACCATCACCCCGGAGGCCGCGGAGCGCGGCGAGACGTACGAGTCCGTCCTAAGACGGGCTCGTACGAATGCTGATCCCTCCCGGCTGGGGATCGGCGGCATTACGTGCCGCCGAACCCAGGCCGGAGCTCGAATCTTCGAGTTTTCGGGGGAGAAGCGCGGCGCTAACGCGGACCTCTTCGCAACAAAGTTGCAAGAGGTCATCGCGGATGTGGCGACGGTCGTCAAGCCCGTCAAGACCGCATCCCTGGAGGTGACCGAGCTGGACGACTCGGTCACCAAGGAGGATGTGGTGGCGGCTGTCGCCACGGCTGGAGGCTGCGTCGCTGCCGCAGTGAGGGCCGGAGCCATCGGGGTTGGTCGCCGCGGCATGGGCATCGTCCGCGTCGAGTGCCCTGTTGCCGCGGCTGCGGCCGTCCTTGCTGCGACCAAGGGACGGCTGCTCGTGGGGCTCAGCTCGGCTGTGGTCCGAGCGCTTGAAGACCAGCCTATGCGCTGCTTCAAGTGCTGCGCCTTCGGCCACACCCGAGCTACGTGTCCCTCCAAGTCTGATTGGGGAGCCTCGTGCTACCGATGCGGACAGGAGGGGCACAAGAGTGCCGCTTGCAGCGCCACCACGCCTCACTGCAAGGCGTGCGCCGCAAGCGGCCGCCCTGCGGACCATAGGATGGCGGGCAGGGGCTGCAAGCCCCCCGTCAAAAAGGGCATAGTGCCGGCGCAGGTTCGCCCTGTCGCCACCACCGCTGCCGTCGTCGCCGCCGCTGCAGCTCCAGCGGCGGCAGCCGAGGAGGATCGTGCGATGTCGGAGTAATGGGCTCCGAATACCACATCCTCCAGGCGAACACCAATCACTGCAGAGCGGCCCAGGACCTGGCAGTGCAGGTCATGGCCGAGTGGTTGGTGAACGTAGCGGTGGTCGCCGAGCCGTACTCGATCCCCAGCACCTGGCTGGGTGACGAGGACGGCTCGGTGGCACTAGCGGCGCGGTCTTCCACGGACTCCCCTCCCCTCTCGCTATTAGAGAGGGGACCGGGATACGTGGCCGCCGCGTGGGGTGAGGTGGCGCTCGTGGGCGTCTACTTCTCCCCAAACCGTCCTCTCCAGGACTTTGAGAATTTTCTCGGAGTCCTGGCCGCAGTGGTCGGCAGGGCGGTTCCGCGTCAGGTCTCCGTGCTGGGAGACCTGAATGCCAAGTCGGTGACCTGGGGCAACCCGGCCACCGACGCCCGCGGGCGGGCGGTCGAGATGTGGGCAGCCTCCTCTGGACTCTCCCTCTTGAACAGGGGGAGCGTCCAGACATGCGTGCGGCGGCAGGGTGGGTCGATAGTGGACGTCACTTTCGCCACCCCTGCGTTGGCCGCGCGCGTGCTGAACTGGCGGGTGGACCCGGTGGAGACCATGTCGGACCACCGCTACGTGCGGTTCGACATCTCCGCCGGTGGCCCCGGCGGGAGGCGGCCCCTCTCGGGGCGATCGCCGTTTCCGCGGTGGGCCCTGACCCGCCTGGACAGGGAGGCAGCGGGGGAGGCGGCGTTCATCCAGGACTGGCTGTCGTCGCCTACAGCCGGCCTGGATGTGGATGCCGCAGCGGGACAGCTGCGCCAGTCTCTGACCGAGGTATGCAACTCCAGCATGCCTCGGTCTGGCCGGCCGCCAGACGGACGCGCCGTGTACTGGTGGTCGGCGGAGCTGGCGGGGCTCCGAGCAGCTTGCGTGGAGGCAAGGAGGGCCTACACGCGGAGTCGACGGCGGCGTCGACGGGACCCGGCCAACGAGGACCACCTCTACGAGGTGTACTCGGAGGCGAGACTGGTCCTCGATCGGGCCATCGCCGCCGCCAGAGACTCGGCGAGAGCCGAGCTGCTGGAGGGTCTCGACAACGACCCCTACGGGAGGCCATATAAGGCGGCGCGCAACAAGCTGCGCCCCTTTGGCCCCCCGGTTGCCGAGACCCTGGAGCCCTCGTTTCTGGACGGGGTGGTTCGGTCCCTGTTCCCGCGCAGGGACAGCTTCACCCCGCCAGAGATGCGCGGAGCCCCGCTGGAGGACGAGGAGGCTGAGGAGGCCCCTCCGGTCACGGAGTCGGAACTTGGCGCGGCGGTTTTCCACGTCCGCGCCAAGAAGACGGCTCCGGGACCCGACGGCGTCCCCGCCAGGGTGGTGGCGATCGCCGCCACTCTGATGGAGGAGCGGTTTCGGGACCTCTTCAGCGCATGCCTTGCGTCTGGGAGGTTCCCGAAACCGTGGAAGGAGGGGCAGCTGTGCCTCCTCCGTAAGGAGGGCCGCCCAGCAGACTCCCCCTCGGCATACCGGCCCATCGTTCTCCTCGATGAGGTCGGAAAGATGTTCGAGGGGATAATAGCTGCTCGCGTGAAGAGCCATCTGCGGGATGTCGGGCCGGACTTGTCGGACGCTCAGTTCGGCTTTCGGGCTGAGCGTTCGACGGTGGACGCGCTGGCCTGCCTCAAGGGGCAGGTGCAGGGGGCGATGGAGGCGGGGGACGGAGTGTTGGCGGTGTCGTTCGACATCGCCAACGCCTTCAACTCTGTTCCTCACTCCACCATCCTAGAGGCGCTCCGGTTCCACGGAGTGCCTCGATACCTGCGCAGTCTGCTGGCCAGCTACCTGGAGGACCGGGCGATCCTCCTGGTGGACAGAACTGGCCAGGTCCGGCGATATCCCGCCGAGGCCGGCGTTCCACAGGGGTCAGTCTTAGGACCTCTCCTCTGGAACGTCGGCTTCGATTGGCTCTTGCGGGGAACTCTCCTCCGAGGCACGAGTGTCGTCTGCTACGCGGACGACACTCTCCTCACCGCCCGGGGGGAGAGTTTCAGGGAGGCGGCCAACCTGGCCTCGGCGGGCGGATCCTTGGTCGCAGCGAGGATCCGCCGCCTAGGTCTGAAGGTGGCGCTGCACAAGACCGAGGCCGTGTGGTTCCACGGGCCTCGGCAGCGCCCCCCGCCTGACGCCCACATCTTCGTGGAGGGCGTCAGGATCGAGATCAAGGCCCAGATGAAATATCTGGGCCTCGTGATCGACAGCAGGTGGCGCTTCGGCTCGCATTTTAGCGGGCTGTCGGCGCGCCTGCTGAAGACAGCGGGGGCGCTGTCGTGGCTTCTCCCCAATTTGGGGGGGCCCAGCGCACGATGCCGGCAACTCTACGCCGGCATCCTGAAGAGCATGGCCCTGTACGGGGCCCCCATCTGGGAGGACTCCCTCCGACGGAGGGAGAACGCCGCCGCGTTGCGGGCGCCCCAGAGGGCCATTGCTCAGCGGGTTGCGCGGGCCTACCGCACGGTCGGCTGTGCAGCGGCGTGCGCTCTGGCCGGCACCCCGCCTTGGGAGCTCGAGGCGTGGGTGCTCGCCAGAGTGCACGAATGGACGGCGGGGCGGAGGGCGAGAGGAGAACGCCCCGCCCCGGAAGAGCGGGAGGCCGTCCGGCGGGAGGCGAGGGACGCCATCGTCGTCCATTGGACGGCGGACCTCGCCACCGCAGCCTTCGGCCGCCGAACCCTCGACGCGCTCGGGCCGGTCCTGCGGGACTGGCTCGAGCGGCGGCACGGGTTCCTCTCGTTCCGTCTGGTGCAGGTGCTGTCCGGGCACGGCTGTTTCGGATCGTACCTGCACCGGATCGGACGGGAGGAGACGCCGTCGTGTCACGACTGTGGCGCGGCGGAGGACACGGCGCAGCACACTCTCGCGGTGTGCCCGTCGTGGTCCGAGCCGCGCCGCAGTCTCACGGCGGCGATCGGAACGGACCTCTCGCTCCCCGGCGTGGTCAACGCCATGCTGAGGGACGAGGGGTCCTGGGCGGCAGTCGCCTCCTTCTGCGAACACGTCATGTCCCAGAAGGAGGCGGCGGAGCGCGCGCGGGAGGAAGACCCTCTCGCGGCGCCGCTCCGAAGGCGGAGGAGGGGTCGGAGAAGACGTCAGTATGACGGTCATCTCCGACTCCTCCCAGGTGGAGGCCAGCAGGCGACGGGTGCGGGGGCACCCTCGCTTGCATCGCACGCGCCTCCACCAGTGTCGGACGGGAATGGCCAGGTGTTCTCGGCCATTCCCGTCGCCCCCCAGCTCCCGCTCGGGGGGCACGCGGGGCCCGCCAGCTAGGCGGGCATGCGCCGGGAGGGTCGTGGAAGTAAAGGCTGAGCCGGTTTCCCATGACCCTCCCATCACGGCGCCGAGGGAACACCGCTGAGTTTTAGTGGGTATACTGCCACTCTGGCAGGGAGTCCCACATACTCCGTCTCGTCCCCCGACGAGCGGAGATGCGTAATGTCATTTCTCAGCGACAAAAAAAAAAAAAAAAAAAAAAAAAAAGGTTAGGTTAGGTTAGGTTAGGTTAGGTTAGGTTTTTTTTTTTTTTTTTTTTTTTTTTTTTTTATTTTTTTTTTATGCTTTTCCCCGTTCATGGTGGAACAGGACCTTACTACTCTAACTTTCTCATTCATTCCAGTTCTCGCATTTATTCCTCTCGCACTTTCATGCTTCATACTGTATCTTTCTTTTATTCATGCTTACATTCTTAGCCGGGTGGGACTCCCGCTATTCTATCTACTCAGACTTTTTTATTTATCTTTATTCAGAGGTATTCAAGTACACAACTTTGTTTTATTAACATTTGCATTGATGTTTATATACATATTTACTTATATCTATTCCATAATTGTGTTTCTAAGTGCTATTTTTATTTAATCTTAATAATCTTAATAACAAAACTTATAATATACTGTTTATTTGTGTGTTGTTTAGACATTATTTCTTATTTCTATTTTATACTATACCTTTACTTTCTTGTTCTAATACATATTAGTTACTGGATATTTCTAGCATTTAGGGGTATTTAAGTACACAACTTTCTTTTATTTACATTTGCATTGAAGTTTATATACTTATCTACTTAAGTATATCTATTCCATAATTATGTTTCTAAGTGCTAATTTTTATTTATTCTTTGCAACAACTTATATTTAAACATTATTTCTTATTTATATTTTATACTATACCTATACTTTCTTAATCTATTACATGTTTGTTACTGAATATTTCTAGCCTATTTTCTAACATTATGGTTTATAGTTAAGTTATCTATTGATTTTCTAACACAATTAAGGTTCCAATTTATTGTTCTTTTCATCGGTTATGGGATACGTGTTTGTGTATGTGCGTGTGTTTTACTATTATTTTAAATACAGGTGATTTGCGGCAATAATATATATATATATACTTAGATTATACATATTTATTGTCATTTCTTGTTCTGGGATCTTTACTTTTTTCATTTGTTCTAGGGGTTGTATAGGGTACGTGTTTGGTGATCTGCGTGTGTTTTTGATATACTCGTATATATTTACTATATATTTTATATATCTGTGTTTTTTGATGGTGTTGCTGTTTCGGTGTGTTCTTGTGTGTGTTCCTGTGTGTGTTCCTGTGTGTGTTGCGTGTGTTGCGTACATTCTTGGGATCTGTTTAGGCGTATGCCGTTGTCGTCCGAGCCAGGTAGTCCCATTTCTTGCGGACCGGGCACTCCACGCTGAACGCGTTGTGGTCGGTCCTCGGAAGCTTCGAGTGCGAGCAGTTGCGGCACTGCGGTTCATTACCCGCAATAAACTCCAGGCACTTCTCGCGCAGATGCGGCCCTCCGCAATGACTACAGCTGTCCGCACTCTCAGTACAAAATTTCCGGCCATGCCCAAATGCTAAGCATTTCGTGCATTGGATGAGCGGCGACTGGTCGTCCACCCTGACCCTTTGCAGGTCAAGGTAAAGAGCCCCAGCCTCCGTCATCCTCTGCCATACCTTGGGTCTGACTTGGACGACAATGTGCGAGGTCTTGGGGTTCCTGGTCCTCTTTTTATATTTTATGGACATCTCTCTGTCTTCTTGTGCTAAGTCCCTGAATATGTTTTCGTTCTGGGAGTAGAGCGCCTTGACCATCTCGTCGTCTTCGCTGTCCAAAAAGACGTCTTTCAGGACGACGAGCGGGTTTTTATTTTTCATGGGCGCTACTATTAACCCTTTGCCTCGGCTCTCAATCCTGTCTTTTACTTTCTTCAGTTCGGCCTCTGAATCGCACCCCAGTATCACTGTCTGGTTCTTCGCCTTGCGGACTTTATTTATTTTTAGGCCGGTTACCCTGGCATCGACCGCCTCCTTCACCCCAGCGAGCACCTCGTCGGCAGTCTCCTGGCTACCTTCGGAGGTGACCGCTATCGAGTGAAGTGCCGGCCGACGCCCGGGTTTGGCTGCCGCAATGTCGGCGTAAGTCTGTGGGCCAGTTATTTCTCCGCATGCCGCTTCCCTAATGGCTTCCTTAATTTTTTCGGTTCCGGCGGTAATCTCCCCGACAACGCCACCGATTTGCTCCTCGAGGGCAGCTGCGGCATAGCCTACGGTCCTCACACCTTCCGTCGTGTGGTCTATGTGCGCTTTCACTGCGTCTACCTTGTCGCTGATCTCGGCAATCCTTTCGATGACCTTGTCGAGGATGTCAGAACCGCTATCGTCGTAGTGTTCAGTCATGACTTGAAAGCCTTCCGACATTTTTAGCTGAAGATCGTTGAGCCGCGTGTTTATTTTGGTCTCTACCCTTTCCAGCCTTTCCAGTAGCTTCTCCGGTGATTCGGGTGATTTAGGCGTGATGTTGGTCCCTGTGGGCGGAACTGTTTTAGGCGCTGTTTCGAGGCCCTTCATCCGTTTGCTCAATTCGAACAAGATCCGCAGACTTTTATCCGACTGAGTCTCCAGGAAGGTCTTTATGTCTCTCCTCATCTGAGGGTAATCTTTGACTTTTGTTGGGATGTCCTCGAATGTCTTCATGACCTCCTGGAGAAGTCCGTCGTTGGAGAGTGCAGCATAGGTGTCAGTCTGCTTTTTGTAGAGCTCCATGTTGTCTACGGATCTTCTCTTCCGTTCTGGTCTCCGGATAAAAGTCCTGGCGGCGTCCAGCGCCTGTCCAGGCGGACCTGTGGGGCTGGGAGTGGTGGCGCGAGCGACGGCGCCAGAGGTCCCCGCCGACGGTGACGTTCCGGCCGTTTTCGCTTGGGTTTCTCGAGCAGCGTCTTTTTTGCCGAACGTCAGGGATAACCCCTTCGGCGCTTCGCGCGCTCCAGAGGGACCCCCATTTCCCGGGCGGGTAGGCGACGGAGACTCCCGCGACCCGCTGGCGCCGGCCGCTGGCCCTCTTCTTTGTACCGGGGTACGAATTCCGAACACCATTTTTTATTGTTTGGGTTCCACCTGAGATGTACCTTCGTTGTGTGGCTTGTGTGTATAGGGCACAGCGAACGGGGAAGTTGTCAAAATGTAAATATAAAACAAGATAATATAATATTAATAAAGTGTTAATAACCATACGGTTTGTCAGTGTCTGACCCTGTATATGGGGGCGGGTGTCAATTATTAATTACACTGCACTGTAGTATGCAGTCTCGTTTCAACCCTGTAAAGGGGGGTCAAAATCGATCAGTCTAATTTCGCGTTTAAAAGGTTTTCCCATCTACTATAATTGTGAGATACTGGTCTATTTGTGAGAGGGGAAGGGGGGGGTCCAATCAGAGGGGAGAGGGTACCTCTCGGGCGACTTTGGCCACACCACAAAGGCCGATTTTGAGGTCAAAAAGGCTCTAAGTCCTCTCCCTCCCGAGATATGGCCTATTAAAGGATAGGGGAGGGGGGGGTTCAGGAAAAAGGGGGGGATGGATACCTCTGTAACGGTTTCAACCGTGGCGTCTTCGACGCCACAAAGGCTGAATCCGTGGTCGAAAATGGCCTATCTCTTTTAGTTCCAGAGATATCAGCTTTTTGGGGTTCTGCCGTACCGTACCGTGCCGAGCCTTGCCGGACAGATGTTCCAGTTGACCTAGCTGGGTCTATACCGCTCCGATTTTGGCGTGGGTGGGCTCGTTTGTTCGGTCTTTTTGAGCTCTTCTTGGTAGGTCAGATTCCAGGGTCAGTTTAGGGGAGGTGGGGGGGGGGGGGGGGGGGTATGAGGGTGTTTCTACGATGTGGGGCTTGCTGTTGCGGCTGAGGGCCTCTTAGTTAGGTTTAAGGAGGTAATCTTTGTAGGGGGGGGGGGGGGTTAGTGTATGGGGGGGGGGGTCTGGTATGGGCTGAATATGGGTTTGAATATAGGTTTGATGCTATGTTATGCTATTTTTAATCTATGGGTATAACAAATTTTTAGTTCAAATTACTACCAAAATAATTTTTGGGGTCAACAACGGGGTCAAAAAGGGGGTCTGGGGGTCTTATCCCAATCTACGTTCTAGCTGAGAGGGGGGTTATAGGGGGGGGGGAAATTTTGTCAAAAATTCGATATTCCCAGCCGTTACCGAGATATTGGGTTTTTAATGGGGGTTGTTCGGGATACGGTGTGTGTAAATTTATTATGTAGATAAATGTAATAAATGAAGTGACTGTAAATAAATGAATTTAATTGTAAATGAACTGTAATAATTTATGATAGGTGTGTGTATCTAGTAAGTGTAGAGTTATGGGGGGGGGGGGGGTATTACCCCTGGGAAGAGGGGGGAGGGGGGATCGGACTTGCTCTGGCTTTGATGACGTAGACGCCAGCAGGTCACGCCACCCGATATCGCCCAGCTTCCCAAGCCGACTTTGAACCTTAAAACGTTAGCGATAGAGTTGAAAATCTATTGACCAATTTTTTGACTGTGGCAGCTTAATGTGCTATTTAAATGTCTTATCAACTTGGCTACGTACACTTATTTTAAATAAAGTTAATTAATTAATTCTTTAAAAATACACCTTAATTTAAACTAACCTAAAAATATAATTAAAATGGGAAAAAAGTGGGAGAAACTGTGGGGAGAATTTATGTGGGGAGAAACTCGTAACTTTACCCCGAGCTTTTTTCAGAGACGTCACAGAGGGATGGGGTAAATTGTGTTAGTTGCCCCTCTTTGAGAAACTAATTATTGTTTGATTACTTTCCCCCTAGGACGTCCCGTTTCGGAGCTATAGCCGTTCCCGTGCAGCTTGTAATCAGGTATGAATCAAGGCAAAATCACAACCTGGGAGTGCCTTTATCCCGAGAACCACAGGTCAGATTCAATTGGGGCTTTCTTTAAAGGGGTTATATTTACTAACGGCCGTTATTCCAGGTAATATTTAGTTATTAAATACTATTTTAAATTTTTAATTTCGACCGACAAAATTATGTTTTGCGGTTTTTAGGTATTTAGGTTCCCAAGAAGATGTCGAATAGTTGTGTAACTAAGTGTTTCGGGTGGGTTTTGTTTGTATCACTGGATAGAGGAAAATTTTCCCCATCCAGTGATACTAGATTTAGATTTTTTACGCTGCCTTAAAGGGGTGGATTTTTGATTTTAAAATGGATGTATATCAAGACAAAACAGAATTTAGAAGTTTGCTTTATGGGAAATGTCGAATTTGTTGTGTAAATATATGTCTTGGGTGGGTTTTATTTATATCACTGGATAGAGGACAAATTTCCCTATCCAGTGATACTAAATTTAGAATTTTTATGTTACCCTGAAGGGGTGTAATTTTTGATACAAAAAATGCGTATTGAATTTTAAAACTTTCAAAGGCTATAATACGGCACTAACTAAGAACATAGAATATTACAATAATACAATAAAAACAGCTAGCTACCGGGTACTTATAACTAAAAATTTTTGGAACTTATTGGGGTTGATTTAACCAACCCCCGAATTTTTTAAATTTTTAAAACCTAATAACTACTAAAATAATGAACCGATTAATACAAAAAATTTAAAACTCTAATAGGGGTACTTATAACAAATTTTTTAAGTCCATAAAAACTATATGTTAACACTTTCGTTTCCCGGGAAAAAAATCTTGAAAGTTACCGGAATGTTTGACCTCTGTTTTCCAGGTGTTCCTCGAAGATTTTCCTCGATGTCAAGTAGTCTCCCGGCTCCTCGTCTGCGTCGCTAACCGGGACAGTTCCCGGATCCAGTCAGAACCCTCGGGATCTCTAGCCACGTTCCACGAGGTATGTTGTTTTTCCGTTGTATCTCCGGAACCCCTAGTCGGAAAATTCCAAACTTGGTGTCCAGGGATAGGTCTTCGCGCGGCGCACCCGGCTGTAACCACCGATTTATAAGTCTCCGCTCAAAATCGAGCAGCGTTTAGCTCCAAAGTGTCCACGAGTTAGTTTTTCACTTATAACTCTTCGAGTTTTCCACTTTTCACAATCAAACTTTCACTATGACATTCCTTTCGTCAGCGCGCTTCCAATGGTGTATCACACTTATAACTTTTCACTAAAACGCCGATTTTTGGAATTTTTGAACGCGGAGCGACTTAAAACTGATCTGCTCGCGGTGAGGGGTGCCGCGCGACTGGGTTAGGTTAGGTTAGGTTAGGTTAGGTTAGGTTAGGTTAGGTTAGGTTAGGTTAGGTTAGGTTAGGTTAGGTTAGGTTAGGTTAGGTTAGGTTAGGTTAGGTTAGGTTAGGTTAGGTTAGGTTAGGTTAGGTTAGGTTAGGTTAGGTTAGGTTAGGTTAGGTTAGGTTAGGTTAGGTTAGGTTAGGTTAGGTTAGGTTAGGTTAGGTTAGGTTAGGTTAGGTTAGGTTAGGTTAGGTTAGGTTAGGTTAGGTTAGGTTAGGTTAGGTTAGGTTAGGTTAGGTTAGGTTAGGTTAGGTTAGGTTAGGTTAGGTTAGGTTAGGTTAGGTTAGGTTAGGTTAGGTTAGGTTGGGGGAACCCCCACAGCGCATACTTCCACGTAGTTTCCCCCGGGCAACGCCGTGTCTGACCACCGTAACGGAGTGGCAGACCGGCGGCTAAAGTGCGCTGTGACTCGCAGCTATAGATGCGCGCTGCGTTTAAGATGCCTAAAAAGTTACCTCGCGACGCCTCCGGGCGATTTTTAACCCGTCGCCCCTCCCAGGGCGATTCAAACGGCCCTTCTCAGGGCCCCGCCGGCGACGCTTCGGCGTCGGAGGCTGACCGCGCACCGTCTGCGGCCAGCTTGTTCGGCGCGCCGGAGTTGGTGTCGGACTCCGACAGCTCCGTCGTCGACACGTCGGCGGCCGAGACGGACCGGCTCAATCGGAAGCGGGCCTACCTGAGGCTCGGGTCCGGGGGCTCCTCCGGATCGGTGGGCAAGTCGGGGAAGAAGCCGAAGTCTAAAAGGGCTTCGACTTCTGCTCCGGCTCCCACTCACGATGTGGGCCTGGTGGACGCCGAGCGTCAGTTGGGCCTGGCGAGGAGGGAGCAGCTCCAGCAGGACCTGGAGGAGCGGGTCGCTGCGAAGGAGCAGCAGGCGCGGGCCGCCAGGTCGAGGGCTGGCTACGGCACGTCCACCGTGCTGTACGCCGACCACTCCCTGGCGGAGCTGGAGCGCATGGCGCTCCAGGACAAGGAGGAAGTTCTGGAGGTCGCCTCCAAGTCGTCCAACTTGAAGGGGACCTTCCAGAAGGCCCTCAAATGCCGTGCAGCCAGCATGCACGGCATTGTCCTGGAGCTGGTGCGGCGGACGGCCAGCGATGAGACGCGGCAGCTGCAGGCGAGGGTGGATCGCCTGCAGGCGGAGGTCAGCCAGCTTCACCAGAAGCTGGCTGAGGCCACGGCTCGGCCTGCCCAGTCTGCCCAACCTGCCCAGCCTGTCCAGCCTGCCCCGGTGCCGGTGGTAGAAGGCTCCTCCTCCCCTACTAACCTTGAGGAATTATTCCGAAAGGTTATATTGGAGGAGAGGGCCTTCACCAGAGCCTGTTTCGCAGGCATAGAGGACCGGCTCTTGCCGGAAAGGCGGCTTCGCCCGCCGCTAGCGGCGGATAAGCAGCCACCGCGGGAGCCGGAACCTGCGCCTGTGGCAGGCCCGGCATCGGGAGCGCAGCCCCAGGCCCAGAAGCCCTCCAAGGGCAAGGGCAAGGGGAAGGGCAAGAGGAGCAAGGCGGCTCCTCAAACCCCCCCCACCACGGGCACGGAGGGTGCGTCTGGGGCGGCTGCGTCGGCTGCTCCTCCAGCAGCAGCCCCCCAGACCTCGCAGGCGGAGGACGTCCTCCTTCCCTCCACCACCCCGGCCAACATGTCGTGGTCGGAAGTGGTCAGGAGGGGAAGGAAGAAGGCAGGGGGAAAGGCGGCCCCCAAGCCTGCTGCGACTGCGCCTGCAGCGGCAGCGAAAGCGGCTCCAGCCAAAGCCGGCGGGAGGAAGTTAATTCCTCCCAAAACCGCGGCCGTCGTGGTGACCATCACCCCGGAGGCCGCGGAGCGCGGCGAGACGTACGAGTCCGT